>OX276335.1:82671824-83871824 GCA_946251815.1 Dasysyrphus albostriatus
AACATATCTTCTGAATATTATCTTCTTTGAATGACGATTCTAAATTTTAAATGAATCCGAAGCTGTGAATTCCAACTTATCCACTATCGGAATCTTGTCTTTACTTCGATTTTTGTAAAATATGTATAATATTTCACTTAAAGGTATTCTGTGAATGATAAAACAAAATTGAAAAAACTTTTTGTTCTATCGGTTTTTTCTTACTTTGACATAAACATTTTCTATTGAATTGTCTTATCGTATCTTTTTTTAAATCCTCCATAGAAATAATGTGATTCCACTTACCATCACGAACACGAACTACCAATATCTCACTTCAAACCAAACTTTCTTCAATTCAAACAGAAAGACAAAACATCGATTCAAATGACCTTTAAAAATAACGAACTAGATCTTATACAGATACCTACTATTCTAAACTAAAAGGATGCGCATAAAAATCATCGGATAATGTAATTGTTCTTCCAATGTCATTCCTATATGTGGAAGAAATAACACGAACTATTCTCCTCCTCGAAGACCCCCAAAAAAAAAAAAAAGAAAGACCATGAAATTTTAAACGAATCCAACTTGCGGCCGGGTGTACATTTTAAGTTTTTATACATTTTTATTTGGTATCTTTCGGATCATTTGCAATTTAAAAATTTACAAGTAGAGAGTTACATTTACAGGATATAAATGTTCGGGTAGAACAAGTCAAGCGATATTGCCATTCAGACACACACAAAACATTTCCAGCTAGGACTGGAAATGCAAATTCACAATGTTGGTTTGGTTGTCGTTTGAAATTTTCATGAGAGTTTGGTTCTACGGCATGAAAACTTAAGTCACAAAAAAATGCAAGCTAAACTCTTTTAGGACTCAACGTATTTCTATATATACTCGTATTGTATACACTTTGGACATTTATTGTACAACAGTATATTTTGTAGAATTTTTTGCGAACACTCCTTCTTCGAGAATAGTTTTTGGTTAGATTTTTTTTTTTTAACGTAAGTCTTAAAATACTTCTAGCCAGCGACCACGTTTTGTATGAGGGTTGGGCAAATTGTGTCCTTGTGCTCACTTGAAACAATCACATAAACATTGAAACAACAAACGAAATGAACAGAACAAACTTGTACAGTAAAAAACCAAATGATGACCATCCAATGAGTCGTAAAATGTGCTTTTATTTTCTTGTAAAGTTTCCAAAATGTTTTACCAAATTATTCACACTATTTCACATGAGGGTATAAAGGGTATTTAGTGTTATATGCATACATACATAAATATATGTTGATATCTAGTTCCAAGATTCGATAAAATATAGGAATATTGATTGTCATTTAACAAGTTTTCAATATCAGAAGAAAATGATGTGTTTTTTTTCAAACTTTTTTAAATGTTTTTACATTTTATTGATGTTTATACTAAAGTTAATTTGGTGCCAGTTTTAAGGAATGACTAATAGACAAAACGAAGAGACCTCAACTTTTACTCATAAATATAAAAAATACATACTTTAAGTTGAAATTGTTTCTTTTTTAATTAGCGTTCATAGAGGTGTTCGTTAGTTCTTGTTTTTGAGCGGCGAATTGTTTGGCCCACATAAACTGATGCCGATGCCCGGACGCCTTTATAACGGGTGATTTTTTAGCTGGTTTGGTTTTGGCAACACTGGTTTTTACAGCTGACGTGTGTTTAGTACCTTGTGTCACTGTCAAACAGCTTCAGTTTGGTTTGCAATTTAACCATGGATCGTCTTACAAATGAAAATTGCAAATGAAAATTGCAAATTATTGAATTTTACTATCAAAATTCGTGCTCGGTTCGAAATGTTCATCGCGCGCTGCGGCATTCTCGACCTTTTGAGCAGTCTATTCGGAAGATTGTGACCAAATTTCGCACCAAATTTACTTTGTTGGACATTAAACCACCAACACGTTTACGTACTGTGCGTAGTGAAGAAAATATTGCGGCCGTATCAGCTAGTGTGACAGAAGACCGCGAAATGTCGATTCAGCGCCGTTCCCAGCAGTTAGGCCTTTGTTACAGCACTACGTGGAAAATTTTGCGGAAGGATTTGGGCGTAAAGCCTTTTAAGATACAGCTGGTGCAAGAACTAAAGCCAGCCGACCTACCACAACGCCGAATTTTTGGTGAATGGGCTCTTGGAAAGCTGGCCGAGGATCCGCTTTTTTATCGAAAAATTGTGTTCAGCGATGAGGCTCATTTTTGGTTGAATGGGTACGTAAATAAGCATAATTGCCGCATTTGGAGTGAAGATCAGCCAGAAGCATTGCAACAGCTACCAATGCATCCCGAAAAAGCCACTGTTTGGTGCGGTTTATGGGCCGGCGGCATTATTGGGCCATATTTCTTCAAAGATGATGCGAATCGCAGCGTTACTGTCAATGGTGAACGCTACCGAGCGATGATAACAAACTTTTTTTTGCCCGAAATGGAAGTTCTTGACTTGCATGATATGTGGTTTCAACAAGACGGTGCCACATGCCACACAGCACGCGAAACAATGGCGCAATTGCGAGGCGAGTTTGGTGAACAGTTAATTTCACGTTTCGGGCCGGTCAATTGGCCGCCTAGATCGTGCGATTTGACACCATTAGATTATTTTTTGTGGGGGTATGTCAAGGTTAATGTCTATAGGGACAAGCCCGCTTCGATTGACGCACTGGAAGCCAACATCCATGCATTCATTCGTGAGATACCGGCCGATATGTGTGAAAGAGTATGCCAAAATTGGACTCAGCGGATGGGCTACCTGAGACGCAGCCGCGGTCAACATTTGCATGAAATTATCTTTAAACATTAAATTGCAAGGTTCAAACTATCGATTCAAATAAATATTTCATTCATATTTTTGAATTTTTTGTGTGTTTTTTTTTTAAAGTTCTAAACCTCTTAAAAAATCACCCGTTAGAACCCAGTATTTAAAAGTGACAGTTTACACTTCTAAGTGACAGCTGAGGTGAATGCGAGTTTCAGATTCACCACCTAGGTCGATCGCACTGATCTCTATATGCACTGGATGGTATATTCCTTATAATGTATAACAATTTTTTTTTGCTTCCATTTTAAGACGACAATTAGGTGGTCGGCATCATAATTTGACGTCTACATTTACATAAAAAAAAAACGTGTTTCCAAGATGTTCAATCTGAGGAAAGTGAAACAGACCAATGATATGAAAGGGAAAAACTTTGTGGGAGTTTATTTAATTATTTTTGTTCATAAGGCTATTCACTGTGTGCATTTTTTTGTGCTATTATTTTCCAATAGCACTAGAATAATATCATTAGAAAGGTGTTTAAATTGGTAATAGTAAATATGTAGATGGGAATCATCGACTTCGTTCATCATTTCAGTTTGCAAAGAAGTTGAACAAAACAGCTGATAAGTGTGATGAGGCAAATGAGATTACAAAGTCTGTATTTTATTCTGATTTTACCTCCTTGCCACACTCCTTACGTTTGTTACTCCGTTTCATTTAACCAGTTGCGAATGAAATAAAATTACAAACACAACAATGTAAGCAAGCAGATTTGGGGGGAGTAACGAATCGAGATTTGACGTCTTCATAGTGGATGATTTCGTACAACTTGTTATACATTTATATTGTTATAGTTACAAAAAGTGGTCAGTTTCATAATATAACAATTCTTCAAATGGAAGCAATTTTTTTATATCGATACGCTTTCCGGTGTATTATGGAGATCAGTGGTCGATCGTATCTAGTTGAAGCATAGCCCAAACCTAGGATACACGCAGACACAGGGTATGCTCAGTAGCTCACTAACAAGACAGTGACGTCACTATCAACTGTCGTCAAAAATAATGTTAGTTAATTTTATCACTTTAAATACATTCTCTATTTATTTAGCAATTTTTGAAATTTGAAAACAATGCATTCAAGTCGTTAAATCATATATGGAGTCTTTTGTAAATGACAAAATAAATGACAAGATGATCATGACGTCACAGATATACCAAGATGGCACATTTACTTTTGGCAAAGAGCAACCTCTGCAAAAACAGGTTACCCTACCAGATACTTGACGTAGCTTATCTGAGCTACTTTTGGTTTTGCTTTTAATCTGTCAAACGATCGGAAGGGGAATAGCCATAACCAATAATATGAAAGATCTCAAAAGTGAAAATAGAATTAACGGGTACGTTGGATGTTGGATCGGATGATGAATTTCAAGTGCGAGGATACGAGAAAACAACAACAAACAAAAGTGGCATGTTCAGGTGTTTATACATATGATAGTGCCATAGAAAACTACAGCATCTAGCAACGTCATTGTTAATCGATTGTTAGCCGTAGCCAGTTAGGCTATGAACGGAGTGTTTTTCTCAAATGCGATTTTTCATATCGTGGATGCGTTATTTTTGTAGTGCGATTTTTGCATATGGCCGGTAGTAATTTTTGAGCTTAATTTTAATGTTTTTTCGTTATCTAGGCATACCCCCGATATTTTCTTTTTACAATCCGATTAGCAAAGTGAATTAAATAAATCATAAAATAAAAGAAACAGAATACAAGAAAAAAAAAACAAGTGGGTGAGTTTCCTTAGAAGGATTTACGTGACGTGTTAAAATTATTACAGCATAGTTAAATTTTTGATTGAAAGATTACGGTGGCCATTTAACTCAATAAAGACTAGTCTTAATATTTTGGTGAGTTCAAAAAAAAAAGAATCTTTTTATTGAAAAAAAAAATACTAAGAGTGTGAAATTTATTTAGGTAACTTTAGTACCAAATTTGAACTTCTGGCAGTACCAGTTGACCAGCGGAGCGCTGGGCCGCCACATCTTTTATTTGGTTTACTAGTACGTTCTACACTTTTTTTCTTGGGTACTCCTTTTTTTGTTTGTGGATGCGTTTCGGTTGCTGGATACAATTCTCAATCACATCAAGCGAGACTTTAGCTTAAAAGTCTCCCACGATTGCACTGTAAGAAGGCCGTTCTTCTTTACGATTGGAGTGCGGTGAATGTCCATAGAAGTCGATTCAAGTAAGGATAATTGAACCTGCCTTTTCCCCTTCAATAAGTGGTATCACCAGAACCAGACCATCCTAACGACGGTAACCGTCTTTCCAAGGTATCGCCATATAAATTTAAGAATCCATCAACATCATAGTGAGTGCCAGAATTATAAGATAAAAGTGAAACACAGATGAAATAAGAAAAGTTGAGACGCCAGCAATTAAAAGTATTAATTAATGTCATTTATTGTTTACGAGTTCAATCTTCATATACAGTTATGTACATAGATTTTAAACGGCGTTGAAGTTTTTTTTTCATATAATTAGATACTTAATTTAATTTTTTTACTATTAATATTTTTCTAAATATTTCATAAAACTATTTGTAAGTGAACTGTTGCGTTTTCCTAGGGTTTTACCGCGTTTCGCATAAAAAAAAAATATTACCTTTTCACCAGACCACCTTCATAGAGCTCTCTGTAGGTAGGAAATTATAGGTCGTGAATTCAAAAGATTGATGAGGCGCCAAAAAGGGTGCCTGCTAAATTTTTTTTGCATATTCTTGGGGAAATTGACCAGCTTCACATTGCTTTTGTTGTTAGTTTGATTTGCTTGTGTGATTTTGTTTTATTCTAAAAAGAAAAAAAAAGAATGAAATGTTATTTCAATATTAAAATTATTGAATTCTCTTAATAAAACTTCAAAACGCCTAGATTTATGAAAAATAGTTTTTTTCTTGTTCGCTTAAGCGAATAATGACGTTTTGAAGACGTAAATTTTAGGGGTGCCGATGGTAGCTGAATGACTTTGGTGAAAATGGTATGATTTGAAACCGATCATCCACCAAATTAAGGTAATGGCAAACACTGAAACAACATCTGCAGTGCCCTTATGTGTGTGGTGAGTGTCCGTCTGATTTGCTCCTATTTTTTTTGAGACCAGGCCTGATATGTGTTTTGATTGCTGGTGAGGTTTAGTTTCGGGGGCAAGTTCCCCCCCCCCATCCGACGAGCTCAGCTGTGCATCGCAGGCAGGCCGCGTCCCCGGATCTAGACATTCCTTCCTTTCTCGCTATATTCCCTTAACCTATTCCTGTTCATTCCTGACTTATCCTCCTCCTATTCCGCTGCCTTACCAACTCTTCCCCTCGTTCATATTTCCTTCCTACTCCTCTCCATTTACCAGCAACAAATCTTTATCACAATCAGCTGTTCCGCAGTCTGTAATATACTCGTTTACCGCGACGTAATTCCGACGAAAATTGAAATGATTTAGGAAGATGAAATAAAGTTCTTTGAGATCCTATTAGTAGTTTTGGAAAAAAAATTTTGTGGTAAAGAAATCCGTCGTAATATTTTGCCAAAAAACAGGTTTGAAATATCTCAAAAATTTGACGTGCTAGAGCAATTCTGAGACCAGAGACTACTATAAAAGTTTATTTTTGATTAATTCAATAAGCATACATTTTTCATGTTAGAAAAGCTTGTCACACAGTGATATCAATTGCATTTAATAACACAGATGTATGATATTTTTTTCTTATCAAATAAATTTTGTGGGTATAGTGACTACAAAAAACTTGGCACTACCTACTCTTTTTTTTAAATTACTTTTATTTTGTTCAATTACTTTTATCCAATTACATGTAAATGAATCAAGTAATTGTTTTTTTTTCAATTACATGTAATTTGTAATTGAAATGTTACTTTTTCAATTACAAATTAATGTATTCGCAATTGACTATTTTTGTAATGATTAGTACTCAACTCTCCAAACATCATGTGAGAAGTCATCTCAAAGCTCCTAACAGTCATGGTCATGCCATCCATCCAGATCCGAATTCTAAATTGAAAACTTTGTAACAAATTAAAAATGTTTCTACTTTTATTAAGGTAACCTTTTTATTAGAAGCAAGAACCATAAAATATTAAACTTTTATTCAATCGAATTTTGTACTCAAATTACTTTTTTACATATTTTTTCATAATAGGTTTAAAATCTTTTATTCATAAAATATAAAAGCGTTGATATTGAGAGATGTGTTCTTTTATGTTTCAAACGAAACTTAACAAAACTGAACAAGGCAATTAAACAAATTTTGTCAATTTTATTCAATTTTAATTGGAAACTTTCTAAAAATGGCATTGTTAAGAGTATTAATTGTGTTTGTGAAGTGACCTGGTTTTAAGTTCAATAAAACTACTAACAAACTGATCCCGATAGAAAAAGTGGAAAGCAGTCTTTTTCACAATAATTCGTTCAAGTGATTTTGAATAGAAATGGCAACAAAGCCCTGCCGGTTGTTGAAGGCCATCACAACTGAGTGTGTTTCTATGCAAAGTTCTATTCATCAAATAACTTTGATGAAAGCTAACGACTCTCTAACTTCTACTCTTTAAGTTCAAAAACAAAAAAAAAAAAACAGAAAAAACACCAAGGAGTACCTAGCTACGTCCGCATTGAAATTCAGTTAATTGGTTAGAAATGAGTTTTTGCATGTGTTGGTTGATTGGTGTACCAGTTCGTTTCAAAACATTGAATCAAAAGAATAATAAGTTTGAGATTTCATAAATATACAAACTAAATTAAAATAAATATGTTAATTGTATAAATTTTTGTCACTCTTCGATTGTTGCTCTTTAAAAAATTAAAATTTCATTTAGTTCATATTTCGGGTTAAGCACTAATCGTTGAATCCTTATCCTAATGCATTGCTTTATCCATGGATCAATACATTCACACAAATATAATTTTAAGTAAACACACGAACAACTAAAATTTCACAAATTCATTGAAAACATTATTATGTATGTATTTTTTTATTGCTGCTGCTTCGAATTGAGTTACGTAAATACCAATCAATTTTACCATAACAAGTTGACATAAAATTAATCGATGTTTGTTTCTGTATACGCTTCAATCAATTTCCGCCAAAACTTCTAGCCAATCTAATCCGGATTTAATCGTTGCATATATGTAGGTAGTTTGCACGTTGATGTTATAGGTACCTTCCCCATTTTTGTTTCAATTCCTTTTAACACCCAGCCAATAATAACCAGTGTTTACTTTAAAATCATGCGTTGAAACTGAAATTGATTCAAGAGCTGATTTTATATTCGTAATAAAATTACTAATTTCCAAACAAAATATCTACATAGGAACATATGCATGTTGCTGATTTAGTGAGTTTTGTATACTTGACATATATATAATTAAAAAAGACAAACATATATTGGTACCTACCTAAAACACCAACCAAAGAACATACAGTTTTGGTTGGTGTTTTAGGTCGGTAGATACTTACCTGTTCTAAGCAACAAAAAAAATTGTCTAAAGTAAACTCTTCTCTTTTTGGCTGAAGTTTGGAAAATTTTAAAGATCCTTGTTAGGCCAGTCAAAATAGACATAAAAATTGCACACCTAGCCAAAATTCTGACTAGACTGAAAATTGGTATAGACCTTCCTTTAGACATAACAAATCAACTGCCAAAAGTCCCCGTCAATCCCACTTGTCGAAAAAGTTGTTTTTGGCCCATAACTTTTGAACGGTGACTGATATACTCGTAGATCATGCAATTTTCTACAAAAAAGTTCAAGACATTTTTTTCGTAAGACCATTGGTTAATGATATAAAACTATTTCAAAAATGGTAAATTGACGAAAATATCGGTTTTTTGGGAATAGCTCTTTAACGGTAAATGTTATCGAAAAGTGATTCAAATAATAGTTGTAGCTTTTTTAATCCCTAACATGGAAATGCTAACATTTTTGTTCTTACATTTCTGTTAAAAAGGTAAAATTATTTTAAGAAATTGGTCAAAAGCCAAAAATAACTGTTTTCCGTTACTTACTCGCAAATGACAATGGTGTTCAAAATAAATGTATGCTCAGTCTTTTGATGGCAAAATGTTCTTCTTAAAAGGTTCTGACGGTTTTTCCCATACGAGTGGTCAGTTACAAGATATTGTGATTTCAAAATGCCCAAATGCCGAAAATATCGAACTTTTACCTAAAATTCTTAAACAATTAATGTTATCGAAAAGTACTTTATGCAAAGTTATTCGATTGTGTGGTGTTCTATAAAAAACTATTTTATTTTTTTTCTTAAATTAAAGCATTTAAAAGATATAAATATATTAAGAATTTGGTTTAAGGTCAAAAATAACGGTTTTTTTATTTTTACTCTCAAATGCCTAATATATATTAAAAAAAATGGATGCTAAGCTTGTAGAAGTTGAAATTTACTACCTACTAGGTAGCTAAATTTTGTCCTATACAAGAGGATGGTCAAAATATATAGCGATTTTAAAAGGGCCAAATGTCAAAAATATAGGTTTTTCGCGTATAACTCTTAAACGGCGAATGTTATCAAAAAGTAATTTATGAAATAATTGTATCTTGTTGTTCAATACGAGCGCTACAAAAGTTTTTCTAAATAAAACAAAATCGGTTTTGGATATCAATGAAATTCTTTATTATTGTGAAAGTACGTTTGATGCCATTATGTATGGAACTCGATTTCTTTTGCATGGCCACCACGGGCACACTTGCCAAAGTCCAGACGCTGAACCCAACTTTCGACGGTTTTCAAGCATAAATTGGCCGATACTGCTGCAATTTCACGTTCCATATTCGTACGAAGTTCATCAATCGTCGCTGGCTTGTTGGCATGTCGGCCCCATGACGCCACCGGCCCATAAACCACACCAAACCGTAATTTTTTCGGGATGCAATGATGACTCATGGAGTACGTGTAGATTGCTGCCTGACCAATACCGCATATTTTGTTTATTGACGAAGCCAGAAATGAGCCTCATCGCTAAAGATGAATTTTTGATGAAAATCCCAATCATTTTCAAGTTGTCGCTTAGCCCAATTCACGAACATATGACGCTTTTGGTGGTCAAGCGGCTTCAGTTCTTGCGTCAATTTAATCTTGTAAGGATGTAGGCCAAGATCTTTTCGCAAAATTCGCCACAACGACGTCACAGAGATGCCCAACGCTTGAGAACGACGTGTGAGAGACACATTTGGGCTTTCTGCAACTGAAGCCTCAGCGGCAGCAATTTTCTCGACACTACGGGCACTTCTTTGTCTCACTAGCACGGGAACATTTTGTACTGTGCCTGTGGATTCAAATTTGTCTAGTAGAAGCTCAATTGTTGATCTGCTAGGAAGATTATGGCGACCACAAATTGGACGTA
Source organism: Dasysyrphus albostriatus (assembly GCA_946251815.1). NCBI lineage: Eukaryota > Metazoa > Arthropoda > Insecta > Diptera > Syrphidae > Dasysyrphus > Dasysyrphus albostriatus. The sequence continues at coordinate 82,682,022 of OX276335.1, forward strand.
GCGCTCTTAACGTTGAGGCCTCTGACTCCGAATTTCGGCAGTAAATTTGAAAAATTTCAACTCGTTGTTGGCTCGTATATCTTTCCATCATGAAATGGCAAACGTTACTGAAGAGAAATGTTAAAAGAGCGGCTAGAAATATGGCGCCGTTTGCTGTCCCTGTCGCTCTACTTTTGTAGCGTCCCGTTTGAAAAACCCTTTAGATTACGTCATACTCAACCAGATAATAATGATTTTTTTTTTCCTAAAATTCACAATTCAAAAGATAAAATTATTTTAAGATTTTATTCAAAGTTAATAACACCGATTTCCTTAGTCTTACTCTTAAATGACAAAGTTGTTTTAAACCAATATAGTGCTGAGTTTGCTCAAGTGGGATTGACGGGGACTTTTGGCGGTTGATTTGTAATGCCAAAAAGAACGTCTATACCAATTTTCAGTCTTATCAGAATTTCTGCTAGGTCAAATGTCTATTTTGACTGGACTATGTGAAAATATATACGAATGGGAACGTATGACTAAATATTTTGCAACCGGTGTTAGTATTTCAGACAGCTGAGCAAATTTAACTCTATCCTTAGCATTATCCTTCAAAATTCATTTAAGGCGATTATCCTTTTAATTTTTACTCCCGAAATATGTAGAATGTAGATATGTATGACTATACGGTAAGTTATGGATTCGTAAAAAAAATTCGAGATAATAATTAAACATGACATTAAGATGAAAGAGCACACCAAAAAAGTGGGAGGCGAAATTCTGTCTGTCTGTTCGGCTACAGCCTAAAAGGCTGGACCGATTTTCTTAAAACTAGGTAGAGAGTGGTTTTTGGCAATTCTGGCAAAACCATTTTTTTTTCTTAGAACTAAAAATAACGGGTACCTATGCAATAATTTTTTTTTATTTATTTTTTAAAAAATCAATAAATTTCGTTTGGTAAAAGCTACCATTGGGTGGAAAACTTTTTTTTTCAAAAAATGGTTATTAATGGTACCTCCCAAAGAACCATTTTTTTACCTATCGATTTTCTTCAAAGTGGTTAATTTTGATTTCAAAAATTTGTTCCATACAGAAAAAATACACGGCAAATAGTTTTTCTTATTCAAATTTTCAAATCGTAGGTAGGTTTTTGGATTTGTAAAAAATGTTAAAATTTTTTTAATTCAATTATGTATTATAAAAACTACCTGGTCAGTTTTTTTAAAACTCGGTATTTAAGGGTCTTATACTTTTAAAAAGTATTTTTAGAAAAAAATTTACTTTTATGAAAAAATAACATTAGCTTCCATCCAACGACTTTTATTACACTTTATCCGTATGCTTAAATTGCTGCAGTATAATACCAAAAATATAAAAATTTACAAATTTTTTTGAAAATTTGAATGATAAAAATATATTTTAAGCGACCAGGATTATTATTTTGAGGGGGGGTCCGTGGAGAATAAAACAAGTGATATATTGGTTTAGGTTAGATTAAGCCATAGATTTTCATTAAATTTTAGTATAAGCTATAAGAAACATAGTTCTACTTAAAACAACTTTAGGATTATTTGAATTTTGTAAAAGGAGGCCTAAAAGAGTTTTCTAAAAATTAAAAAAACTCGAAGATGTTTTTTAAAAACCTCGGTTTTAGGCTGTTTTAGTTTATATAAGGACACCATAGTTGTTCATAATATGCTTATGTTATTAAATTTTGAAAATAAAACTAAAAAAAAAAATATTGGGGAGCCGTAGCTTGCATTTAAGAAAAAAAATTGAAAGACTATAACTTTTTAGATATTAGTCTTTGATTTTTTTGGAAGAACGTTTAGAACACCTATTAAATCCGAAAAATAATTTAAAAAATAAAAATTTCAAAAAAAAAATAATTTTTCGAGTTTTTCACATAACTTTTGAAATTTTGAACATAGGGGTTCAAAAATTTGAAACAATATTCAAAACATTTAGAGCAATCTGGAACAATTTCCAAAATTTTGATTTTCGAAAAAAAGGAGGCTCAGTCAAAAACGGTATTTTGAAAACCTCCATTTTTGAACATTTTTCGAAAACAAATTGGAATAATCCGGAACAGACCTTCTGGAACAATTTTCAAAAATAACTAAAAAGGGGGTCTAACTTCACACACTCCATATTCAGCTGGTGGACAAACGAACACACTTGACTGGACCCCCTATAATTTCTTTTGTTGTTATGGAGCCCATTTTTGTTGTTTGGTGCAAAAAAGGAAAGTCGAAAAATTTGTTCCCTGAGGGTGGAAAAACTATTTCTTATTGATTTTCATACTGAGCCGTAGGAAAAACGAACACCCCCTTAAGATTATATTTTGAGGCATTGATTGCAGCACTTTTTGTTTTTCAGTGCAAAAAAGAAAAGTTGAATAAGAAGTTGTTTCTCTGGGGTTGGACAAACAATTTTTTTCATGGATTTTTATGTTGAGTTGGAAGACAAACGAACCCAATCAACCTCAATGATTTCATTTGGAGATGCTAGAGGACTTTTTATTTTTTTCGAGGTTTACTATAAAAAAAAGTGGAGTACCTTTTATCCTGGGGGATGGACAAGTCATTTTAATGGTTTGGAAAAACGTGGACTAACAATGGACACACGAATTCGATAAAAAAAAAAAAAATATTTTGAGGTTTGGGTTCTCACTTCACACAGCAGAATATATTTTGTGAGGAATTTTAAAACCTCTTGTGTCTCCATTTTTCTAACATTTACATTACAACAATAAATGAACAAAACTGCCTTCTCGACAAGGTATGATAATTTCTTTATGAATACTTAGAAAGGTATTTGCAAAGAGGACAAACTTCTAGTTCGGCATACTATAGACCGTAGATAAAAGGCATATAGCTATAGTTGGCTAAAATAGCGAGAAAAAGGATAACATCTGTGGAAGGGTACATTGCTGATTGCAATCAAAATCATCACACAATCCTATCTTGTGTGTATGAACCCAAAAATTTAATTACACTTGTTCTCACTACCGTCTCCGTCACCAGTTAGACGTTAGCCCTACAGCTACACCGACTCGACCACTATCCCAGATAAACCGAAATCTCTCTGACATTGCAATCAGCACCAAAATGATTGCAGACACCACACGGACGGACATATAAACGAAGTCATATTTGACAATTAGATTATAGAATAACAAAGGCTTTGACATTGTTTACAAGATAAACCAAAGTGCTTAATTAACTTTTGCATTATGCCTTTGTGTGTGTGTCTATCTGTGTGATACCCGTTTTGCCCAAATCAAAACAACTCGTATGTCGTATATACTGTACGAGTATTTCTGGTTGCGTTCTGCTTTGATGGGAATTTATATCCTGGTATTTGTTTCAACTCAAATCTGGACTAGAAAATTAAGTGCCCAAGGGTGTTTTAGCATAGTACAACAACAACACACAAAATTCCTATATGTATTTATGAATTTTGTTACATGTGTGTATTTGTTATTGTGTGGGTGGGTTAGCTGACTCATTTGTCAATTACAGGGAACTAATGAAGTTATGATAACAATAACAAGTTACCGGTCGTATACGAACATATATATCCGGGATATAGAAATAGGTAGCTATACATAAATGTATATGTCTGGAATATGAGATGAAATTTGTAAACCGGATGTTAAGATACATATATATTTAGATGTAATTGATTGCTTGGGGCAGTGAATGCTATTGTTGCAGCTCTGACACTTGCAAAAGTCATGATTGCATGCAATACTTGAAGTGGAGCTCGGAGGGGCTATTTGTTAGCTACCCGTATGAACTTCTATGCGTTGGTATATCCTACTGGAAGTCTATGATAGACTCATCAAATTCCATAGAAGACACAGGCGAACTTCTTTCAAATTGATTGAGGGAAGAACTTTCTCAATTGCATAAAATTTGTGAATATCTACATAAGAGGGAGTACCGAGATCGGAATAGGAGGTTGAATAAATTTCCAGATATGGATACTTCCGCAGGGCAGTTAGATTGGAAGAGTTTTAAATAATAATGAATTTTAAGCTTCTCATTCATAAAACTCTCGGGATGAAGGAGAAGTACTTACAAATATCGGTTCTTAACTTCTCATGAGTTGAATTGAATGATGAAAATTACTTAGAATTAATTTTTGCAACTACGCACGCACATAAGACTGCAACTTATTTTGAAGAAGAGCTGTTGAAAACATATCATTTACATTTTTTGTGATTCTCCTGGCACAAACTACGAGTAAGATGGTCAAAAGAGAGGCAGATAGGTCATACCCAAACGTAGATAAATAAATAAATAAATTTTGTGGCACAACAGCTCGTGGAGAACCAAGGCCTAGGCCTTACAACTCTCAACCATTCCTGTGTGCGTATTTTTGGCAGGAATGGAGGGGACTTACAATTTTTTGCCGAGTCCGAACGGCTAGATGAGAATCACTTATTCACGACAAGTATACTCTTGGAGGATTTAAAAGTTCCTCGGAAGAGGCAGTACCTCGGAAAAAAACATTTCTGTTTTTAGGTGGCGGCGGCTGGGAATCGAACTCAGACCTTTGGCATGACAGTCCTAGGCACTAACATCATGATAGCGAGGTACTACACTTAGTAAAAAAAAAATAGATTAACAAAAAAATCGTGTTTTTTGTCGAAATTTTGAGTTTGAAAGTAAACTTTTCACAAACTATCAAGTAAAATAACTTTATTTAAAAAAAATCAAGAATGGGTTTGTGGCTTTGAAATAGGCTAAAAGATTTTTGTCCAGATATTACCATTGTTTCTGTAAAGTTATTTTCTTATTTGCAGTCAACTTTTCTTAGAATTGCCCCTCCCGACTAAACGGGGGGATATACATATACACCTCCTATCCTATACAATGGTTTTCTTCTTTTCGCCCGATCCACACGCTCTGGTGTTTTTAGTTTTTATGCACCATATGTCAAAAACCTTGAATTTATTATTATACACTTTAATATACTACTAGTTGTTTTAAATTTACTATTGCTATTTTAGAAAGCCATCCCATGGAAACTGGTGGTTCTATGGAGACGGTTTTGAACCCAAATTGAAGTAAATTTAGTAAGGTTTAAATCGTAGAACAACGTGTTACTCTGAATTTAAGGCGTATTGGTTAAAATTCCCAATTACTCGATTTTTACTAAAGTTGCATTCGACGTTCGAGGTCAAAAAATTGTATTTATCACTAGGCCGAAATCATAAACGACTCAGCAAAAAATCAGAACTACCGGATTTGACGCAAGGTCTAATGTATATAGTTACTGTACTAATTTGGATGGAATTGAATCTTCTTGAGGATTTTTAAGTTTTCACTGTCTTTATCAATGGTCGACTCACTAACTTTGTGATCGATATGCTGAACCTAAGCTGAGATTTCTCTCTCTCAATTTTTCAAGGCAAAATAGCACAGGTAAAATAGTACCTACAGAAAAACCTTCGAATAAAAAAAGTTGGTACCACCATGAAACTTGGTGAAAACGTTACATTTACCATGAGAATGAAGAATCAAAAGAGTCTATAAGTTTATTTTGGATGGAAGTGTATTTATTTGAAGAAATTGGTAAGTATTGTGTTGTTTTTAAATTGTCTTAAAACGATGTTACCCTTAAGGAACGTGGTACAAATGTTTTTCTCGCTATCAGAATGAAGAATGAAAAGAATTTTCAGAGATATCAAGGGTGAAAGGGTATTTTTGTGGACTTTTGTAATTGGTGTTATTTGTTTTTCTAAAAAGTGCCTATCTGTTTTTGAAAAAAAGTATTATACCTACTTTTCTTCACACATAAAAAACGCCATTTCATTGAAAATAATTTTATAGACTCTTTTGATTCTTCATTCTGGTAGTTCAGAACACATTTCTACCAAGTTTCATGAAGGTAACATTTTTGTCACACATTTTATGATAACAATCCTACCACTACCCTTACCCCTAAGAAAAATACTTGTTCACCACAGATATTTCTATGGATTCTTCTTATTATTGGTTCTTATGGCAAATGAACCATTTATGCCGAATTTTATCGATGTACCATTATTTCCAATTGGGTTTCGGTAATGACTTACTTTTACACTAAAAATGTAGTTATCTTTACATAAAAATGGTAATAATTTTTTTCATGGAGTCTGCATCGATTTGCTTATTATGTCATTTGATTTAGAATTAAAAACTACTATAAAAACATGTGTCATATGCTTAGGTTGCACCAAGGTTTATAGCCAAACAAACATCAAGGCCAAATCACAATCTCGCGTTGGGTTGGCAGGGCTTTGATGGGTTTTTTACCGACTTAACAATAATCTGTGTCATTAAGCGCGACCCTAAAATTTGCAAAACGGAATGTAGCTTCAAGCTTCGGGCGTTGACAAAATACGAATATGACAGAATAAAAGTTCTGTTTCATTAAATTAACGCTCTGAAAATTTTTCACAGAAAAGGGGACTGAAAGTCTGTTATATTTATAAACAAAAAAGTATGATGACATAAGATTGCTAGGAATAATTACATTTGAATACACATTGAATAAGAACATTTTTAAAAAATTAAAAAATTTAAATTTAGTCGCGCAACAGCTCATGGAGAACCAGGGCCTAGTGACTAACAACTCTCAACCATTCCTATGTGCGTGTTGTTGGCAGTAATACCCTTTTTTTGTCGAGTCCGAACGGCTAGATGAGAAGCACTTATTCATAACCTTTGGCATGACGGTCCTACGCACTTACCATTATGCCACGAGGTACTAATAGAAAGAAAAATGTTAAAATTAATTATTAATTTATTTCTTGTATAAAGAGAACCATTTCAGATCGATTTTCTTTTTGGTTGGAAAGAACACTATGGCACTACATTCGTTCTTCATTTTATTTCTCGTGAAATCAATTTAAGTGTCAATAGAGCAAAACAGTGTTTTTAGGAAATGGATAGAATTTCTTTTAATTAGTTTTTCACTATTACAATGTGTCCCAAAACTAGTGCATTATAAACTTGTGCCCTGTATGGTTCAGTGTGTATTTGCTTTTGTTTGTAAAATTATTAATTTTTGAAATTATTTAAAATTTGTAATTCTGAAGTGTTAATAAAAAGCTGCCGGAATCTGACATATATAAGGACATTTAACCCACCAACTTCGGCGGATTAACTGCGAAGTTCAGAGATTTTCAAGCATGTACATTAAATTACTTGGCTACTATCACATACTTAAGCCTTGAAACATCATTGGACCTCGATTTATTCGCCGAAATTGTGAACTATTCGCTGCGAATCGCTCCGCATTCGGTACAAAAGTACAAAATATGTCAAATACACAAAGATAAACAAAAAATCGTCATCGCTACGCATTCGCGTTGGTTTCGGAGAGCCTTTACACAATGATTTTTTGTCCCTGACACTTTTTGCAATTGATTAAGAAGGCAACAAAAGATCTGATTTCACCATCAAACTTATTGAATTTAGAAGCGGTAAAAGAAATAATGCTAAATATAAGAGAGAACTATATTTTTCGTCCCCTTTGTGATCTTTTAATATTTCACTAAAATTAATGGAGCTCATTTATTAAAAAAATTCAAATATGTATAAAAGAAATGTAGGTACATATTTGCAAATGAAATGAATAAAAGAAAAACAATTAATTCCACAGCAGTATTTTGTTTATTTGATTGATTGTGTTTTGTTATCATTATAAAATCATTATTGATTCAGTTAATAATTATGTAAATACCTAATAGAATAATAGAAACACTTTAATACATTTGCATAGTTCTAAAACAGGTATCCAATTTGCATGTTGTACACCAAAAAACAACAGCAACCACGTACAATGATTTTTATTGCTGCTGTTGCATTTATTCATAAAGTTTATCACAAAAACAAAAAACATAATTTTTGTTTCTACAAGTTTAAAGAATTACTATTTGCTTTTTTTATATGAGAAATGTAAAATTGAATTGCATATTTCTCAAAACACTTCCCCTGCGCACCAAAAAAAATGGAATAACACGAGTAAAGTCTGTTTAGCTGTCAAAGCGCCTCCAAAATAGAAAATAGATCTATTCGGGCGTTTCGGTATTTACATCTTCATTTACTGAAGAAGTGGGAGCGAGATATGAATACTGAAACGTCAAAAAAATATCCAGTTTTTCAATCCAATGTGAACGCCGTCCATTGAATATATCAAATTTGGCGTGACCGAACGCTTGATTGTGGTTTGGCTATCAAGTACGGTCTGGTTTATTTTGTGTGACAATTCGAGTATGTCGGTGACCACTCATGAGACAGAAATGTCAAAACTTGAGACCGTTTGCAATTCGCAGTTCTCTATTCGCAGTTCATCTAGAAGGCACTTAATTGGATTAAGCTTTGATAAAATTTATACTCGAGTGCTAGCTAACAGTGACCTGCTATTTAGATCGAAATAGATCGCTCTTCTGTCAGTCTGTGGAACACATCCACTTTTATTGTCAAAACTGACAGATCGATTTTAATTTCTTCGAGATACTAAGAGAGTGAGCCGATGACTGACCGAATTTTCTGGTATAATTTGGCCCTTGTACTGTTCTTACACTCAACAATTAATTTTTGTATTTTTTATTGTATATTTGTTTCACAAATTTGCAAAAATTAAAACCAAAACAACCATGGACGTGGAGGCGTGGACAAATCATAGATGGTGGCACATGTCACCTTCATCGTAGAACTCTCTTAGTGCGCCCAAAATCATACAAAAATAAATTAATATAGGTGGATCAAAACAAGTTGACTCATTACAAAAACGGATAAAGTGATTTTAAAAGCTTTTTTTTAGAAAATCTCATTAGTTTTGTTTCTCTCATTTTTATGGTGTAAATTAGATAGAAAGTTGCATTTAACTTAAAAAAAAATATCTCCACAGTAAAATTAATGTGTAATTTCCTCTTCTCACCCCGTGTCCCGTCTGTGATCTTCTCATTGTATCTATAAAGGACTCCAAACTATACCGAAGTATAGTTTTTGTATCTATTATTCACTACGGCAAGATCTAGTTTCTTAAAAAGGCATTGAATATTCAAACACTAGCCATCAAAAACCACTATTTCCATTACTTATACAATATTTTTTATCATAAAAAAAAAACAAATTATCCTTCATGTTTATCGCACTTGTTGTGCAAGTACTTACCTCCAATAATAACACGACAAAACAATGTTTTTGACATCAGTCCTTTTTTCAGTTACACCAATGAAAGAAGGCTCGGCTCGGCTAGTGCATACATTAATTAGCATTTTCATCTAAACCAAACCAAACCAAAATCGCAGCCTGTATCCAGAGGTAAACATGCAAAAAGCTAAGTTGCCAACTTCCATTCTAAATATTAATGCAGCCTCGTCGTCGGCGACGGCGGCGTCGTCGTAGACGTTCGTATAGCCTGTGCTCTTAATGGATTCAGTAATAATCACACTCATAAATGTAGCAATTCGCTAGTGAGGTCGATGGAGGAGGTGGGATAAGGCTAACGTTTGAGTATAAATGCTTTTTTGCAAAGACTCCTGCCGCCACTGGTTGGCCTTATAATGGAGGTAATAATGGTAATACGTGACCATTAAAGGTACCTTCTATTATACACGTCTAGGTGTTTTACACCCAGGTGCAGTCAGATATCATTATTTAAAAAAAAAAGAAAACAAACAAACATAAATGACTTAGTCGTGGGATTATAGGTGTTGTGAGGGTAGATAACCAAACCATTTTCACAGATGATGCAAATAAAAAACATTACACCCCACCCCACACGATTTGTGATAGTTTAACGGAATCTCATGGAGCTTGGGGAAAATTAAGTAATAATAGATGCTAGGATAATATTGTCATATAAATATATGTATTTTCTCTTTTTTGTTTTTTAATTTAAGAAAGATAGACACAATGTGATTCTCGATTCGTATGGATATGAAATTTAACTCTGAACCACATTAAAAATATTAGGTTAATATTGAAGTTACGAAATTAGATATTTTAAATTTAAATTTAAATCATAAACACCAAAAACTTTCCAGCTCCAGCATTCCCTAAAACTAAGTGGGATAAATTTAATTCAATTAAATTAGACCAAGTTAAAATAAATTAAATTAAATTAAAATAAAATAAAATAAAATAAAATAAAATAAAATAAAATAAAATAAAATAAAATAAAATAAAATAAAATAAATTAAATAAAATAAAATAAAATTAAATTAAATAAAAGTAAATTAAATTAAATTAAACTAAACTAAATTAAATTAAATTAGATTAAATTAAATTAAATTAAATTCAATTAAATCAAATTAAATTAAATTAAATTCTGTGGTGTTTGGTAGATACATGATATCTCCAAAAATCGAATTTTTCTGTTTTGGATGCTATTATGATTCTTTTCACCTATATTTTTACTAGTGTAAAGAAGATAGCTGTAGCGGCACTAGAAATCGGTGTAAAAGATGATAAGTAACACTTCCATATTTTATATTTGGTATAAACCTGATATGTGTACTTATCAAGTTGTACCAAACAAATTAAGAGTTAAAAATAGTGATACATACGAATCTCTGTACTAAATCTAATACTTAAGTACTTTTGCTAACTAAATGTGTGTCATGCTACTCTCATATCTGGCAACACTTATTATGGCTTGTCTTGTAAGAGCAATAGTATTGTTATTTCCCAAGATCATTTATTTTTATCATTATTATTTATTATTATTTACCATGCTGATGTGGACAACGAAGCTGTAAATACCTTTTAGCTTATTACTGCTGCGATTATTTTTTGAATAAAAAATGGAAAATAAAGAAAACGGTATAGTGTAGAAAAGCTTATGCTCTATTCTGATACGTGTCCTGGTCAAAATCGAAATAGTATACTACCAATAATGTTTCGATTTACAAAAAGAAACACTGCCACAGACAAAACTACTTTTTCTTGGAATAAAATTTTTTGGCAAGAGTTCAAAGCATCCAGCAAAGTTATCACATTTAAGTATTCATTGAATATATCTGAACCGTTGAGATTTTTTTCCATTCACAGGAGAGCCAAACTTTTTTCCTTGGACAAAATTAACCTTCCATTAGCCTATCGCGAAACGGTTCCTGTAGACATCAAGAAATACAACGATGTCCAGGATCTGCAGGATCAACCTTATTTATCATGACTTTGACAAAACCTTTAAACATTCTCTGTAGCAAACAGTTTATTGTTATATGAGTGACAGCGATGAAAATTACGAAGAATAAACTTTTTCTTCAATTTCACTTTAGCTACACCCAAAAAAATATTTCGTAAAATCACTACGAACAAATTTCGTAAAACTTTTTTTCGTGCATTCTAAAATTTCGTTAACTGAACAAAATTTTCGTAGGAATAATTAAATACGAAAATTTTGTATTAAAAATTGTTAATTTATCTAAACAACCGTCAAATAATAGCTTGGAGGTGCAAAACAAATATAAAAGTTAATTATTTTGAAAATTATATCTAATAACTATATTTTGATCTATTATTATATTTTATAGTTTCCAGGATCGAATTACAGCTTACATATGTTTCCTATTGTGGGGAAGTGACTCATCCTCCTCATCAACCTTGACCTCATCAACCTTATTCAAGATCGGCATTAAATATTTGGACACCTCCATTTCCCTTGCCAACCTATCATTAGTTCAGCTTAGCTCATGCATTCTTATACCTATTATAGTTAGGGCAACAAACAGAACCTAAAAGTCGCAAGGCCCTGGTATCTGGTTCTCCATGAGCCGCCACCGTCGTCTGCCAGCACAAATACATCTTAATTCGTAAAAACAATTTGCTCTCATAATCGAAGAACTCGTAGAATATACGAAATATTCAAAAGTATTCCGTATATTCTACTAAATTTTGGAATAATATTTCGTAAATCAGTAGAATTAATTTCGTTCACAGTATTTGTAAAATTACAAAAGTTTCGTGGTATCAACAAATGCAATAACAATGATATTTGTAAATTCACGAATGCCAATTTGTACAAACTACGAAAGTTATTCGTGGTTTTTGTTTAAATACACTAGTTATTTTTTGGGTGTATGTGATTTTATAACGACTTTGTGTTATGTTCTATGTACATACAAAACAAAATAAGAATCGAATATAAAAAATTACAAACTGTCATTCATGATAACTCCCGATTTGGCCAATATATTTTTCCTTTGTATTTGGTATAAACATGATAACTGCCAGAAACTCCAAAAATATTAGTATTTTTGAAGAATTTTAAATGTACATTGGTACATTGAGCAGTTAAATATATACATCATTAAATAGAAAGCTTCCAATTATTTCAAACAGCTTTTTTACAACATTGCAATAAATATTTAATTGCTTTTTCTGGAAAACTCATTTTTTAAATTAAATTAAATTAAATTAAATTAAATTAAATTAAATTAAATTAAATTAAATTAAATTAAATTAAATTAAATTAAATTAAATTAAATTAAATTAAATTAAATTAAATTAAATTAAATTAAATTAAATTAAATTAAATTAAATTAAATTAAATTAAATTAAATTAAATTAAATTAAATTAAATTAAATTAAATTAAATTAAATTAAATTAAATTAAATTAAATTAAATTAAATTAAATTAAATTAAATTAAATTAAATTAAATTAAATTAAATTAAATTAAATTAAATTAAATTAAATTAAATTAAATTAAATTAAATTAAATTAAATTAAATTAAATTAAATTAAATTAAATTAAATTAAATTAAATTAAATTAAATTAAATTAAATTAAATTAAATTAAATTAAATTAAATTAAATTAAATTAAATTAAATTAAATTAAATTAAATTAAATTAAATTAAATTAAATTAAATTAAATTAAATTAAATTAAATTAAATTAAATTAAATTAAATTAAATTAAATTAAATTAAATTAAATTTAATTTAATTAAATTAAATTAAATTAAATTAAATTAAATTAAATTAAATTAAATTAAATTAAATTAAATTAAATTAAATTAAATTAAATTAAATTAAATTAAATTAAATTAAATTAAATTAAATTCAATTAAATTAAATTAAATTAAATTAAATTAAATTAAATTAAATTAAATTAAATTAAATTAAATTAAATTAAATTAAATTAAATTAAATTAAATTAAATTAAATTAAATTAAATTAAATTAAATTAAATTAAATTAAATTAAATTAAATTAAATTAAATTAAATTAAATTAAATTAAATTAAATTAAATTAAATTAAATTAAATTAAATTAAATTAAATTAAATTAAATTAAATTAAATTAAATTAAATTAAATTAAATTAAATTAAATTAAATTAAATTAAATTAAATTAAATTAAATTAAATTAAATTAAATTAAATTAAATTAAATTAAATTAAATTAAATTAAATTAAATTAAATTAAATTAAATTAAATTAAATTAAATTAAATTAAATTAAATTAAATTAAATTAAATTAAATTAAATTAAATTAAATTAAATTAAATTAAATTAAATTAAATTAAATTAAATTAAATTAAATTAAATTAAATTAAATTAAATTAAATTAAATTAAATTAAATTAAATTAAATTAAATTAAATTAAATTAAATTAAATTAAATTAAATTAAATTAAATTAAATTAAATTAAATTAAATTAAATTAAATTAAATTAAATTAAATTAAATTAAATTAAATTAAATTAAATTAAATTAAATTAAATTAAATTAAATTAAATTAAATTAAATTAAATTAAATTAAATTAAATTAAATTAAATTAAATTAAATTAAATTAAATTAAATTAAATTAAATTAAATTAAATTAAATTAAATTAAATTAAATTAAATTAAATTAAATTAAATTAAATTAAATTAAATTAAATTAAATTAAATTAAATTAAATTAAATTAAATTAAATTAAATTAAATTAAATTAAATTAAATTAAATTAAATTAAATTAAATTAAATTAAATTAAATTAAATTAAATTAAATTAAATTAAATTAAATTAAATTAAATTAAATTAAATTAGATCAAATTAAATTAAATTAAACTAAATTCAATTCAATTCAATTAAATTAAATTAACTTAAATTAAAATAAAATAAATTAAATTAAATTAAATTAGATACAATTAGTTCAGATAAATTTCCCTCGGGAACTCAGTAGCTGGCTCCTGAAATCTGAAGTTCTGAAGTAGAATGAACAGATAGTATTCTTATCAATAAAAAAAATTTGATTCATAAACCTGTCAGAACATTTAAAAAAAGTAATTTCTTATATTTCTATAGTATTTTTTCGGATAAGATTTTTGTTGTTTAGCAATATGGTTCGCCCTGCAGTTTCTCTAAAAATTATTACTTCTAATATTGAGTGTGGAACTGCCCCCCTTCGTGGGCACTTGACCAAACAATATGCTTATTATTTTACTGTCATTTATTAGTATCAGCACATCATACTCATAATAATTGATGCAAAATTGTGCGTCCATAGAAATGAAATGAAATTGACAATAAAATGGAAAGCAATTTTCTGTGTAATTTATTAAAAGCACCTAATTAGGGGAAAGGTCAAACTGAACGTTGATCGATACTCGTTTGATTTTGTGAAAATATTATTAAATAGCAATTATCTTTAATTCGTGCTAGGTATGAATGAAGGAAGAGACTATAAATGCCCCTGCCACGTGTAGTTAATTTACCTAAAAAAAAGAAGAACAAATTAAGGAAAAATCAATTTGATGAACATAATCTCTTGCAGCAATTTGCCTTGTGGAAATCCGGAGCTGATGGTAAGTATTTTTAGTGTTAATCAATTAATAAAGGCGATAAAAGTTATTAAATAATTCAGGACAAATTACAGAAATTATAAATCAGTGTTAATTCCTCAAAATCCTTATTACAGCCAACAACATGAGGTTATATAATAAACGAATAAAGTCGATGGCCCGATTCCTGTGAGGTTAACAAAACAATTTTTCTTAAATTGAATACAAAATAAGAGTTCCCGGTAGCAAACAAAGAGTTCTAGAGTTCCTCATACTTTTTTTTGCAATAGTTCTGGCGAATGAAGTGTTAAAACTAAAAAAAAAATATTTTTTTCTAAAACTAATTTTTCAAAAGTTATTCGCAAATTTAGGTGTGAATATTTTTACAGTGCACATTTATCAAATATGCTGGATTTTTATATTAAAATTGTTACTTTATAAAGTTTTTTTTTTTTTAATGTTTGTGTCGAATATATTCCCCCATCGTTTTGTTGCAAAAAAGAAGTAACTTAAATAGTAATAAACGTATGACTCACTTGTCACATCGACTACATCTTTCAGAAAATTATTCGCAGACTTTAAATATTTCTACCTACTCGTTTAGCCCAGGAAAGATTAATACAAAAAAAAAAGACCAATCTGATGTCAAAATCCAACTGAAGTGAAAAACCTGTAGGTCGCCCTCTTAATATGGGGACGGACCTGATATAGGTGTAGTAGAGGTATATAATACTTATACCAGATTTTTGTTTACCCTTCTGTATAGGTATATCAAAAATACAATGAATACCAAAACGATACCACTTACTGAATGATTTATCGGCTCCTTAGTTATTACTTACATTTAGTTGATTAATGCTTTTATTGTTTTCTTTTGTTTCTAATGTTCTTTTTTTTTTCTTTTTTTTTTTGCTTTATGGTTATTTTTGTTTTGTTAGTCCTTTGAATTGCTTTTGTTTGTTTAATATGCAATAAATTTTGCTTATCCTGAACAAGGTCAACTTTTTCATCAGGTCTAGACTGTGGTTGTGCGTAATTTGCTGCACAGCATCTTGAGTGGTTTTATTTGTTTTCTTGTCAAAAAATAACAAATTGGTCAGTTTTGATATAGGAAATATATAGGTTTTTGTAGTGAAACTAGGAAATTTATGTTAAATTTTAATGAAAAAGGCCTTAATGGGAAGGATGTTCGGTTTTGGTTTTTCTTTTATTTTTTGTTTGTATGGGAAAAGAAAGGATGTTTAATTTATTAGGCAGAAGTCTTTGAGATAGTATTTTATTTGAAATAAAAAAAAAATCATAGCGAACTTAATTTACCTGTATTTTCCAAAGATAACAAAATGATCAGGTTTACAAAAAAGCATGTTTTCGGTACAAATGCTTTTAATATTATACTGGCTGGATCGATAATTTTAAAATTGTACATGAAATCTAATAACATAGGGCAAGTAAGGTTTAAGTGGATCCTAGACAGCAGCATAACAAGGTCTTTCGTGATGCTATTTCCATTCCATTTTTGTGCTTGGCATGGATGTTTCTCATCCATGAAACAAAACATGTCCGTCAAGTTAGCATTACCACTTCAAAATTTTTAAAATCCGATAGTTGGATAAATTGTCGTAAATTTGTCGTGAAAGAAAAAAATTTGTCGCACTTGTTTTTTAAAAATAAACCCCTGGTAATGCTAACTTGACGGATGTAAAGAAGCGCCATCTTCTGGATTACACATGATACACACCAAACTTCGGAGAGCTTTGGTGAGCTTTAGAACTGTTAGCACTAAATGTCAAAATGAAAGCTTGACAAAGGGAAATTTAATGGGAAATTGACCCTATGGAAAGCTCTAGAAACAAATACTAGAACATTCAAGATATTTCGGGAGCCTGTGCGATAAGTCTGACCGACAAAGGACACAGTTTATTTTTAATCGTGAATAAGTAAAGTTGGAAGTAATAAAAGTGAAAAGTAAAGTTGGTGAATTAATTACAGTGGTGAACAACAAATTGTTTTGAATTATTATTATTTTGATTATTTTATTACGATGACAGAGAACACTTAAAAAATAAGTGGCAAAATTCTGTCTACCTGTCTGTCTGTTCGACTACAGCCTAAACAGCTAGATCGATTTTCTTAAAACTTGGTAAATTACTGGTTTTGGTGATTCTATTTTATTTTTCATTTTTTTAGAATTAGTAATAGGTGCCTGCCAGGTAATTTTTAGCAACCTTACAAAAACCATTTTTCAATGGTACCTTCTAAAGAATCATTTTCTATTTTCGATTTTTATACAGAAGCTTCTAAATAATATAAATAGTTTTTTTTTCCATAAGTTTTGAAACATTATTTTCGATTTTTAAAAAATATCAACAAAATTTTATTGAAAATCAAATGCTGAATTTTTATAAAACTCAGTACTTTAATGTTTTTTTTTACACTCTGTGAGGTATTTTAAGAAAAAAAAAATACTTATATGAAGAAATAACGGTACCTTCCATACAAATCTCTAAAAAAACATAAAGAAAAAAAAATTTCCTTTTCCTACGATTTTTCTAAACTTTCTGTGTGCTTATATACTGATATACTACCAAAAGTTATAATAATTTACAAAAAGAAACTATACTTCTCACAGAACGTTTTTGTTAGTTCAAATTTTCTCATTATCGACTGAACAGATTTAGATTATTTTTTATACAGATTTTAAATAAGAAAAATATTGCATACCAAAATTTTCAAGAAATTTTTTTTTTTCTCAATTTCTCAAAAATACTTTTTTTTTTAATTTTATTTTTATATGTAGGTATATATGTAAGTAAATACTTGCGATTTCCATATGAAAATTTTTCCTTAAAAATGTTTTAAGAATTTAATATATACAAAATTATTTTTTAAGAAAACCGCTCATGCTATTTAAAATTTTTTTTTTAATACAATCATAGTCAATCAAGAATTAATATGGCGTAGAAAAACTATTGTAAAATAAATACGTTTACGACTACTGAAAATTATTAACTTGCTTCAATTTTATATAAATATGAAAAGAAGCCAATCTATTTCTACCTTCTAAAGGTCATTTAAGAAAAATTTTTAAAAATATATTTGGGACAAGACTAAAGCAGATTTTTTTTTTTATAGATTTATTAAGAAAATGTTCCTTGAACTTTCAGTCTTCCATCCAAGTAACGGTCACTGTAAGACCCAAGCATCAAAAATCACATTAGTCATATTAAATTAGTCGTAAGGTATATGAAACTTTTTTCTCGTTACTTTAATTTAGAAAAGTCACTTTTTTATCATCACACTGTATGGAGTTGCCCCACTGTGCGACGGTATCGAGAAATTGGTCTGGCTATGAGAGGTGGCCGGATATAAAGTATGTTTTTGAAATTTCATTTTATAATGCGAGTTATTTTTTTTTGAAAGTCACAAATTTTTATATTCGAAAGAATTAACTTAAAAAGTCTTAATTCGACTGTTCTTCGGTCAACACATCAAAGCACTTTTTTTTATTAACTAACTCAAAAAACAGCACTTTTTTTTATTAACTAACTCAAAAAATCTAAATTCGAATTTTTTTTTTTTTTTTTTTTTTTTTTAATTCATTTTTATTTTTCATTTTCTTAAAACTATCTTAAAGCTAGACAAAAATTCATAAAAACTAGCCTTCTTATCAATATCTTAAAGCTAACTTACTGGCCCCAGTCGGGCGCTCTAAGTTAAACTATAATAACTTAATGCTAATGCCTTTCGGCCTAAGAACTATCTTAATACTAAATCCAGGTCGGTTTTATTTTTTACAGAGAAGAATTTACAAAAAAAATCGGTATCATTGTCTTTATTTTTTTTTTAGTTTTTATATAAAACTTACAAACTACATAAAACTAAATTAAAGCTAATTAAAACTAATTAAAACTACTTAAAGCTACTAAAAACTAGTTATTTACAACTAATTATAAACTAATTACAACCTACTTATAAGCTACTTACAGACTACTTACAAGCTAGAACAGCCACAGCAAGCATTTTCCGGCTTTTATAATTTTTTTGTATTTTTGAGGATTTTATAATTTTTTTTTTTTTTTTTTTTTGTGCCACCCTGACTGTCCCTATTTAAAACTAACTACCTAAACCTATGCAAGTCGGCCATACAAAAGAAAATAGCAAGGTCAACTATTAAATATCTGAAGGAACTTCATCTTCGTTTTTCAACCACCAGAACTGGTTCTCCTGCTTTACCCTATTTCTTCGGTCCCGTTCGGACACAGTCCTACTGAACCAAAGGTGCTCAGCTCCGTCTTGTGCGAGGACGTCTCGACTGTAAAGGAGCCGCCGATCTACAGTTCTACGGCCGACGTGGTAGATTAGCGGAACCGCCGCTCTATCCTGGATCAACCCTCGACTGTCTAGGTGGAGGAATGCATCGGGCGGAATAAAGCCGCTTAGACGCACACTCTCGTAGTATTCGTTGTTGGGGTAATAAGCCCCGAAAATTAAGCTGTTAGAAGAGGACATCGCTCTTGCAATGTGACCTCGAATAAGCTTCAGCAAAAAATTATCTATCCTGTTTATGTTGGCCCCGTTGTATAGAGCCAGGTTGGAATAGTAGTGTTTGTACTCCGACTCTGGTGTTCTGTGCAATCCAAGGCAGCGTCGAAGGCACTGCCTCTCAAACACCCGAATCTTTTCCATTTGAGATGGGGCAACGTTGAACCAAACCGGGCATCCATAGGCAATCATCGGCCGGATAAGGGCCATGTAGCAAATCACTTTCACCCTGCTGTCAAGCCGGCTGCTATAGAACAACCGTTTTGTCAGGGCAAAAGCTCCCCTAGCCCTGGCCAGAGCAGCATTTATATGTCTGTCGAAATACAAATACTGATCCATCCAGATGCCAAGGTACTTTACTACACTTTACCTCGCCAGTGGATGTCCATTTGGCCCTACGATCACCAGCTTGCGCCAGTTCTTTCTCGTATCCCTTGTGGCTCCACGCAACGGAGTCCTAAACAAGATAGTTTCTGATTTCTGAAAGTTGATTTTCAACTTCCAGTCATCGCAATATCGCTGAATCTTCTCGAAGTCACGCTGCAAGAGAATCCTGATGACCTCGACTTTCGGAGCTGTTCTGTACGCAATTAGATCGTCGGCATACGCAATTTCCTGAGTTAGACAACTTATCAGATCGCTGGTGTAAATGTTGAATAGAATCGGCGAGTTGACCGCTCCCTGCTGAAGACCATTTTTAATATAAAAGGTTGTGGCAGAAGTTACATTGCCACTCTTGACAACAAACTTTCTGCCATTGAGCATATCATAAAGCATATACAATAGTGGACCAACCAGACAGGCACCCGTACACTGCTTCTTACATTTGTTCCATTGGACATCAGAAACGAGTTTAGACGCGGCATGAATGGTGTCATGTCCCGCCTTAAAACCGAACTGATTTTCCGGTATGATATTATTGTCCTCTGCCCACTTAGACAGAGCCCTATTGATAACTTTTTCGAATACCTTGCTGATACTCGGAAGAAGACTTATCGACCGGAGATTCGCCGGATTGGAGTTGTCCTTTCCCTTTTTCGGGAGAGGATGCACCACAGCTGTCTTCCACCGCCTTGGATAATATGCATTATTCAGAGCGTTGTTAAACAGAGTGGTATAAATGTCTACTGCTTCTTGAGGTAAATGTCGAAGTACAACGTTGGATATGCCATCGACTCCTGCTGACTTCTTCTTCTTTAATGAATCGAAGATGAGCTGGAGCTCCACCTTCGTAATTAACAGGGAACTGGGCCCATTTCGCTCGGCGATTATGGCGTTTGCCAAATGATCTTCATTGAACCCGGTGAAACCAAGGTTCTCTGATCGCCATTGCGTTATGTCATTCCGAAGGTAGAAGTGATGGAGCAAGGCTCTGTTTTCCAGATCATGATTGGGGCGAATGCACGCATTCACCTTGTACACTTGCTGGAAAGCAGCCCCCACAGCCTCCACTTTCTCCTGCGGATCTTCGATAATAAAGAGGTCATCGTCCAAGACGGCATCCTCTGGATCAATTTCTGCTGTCAGAAGTACGTCTCTGTTGTCCGTCGTTCTCTGAAGCTTAAGACACGGAAGATCGTTCTGATCATTCCTTCTGAATATCTTGTTAATTTGGGGAAACTTGCTCGGGTCACTAGAGTTAACGGCCCGAATTTTGTTATCCCAATACAAATTAATTGACAACCGATAGTTTTCTTTAATTAGTTGGTTGATGTTCTTGATCGACGACTTCAGTGTCCTAATCTCCAGATTGTGTGGGTCAGTAAACCGTCGGTACAAGAGTTTTAGTCTTGTCAGCAGTCCACTTTTTTGTCTGTGTAATGCGTCAATGGTCGCATTTCGGTACACATCGGTTGCATCCCGTTGTTTGTATTTCGGTATTGTTCTGTTCATTGTTCGTTTGATTGCCTCATCCATTTGTTCTAGGTATTGGTCTATTTCGTTATTTGTCAAATTTCTGTCATTTGGTGGGGATATATTGTTCAATATAATTTCGTTCGTTAAGGCGCTGGTAAAGCGTGGCCAGCGCACCTTACTGTAATTGTAAGTCCGCACAGGTACATACTCATCCAACTCCACGAGCTCGTTCGGAAGCTGTACGACGGCGGCGAGTCCGCAGTGGTCACTATCGTACTCGATCGTTCGTATTAATTCGAATGTTCTTCGGGATACCGAAGCACATTTTTAGGAAAAGTTTTTAATCTCCATTTTGTTATAGGCGCCTCTTTTTAAGATTTTTACGAACTATTTTCATTCAATTTGCATTTCTTCATTGCAAGGTCCAAGAAAATGAAAACTAAACAAAGTATGGTATAACGGTTGACAAAAATGTGTTTTGTCCGTTTTAGAGAGAGTGACATTCTATTGCGGTTACGGAACTTGGTGTCTGTGTCAGGTTATGAGAGAGCCCGGTTATGGGGAGAGTTTTTTTGTATGAAAAATAGTATATTTATTTCTGGTGTCCGGTCCGGTTATAAGAGGTATCTGGCCATGAGAGATGTCCGTAAGGACTATCAGGCCTAGAGCTTATATGAAATGATGTACTCACAATAACCTTTTCAACGATACACATTCGTGTTGAGAAATGGACCATCTCCCACAAATTTTTGCCCATTCACCCTTAAAAAAGAAATAAATAAATTTGGTGGCGCAACAGCTCATGGATAACCGAGGCCTAGTGACTAACAATTCTCAACCATTTTTGTGTGCGTGTTGTTGGCAGGAATGGAGGGTACCTACAATTTTTTGCCTAGTCCGAACGGCTAGATGAGAAGCACTTTTTCATGACAAGTATACTCTTGGAGGATTTGTCAGTTCCTCGCAAGAGGCAGTACCTCGGGAAAAACATTTCTGTTTTTAGGCGGCAGTGGCTGGGAATCGAACGCAGACCTTCGGCATGACAGTCCAACGCACTAACCATCATTCGTAAACCATTTGGAGGCAGCCTTGTGAACACTTTCATATCCAAGAGGTTGTTTTCTTATTTCGAATGTTGCATTTCGCGAAGTTTCAGAATTTGTTTTATTTTTTATTTTCTGTGTTCTTCAGTATGGTAAGTGAACTTAGAGGTTAACCAAATTTTATGGTCACTTTTTTTAAAACACCATTCCCAACATCAATGACGATTTTAATTTTTTTTTAGAAAGTAAAATGCTTTAATGTTCTTCCAAATTTTCTTCGTAAATTCCTTCTTTTGCGACTAGGTTATTTGAAAAAAAAAAACTAGGAAAATCTGCTCATATACAAACTTTTTATCTCATTCAAAAACAAAAAATACAAACTTTAAACTCAGCCCTTCCATTCCTTTTCTCAAAAAAAAAATTTCGAAATTTATCACAGTCACTCAAGTACTTTTCAAAAACTTGAAACAAAACGGGGTGTCCTAATTTTAGAACACAGAGTTAAGAGTCTGTCTACCGAACAAAGGTCCAAAATAATCATAGCAGACTTTTTTTTAGTACAAAAAATTAAATAAGAGAAACATTTCCAGCTAAAGAGACTTTTCAGCATCAAACGCAATATAAAAACTTCGAAAAGCAGAGAGATTCGAGTTACGCAGAAGTTCGAATCATGGATAGAATAATTCATGGAAATATGGTTCAAAAGCCAAAGTTCTCAATAAAACTTTGAGTTACAGAAAAATTTGACTTAAGGTAGTTCGAGATTTGAAAGTTCGACTACCTTATTATAACGTTTTGGAAATTTGAGTTTTTTTTTTGTTTGAAGTACCTATACGTATTCATACTTAATCAATGCCAATTAAATTTGAGTTTGGAGCTTCGGCTTCACATAGCAGATAAACCCACTAACTCAAGGATTCTCATCAAAATTTTCTTATAGCTTCTTCTTAAGCCTAATGCAAAGATAATGATCAAACGAAATATTTAGTTACCAGTTGCATTTATCCCCTGAAACAATTACGCTGAAATACTCGCTTAGCTATGAAATTCTCTGCTCTTCAATGTATTCCTTAGCCTTACTGCATACAAGCTTCCATCTGCCAATTATAAATATTTTTGACAAAGCCTTACAAGCTTACAAAGCGAATGTGGAATTTCCTCATTGTTTTGTAGAAAGATTCAAATCCAATGTGCATCGGCATCTGCTATAATAAGTCTTCGCCTCTTTTCATATCGGCCCGTACCTATTATGTGTTCCATTCCAATTCTAAATAACATAACATTAAAAGGGTTGTTAAAATCCCTTTTATGATGTTCTCTTATAAAAAGATTTAAGCAAGTATGAAACAAATCTGTAAATCCGTTTATTGTTAGGTATAGGTGCTGAAAGCTGATACTGACATAGCGTTGCAGATTTTAACTTCATTTTTATTAACTCTAACTCAAGAACTCAAGAAATATTTTTGTTTTGTCAGTACAAACCCAAAGGAAAGAGAAGAAGAAGTTAAATCAAATAACGTCAAAGTCAGGAATAAAACTTTTTTTTTTATTCCCTTTTGTTTTTTAAGCGCTTTTGAATGACAGTAATTAAAAATGTTTTAATGAGCTTATTTTTTATTTATTCTTTACAAAGACACATAAATGGTTATGAAAAGAGTTTTCCGTTTTATTAAAATTTTGAATTGAGAAGTTAAAAGAAATTTTGAGCTACAATACATGTTTATACAAGCCAAAGTACATAGAAGAAAATCTAAAAACAGTTTATGGTATGGGTGTCTGTCTGGTTGATTTGCTTGTCGATTTGGTAGAGATTTCGATACCAACTACATATCGTGAAGGACATAGGTGCGACAGCTAGAGGGTCTCTATTTTCGCATAGTAAAAGCACTTTCCACGTGCAACGTCGTTAGTTTACAAATTGTGTAAAATGATAAGTTTACATAATTTACATAATGCTACATAATTCAATCAGAGTAAGAGTTACAATGACGTTTGGATAAGTTTAACCAGTTTGGTTAATTTTACGCAACAAAATCCTTTAATAAGTTTAACCAAATTGTGTAAATCATTTACCGTTAAAAAAATTGACAGTTCATTAACCAAAAGATAAACTTAACCAATTTGTAAACTTATCTAGGGTTTTACGAAGTTACATGAATATCCTTATCATTCTTCAAGACGTAAAAATTTGTTATTAAAAAGCGACAAAACATTAGTTATTTGGTATCTACAAAGAAGATACAGACTCATGTTAGTTATGAAATTCTTAATATCAAAATGGAACGGAAAATATAGCCGGGACAGAGAACAGAGATATGAATCTAGAAACGAATATGAATAGACTAGAAGTTTCAGAAAAGAGATCCTAAATGAAAATAAGGGAAAAAGAGTCGGAGACAAAACGGAGCCCTGGGGGACACTAGCATTAATTTTATGATGATCAGCCGTGAAAAGGTCTAAAACAACTTGTATCTATCGGTCTGAAAGGATATTTCTAATCGAACAAAGAAGAAGAGATTCATCGATAGCAATAGCAATAAGAGAGCTTGATGTCAAACCCTATCAAGTGCAATAATATTACTCTTCCAAAACGATGTAAAGATTAATTTCACTACTTGTTAAGATACGAGTATATCATCAGAACACCAGTGTACCTATTGCTATTATATTTAAACGTTCTACCACTGTTAGAGCAATTGCAGAAAGGTCTGCTATACTTCTGATCAGCATATCGTTGTAACTGAAACTCAAGCTGAAATAAATTTACAAGCTATATGTTGGATAAAACATGAGAGCGTTTAGGTTGAAGCTTTAGAAGAAGTTATAAGAAGTTTTATTCCTAATTCACCAATCACTCTAATGATTTAATGGGACTGCGACGGGAGTTCTGACTCTGACCATAGTATTCACCTATACAAACAAAAATTTGAGAACCAGGAGGTTATACTAGTGATTTTTTTTGCATTTTTCAAAAAGGTATAAAATGGCATCATAAAGGGTTTTTCAACAGGGACGCTACAAAAGTAGAGCGACTCTTT
The DNA here is from genome assembly GCA_946251815.1 of Dasysyrphus albostriatus. Lineage (NCBI taxonomy): Eukaryota > Metazoa > Arthropoda > Insecta > Diptera > Syrphidae > Dasysyrphus > Dasysyrphus albostriatus. Next base: position 82,707,254 of record OX276335.1, read on the forward strand.
TAACATTTCTCTTCAGTAAGGTTTGCCATTTCATGATGGAAAGATATACGAGCCAACAACGAGTCAAAATTATTAAAATTTACTACCGAAATTCGGAGTCAGTGGCCTCAACGTTAAGAGCGCTACGTCCAATATATGGTCGTCATAATCGTCCTAGCAGATCAATAATTGAAAAATAAGTGGGAACATTTTAAACCACAGGCACAGCTCAAAATGTTCCCGTGCCAGTGAGATAATGAAGTGCCCGTAGTGTCGAGAATATTGCTGCCGCTGAGACTTCAGTTGCAGAAAGCCCAAATGTGTCTCTCACACGTCGTTCTCAAGCGTTGGACATGTCTGTGACGTCGTTGTGGTGAATTTTGCGAAAAGATCTTCGCCAACATCCTTGAAAGATTAAATTGACGCAAGAATTGAAGCCGCTTGACCACCAGAAGCGTCGTATGTTCGTGAAATGGGCTGAGCAACAACTTGAAAATGATTCGGATTTTCATCGAAAAACCATCTTCAGCGATGAGGCTCATTTCTGGCTGAATGGCTTCGTCAATAAACAAAATATGTGGTATTGGTCAGACAGCAATCCACCCGTACTCCATGAGTCATCATTGCATCCCAAAAAAATACGGTTTGGTGTGGTTTATGGGCCGGTGGCGTCATTGTGCCGTACTTCTTCCGTGATGATCAAGACCGACAGGTTACTGTGAATGGGGATCGCTACCATTCAATGATAACAGAATATTTGTGACCCCAATTGGATGATATGGATTTTTAGGACATGTGGTTCCAACAGAACGGCGCCACAAGCAACACAGTGAATGTCACAATCAATTTATTGGAAACCAAGTTTGGAGAACGTGTTATCTCACGAAATGGTCCAGTCGCTTGGCCGCCTCGGTCGTGTGATTTGCCGTTAGACTATTTCCTGTGGGAATACGTAAAGTCTATGGTCTATGCCAAGAAGCCAGCCACGATTGATGAACTTCGTACGAATATCGAACGTGGAATTGCAGCAGTATCGGCCGATTTATGCTTGAAAACCGTCAAAAATTGAGTTCAGCGTCTGGACTACTGCAAGCGTGCCCCTGGTGGCCATGCAAAAGAAATCGAGTTCCATACATAATGGCATCAAACGTACTATCACAGGAATAAAGAATTTCATTGTTATCCAGAACCGTTTTTTTTTTATTTAAAAAAACCTTTGTAGCGCTCTTATTGAAAAACCCGATAGTATGATTCTGAGAGTCGCTAAAATACTATTATAGATTGCTTAATAGCAGTTCCAGGTGTTCTTATTTAAAAAAAAAAAAACAAATGTCTTCCTTAACTTGCATATGTTTTGGAAGACTGGAGTGACAAATTGCAGTAAAGAACGTTTATTTTCCGTACTCAAAAACTTTGGCAAAAATGTAGGAATATATATTAAAATTGTGTTTATTATTTTGTGTATGACTTTTTCCATTATAAAGTGAACTTAGCTGTTTTTCATTGGTTAATGGGGTGCCAAAACTTATTGGCCTGGGGCGCCTTATCTTTAAATACCCCACTGCATGTCATTGGTAAATATTCTTTGTGATAATAGCTGCGTATTATTATCTCCGGGTTTTACACGTATTACAAAAACAACATGGGGTCCAGGTTTCTGTCGGGGTTAATTTCAATAACCCAGATACAAATTGTCACTCTGACCGGCAGACGCTTATTTCCCATTGTGAATGATGTCAGCAGTAGTCATCAGTGATAGGAAAAGTGGCAGATATGTTTCATGGGGTGAACCATAAGGAGGAAAGAGACAGGTTTATAGCACTATTTTCTCACTAACTAACATCGTTTTATTTTCATGAGGTGACCCATATGGATTATGAGCGATAAAAAACGCGGCTAATGTGTCATGCTGCCTTAAAACTGCATCAAAGCCGTTTGAATTTGGATTTTATTGCTTGAGACTGTCCCTTAATATTAAAAAAGATCTTTAAAACCCCCAAAAAGTGGGCGTGGCAAAAATCTTTATGAAGGCGAATATTTTAAAAGAGCATTTTCTTAAACAAATATCTCAGAACAAAATACAAGCTTTTGCCAATTTGGGTGACTATTTTACCTTATTTAAAAAGTGTGAGCGACACGAGGGAGGCGGAAATTTATTGTGATGATTTCTTTTCCTATTTTTGTCACAGCTGAAAATTTCATCAAAATCGGTTGAGTGGTTCAGATTTTATTGAATTTTGACGCCTTCTCCATGCAACCGATACCACTGTGCAACGTATTGAAAAAATATAAGAAATCGGTAAAACTCCTTTATTTTGCTTCAGTCAATCAAATCTTTTTAGAATTACATTTAATAGTGTTTTCATAAAGTAAATTCCAGAATTAGTTGGTTAGTGTCCTGATCACCTCAATAAAAATGGGCCTTTTTTCCGAATATTTGTACTAGATGGCTTAAAATTTTTTGAGCAGACCATACCGATTAGAGGGAAATGGTTGCCCTCAGTTGCAACCATTCTTACATACTTAACGAAAAATTTGTGATGTGAATTTTGACAAGGATAATTATTGGTGTGCAATTTGTTATCCTAAAATCCTTTTGCCCTTAAGAAGATAGACTTCGATTATGGATTTAATTCTTATAAATCTAAGAACAGCAATTTCAAAGCACACTCATTTTTATATACGTTATAAGTCGAAAAAAAAAAATAAAAGACTTCAACTTGTTAAAGTTTTTCTTAGGTCATGAAACATCTCACAGCGCACCTATCAAGCTATAAACTACTTGTTAGTGTATTTAATTTTATGAAACATTAACCCTTTAACAATAAACAGCCATAAAAACAATGAAAAGTGAAACAGCACTATACCTACACTCAAGACGTTAAATTTATTACATTTCTAAACTTTTTGTCTTTTGTGAATTAATGATTTCTTCAATATCAATGGAATGCCATAACACAAAACCGATTAGAACGGAAATATTAAGATCAATAGAGCGGTACTAATAGTTTATTTATTATCATTTCTCCGGTATCTCAATAACTCGACTGCGTTATTGCGCCATGAATTAAAAGTAACCCATTTTATGGACTTAAGTTCCAGAATACTAAGCAAAAGTACCTATACGTTTCTATATTATCCAAACCCCGAACCCCATTGGCCAGGACTATAGCACACACCCATATATACCCTGCAATACCTATGTAAGTACAATACTAGTCCGTTTTTTTATGTTCATCGACCTTTTTGCACACTGCAGCACTTAAGCCCATAACAATGTTGAAAATTGTTTCCCATATCTTTTTAACACATCGAGGGAGAAACTATTGGTTTTTATAGTTTTCCGCTTTAATACCTACACGTTGTGGGGGGGGGGGGAGGTTCCCTTTTTTTTAGTTGTTTTTGTTGTTTTTGTTGCGCCTTATTTTGAAATGGATTATACGACTGCTTCCAATTCGAGCCATTTTATGCGGTCAAAAAGGAATGGCTGTTTGTGGGCAAGTGTGTTTTTATGTAGCGCGACGAAGCCCAGAATCAGGATTTGAAGCTTTTCTTGTAGAATGTAGATAGCGACAATAGAAATTGGCAATTAAATTGCTTATACACTTTTTATTGAACCAAAAATTTGCGGTTTTGACTTGGGTAAATGAGCAACCTTCCGGGACGTTCGTTGGGTATACGAGTATTATTGGGTTGGGAGGCTGATTTGGAAAATTGATAAAATTGTTAAGTTGTAATAAAGCTGTTTGGTTATAAAATGGAAAGGCAGCCCAGTATAGTAGAAGCAGGTAGAATTAGAGGTAAAATCAAGAAGCAACTCATGTATGACATTGGACGATTAAGTCAATTTTTTTGAGCTCTTGATGACCTTTTTTTCATTTAAAACTAAATAGAAGCACTTTAATGACCATAATGTAGGAGCTCGAGATTATACACTGGAGGATTCTTTTACTATCAAATTAACTTTAAGGAACGATTTCTATAGGTCATATATATTTAAACTAGGAATGGTGTTTTAGATTTTTAATCAAAAATTATAAAATTAAAAAACTTACCAACACAAAGCCCGCATTTAATATAATGCAAACTTCATAAATCGACTTTTTCTTGTGATAAAGGTAGAAGAAAGGTACACCATGAGTATAATGGTATTGTAGGGCAATATCTCCGAAAAAAACGTGTTTCAATATAATGTAATTTATTAATTTTGATAAAAATATGTTTTTTTTCTATGAATTTTAAAAATTTGATTCAAGGTCATTAAAAAAAAAATCACTTGTTACTCCATAAGAAGAGTATTCCAAAGGCAAATCGCTGAAACAAAGAAAGATCTCTTAGCCATTGTTGTGAGTAACGTGGTAAAATGAGCTTAAGTATGTTAAGCTTGAAGACCTCCATATATTTACAGAGACTGCTTCACAACAACTAAGAGAGCTATTTAAGGTAAAACCCAAATAGATAACATTATCAAGGTAGGGAAATATATCTCCGGTGAGAGCAATTGGGGACAAATCTGCTGAATGTATTTTATTTTAAGAACAAATCATTAATTACCACTTGCCCAGAGTTGAATTTGTTTTCGTTTTGAAGATTTTCATTAGTTCACACAACAGCATCTTCCATCAATCCTAGTAGATGATGTATGTAGACTAAAACATCATCTGCATACATGTGAACTAAGCAGATCATTGATAAAATGTGAGAATTGAAGTGGTCCCAGAACAGACCCCTGTTGTACCCCAGAGTTTACTAAGAATGGGGCAGAAGTATCACTTTCAACCTCTCAACAGTTTGTACTCTACCTTTCAAGTATTTACAAAGAAGACGTAGAGATGCGTTAGAAAACTTTAAAATATCCAAAAGCTTAGAAGTGAGAATAGAATGTCTACTAGCACCATAAGACCGATGTTGTCGGCATCCAAATCAAATAAAAGATTGGAGATAACTTTAATAACTGCTGACTCACAACTGTGTTCGATCATAAGCCCTGACTGCCATTTAGAGAGTTTTTGATGCGTATTAAAGGGGGTTTTCATTTGGTTGTATATTAGTCTCTCAAACACTTTCGAAAGAAAAGATTAAAAACTAATTGGTCGGAAATCGGATAGTTTTACTTTTTTTGGAATCGGCACAATTTTTGCTAACTCCCATTCGACAGAAAACTGGAAACTATAAATACAAAAATGTACGGTATGAGCAATGAATGGCAGAAAAATTGGTAAAAATATTTTTGGTAAACTTCGACGAAACCTGATCCCTGCCTTTGGCGTTTGATTTGATTGACCAAGTTTCTTCAATGCTTTCCATTCACACATTAAAATAAAAATTTTTCAACGTTGTCATTAACACGAGACTCATCAAAAGAAATTGGTTTAAAAACCCGAGGAATGAAAAATCAACACATTTTCCCCGCGCTCAGTTGGCATCTAATCTTAGAGCCGAGCTCTGGGTTTAGTTTTTTGATTAAATAAGTCCTCTTTGATGACTAAATCATGCTTGGACAGTTTTTGATTTTTATATTTCTTAAAGGTTAGGTTATGGTCTAAGAGCTAGAAACGTTTTCGAGAAGTCATTTAAGTCATTTAGCTCTTAGATTATAACCTAACCTTTACAAAAAATAAAAATCAAAAACTGTCCAAGCATGATTTTTAACATTAGCTTAATATATGGTGCGGAAAGATTTTCTTGTTAAATGTAATTGAAAGTTTGTGTAGTAAATTACATTTGTGTGTAATGATTACAAAAAATGTAATCATTACAGGTTTTTTCAATTACTTTTTTTTTTGTTCAATTACTTTTTTTGTAATTAAATCAAGTAATTGTTTTTTTTTCAATTAAATGTAATTTGTAAATGATATTTTCAATTAAAATTACATGTAATCAGTAATTAAAATTTTTCAGTTACTGATTACATGTAATCGTAATTCACTTTTTTTGTAATGATAATTACCCAACTCTGCTCTCTAGTAACGGGAAAATTTGCAATATCTGAAGAGGTACTAGCTAGAGCAACATCACTCACATCAGTTATAGCAGTCACTGAAGTTGCAGCAATAGAAGAAACACCAGCAAGCAATATGATTTTCGTTAATGCACAGTGAATTTAATGAGCACTTATCAGCATTCAGCAATATTATGTGACTTATCATTTTAGGTTTTTTTTTTTGACAAACACTCTTCCATCCAAGTGTAAACAGAATGGTGACATTTATTATGCCGAAGAGCATTAACACTTCGAAATAATTCGTGGTTCTTCTTTGTTAGACTTTCATAGACTATCACAAATTCTGTAGAATGAAAACCCAAATCTAAGAGAGTAATTGCTTTAGAGTTGTTCATTTTGTAGTATTCTCCAACTTGTTTTTTAGATCATTGTTATTGTTTTCATTTGTGCACTTGGAAATTTGACAACAACTACACTATTACTTCTGTATTTTGCCGCCGCTTTCGTACGCGTAAAGAAGATCGGTGTTGTTTTACTTTTAATTTTAAATGTCAAAAATTGAATGGATAGGATTTTTTTAATTGCATTGTGCAAAAGTGACCTACTTTTAAAATTGTGGGACAAAACTTTTTAGTCTTGGTGCAATATTTGTTGCTTTTACTATGATGTGAGCTTTTAATACCACTTGATAAAAAAACACGGGTTTATCTTACAACTATTCGATATTTTGTTCATGTTGATCCCAATAAAAACTGCACTTAACTTCTTTTATTGTTAAAAATCTCTAGTAGGAAATTGTGATCTTAATGCAAAAAAACTTACGAAGTTTAGAAGTTTACAAAAACATACTACAAAGCGCTTGAAGTTGAGTTTTCAAAAACCTGCTAAGAGTTTTGAACTTTTGAAAAATATTTTATGCTTCTTAATTCCACAACGAAAAAAAAAACAAAACAAAACACGGAGGAACTTTTAATAAATTCCAGCAGACGATTATTATCTTACCCATTACCATTTTCAGATAATTACCAGCTTGAGAAAGTACCTATCTCACCACAGTGCGATGGAAAATAAATTGCAATAAAATAATAGTGCTACTTAACGCTGCAGAAAGCTCCAAAAGAATGACAGCACAGTTTTCAAGAAAACCCCCCATACTCTTTTTGCTGCACGGTTATACGAGTACGTATGTATTTGCCCCCTCAAGTCAGACGAAGCAATTTCCGGTGCAAAACTTGAAAAAGAAACTTTTCTCAGTGAGTTTTATTTTACCCCCAGGGTAGCATGAATTACTTTAAAACATATCCGGCAGTTGCATGTGCTTCCTTTTTTTGTTATGTGTATAAGTACATGTCTATGTATATGTAGATTGAATGTGTGGGTGATAGGGATATAGGTTTGTAAGCTGTTGCAATGTGCTGAGACACACACAAGTATGTGAGGGTAAGATGGCATAAAAGAGAGACGTCGAAAGTTGCAATCACCTCCTGGGGCATCTTGGAAGAGCAATTTCTTGCCAACTTTATGCTTTAATTTTCTTTAAGGAACCACTTTCGGTCGGAAAGAATGAAATTTCCGGGCCTTTCTTTTGAGAGAGAGAGAGAGAGAGCTGAAACAAAATTCGTGACAAGATTGAAGAAAAGTACCTAAATGAATAGACGAGTAAACTAGTCTATAATTATTCAAATATGTATGTAAATGTTTACCTACCTACTTTTTTAAAAAATATTATTTTGACATGTTTTTTGGCAGGTTCCTACCTAGAGAAGCTAGTTTTATATTTCTATTTTTTTTAAACTTATATAAAAGAAGAAGGAAAGTAGTTGTTGCCCAAATACTTAAAATGGGATGCACAAAACACGGTGGAGCTAAGCGTTTTCCATGCGTCAATGCAATAGCAACAAGTATAATATGTGTTTAGCTGAGGCCACAAATCTATAATTATTTTATTTTGTTATTTATTTATTCGACTGATCATTCATAACAAGATATCGAGGACAACGTTGAGTTAAAGGTATCCTTGCAAACGCCTCTTGAGCATGAAGATGCAGTAGATACCTATGTTGATATAATACAAAAAGGAGCTTAGGATAACACACCTTATCAAAGGTTAATTCCTCGCTACAAAGATATAAAATATCCGCAGGAGATAAAAGATTCAGTGAAACAGAAACGGAAAGCAAGTAAGAAATGGCAGCGAACACGTGCTCCTCAACACAAAGCTCATTTAAAGCGCTTGAGTAATATGCTAAAAATGGCGATATCAGATTTCAAAAACCTTGAAGTTGTAAATTACCTTGAAGGCTTGACAGCGGGGAAAGAAACCAACTACTCACTTTGGAAAGCTATAAAACAACGAAAAAACCAAAGCTTTCAGTGCCCCCGATTAAGACAAGCCAAAATGAATGGGCTCAAAGTTACAAAGAAAAAGCGATGGTATTCGCCGATTACTCAGATGAGCAAGAACTCAACGAAAATATTAATATATAAGAATTTTACCTCAAATGAAAGCTATATAACAAGAAATGCTACACTTGCCGAATTAAAAAGAGACGAAATAAAGAAGCTTAAGTCTAATAAGCTTCCAGGATATGAGTTAATTACGGCAGACATTTTAAAAATGCTCCCTTGTAAAGGATCTATAAACCACCTTTACATAATAAATGCCACTTTTAGGGTAGAATATGTTCCGAGCCAATGGAAAGTTGCGGAAGTCATAATGGTTTTGAAACCTGGCAAACCATCTCACGAAAAGAAGTCTTACAGGCTGATTTCGCTTCTTCCTATTATATAAAACGTTTTTGAAAGAATACTACTCCTGCGCCTGCAACCGATAACAGAAGAGAATCAATTAATACCTGAACATCAGTTCGGACTTAGAAGCAAGCATTCGACAATTCATCAAGTGCATAGAATTACTGACGTAATTGAGAGAGCTCTTGAAGAAAAGAAAATCAGTTCGACTGTCTTTTTGGGCGTGTCGCAGGCGTTTGACAAGGTGTGGCACGAAGGCCTCAAATTCAAATTAAGACAAGTTCTGCCTGAAGGACTTTACAACATTCTAAACGGATATCTAAATGAAAGACTTTTTCGTGTAACACACGGAAATGACTATTCTGATTTCAAAGAAATAGTGGCTGGGGTACCACAAGGAAGTGTATTAGGTCCAGTTCTGTACCTTTTATTTACAAGCGATATACCTCAAACAGATGACACTATTGTAGCCACGTTTGCGGATGATATTGCAATACTAGCAGTAAGCAAAACGATTAGTGAAGCTACAATTAAATTACAAAATGCTCTTAATAATGTCAATGAGCGAACAAAAACATGGCCAATAGCGCTCAATGAAAAAGTCAAAAGTCAGTCCACGTGGACCTTACGTATAAAAATTATTTTCAAATGAGGCAATGCATCTGGGAATGCCTCTAGACGTGAAACTAAAATGGAAGCCGCACGTAAAAAAGAAATGCAGGGAACTAAAAACTAAATTAAGAGTTATAAACTGGTAACCTGCAACACGTTACTTTACTTCATTAAAAATAAGCTGCTAGATAAGTTTCAACTTAGTTGCAGTCGGGAAGTAGAGGTGGTTTAGTGTAGTAAGAATCTCACACACCTATGAGCACGCGTTTTTCGGTCCTCATAGAGTCTGATGCAGATTTTGCACCTACCCACGGGGAAACAAAAAAAATGCTTAACATTTAGAAACCAATCTTAACTTAACACCTCCCCCCCACCACTACCTTAGTCCTGCTCTATGCACCAGCCCCCCTCCCCCCCCCCATATACTCCAATCTCCAACATTAAGTACAAAATCGCAAGAATAAATCCATCACTTAAAAAGCAATCTTTATGGCCAAAAAACGGACGTGCAGCTTTTTCCATGCAGAGAAATTGAATTACATAGGTTGTTATGGGAGTAGATTGACTCAAGGGCTGCATGGATCGCTGCACGATTTCGCTCTTTCTAAATTGGCTGCACAGCTTCATTGCAGCCACAACATAAAAAAAATCTGAAAAAATTGTCGTTTGGCATTACTTATATTGACAGTTTCTGTCATTGTCAAAAAAATAATTGTTTTTGTTTTGTTTTGTGTAGAAGTATGGAAGAAAACAAATTTTAATATGACAAATCCAATTCGTCATATAAAAATATATACCTGACAGATAAAAATTCAAAGAAAAATTTGAATATTCCAGGTAAGTTATGTACATACAAATATATCTGTGATTGTTTGGTAGAAACATTATAAGTCCATTTTAAAATTTAAAATTTGGGCCTTTACGCCAACTTTATTTCAAGCTACAGTCTGAATAAGTTTACCGATTTTCTTCAAATTTGGAATACTTATGAAAATAATCTTTGAAAAATTGTGTTTCAAATTTGAAGAAAATCGGTTCACTCATTTAGGCCCTAGCTCGATGTAAAACGGTCGTAAAGACGCAAACAAAAATTAAAAAAAAATATTTGTTTTGTCCCCGACTCGTGATCTTTATTTTACAGGACAACCTCATTATTTTCTTTAGCATAAGAAGATTCAGCTTAGTTTGTTGTGATTTTTTTAAGTTTCTTAACCCGTTTCATATGATTTGAAACATTATTTTTTCGTTTTCATTTATCAATTTTCCCTAACCAATTTTAATTTAAAATAACGTAACTAATATAGAATATATTCAATAATTATTCCAGCTATTTCATTAGGTTAGTAGAAATGGTGGCATGGGCGTAACACTCGCTGATCATTGAGCGTCATGAAACCCAGCAGAGGGCTGTACTCCAATTGCTCACGGTCTTGGGGTCTGGGGGGGGGACATTATACAGAAGCAACCGATTTTGTCTTAGATCCATTTCGTCGCGTTAAGAAAGGAAATGAAGTTTTTGATTTTCATTTCTGAAAGTTCGTTGGGGTCGTCAAAAAATGCCACTCCAAACGAATGTGCTCTCATTCTAGCCAGAGCAGGACATTTACAGAGAAAGTGAAGGACTGTTTTCTTTTATTGCTGATCATTGCAGCTACGGCAGTGAGTATTGTAGGGAATACTCAGTCTCGCTGCATGTTCCCCTACTGGCCAATGTCCAGTACAGGTTGCAACGACCCTAGCTATGTCTCACTTGGGTCTACATAACAGATCAATTGTTCGGAATTTATTATAGGTGGGCCAGATCTTTCTGGATATTTTGCATTCGGTCGAGCTATTCCACCTACGATTGGATTCACTTAGGAAGATTGACAGTAAATTGCCCTTCACAACTCCCAGGGGAATGTTGACTCTTTCCGCAAGTGAGTTGTAAAGGGCTGATCCTTACCTGGCCAGTTTATCTGCTATTTCATTACTTACAAAAATTGTGTACCTATAATTACAACAATACAACTAACTACTTGAATGCAAATACTAATTTCATCTACCTAATTTCTCCTTCATTATAACATGTACCCTTTCTTCCATTCATTCATACCTACCCTTAAAAAAATTTTAATAATGGTTTCTGTTTATTAACACTGCCTCTTTTATTTACAGTTGATAAGTTGAAGGGCAGATAAAGAAACTTCCGTGATAAATTTTATAAGGAGTAAAAAAAACCCTTCCTAGCGGCAGCGGCAGCATATCTCCAAAAAAACAATGGAGATGGATTTAAGTATCTTAGAAAATGTTACCAACTCCAAACTCCATTGCAAGATTTGAAAATTGAAATTGAAACTTGTAATTACCCATCCTCTACTTGCAGAACCTCGGGACTAATGACGAAACAACAAATAATGAGAACGAAAACGATGAAATAGTTTTTGCTGTCATACCAGGTTTGATCACCCGATTTCTATTTTCCTGGGCCAAGTTCATCCACTCCAGGAGCAAGAGCCCACCAGTCAAAAAAGCGCAAAGTGGATGACTTGCTGTTGGAAGCCCAAAGGAAGGTTTCATAGGTTGTCAACCTGGCCCAGGACATTTTTTCTCAGCCGGCCGTCAGTACCTGGCAGAGAAAAAACGCCTGCTGATAATTTTTTTATTTGAAGGACTGGCACAACAAGTGAATGAAGCACAGCTTAGCCCAGCTCTTTTTATAGAACTGCAAAAACAAATGCTTCAAACATTTAAGAATATTGTTAATTTAAACTAAGTAGTTGGTATCTAAATAAAACGAAACTTTTATTATTAATTATTTTTAAAATTATATTTGTTTAATTGGTTTCCTTGGAACAAACAAATTTTGAGATCGCCTCGCATCGAATCGAATCGAGTAAAAAGTTTACTTTGACCTTTATATACAAAGCTTTGACGCATTAAATTTGTTTCTTGGCGCCAGCCACCTCTTGACTGTAGTTCATTTAGCTCAGAATACTGGTCTACATAATTCTGACGGCAGTAGTTTGACATCTCATGATATTTCACATAATTATTTAAATCTAAAATTGCTTTTATGAGCGCATTATCTCGCGTCGTAGGGTTATGTGAAGTCGCTTGTCTACACAGATCAGCCCGAGACGATTAACGCCTTTGAGGAGAATATTCGGCACCTCACCAAAAGGTACCTTCAATAAATTGATTGTTTCACAACGCGTCGCGCGAACCGAACCATTATTTTGGTAATACATTTGCACGATTTGCCAACTTTGTTCAGAAGTAAGTCTTTTCATTATGAAATGGCAAACCAAGCTGAGGAGAAAGTGACAGCTGTCAAAAGCACCCACTCCGAAAAAAGTATTGCCAGATTGAAAACCACACGTCTAAAAAAGCAACCTTTACATACCTACATAAAACACATATCATATCGTAACTAAAACTAAAATGACTCTAAATGGGTCAAGTGTAGGTGTATCTTCATGGAGCATCCTGTTAGGATGTTTAACATAAAACTTAAACTCCTGTTCCAAAAAAAATGCCTCATCGAACAAATTAACTAACAAAAACTGCCATCGACAAAAGAAATCACCAGTTCATTAGGTTTTTTTTTTTTTTTTAACTATTTTTTCTGAAAAAAGTCTTATCATCTGTTATGTAGAAGCACCAGGCCAAGAGGAAATGTTCCAATTCCAATAAAAGACGACCCAAAAGCGATAAGACTCCCAACAACCCAACAACAAGAAGACCATGAGCAGCAGCGTTGAGAATGTGCAAGACAAAAATATGTTATGTTCGTTCTTCTCCATGTCCATGGCTACTTCACACGGACAGGAGGCAGTCGGGAGAAATGCCGGCCTCCCATCAGCCCAGTCCCCATATCACATCAGCGCTACCATAATGGCCGCACTACCACAAACCGCAATAGAATTGCTTAGGAGGAAAATTAATGGTGCGGAAGGTTTTTCCAAACTAACATTTTCTTATTTTCAGTTTAAGGATTTCTTTGTGGCATGCCAGTTGGTATAAGGAAGGACGAAAAGGAGCGATATGGTGCCTTTTTATTGGCCTGCTGGGAAACTGATACGGATATACCCCTACCATCTAAATGTCTGGGTGCTTTAAAGATATTATTAAAGTTTCCAAGTGTGTAATAGTGGTTTATCACCTACAAATTGTAGGATCCATTAAGCTTGCTTGTTGTGATTCACCATTAAGTCTTGGATCTGTGGTTTATTTCTAGAAGTAATGGTGTAGTCAGTTGAGAAAAGGATTATTGATTTGTGCATTGAGTGTCACTTGAGAGGTTAGTCAAGGAAGTGAATTCGATTGAGTCAAACGAACGAGTGGGTATATCTAATGTATCACGTTTCTTAAAATGGCACGATTTGCTGGACGAATACCTACTTAGTGTTGTTACATTACTTTACATTGAATTACTTTAAAAGGGAAGGCTTTAGAGATCAAATTTAATGGATTGATATTTAATGGATTTTTTTTTATCGAAGACAGAAGGTGTGAAGAGTTGGGTTTTGCGTTTGTAGATTGGAAGGTAAATACAAAACAAGAATAGGAACAAAGCTTCTCAAGTCGTGATTGAGCAGTTCGAACAAGTACCTAATGGTGGGCTTAGGCTTTTCGTGCAATTAGCACAAGTCCATGTAGTCTCTTCCTCGATTGGTACATTAACTGCGGGAGACCATAGACTTTATTAACACTATCGAAGAACACGTCAAATGAGGGAAAACACTTTCCAGTCAAACCTAGGTTTTCAGCCAGTTCAGAGGTTAACAGTAACAGAGATTGGTCATTACACTGAAGGTGTTTTTAACGTTTAAAGAAGCAAAAGCATAGTATGGATGTAGTGCTTGACTGCTAGCTTAGATCTCAGATGTATGAGTTCGAGTCTTACTCTAGGCTAGGCAGTTTTTTTCTCCGTATAGCCGCAGTTAAAGCAGGATGGGAGGGCACCAGTGGGATTTGATGTGACAGTAAACATCTTTTTTTTTCAATTGACTATGTCTAATTAAACTATTTCCCATTATTTTGTTCCTTTCTAAGCACTGCGATGAACGCATGATATTTCCTGGACTGCTGGGATAAAAGACAAATATCGGGTTTTTCATTAAGAGCGCTACAAAAGTTTTATAAATAAAACAAAAACGGTTTGGATATCAATGAAAATCTTTATTCCTGTGAAAGTACGTTCGATGTCATTATGCATGGAACTCGATTTCTTTTGCATGGCCACCACGGGCACGCTTGCAGAAGTCCAGACGCTGAACCCAATTTTGACGGTTTTCAACCATAAATCGGCCGATACTGCTGCAATTTCACGTTCGATATTCGTACGTAGTTCATCAATCGTCGCTGGCTTGTTGCCATAGACCATAGACTTGACGTAGCTCTACAGGAAATAGTCTAACGGCGTCAAATCGCACGACCGAGGCGGCCAAGCGACTGGACCATTTCGTGAGATAACACGTTCTCCAATCTTGGTTTCCAATAAATTGATTGTGACATTCACTGTGTGGCTTGTGGCGCTGTCCTGTTGAAACACATGTCCTGCAAGTCAATATCATCCAATTGGGGCCAAAAATATTCGGTTATCATTGAACGGGAGGGATCCCCATTCACAGTAACGTGCCGGTCTTAATCATCACGGAAGAAGTACGGCCCAATGACGCCGCCGGCCCATAAATCACACCAAACCGTATTTTTTTCGGGATGCAATGATGACTCATGGAGTACGTGTGGATTGCTGCCTGACCAATACCGCATATTTTGTTTATTGACGAACCCATTCAGCCAGAAATGAGCCTCATCGCTGAAGATGGTTTTTCGATGAACAACCGAATTATTTTCAAGTTGTTGCTCAGCCCAATTCACGATCATGCGACGCTTCTGGTGGTCAAACGGCTTCAGTTCTTGCGTCAATTTAATCTTGTAAGGATGTAGGCCAAGATCTTTTCGCAAAATTTGCCACAACGTCGTCACAGAGATGCCCAACGCTTGAGAACGACGTGTGAGAGACACATTTGGGCTTTCTGCAACTGAAGCCTCAGCGGCAGCAATATTCTCGACACCACGGGCATTTCTTTGTCTCACTGGCACGGGAACATTTTGTATTGTGCCTGTGGATTCAAATTTTTCCACTAGACGCTTAATTGTTGCTCTGCTAGGATGATTATGACGACCATAAATTGGACGTAGCGCTCTTAACGATGAAGCCACTTACTCCGAATTTCGAAAGTAAATTTTAATAATTTTGACTCGTTGTTGGCTCGTTTATCTTTCCATCATGAAATGGCAAACCTTACTGAAGAGAAATGTCAAAAGAGCGGCAAGAAATATGACGTCGTTTGCTGTCCCTGTCGCTCTACTTTTGTAGCGTCCCTGTTGAAAAACCCCTATATATCATATATTAAAACAGCAAACACGAATTTTGTGGTACAATTTACGCGGTCAACAAAAGCCCAAAGCATATAAATTATATATCTTTGGGACGGTTTTTTTGCACAGAAGTGCAAACATTTATTAAATAATCACACCACAGAAACTATAAAACAATAAAATGAAACTGCGTTATAAGTGCGAGCAAGAACGAGAGCGAGACCAAACAATTATTTGTTTTTATTTGTCGTAATCTAAAAGTGACGTTTCAATATTCTCCACCCACCAACCAATTTTCCAGCCCTGTCTGGAAAGATAATTGGAATGTCTGATGGCTGCGCTCAGTGCTGCAGTGAATAATAATAAGTAGCTCATTATATTAGTAGCTCATTCCACGTTTACATGAGCGGTCCAATCTGCATCGAAATTTCGACCCAGGTTTATGACAACGAACTGGATTGGATCGAGTTATCCAGATTCAATCCAATCCAGGTCTACAATGGACCTAAATTCTGATTCAATTCAGATTGAATTCTCGATGTAAACAAAGTATAAGTTTTTCTCTACGCTAAAGACAGCTTTTATTGACAAATAATATTATTAGCTCTCTAGTTTCGAGGGCTGGCGTACTAGATAAGTAAATTATCAAACTATATTATATTTCTATTTCTTTAAATCTTAATCCCATTCAAACTTAATCATAATCAAGACATTAAAATATCGTGAACCTATAGCAGGCGCCAACTCATAACTTCACAAACACAACATTTACAATTCATATTATTTAAAATTTATAAACTGACACATTTTGTAAAAGTTGAGGGAAGAGTAAAAATAAAATAAAAAAGAAAAAATAAAACTACATACACTATATAAGGATATAAGATATTTATCCTTGTTTCGAACGTGATGTGGATAAATAAAAGTTTGTCAGTTGTGGACATCTGCCTCATGAATCATTTCTCATATTTTTTAAGTTCAATACTCATGCTGTTTTTTTTTTGTCATTCTTTTTTTATAGATATAATAATATTTTTCTTTTGTTGTTTTTCTTAGCAAGAGGACATTTTTTTTGTTGTTTTTAAGGTGATATGATTGTAGAAGAGAATATTCAAGGATATTGAGGTGAAAAACTTTTTGCTCAGCTAAAGAAAAAAATTAAGTCGAATGTGAAGACACTTATGTATACCATAAGACGATGAATATAAGAAAGGGTGTATTTTTTTGAGGTTTCACAGTTGCAAACACATTATTATATTTAATATAAAAGGTGTCTTTTTTAGACGTGTGGCTTTCAAACTGGCAATGCTTTCTCGGAGTTGGTCTTTTTGACAGCTGTCACTTGATTTATGCTCAGTTTGGCTTGCCATTTCATAATGAATATACTAACTTCTCAGCAACATTTGCAAATTGTGCAAAATAATGGTTCGGTTCGCGCAAACCATCGCAAAACAATCAATTTATTGAAGAAAACTTTTAGTGAAGTGCCGAATATTCTCTTTCAAGGGGTCAATTGTCTCGGGCTAATCTGCGTACACATGCGACTTCACATAACCCCACAAAAAATAACCCCACGACGCGAGATAATGTGCTCACCAAAAGTTTCCTTTAATAAATTGATTGTTTCGTGATGCGTCGCGCGAACGGAACCATTGATTTGGTAATAAATTTGCACGATTTGCAAACGTTGTTCAAGAGTAAGTCTTTTCAATGTGAAATAGGGAAACCAAACTGAGCGTAAATGAATTGATAGCTGCCCAAAAGACCAACTCCGAAAAAAGTATTGCCAGATTGAAAACTACAAAAAAAAACACCCTTTGTAATATTAACCAGTGGCGTATGGTAAATAATTTGAAACTTAAGAATCTTTCCTCGCTCTTAAAACAGATCATGCACTTTTCGGAAATTCGCTAATAAACCTTTTCAGTTATAAAATTCCAAAGCATGAGTGACTGACTCCTGCTCTTTGACCCTTTTTCCTTTCGCACAAAACAAACGTAGATACTTTACAGAAAAAAGCTTGCTAGTTTCATACTGTTAGATGGGATTTCAGCATCCAACATATTCTTCTTTTACCCTCTTACCTTGGCCACCTTTTTCATCTTAACGGCCTCTTAATATTACCACATCTAACCTCTCTTCCTTTCACTTACTAAATATGGGAAATTTGAAAAAAAAGAAAATCGTCGACTTTCTGTCAAAACCTCTTAAGTCTTAAAATGCCATTTTAACGAATCACTGAATGAAAACCGATTTCTCGTCTCTTCTAATCAATTTTTCAAAACCGACCTACGAGGTTTTGATAGAAAGCCGATGAAATGCCATCTAATTGGTCAGTAAACGTCAACTAAATCTTGAAACTGGTCAGCCCTAGAAAACTTGTAATCAAGGCTAAAAGTGTCTCAAGGTCACGCGAGGTCACGGCATATTTTATGGCGATCGTGTTAAAAAGTCAAGGTAAAGTAAGTTTGAAGTGGCTGCCAGTCGTGAAGACTGACACACTTAGACAATTCCATGAGTTCCATTGAGACAACACATGGATCTAGGAAATCCGTTTCCCTACTCGCTGAACCATTTAGAGCTTCTTATGAAGCGTATAGTAAGTAGCCTGTTTATGTTCAAGTTCATTAGATCACTCGAATCATTCAAGTAAAATCACCAAGGTGAAGTCTTCGTCTTTGAGACTTGTTGTTAGAAAATTTAAATATTTTTGGAAACCTTAAAAAAAAATGTCCATGCTTGCGGAATTTTCGATTGATGTGATAATTTTTGGCGCACAATTTTTTTGAAAATCGCAATTTTTCGAGATCAATTTATTTCAAGTAGGTATGGTAGGATGGGTTTAAGAATCTGAAATTATTATAAATGATAAGTGCTATCAACCTCAATTTTTTATCAATAAATTTATCATATAGCATTGAGCGCAGAGAAGCCACAGTAAATTATTTTTGGATTACAGCATTTGTATTCGAAAAAAATTTTCATTTGTGAAAAACGAATTCACTCATTAATTCAATGAGGCGGCAACCTTGTAAGGAGTTGGTAGTTTAAAATTTGGATTTAAGTTTTCCATATAATAATTTTACAAGTTCAAGAAACATTTGACTATTTATGGAGAAAATCCTGAATGTTAATGTTTCTGCAGATCCAAAATATTGATTAGTGTCAAGTTACCAAAGCAACTCTCACGGATCGAAAAATGGATAGGTGCATCGTTTGTCATTAATTACTTGTTAATTAGTTGTGACAGTTTCAAATTTGTGGCTCTACGTTTTCTATGTTTTTTTTTTTTTTGAAAAGTGGTAAAAGCTTCTAAATTTTAATATTTTAGTACTTATTAATTTTCCGTTAGCTAGTCGTTATTTAGTTGCGAAAAATCTATTTTGTCATGCGATGATTTTCAATGTGTTTTTGGCTTATTTATTTTCTATGAGGGTCAAGTTAGCAAAGCAACTATGGCAAATCGAAAAATAAGTTGGTAGATAATTTGCCGTTAATTAGTTGTGACGATTTCGAATTTGTCATTCAATGTTTTCTATGTTTTTTGTGCGCTTTGCTAACTAGACAAATCTCGAAAAGCGGTAAACACTTCTTATACTTATTGTTTTATTACTAAATAGTTTGCCTTTAGTTAGTCTTTCATTAGTTGTAAAAAAATGCAATCTAATCACGTTATGTTTTCTATGTTTTTTTGCGTCCTTTGCTAGTTTGATATCAAGTAAGCAAACTATCACCCAAAAAAAGGGTAAAAATTGCTTATATCGAATGGTTTATAGCTAATTAATCTGTCGTAAAAAAGTCTTGAATTATTTGTGATAATTTCTAATTTGTCGTGCAATAATTTCTACGTTTTTCTACATTCTTTCTTAACTTCACACCAAGTTAGCAAATCACTACCTCAAAAAGTGGTAAGAACTGTTAAAACCGAATGATTTATGGCTTAGTAATTTATTCATTTGTTTTATTTATTCGTTAATAAGTTTTGATAATTTCGAATTTGTCGTTCTATGCTTTCTATGTTTTTTTTTTTTTTAGAAAAGTGGTAAGACCCTCTAGACATAAAATTTTATTACCTAATAATCAGAGATCGAAAATAACAGTTGACCTTAATTTTTAACTATAGTTTCTCACTGAGAGATATTCAATTCGTCAGATTGCATTTTGGTCTCGTTCTGTGATTTATTTAAAATAAATAATTTTTTAGGTCTTTTGGTGAGATTTATCATTTAACTTCAAAAATAACTCTTACCTGTTGACTTATTTTATAAGAAATAAAAGGATACGATCAACCTTATACCGTTTTCATAGGAAATAAATCAAAAATGGTTTTTCTCTCCTTCGTCGTCGAAACGAAGCCACGATGACGACGACGATGTGGTAGTTCAAACGTTGTTTTCCGTGAAGTAGTCATTGTGTTAATCTTTCATTGGACTCACCGTACCCGTCGACATGGCTATCTGTGTCGTGTTTTTCTTGCTATGGTCTCACTTTGGTCTTTCTGTGACATTTACAGGTGGTTTTTAGCATTAAGCATGTTTTGCCGTCATCTTGTTTTTGTATCGCTTTAGTCTCACCAAAGTTTTTTATATTTATATTGTATATAAAAAGGTTAAAATAATTAAAATAATCTTAAAACGTGGTTAAAATTCCAAACGTGGTTTTCAGTTTCACCGTCATAGTGTTTTCGTGTCTAGCTGTAGTCGCGCTGTGCCAGTTGTGCCTGTTTGCATGAATATCTGTGTCCAGGGTTTCTTGCAATAATCTCGCTTTGAACTCGCTGTAATATCTACACGTGGTTTTTGCCACCGTGCACGTCTTATCATCGTCTCGCTTTGGTATCGCTTTTGTCTCGCTTAGGTCCAACTATTAAAGTTATTAGACTTTCGTTTAAGCTACATTTTTGAAGTTGCTGGCCACCTAAGTACTTGTCGTCCAAGAAAGCTGTTGACTATCCTTAGAAGATCCCTTTAAGCAAATTTGTTAAATAAGACAATATCGAAATAAAACTATAATCATAAACGAGAAAATCTCGAAAAAATTTATATGACAAGACCCCAACGATATGAACATCATGGGCACAAATGAGAACACCATGCTTAAAAGGCCACGGCCAGACGAATGTCATGGCAAGAAACGAAGAGACCGTGTTTAAACGCAATCGGTAAGATGACGCCAAGAAATCCTGAACCACTTTGACTAAAAATAGTAACTTACGATCACTTCACTGGCACTTAATTTTGCTTAAAAAGTGTTAAAACAATGAGAGATAAACAATTCTTTAAAATGTCAAGAGCAGAGCTTTTTAATGGACAAAACAAAATAAAGATCTCCAAATGAGATTTATTTTTTTCTCTCAGCAATAAGTGGTCAGTGGTTAACCGAAACCTAAAAAAAATCGGAACAAAAGTTTCTCACTGAGAGAAAACGAAAAAAGTCCTTTTTAAGTTAAATGGTTATTAAGTGATCATTTTTAAAAATCTCAGCAGGTAAGCAAAATTTGAAAGACTTTTCAAAAGGTTGAGTTTTATTTTCGACCTCTGCTAATAATGTGCCTTAAGTAAGTCGTTTATTAGTTGTGACAAAATCAATTTTTTTATGAGATGTCAAAGTTGCTTTGCTAACTTGACACTCATAAAATATTGTCTTTGCCATCAATTTATTGATGCACACAATTTACTCAGCCTAACAGTTTTCGGTAATTTCTTTTTGCCGAAAGTACCTTCACTGTACCGTTTTAAATAAATAAACTTTCCTTAACAGTTGTAATGGCAAGTACCTACCGTCATTTACTGGGAATTTGAATCGGAAAGGGCATCTAACAATTTAAAAATATATTCACGCAAATTTTGAACGACAAATCTTTTATCTGTACCTACTTCAAATTGGCTGCAAATCCAATCAACGAGGAAGTCAGACAATATTTTGTCATTTCGCCTATAATCAAAATTTCAATATTATGTACTACGTAAGTCTTTGTCTCATATTTCCACCACGGTTGGAAGCAGCTGCCGGGGTCAATATGATTTTTTCTGTTCCGTATTGCACATTTTCTCTTTGTTCTATTTATAATTGAAATAAAAATTTGACCTGTAAACTCTTGGTTAAAAAATTTTTGAACGTCTCCAAGGAATCGTATTTTTCCTCGTTGGCATTAGTTTTTTCAGAAAATCAAATTCTTCTTTGAAGATGAAGAAAATTAATGGACGTTATTATGAATAAGATCATGCCCTTTTGCTTTTACTAGAATCTCCGAAATTTTCTTGAGGCTTGTGCCACTTCTGGTTGATATACTTACTTACAGTATTCTCCGTTGACCGAAGGATTTCCGTTCGAAAACATTTCTATATAAATAGAACTATTTTTTGTACGGTTGATTGAATCCCGCTTAATTGAATTACTCGCTTAATTGATCTTAAAAAAATGCAGCTAACACAAGAAACAATTTTGGTTAGTTGAACGGCCCCAAACAACTCAATATTGTAAGTCTTAGAAAATTGTTTCAACTTGGAAGCACTTAACTTACTCGACAGCACTGGTCAATGGTATATAAAATGACAGCTCCCTATAATCTAAATTTCTGTTTTTTTTTTGTTTAATAAAATGTGTTCAAATACAAAATTGTGTGTTGTAATTAATTCTATTTTTTTTTTCTGAAATTTGAAGCTGAAATTTTTCAGAAGAATATTTTAACTTTTAATGGACCGATTGGTGCAATTGATCTGGTTGCACGTAATTGAACAGGTCGGTCAATTAATTGGGTTAACGTTAATTGAACCACCTGGATAATTGACCGAAAAATCTGACAAAATGGTCAGTGCAATTAAGCGGGGAAGTACTGTATTCTATTTTTTGACCAGTCTTTTAAGCAAGAGCAATGATTGACTTCAAGAAAAATTTCTTAGAATCCTTCCTGAAAACCTTTGTTAATGTGCTTTTAGATTATGTTTATAATTTCAGTGTTGGCACATGTAGCACTTAGCCATTTTGCTTCTAGCTTTTCATCCAAAGTTTCCATATCAGTTCGTGGTTCCTGGCACATCACAAACACCACAGTTGAAATTTCAATTTCTAGACCTAAACCCTTAACTTAACCTACCTTTTTTTAAAAATCGATTCAGCCTTGGTATGGTTTCTAAATGTCAATCACTCAAAATTTAGAACTAGAAATCAATCCATATCAGTTTAACACACTCAGCATTCTGCAACTAAAATACAAGACACCCACAAGACAAACATTTTTCAGGCGCCAAATCCTCAACATGACATTTGAGGAATACGGCCATCTTGATTTAGCTGTCTTCTATTTAATAGGTACTTGGTATAGTTGGTATATTTTCTTTAGCAAAAGTTGATGATTTTAAATTGCCAGCCAACAAATGACATTTCTTCTTTCTTTTAAAGACGTAGGTCGTCATCCCAAAGGAGAAATCTTTGATAATATTTACTACTGCATGACCTATTCGTCTATACAATCTGCAAACATCTGCAATGGCAAAACAATAGACTTGTAACCCTTCTCATACCCTCAAATGTGTGCTTAAACTATAAAATGATTCGTAAGGCTTTTTGCACGGCTCGACTCGACTCAACTCGACTCGGCACGACACGGATTTGGATAAGTAAAAGCCGACTGCCCGCAAAGCGTATTATTATTATTATTTTCCCTTTTATATTTCTGGCTTTGGACCAACATTTTTCAGTTTTCTTGATGACACGAAAAGATTGCATTTCCATCCCATGAGTACATTTTGGAGTGACGTGATGGCCCGGAGCAGTGGCGTTATTCCAGCAACTACAAAGACATAAGACAACCACCAACTATTCTCCAAATCTAAAGCAGCAGTTGTAGCGCCATCGCATCATCATATCGGTTGGAAAGGAGCTGCCGAGGAGCAAATGCTGCAAATTTTTGCCAAAATTGAAATAAGCTTAAACCGGCATAATCTTGCAACGAATGCAATTTCATGAATGAGGCAACATCAAGGATACTCTATTCCGACTTGGCACGAAATTTGCTTGTTTAGTTGGAAATTCGTCTTCTTATGGTTCTTATTTTTCGAACCTCGATCCTGGCTGGTCTATGTGATGTGATGGTTGAGATTTCTTTTAACCAACATCTCTTCTTCTCGTTTTTTGTTGACTTATTTGTGGCATTGTTGATAGCACCAGGGTAAGGCGAGACGACTTTTTTTTTGTTATTTTCAAATAAATTCTCCGTCTAAAGAACCTACAAGCTACAACATCCAGAGATACAATCATTTCTATTTTGTTGTTCTTGTTTATATTAAGAATAGTCTTTGACTTGATAGTCCTTTGGGACATTAAGATAATGCAAGGACTAAAATGTATTTTCTTGTGATCTACAAACAAAAAACACTTTAATAAATTTAAAATAATGATGATTTAAAAAAATATGCATCTCTCGAAAGATTGTCCGCATCGCGTAGTGTAAACAAATATTTAAATGTAGAACTGGAACGAAGTCCTTTGGGGAATGCTCCTAGATTCCTTTGCGCAACACAAATTTAATATACCTACCTACATACAGTGGAGGTGAATCTTATAGTAAATAGTAGAAGTGGACGTAAAGAATTGTTAAAATGAATTAAATTATTTTAAAAATTCTGTTTTTTTTTCTCATCAAATTACTTATGCTAAGTGCTGTCCCATATCGGTGAATTTTTAATAAGAAATAAAACAGCCTCGGTTATTTTGTAAAAGTAACATAGAATTTAACCGTTAAAGGCAATGACGACAAATGGATCCTTCAAAAACATTTGAAAATATGGAGATTTTAACCTAATTTTACCTATTTTATGGTTGTTACGATTGATCATCCCAAAGCCTTCAGGCATCGATTCTTAAATCAAAACCAAGAGATTTAGCTCTTTGTTTCAGAAAAAAGACTGGAGACTAATCAAAAATGCCATAAATATTTTCAATTGTCAAGCAGGATAATCATGTCTTGAACGAGTGTGTTAGCCCAATCTAAAAAATTAAGTAGCCCAAAATCGGAGACAAAAAAATAGCCCAAATAGTAGCCCAATATCAATAAATTTTTTCTTATAAAAATGGGAATTCTGGGAACAAAAGATAAACTGAATGATATTATCAAAGGGAAGACTGTATGAGTTGATTCGAAATGTCGGAACCAGTGAGTACATTCAGTGAATAAAAAATGGCGGAAAATTGGAATGCGTTAAGGATGTAGTTTTTGATATGATGTATTTACGTATAAATAAAAAATTACCGCCCAAGATTTGATGTGTGGCTATTTATAACTAAATTGTGATGGGCTGTCAGTGAAATTGTTGTCGGCAATTTTGAAAAAAGTTAGCACTATTTTTCGATTAATAGCCCAACCTGGCAAGCCTGTTGTCAAGTAGACACAAGCACTCTTGGTACGTCAAAATAAACAAGCATACAATTAGTTTCTCCCTAGACTGTCAGGTCAGGCCATAAACTGTTATATTTAAACCATTGATGACCACGATTTCAATAGTTTGCAAAGCTCTAAGTTTTGAGAGATTCAAACAATTTTGATATTTCATGTTCTGCAATGGAAAAAAAAACTTGGTGGACGTCGAAGAATAGTTCATTCCCTATCTCAATAGTCTTGTTTATAAACTAATGGTGGCTTTATACTCCGGGATGGACCAATACCGCAACAAACAAGCTTCTTCTCCTTCAGTTTTGCCCCCCAAGTTTCTTTGGGGTTATCTTACACTTGATTCGTGGTCACCAACTACGTTGTCCTGTGCCATGACCGGCCGTACTACGGCGTCATTGGCTGGAAAAAAAATATTAAAGAATGAAGCCTTAATAGTATTATATACCTGCAGTAAATGTTTTGGCAAAAGATGGGGTCCCAGCACTAGAACCATTCATGGTCTGGTGGCCCGCCTTAGATATGGAAACCAATCTAAAAGCCATGACAAGAATCCAAAGAACAACGTGTATCGGCACAACCAGTGCTATGAGAACTACTCAAAAGGCAGCCCTAGAAGCTTTCCTTTCATTAGCCCCACTGGATCTGTTTACGAAAGAGAAGGCGGCCAAAAGTACTTTAAGACTCAAACAATCCAATTATTGGAAAAGGGGCCACTACGGTCATAGAACAATAACGATCTTTCCGAACAAAGACTTTCAAACAGACTACTACTCCTACATACCGCATATGGTGGCGATGACTGATATCCCAACAAAGGAATTCTGAAATGAAAACAGGATCATTAAAGCAAATCATGTTTCGGTGTGTACTGATGCTTCCAAAACAAACGAAGGGGTAGGGTCAGGTATCTTCTCGGACAACCCATCTATCAATAGATCAATAACTTTTGCAGTGTACTCCAACCGGAAGTGCTTAAAGTTTGCGAAGCCGCAAAACATCTTATATCTCATGAAGTAGTCAACAGTAATATCGACATCTTCATAGACAGCCAGGCGGCAATCAAGGCTGTTTCCTAAATCACTATAAAATCCAAACTACAGGGTGGCGCACGAATCGTGCTACAAAAATAAAACGTAATAACTTTTTTTCTGTGTGAGTAATCGGCTTATTTTTTTTTTTTATTTTGTAGGTTACTATTTAGATTTACAAAAATGGATGCTTGGGATACGGAGAAAACAATTTGGATAGTGCAACGGTACCATGCTTTGCAGTCCGTCATTTCCGTCCAAAGGGAATTTAGGCGGGAGTTTGGCGGTAATCCCCCGAGTAGATGGACCATTATGAGGTTTGTAAACATGTTTGCCGAATCTGGAAGCATCGCACGAAGGCCGTACCATCGAGATGCCAATGTTCGGGTTCAGGATACAATCGCAGCAGTAGCATCTGCAATACAGGCCAATCCGAGCGTTTCGACCCGAAACTTATCGGGGCAAATTGGAGTAAGTAGACGGTCATTACAACGGATACGATTTAAACTTGTTTCCGTACAAAGTCCAAATTACTAGCAAGTTAAACCCTCAGGATTGGCCTGTTCGCCTGGAATTTTGGCAAAAAATGATATCAATGGCCGAAGAAGACAACACATTGATCAATTGTTTGTTCATGTCTGATGAGGCCCATTTTGATCTTAACCGCAATGTAAACAAGCAAAATTGCCGTATATGGAATGAGTCTAATCCAGAAATGCTCCATGAGACGGAACTGCACCCAGAACGAGTCACTGTGTGGTGCGCAGTTTCATCAAGATGTATTGTCGGGCCGTACTTCTTTGAAGAAAACGGTGTAACCGTTACTGTCAATGGGGACCGTTATTTAAAGATGTTGAAGAAGTTTTTTTTACCCAGAACTGCGCCGAAGACGTATACCATTCAACAGCGTTTGGTTTCAGCAAGATGGAGCAACTGCACATATAGCCAGACCAGTTATGGCGGAGCTAAACAAAAAATCGCAAACAAATTAATTTCTAGGAACTCCACTCTTCGCTGGCCCCCAAGGTCACCTGACCTGACTGCACCAGACTTCTTTTTATGGGGTTATGTCAAGCAAGAGGTGTATAAAACGAAGCCCAGGAATTTAACTGAATTAAAGCAGTCCATAACGACAATAATTGAGGCGATCCCAACTTCAACTCTTCAGGCCGCAATGAATAATTTTTTGATCAGGTGCCGCATATGCGTGGGAGAGCGTGGAGGTCATTTGCGGTCTATAATCTTTAAAAACAACTAACTATTTAAAATAAAATTTAATTTTCTAACCAATAAAAAAAAAATAAATGAAATACATCGATTAAAAAAAAAGTTATTTGAATTTCTTATTGTAGCACAATTGGTGCCCCACCCTGTAGTAGAACGTTGTTGAATTAAGCTGAAATCCCTTGGTATAACAAATACTGTTACCCTTAAATGGGTCCCAGGACATAGTGATATTTTTGGGAACGGATTAGCAGATGAACTGGCCAAAAACGGATCATCTCTTGATACAAGCCAGGTTGGACCCTAGATACTTGTGCCACTGGATCAAGGAAAAAGTAGAAGGGGATCAAGATGAAGAGGCAGAACAGGGCTCATTACATTTTCTTTGTGAATGAATGAAGTTTGGCTGGAAGCAGATAAGAAGCCCTCGGAGAATACTTTTTCGACGAAATGGGCGACATCTCTCCCTTGCCAATAAAGAATATCTTGAAATTTATTCAGAATTCAGGATGGTTCAAGGAGGCATCCTATACTTTAGCTCACCGCAATCCCCCTATCTTCCTCATACCTACCTAGCTTAACCCTGGAGAGCGAAATGGATCTACGGAGATCTGAATGAGATGATGGGGCTTGCCGTATCATCGCCCCTTCTAGCCTAACCTAACCTAGATCGGTGTCATAAGCTAGTAAACAGATTTTGCTGTATCAGTTTCTCATCTCCCCATGTATATGCAATAGCGAAAAAATATCACCCAGAAAATTTTAGGCTCAAAGCAGCCTCAAGCGTTACCGTCTTTTAAAAGTGTACAATGTCCTTGCCTATGTATTATTACATAAGGACTGAGATGAAAAGTGTACACGAAAGTGATTGTGAGCCTAGGTAGACAAAGTCTCTAGTTACCTCAAAATTAGAGATGTTTACGGTAACGTTTTGTCCCAGACTTTATTTAACACCATACAAATTAGGTCTTGCCTTTGTTGACCGTTTAACCCATCTTCCTGGGTTCCTCTGTCAATAGTCAAAAAGGCGCCACTGACATCACGCTTGTGCTTCTGATTCTTCAATTCTGTCGGTGCATTGCATACGTCATGTGTTGACGTGAAAGTTAGGCAAACAAGCATGCACTGGGCTTTGGCATGGAGGTGTACTATCATTTGACTTCTTCCATCTTGTTCTGGAGCAAATATTGGCCAGGGGTAAACATTGAAGGCACTATTTCCTACAGATAAGTCTAACTTCTTGGGTAGGAGGATATCATCGGCCACTCCTAACAGGCCGTTATAGAGGCTTTCGCAGTAATTAAAGAACCGGTGAAACTTGTTGTTCTAAACAAGGACACGACCATATCCATGGAAAATATTTCAACTCGCTAGAACAAAACGTCACTGTTGAAAGCAACAACTTGAAAGTATCGAAGGAGTTCTTCTAGCTTGAAATATACATGTATCTCATGACCGACATCTTAGTGGAGATCCAATGAAAATTTACCTTAAAAAACCAATGCTACTTCAGCTTGGAGCATCATATATGGGCTCAACTCCTCACACGAAAGGCGAAGTGCATGTTCTTTGAGACTCTTATACTGCCAGTCTTGCTTTATGTTCCAGCCAAAAGAGTCTTTGAATCCCAGCTCAGACCAAAGCCATCGCGATTGCTTGAAAGTTTGGTCCAGATGACTGCAAGTAGCCTGCCCGAGATTGTAGAGGATGGAAGGCTGCCATTCTCAGACTGAAACCCTTCATAAATTGGGAGCCGGATTAGTAAAAGTAACTTTTTCAAGAACGATGCTAAAGAAATCTAATGACAGCGCATTGCCTTATTTAAAACCCTGTTTAAAATCAAAGGTCTTTGTGAGGACTTAGAGGATTTTGATGGAGCATGGCCAGCATTGCATAATTGCATTGGCTTGGCCGGGATTTCACAAGACAATGAACTCACCAAATATAGCTCGTTTCTATACACATAGATGCTTTTATAGCTCATATGTGCACTTGCAGTCGATAGAAAAGTTGTGTTAGTTGACTGGAAATTTCTGGTTTTTTTTCGAGGATCTACGATTGTGTTAATATCCCAAAACTTAGTTAATTTTAGATATAAATATCTTTATTTCGTCAAGATTGGATGGTCGGAGTTGTTGATCTTCGTTGTTGAATTGAACAATGGGGCTAACATCGTAACTCAGTTCCTTACTGCCGTTACACATATAATTTGATTTCCAATACTCTTAGCACCAAGATTCTAGTACCATGTTCCTCAAGTCGTCCTTGCAGTCTTTGGTTCGTGTCTTGTTGCCTTAATAATATTGCTCATTACCCTTTCGTAAAATGTCTCCTCTATCGGCCAGCATTTTTTTTCTCTTCCTGTCGTAGGCCTCACGACTATAGCTTTGGTCCTTCTATGCGTTTTGTTATCTGCATGTCTTCTGAGCGATGTTTCAACAAGCTTCAATACTTTAAGGTGGCAACATAGACTCACTTACTGTGAGGAAGTTTGACGTTGGATGGCTACAGTCATAAGAAATCGCCAGGTCCTTCTCCGATCGAGTCTCTCGGACCCTCGTAAATAATCCTTTGCCGTCAAACTCAAGCATAGTGCAGCAACAGTGAAACAACAGGCATACAATAAACAAAGTGTCACGGTGCAAAGAATGAACCTTCCATCAGGTTCACGTGACCCAACCCAAAGCCTGCAAGAGCAACATGGGGAACATCTAGGTAGAATCACAATTCGTGCTGGCTGAGGATATGGGAAAATCATTCCTGCAAATTGTATACGGGCGAAGATGACCCGAATTCCTCTGCCATTCGAATTGCATCACTCAACCAGGACGACACGTAGGCCAACAATCCGGCCCACCCGATTTTGACGATTTTGAAGATAGCTAAATCTATACTTATGTCTGATAAAGCTGCTCGAGTTCATGACCTTACATAACTGGCGATGAATTGATTAGGAGTATGCACCAAGTCATCTGCTAAATATGGGCGGACGAAGACATGCCGATCCAGAAGAAAGACGATCCTGTGGACTGCACCAACTGTAATTTAGTAATTTCGTCAACAACCTGTTTGGTTCATGTCAGTGTGGCTTAGAGAAACTTGTTTGTTGAGTCCCTTGTCAACCTCAGATTTTAGCGCCACTTTAAGTAACTAAGTAAAGGAGGCAAGTAGTTTAACGAGACTTTATCAGAAAAGAATACCTTACATCTGAAGCCATCAAATATCAAATTTCCTCACGGAAAATTTCCCTGTTTTTAGCTTTAGTTGGGTAATCTGTATAGCTGTGCCTTGGCTACAACAATTTAGTGGTAGTAGTCAATATTGACCCCTCACTCATCAATGATAATTGAAGAATGGAATGTCAATGGCAATGTAGTCCTTCTGATTGACTGTTGGACGGTTGCTTCATCAAAAGATATCAATGTCTTCTTTAGAATATTTAAAGATAACAATATTTGGACCACAACAAAGTCAAGGCTGTATGTCTTCTAATTTCGCACTTGGCGATAAAATTTCTGTTATAACCTTAAAGTTTATAAAAATAAGTTACTTGGTAGCACTTTTTTATCCATAAAAACTAAAATGTAGCATGTTTCAACATGGAGGTGCATTCTCCTAGTTGCTAAGACCACCAACGTGTATACAGGCGCCGATCCAGCTTTTACGCCACCCTGGGCAAAAATAATATAAGCCACCCTTTGCATGGACACCTTATAAGTCATATATCTGTGCAGAAATGGCTCGATTTTTTAACTAATCTTAAAAAAATGAGGTTATCATTGCGACCGGTATGAATGTGTCTATCCTACAGCTTCTAAACGAATATCAAATTTCGAACGAATTATGTTTGTTTCCAATTTCTTTGAAACGACTGATCGCATTGAAATAAAGTTTCGGGTTATGGCATTTAAAAATGTCTCAAAATCGGCTCCGTAGCTTTAAAGAGAAGATCAAAATGTTTTATACTTCGGATTATATTTTATTTTGCAATTTCGACTTTCTTGAAATAATTGTTGCCTTCAGTTTAAAATGAATGATTACAATTTATTGCACAAGAAATAATTTTTTTTGTTTAAAAACAAATAGGTACACAGTAATTATATAAGGCCACAAAACGAACAAGTCTTTCTTACGAATATGAAAAATAAATCAAAAAAAAATAAATTCTACTCTGACGCGTAATCTGAGGTTCAACGAAAGCTTCAACACTTTTTCCACAAATTTCTTCAAATATTTGTCAAACTGTTATAGCTTTTTTTTTAATCCAACTTCTCGATTCTTGCAGTTTTTTGTTCAATATCTTAATGTGGTCAAACATTTTTATCTTAATCTTTAACAAAAAACATGAATTTGGTGTCTCATTTTTGTATAGGATTTTGGAGGGAAATATCTATAAACATTTTCCGCTGTGCGTTCAGCGTTGCCTATATATAATTTATATAATTTATATAAGCCCAGCAAAAAATTCCGACAAAGTTGAAGTTTGGTGGAGAGCTTTGTTTTGATGTCTTAATGTTTCCTAAAAAGTTCCGTTAATTTAGGCTGGGGCAAAATTTTTTTGGGAATGTGAAAGGGGATCACATTTAGTTTTTTTCTTAATTCTTTGAAAACTATCAGTATTTTTGAAAAAATGTGAGGTACAGATTGTAGATTATGCAATTTTACACAAAAAAGATTAATATGTATACTTTTTTCATACAATCAATAGATTTAAAGTAAGAATTTCATAATGAAGCAAATTTTTTTAAAAAAGTTATTAAAATTCCATTAATCGATGGACATAATTTTGTGTACGATTTGTATTTGGTTCCATCTCCTCATTAGAAAACTAGGTTTTTGGGGTAGTGGAGTAAGGGGAGGGCCACCATCTTGAAAAAGAAAGTAATTTGCTTTTTATTCAACAACTTTATTGGATTTATTTTTATGACAAATCATTAAAAAATACAATATTTAGACAGTAAAATTATCTAAAAAAGAAGCTATAAACGAAATCAGTAAGTTTGTTAATGTTGAATTTATAGCGTGTCAAAGTAACACTTTTGATTTTATATTGTAAAAGAGACGAATAAAAGTTACTTGTAAATATCTCAGCAAATATAATTTTTTTTAAAAGTCGTCTAAACTTCGGAAGTTTTTCGAAGTGAAAGTCTAATTTTCTTGGGCTAATGCTAATGATTTCCGATGAAATTGATGATTTCATGTCAAACATTCTGAAATATTATTTATTTTTAAATCCTGGCGTGGTAAACTTTTATTTGAAAAAATACCGTCAAATTTAGAGTAGGTATTTTACCCACTTAGAAAATCTTGAGTGGGTAGTGCTACCCATATTATCTGCCGGGCCTGCAAGCAGACCAAAGATAATTTTTTTTTAAAGTTTTTATTAAGAAAATATCTTTCACACTTTTACTGGTAAATTCAAGAGGATCCTGAGCCCAATACTATGGACCAAATCTTAACTCTTCTATAAATTTTTAAACGATTGGAGAAGAAAAATTACTATACAAAACATAAGACCGACATCCCATCTGAAAGTTCTTATCCATGTATGTCAGATGAGTCGTATAGTGGTTTAAAATAATACCAAGATAACAATGTTTTAACAATAATTATCAAAATAAATTTTAAAATTTTTGTTCTTTCATGTTTCAGCTTCTTGAACAGTTGAGGAGTTTATTTAATAAATAGTTTATTAACGAGTCTTTTTAATATTAGCTATATCGGAATAATTATGTTTTATGTATGTAGGATTTTTAATTAAATTCAATTTATTTCAAAGCAAAATGAGATAATTTTATTTACTTTAATATCTAAGAATAGTTTAAAGCAGATTTAAGCAATTTCAAAAAGTTAATTTAGAAAGTTAATTCAATTGGTAGAGTTTAACAAAAAGGTTATTTAAGTTGCAGTGATACGGACGTCTTGGTGGCTAAGCTTCTTATCATCCTCATATGGGCATCCTAGTTTCTTTCGTCGTTATCATCATCATGTGTGGTTTTGGCTCTTTTGAGCAAACACGTAACAGGGCAAAATGCCCGGCTCGCCCCCCCCCCCATAGATCGGGCCCTGCGTGAACACTGCCATTGTCTAACAAAGTATTATATTTTTGTTATAATAAAACAAGTGTCGTTTCATTTACGCTATATTAAAACAATTTCTAAAGCCTTAAGTGACTTCATATTTTTATTCTATATTATTTTTTCTTATGTTGGCGAGTTCACCCTGAGACCAAATGAGTGAGTGCTGAGTCTGAATCGTAAACCAGAATAAAATTCACGAACTGGTTACATATTACGAGTAGTTGATCTCGTTTGGTATTTTTAAGATTTAAGACAAAATCACCTCGTGGCATAATGGTTAGTGCGTAGGACTGTCATGCCAAAGGTCTGGGTTCGATTCCCGGCCACTACCACCTAAAAACAGGAATGTTTTTTTCCGAGGTACTTCCTCTTGCGAGGGACTGACAAATCCTCCAAGAGTATTCTTGTCATCTAGCCGTTCGGACTCGGCAAAAAATTGTAGGTCCCCTCCATTCCTGCCAACAACACGCACACAAGAATGGTTGCGAGTTGTCCATCACTAGGCCCTGGTTCTCCATGAGCTGTTGCGCCATTTTATTTTAATTTTTAAGACAAAATCATTTCTATAAGTCAATTTTTTAACAAACGTTTTTTTTTTGTTGACTTAACAATTTTTCAAAGGCTTGTTTCACAGTGTCTAAGTAAAGTTCCGATTAGGGATTCAATATAAAAATTTTGACGTGGGGTTATAAGTTCACAGGAAAACATTGCACACAAATATTTTATGGATTTCGCTAAAATCACTTTCTTCAGAGAACCAAGTCTGAAAATTGTATCCAAATCATTGGTTTCATAGAAAGCCAGCATAAGTTAAATGGGCGTGGCAGTGGGCAGTTGTAATTTAAACTATTCTCTAAGCCTTCTCCCTGCTAAAGAGAAAAGCTCTGAAAATGTCATCAAAATCATTGGAGCTGCTTTTGCAGTCATTTATAAATAAAATAAATACAATTTCGGAATTCAACTAAGAAGAATCTCTTTACTTTTGTCACACCCTTAAACTCGATGAGTATACCCGCCTCTTGAAAAACGACAGTATATTATCTTAACAACTCATTACTCATCTCCCCTAGGTCACAGTTAAACAACACTTTTAGAAAATATACCTACAGGTCCTAAAGATCACAATCCTTCTCCTCTTAAACAAAAACGAAAACAAAAAACTTTTCAAAAAATGACAATGACGAATCTAGTCAACTATATAGGAGCAAAATTCTTAATGTGGTTCAATTTGTTTTAGATATATATAATTTCGTCTTATCAGCGAACATGCAAAACCAAAAGTCATTTGAGCAAAGCGTGGCAAATAAGTAATATTATAAACCACACCCAACACACTAACATTCGCCGATGTTCCCAGGCAAAATAGCTACCTTGAAATTCTCCCAGGAGTTGACAATAATTCATCATATTCATATAAAGCTTGAATACATTTTAGCGCCATAAATAACTAAGTTTATCATTGTAACCAGCAGCCGGGCGAGCTAACAGCAGCTGATTACACCTATACGCAACCCTTCTGCTTCTAGTTAACGTTGGGAACCACTTGCAAACTTTCACCTCACCCATTCATTGTTAGACAATCCTGTGGCATTATATGGGGGTTGGGCGCTGGGAGTGTGTGTGTATATGTATGTAAGTCGTTGCGTAGAGATAAAATTTATAAATTTGACATCACACAACGTAGCACCTACTTTTGTCTTCTTCATAACGTTATCCCTTATCAAAACGATGGAGTCGCAAATGACATTGTTAAATGTCCTTGAGCAGATTCAGCATCCTAGTAAAAGGCAAACAGGCATCACACACCACCACCTGACGGAAGATAGAAGACGGAGAATGACAAATTAAGTTATTTCCTTAGAAACCAGGTATGACAAGAAAAAAAAAGAAAATAATTAGAATGAAGAGAGAGTCGCACTATAGTAGCTACATAGGTATCTAACCTACACTACTTGAGGTTTTAATTTTCAAGCTTAATTATTTTGTTGGTTAGTAGATATGTTTTTGTGCTCTATTTATTATATTTTATGTTTTGACACCTAATTGTAGAAAGTATTCTATATTGTAGAGCCTTAGGGAGGGGTGAAAGTTTGATGTTAAGTCGATTTTTTTATACCAAAATAAAATCATTCTATTTCTGGTTCTGAATTCTGAGTAATTTATAAAAGGAAAACTTAAAACATATATACGACTTGGTTATGTGTTTTTGGCTTCTCTTCAAAAAAGGTTTAATTAGAATGTGTAGCAACGTGTAGTGACCACAATGACTCCAAAATGTACCCAATCATATGAGAAAAATAATATTTATATTCCTTTTATTAATAAGTGACCAAAACTGTGCTACCTATCGTCATTCGTCAGAGAACACTAAGTCACTGCAAAATATTTCGTTTTCATTGGTACCGCTTCAATTAGTGAGAACAAACCACCTACTTTGCAGTAAGGCAAACAATGACCTTGTTTATTGCAGGGATTAAAAGGCAATTGAATCATAAACCTCTTTATAGAAAAATAACTAACACATGCCGCCCGACGACACACATGCCCTGAAGGTGATTGATTTGTATCGTATCGCTATCGGTATTGGTGGTTTCGGTTTGGACCTTAGTTGCAAAAATAAAATAAAATGCACGACTTGGTTTCATGTCCTTGAAGTTGAAAACACTTGGTATTTTTAAGACCTAAGTTTTTTTCCCGTGAGTAGCTGCACAAGGCTCTATGAGGACCGCAAAACGCGTGCTCATAGGTGTGTGAGAATCAAACTACACTAAAACACTTCCACTTTCCGATTGCAACTAAGTTGAAACTTATCTAGCAATTTATTTTTAACGAAGTAAAGTAACGTGTTGCAGGTTACCAGTTTATACTCTTAATTTACTTTTTAGTTCCTTGCATTTCTTTTTTACGTGCGGCTTCCATTTTAGTTTCGCGTCTAGAGTCATTCCCAGATACATTGCCACATTTGCAAATAATTTTTAAACGTAAGGTCCACGTGGACTGACTTTTGTTCCTTGAGCGCTATTCGCCATGTTTTTGTTCGCTCATTGACATTATTAAGAGCATTTTGTAATTTAATTGTAGCTTCACTAATCGTTTTGCTTACTGCTAGTATTGCAATATCATCCGCAAACGTGGCTACGATAATGCCTTCTGTTTGAGGTATATCGCGTGTAAATAAAAGGAACAGAACTGGACCTAATATACTTCCTTGTGGTACCATAGGCACTATTTCTTTGAAATTAGAATAATCATTTCCGTAATAAAGTCCGTCAGGCAGAACTTGTCTTAACTTAAATTTGAGGCCTTCGTGCAACACCTTGTCAAACGCCTGCAACACGTTCAAAAAGACTGTGGAACAGATTTTCTTTTCTTCTAGAGCTTTCTCAATTACGTCAGTAATTCTATGCACTTGATTAATTGTCGAATGCTTGCTTCTAAATCCGAACTGATGTTCAGGTATTAATTGTGTCTCTTCTATTATTGGCTGCAAGTGTAGGAGTATTATTCTTTTAAGGACCTTTGTATTATAGGAAGAAGTGGAATCGGCCTGTAAGACTTCTTTTCGTGAGATGGTTTGCCAGGTTTCAAAACCATTATTACTTCCACAACTTTCCATTGGCTCGGAACATTTTCTTATTTATAACCTTAGAGCGGCATTCATTATTAAGCATTTTTATAATTTCTGTCGTGATTAAGTCATATCCTGGAGCTTTATTTGACTTAAACTTCCTTATTTCTCTTTTTAATTCGGCAAGTTTAGCATTTCTTTTTATGTAGCTTTCATTTGAGGTAAAATTCATATCAATATTTTCGTTGAGTTCTTGCACATCGAACGGCTCTTAGATTAAATATTATGTAAAAATTTACATTATAAAAAATTGGTTATTAAAAATCCATTTTTTCTGCCGATACCAAACGCGCTACTACCGAGAGTGAGAGTTTCAATATATTTCGATTCAAAAAGTACGGTACCGCCTCGGTCTCGTTTCGGATGGTTTGAAGCAGGTATCGCCTCAATATAGTTTGGGTTTTCGCTATCGCCGATAGCAAATGGTACCAAAACTTTTATGGTTTTGTGACCAGCCCTCGTCATGTAAGTCTATGATTCCATCTTTATAGGTAAAATTATTAATAACCTTATTTATATTCTTATTTCTTAAAAAAGCAAAGCTCATTTAAATCGCTTGAGTTATATACTGAAAACGGCGATACCTAGTTTCACAAAAACTTAAAGTTGGAAACTACATTAAAGGCATGACAGCTGGGAAATGATCCTACTACTCACTTAGGAAAGCTATAAAAACAATGAAAAAACCAAAACCCCCGATTGAGAAAAGGCAAAACGAATGGGCAATAAGTGACAAGGAGAAAACGTCGGTAGATACTCGCTTCTTCCTACAATCTCAATAGTTTTTGAGAGTACCTATATTACCAACCAATAATAGAACAAAAACGGCTTATACCTGAAGATCAGTTTGGATTTAAGAGCAAGCATTAAACAATTGATCAAGTGGCCCGAAGGCCTCAAATTCAAATAAAGACAAGTTCTGCCAGAAGGACTTTATAAAATTCCAAACAAATATCTGGAAAACATACTGAAATTAATTATTTAAATTTCAAAGAAATAATAGCTGGGGTACCACAAGGAAGTGTATTAGGTCAGGTTTTGTATCTTTCATTTACACGTGATGTACTTAAAACAGAAACACTATCAAAGCCATGCTTACTGATGATACTGCAATACTAGCAGTGGGCAAAACGGTTAGCGAATCTTAAATTTAATTACAAAATGCTCTTAATAATGTTAATGAGTGAACAAAAACATAGGGAATGGCGCTTAATGAACAAAAGTCAATTCACGCTCACTTTACGTATAAAAAAATAAATAAACTACCCGTCTTTCTTAATACCGCACGTGTTTCATTTTCCAATCAGGCAAATATCTTGGAATAACTCTTCATTGAGTACCATTCCAAATTCGCCGATCGAAAAATGTGACCAGTTTGCCGTCAATGAGTCATTATTCGATAGTAAACTGTGTTGATTTCGAAATTGTCATTCAATGATTTTTTGCAGCTTTACTACACTCAAAGAAAAACGTCAGGTAAATAGTTAACCTAGGTCTTGTTGAATTCACAAGGTGCACAATCGCATATAAAGTTACTTAAATTTCAGTAATTTGCATTATTTTAATAACTTTATATTTAGTGTTTAATGAACTTGGTGACCTTTCTTATTATATTGAAAATGATTTAAGAAGATGACCTTTTACTTTAGCCCTAAATTCTGGCAGACAAGAAATTTTGACATGGATATTGTATTAATTTTAAGCCATTTCGTGTTTTTTCAACACTTTATATTATGAATTTCTATTTTACCAGAAATCGGGTTATATTAACGTTTTATATGGTTATTTTTATCTGTTGTATATACAAGCTATCTAAATAAAAGACTTACATTTAACCTGGCCTCCTGGTTAAAGAATCACTCTGTCAGTTTATTTCAACGTGATGCCAGTGTAAAAACGGACGAACACAGGCCATCTAAATAAAATAATTTGAATTAAACCTTGCTTCCTGTTAAAAATAAAGATGGCAACCCTTGACTGAATATTTGATTTGCTTATAAGCTGAAACAAACAGCTACTGGATTGATTAGATTTGCAAAGTAGTTACAAGTGAAAACCAGTGAAACACGCACACATAGAATTAACTTGTCATTCAGCACAGGTCTTGTTGTTGTTTGCAATTCACATCTATTCTTCGATACGAAATAAAATCACATATACATCAATGTAAAAAAATGGGTTTTGAGGGGTAAAACGAACAAAGGGTTGCCATCTTTATATTGATAATCTCTGGTTGAAACACCCACACAAGCCAACCAAACAAATTGAATTTTAACTTATTGATATTTGGCACCAGACTTTAGTGCAGTGCTGCGGGCCAAGGGATGCTATCTCCATGTGGTAAAGGTTCCCAGCTCAAAACTAAGTTAGTAACACAAATTATTTTTAAAATAAAACAAAAAAACAATATAATAAATTTCTATACCCTCAGAATAATGCTAAATGAATTGAAATACAAGCCGCATTAGAGATTGGACCTAGGAGCATGGAGTCAAGACATACCTAATATTTACAAAATACAGCGTTGACTCAACATCTAATCATGTCAAATTTACTAGATTTTCATGTTAAATTTACGGTATATTGAACATTGAGGCATGTTAATTCAATTTAATTTTTACGTTTGATTAACTAGATTTTCAGGTAAAATTAACAAGAGTTTTAAATCATTCAGGAATGTATAACACAATGCATAAAGTGTTTGCTAAACAAGTGAAATTAAACAACTTTTTAGATTTTGTATAACACGGAAAAACCATCATCCTTAAACGATTGTTTTGACTTCTTGCAACAAGTGGGAAATTGCATAAATTTACCATTTCTGAACAAGAGTTCAAAGAACAGGCAATAAACTTGTTGAATAGTTTATAAATTTCAACTGGCGGTAGCGAACTTGTTCAAAGTCGACAAGCAAGTTATAAGTAGTAAGGAATTTGGTTTTTAAAGTATGTAATTTTTTTATTCTGAATCGAACAGTGATTGCAAGAATCAAAATAGACAAATACATATATTTTAAGAAAAAAATTGCTTAGAAATAAATAAAGTAATTTTTTGGGAGACTTTACGACTTTACTTTACTTTCGAGTAAGAAATACTTGTGGAACTGGTTCAACAAGTCGAACGAACTTTTTCACTTGACAATTGTTACGCTTTTTATTGAGTTACAGAAATGATTTTCACTTGTTGGACAAAAATAGATGAAAAATTGATTGTTGACTAGTTTGCATGTTGTTCTGTCTTACAGGCCCCAGGTATAATAGACCAGAAATTGGTATACTTGCTTTTTCACTGAATGTATGAAACATTAGCTTTGTTTTTTGGTCCATTTTTATTTTCGCTTGAATAAAAGGAGCATGTTAAACACAACAACAATTTTGTATATTGCTGTTGTATTTAGCATGTTACTTCTTTTTAAGCGTAAATAAAAATTCACACAAAAAACACGGTTATTATCAAGAATGTGAAATACCTTTTGTACCTCACTTAACAGACGTTAAGTGACCTTGAGTGACCATAGGAAACTTTAAGCCTTTATTACAAGTTACCTATGGCTGACCGATTTCTAGGACAAGTTGAGTTTTTCTGACCAATTAATGACCAAAAAGAAAAAACATCTGATCTCACCTTTGCACTCATTTAATTTCGAAAAAAGTCATGACTCATAAGTCGTCTTGTAATATGGTACTTTCAGCGTGTTTTATTTAGTAATTTTTCTGATATTTTTTACCCTATTTGATATTAAGAATGAGCTTACGCCAATTTCTTTGCTAAGGAGAGCAATGTTTTCACACATCCTTGATCCCTACATTTAAGAAACAATTCCAAGAGATGATTGCTGTACAAGTGCAAAATGGACTTCTTGAACCATAGGTCAGATAGAATTGATTTAGCAATTGCTGCATAATGTATGCAGCAAATCCTTCATCAAATTTGCCAAGCATAATCTTTTTGCCTCAATAAAGCCCACCTTCTCGAATGCCAACCCAATTAAAGTCTCACAATAGTCATAATTACAAGCAGTCAAAGTAATTTCAGCCTTCAATTACTCACGCTGTGTTAGAGCTTTGAATTGGTGTTTCCAAAACAATTTCCCATCTGAAGTAATCGCATCAAGAAAATTAAGGCACCTCTCTTCTCTCGGATACTTAAACGAGCATTTCCAATATACCTACATATGTACAAAGCTGGCAGTACTGGTCCTGTTTAACCAAGTGTGTCAATTGCAAGTCATTAACATCTTCATCTGAGCCCTATGTACATATATGCACTGTAGGTATCTACTATTGGTGCCTCATAGTTTTCCCACAAATTTCATATATCCTTAGCCATCACGGCATCAGAAGGAAGCAAACACGAAAC
Source organism: Dasysyrphus albostriatus (assembly GCA_946251815.1). Lineage (NCBI taxonomy): Eukaryota > Metazoa > Arthropoda > Insecta > Diptera > Syrphidae > Dasysyrphus > Dasysyrphus albostriatus. The sequence goes on from OX276335.1 coordinate 82,748,619, forward strand.
CTATAATATGTGCAAGTGCATCCACATTTCAAAATGGTATACATCCGTGTGAGTTTGGGCATATCGAGCTTCAGCAAGTATAGCAACCAGCACCAGAAGCATAACCGAACAGAACATCGAAGTATCGACATTCGCACATCATCTCTGTCGGCAATAAATTGAATTTTTCATTCCAATGATTTGGCAGCAACAGGACAAAAAGATGTTTTGTATCTATATAGTTTGGCCGTGGTTTTCGAAGTCGATGTCTGTATCTGTAGCGTGAACAAGAGTTCCAATAGTAAAAGGTACTTCTACCTATCAATAAATAAAATATAGGTATACATCACCATCATCGTCATCATCATGCATTGGCTTTCCCTTGCAACGGCAATTGAATCCTTTCTCGATGGCCCGAAATCGATGAAAGATTCAATTGGGAACCACTTGCCTCATGGATGCACAATTATGCACTGGCAGAGTCGATGGAGATGGATATTAATGTCGCTCGATTTGTGCACATGGCGCACTGTTTGGAATGTATAGTCTTGGAACTCAGATCGGAAAACAGATGACGATAGGCCTTCGTCGCTTCTCTTTTCTCATTCAATTAAATCCTTAATAAATCTGAAATTGAATTTGCATGCACCGAAATTGATTCACAATATTTTTGCCACACATTCATGCCAATCTGTCTGTTTTCTTGTTTTTTTTTTTACTCATTTTTTTTGCTACTTACGAAAACAAAATGAGAATATTACTGGACTTTACTTGATCAAATATTTACAACATTACGTAAATATTATTTTTTTTAAATCAATTTTATAGGTAAATGAATTTTGTTTCTTGACTTTGAGTATCAGCTTGTAAGCTTGTTGTCGTTGATGAAAGGCCAGGGTAAGGAATAGACTCCTGACACATCAGGACAAAAATGATGCATATAGGAAGTTACGGATCACGAGTATTGCCAATTGATTTAACTTAACGTTTTAAAAAAAAATACTGTTCGTATTTAACCCAACTATTTTAAATCAATTTCTATTTTTTTGTTTAAATATGTAACGGGTTCTAGTCAAGGTAAGGGTTAAACTGCCTCTTTTTTCGATCTTTGTTTTCCTTCGAAAATTATTTCGAGAGAATATTGATTGGCGGCTTCTCATCTCAAATGGTCGGGGTCACTACTGTACTAACATATAACAGTGTTGCCATATTCTCAAATTTCACTATACTGGATTTTAAATTTAATAATGTTAAATCATATGAGAGCTCAAAAAACAGAATGCTAGATATCGAAATCCGTATATCTATTTTCCCTTGCATAACAATTTTATATCAATGATTAAAAAAAAACTTTTGATAAAGCTAAATAAATATTTATTTTTTCTGAAACTAAAACGATAAAACGATAAAATTTTCATTGAGTCAATGAATTTATTTAATAATTCAACTTCTATCACATTAATCATTAAATAAACACATTTACTGACTCGGAACTTAGTTATGTTATCAAAGTTAAAGTTTATAGGCTCAAAATTTTAAATAAGTTAACAAATACGCGCTAGAATAGGTATAATTAAATAATTTTATAAAATCAAATCCAGCATTATAGAATGCTTAAAAGACAGATAATACTAAAAGAGCATTTGAAATAATTTAAAAATTTCAAAATGCTTTTCACTCCGGTATTATACTAGATTTAGCATTATAATGCCATTATGGCAACTCCTCGTATAATAAGAATTCTTATGGAGAAGAGAACGCCATTTAATTTGTTTATGAAAAACAACAAACAACCGGGATATCACTCTAATTCAAAGAGAATCAAATCCTTTCGGAAGGACAAGTTTTAGCTGTGGGGGTCGAAGAGGCACGGCAATCTACGTTAGGAAGAACATCAGCGAAACCATAGAGTACCTATATTATCTAGAGAACCGATTTCAGGGCTTCTTTTCTATTACCCTACAAGCTACACTGAGAGAATTTCCTCCAAGAGGCTGAGCATGTGGTAGCTGCCCAATGCATTTTAAATGGAACCGCACAAATATATGAACATTTTATGGAGTTTGGCTCAGTTTCGCTCAAGTAAATTGGATAAGACGTTAGGATATTCAAAAAATTAATCCGTTGAATTCAATAACTGAAAAAAAAAAATGATGTAGTTTACTGTCGAATTACTTTTTCTCAATCCTTTTTAATAAAAATATGCATCAAATAAAGAATTTTGCTGCTTTAAGCACATGAATAAAGTTATATTTCTGAATATTTCGACTGAAAACAACAAAAAATTGAATTTAATAGTAGAAGAGCACCCTAAGAACCACCCTAAAAGTGAACATACGCCTTTACATCTACCAAATTCCGTAGCCCAGTTTTTCACATAGAAAAAGAAGTAAGGGAAGTGGTGTATGTCTCATAAATAGTGTACATGAATTGAAAAAAAAACAAATTCAGATTCATCTGTCATTTTGCTGAACCAAAGCGAAGTTTATTGAGATTGCAAATAGTTAAACAAGTGAAAAAAGGTTATTAAACTAAATTAAAAAATTATATATAGGTTAGTTTAGTGAATACTTTCAATAATTTATTAAACGAAATACGAAGCAACATGCGGTGCTGCGTTAAATCCTGTTAGAAACGCATATATTAAGGAGTGTACAAATATTTCAATTCACAATCACAAGCAAGTTTTGTCTGATATTTCCTCAAACAGAAAGGTAAGGTGATGTTATTTTGATAAATAAATTATAGTAGAATACTTTAACATTGATATTTTAAGGCAATTTGCTTTAAAAAAAGCAAATTGATTGAAAATAAAAATATACTTCCATTCGGTGATTTCGTTGAGACTCCCCAAGTAACAATTTTCCTCTCATAAGAGTTTCCTAGAGGCTTGTGAGACTTTATTCCGGGAGTTATTCTCACTCTAGAAGAGTACTCCTACATCCTTATGAAAATGTTAAAAGCCTTAAATGGCCCACTTATAGGAGTTAATTTCATCTTATAGAAACATTTTTACTGTTCCTATGGAATGACAAATGATCCATTAATCTTGTTAGGAGAATGCGTCACTTCTTGTGGGAGTTGATGAAAAGAGAAAGAGTATGCGCATAATTAAAAAAAAACAGATACTTATCTTTCACATTTGAATACTTCCTACGAAAACTTGGTACGAAGTATTTATGTCTGTATGTGTCATCGTCATTGTCTCATGTTGAAAAATGAATGTGTGAATTTATATTTTTATTTCATGGCGACGTTAATATAATTGTAGTTTGACACATATGTGGAGTTAAATCTTAGTGCGATTGAAACTTTTTGTACTAACTTACACATTTTACTTCGAAAAATAACGAAGCGCTTTCAAAATAATTGATATTTAAATTATCTTAATTTTATTTTGAATTGCAAAAAGGGTTACCTTGATGTTTGCTTTTAATTAGAATAGTACTTTTTATGCTGACATTATTTATGGTATTTATTCATGTTATATGACGAAAAAGATATAATAGCAGATAATATGTCGAATTGATAATCTTATTCTTGTATGCCTGTTTTTGTAATCTAAGAATTTACAAGAGGTTAAGAGACGTTTCAATGAAAAAATAATAAGTCAGAACTTATATTTTTAGACATTTGTTATTAGAACAAATACTTCTTTTGTATTTAATGTTGAACCAAATAATCATCAATATCAATACACGTATATACATAAATATAACTTAAATAAATTCATCATGATGGAAAACCAAATAAATTATTTCAAAATTTAATTTCATATCACGGTAACCCTCAAACTATACAAAAAACACTTCGTTCAAATTTAAATATGGCTGCTGTCGTATCGATACTTTTAACTCTTAAAATGACATTTTTATGAGAGTGTTGTCAATTTATGTTGGTATGTAAATAAACACTTTTTTATGAGAAGTCTGATGCTTTAATGCGACTTTATTTTAACATCTATCAAACGAACCAAAGACAAATCAGTGATGCGTTCCCTTTTCTCTTAAGAATGTGAATTATTGTTGATGTTTCAAAAAGAGATGAAATCTCAAAGTTTGAAATATTTAATTTTATGCATTACCTTTTCTGAACGATAAATCTTCATTATACGTGTAACGTCATAGTTTTTGGACAAATGAACAAAGAATATCAAAAAATTAACATTCCGCAACAAAACTATAAACGTAGTAAAATGTTATACTGCGTAAATCTGTCTAATTTACTATACAAATTATGACAAAATAACGAAGTTTAAAACATTAAAACGTTTAATGAATATTTTGGTAAAATTTTCAAGCGTAATTTTGTCAAAAAAACCTTATAAAACCTAAACAAAACGAAAGTCTATCACCGAAAGTTCACATTCGTCACAAAATAAAATACATTTTAAACAGTAATCGGCATCAGCATCCAATGTTTCCTTCTGGTAACCAGACCCATAGAAAACTGAACGCCAGAAAACAATGTACTTACAAAACGTTAAAAAAAAGAACGACTGTTGTTTGCATCAAATAAAACTGCTGTCAGTGCGACATCTCATATGAATCCTATAGTTAGAGTTTTGTAGTTGTTACTTTATTAGCTCTTGTTAAGAGATTTTAAAGACTTAAAAATGACGTTTAGAGTTTAAAATTGAAAACAAAATTATTATAAGACTTTCAATTTACATACAGGAGTAATAATTGTTCTAGGTATAAGATAAAAGTGATTTGATCCAAGAAAAATGCTTACATCATTTAATGAAAACACTGTGAGACAAATTTTTGTTTCATTATGACAGATCATGTCTTAAGCTTAGGAAGAAGATCTAAAAAAGTACTATGAGCGTTTTTTTGAGAAAAAGGGAGCTTAGCTCTCGAGAGTATGTTAGTTGGGTCATCTGTCAAATGAGAAATTCTTTTACAGGGTCAAACTAGTTTTTGTTGGTGATAGCAAGGCGCTTAAATCCGTTAAGCGGCCGTAGTGCAGTTATTTTTTAACGCATTAAATAAAATATTCTTCCTTTCTGCTGCTGCCCTACCTACCATGTTAGTTTTGTATCTTCGTCAGGAAGTGTTTGTCAGTTTTCACTAGCATTCACAGTTTTCACTCTATTGATATTTATTTCACTCTTTTATTTATTTTAATAAGCTTTTTCACTATTTCAATGTTTTTAAACCTTTGACCACTTTCCTATAGCTCGGGAAAATGACAGAAGCATCTTATTGATCATTTTTTTCTAAATCTTGCTTTCTTTGGGCGCCCCAGTATTTAGCCTGGTAACTAGACTGCGACCCTGTATCAATGCATTTGATGCATTTTTGAAAAATACTTCACTTTTTCCACGATACACCAGTTCCTTTACATCTTCTTCTTTGGTTTTTCACATCACAAAGTATTTTGACAACAAGTCACACGTATTAACAGACACGGAATTTAAGAGAGTGCTGATATAAAATTCACGTGTGTTTTAGGCAAGAATCAGTCGGTTCTCTACATACTATAGGTACTCTATGAGCGAAAACATGATCACAAGCCTCTTACAAATTGGACGGGAGACCCTCCCCAGTTCCTGCCTCACTATCATCAGCGTGTACTTCAAATGCAAATCTGGGATGAGAAACATCTACAGTTATGCGGTAGTTACGGTATGACACCCTGTATAGTAGTTTTGATAACAAGTATCGGGTTTTTCGATAAGAGCGCTACAAAAGTTTTTTTTTTAAATAAAACAATATTGGAAAAAAAAAATAAAACGGTTTTGGATATCAATGAAATTCTTAATTCCTGTGAAAGTACGTTCGATTTATGGAACTCGATTTCTTTTGCATGGCCACCACGGGCACGCTTGCAGAAGTCCAGACGCTGAACCCAATTTTCGACGGTTTTCAAGCATAAATCGGCCGATATTGCTGCAATTTCACGTTCGATATTCGTACGAAGTTCATCAATCGTCGCTGACTTGTTGGCATAGACCATAGACTTGACGTAGCCCCACAGGAAATAATCTAACGGCGTCAAATCGCGGGACCGAGGCGGCCAAGCGACTGAACCATTTCGAGAGATAACACGTTCTCCAAACTTGGTTTCCAATAAATTGATTGTGACATTTGCTGTGTGGCTTGTGGTTCCGTCCTGTTGGAACCACATGTCCTCCCAGTCCATATCATCCAATTGGGGCCAAAAATATTCGGTTATCATTGAACGGTAGCGATCCCCATTCACAGTAACGTGCCGGTCTTGATCATCACGGAAGAAGTACGGCCCAATGATGCCGCCGGCCCATAAACCACACCAAACCGTTATTTTTTCGGAATGCAATGATGACTCATGGAGTACGTGTGGATTGCTGCCTGACAAATACCGCATATTTTGTTTATTGACGAAGTCATTCAGCCAGAAATGAGCCTCATCGCTGAAGATGATTTTTCGATGAACATCCGAATCATTTTCAAGTTGTTGCTTAGCCCAATTCACGAACATACGACGCTTCTGGTGGTCAAGCGGCTTCAGTTCTTGCGTCAATTTAATCTTGTAAGGATGTAGGTCAAGATCTTTTCGGTAAATTCGCCACAATGACGTCACAGAGATGCCCAATGCTTAAGAACGACGTGTGAGAGACACATTTGGGATTTCTGCAACTGAAGCCTCAGCGGCAGCAATATTCTCGACACTACGAGCACTTTTTTGTCTCACTGGCATGGGAACATTTTGTACTGTGCCTATGGATTCAAATTTTTCCACTAATTATGACGACCATAAATTGGACGTAGCGCTCTTAACGTTGAGGCCACTGACTCCGAATTTCGGTAGTAAATTTTAATAATTTCGACTCGTTGTTGGCTCGTATATCTTTCAATCATGATATGGCAAACCTAACTGAAGAGAAACGTCAAAAGAGCGGCAAGAAATATGGCGTCGTTTGCTGTCCCTGTCGCTCTACTTTTGTAAGGTCCCTGTTGAAAAACCCTTTATTTACTCTTGTGAGCTATGTAATTCAATTCATTCGTTAAAAGCAAAAGCATGCATTACTGAGAATTTACCCTGAAAAGGAATTTTCAAGGCAAAAGGTCACGTTTTTCCCTCAATACAGAACCTGTCTGAATTTTGGTTTCTCAATTTCAGGAAAAAAAAAAAATTATAAAACGAAAATGTCAGGTGTTGTTCTTCAGAGATCTTCAATTGCATTTTAAATGCAAGTTTTCTGAACATACCTCGTTTATTTCGCCTAATGCTCTAAGAGCTTAGACAAAAATGTTGCATTTTTCCTATTGCCTATCTTGCTTTTTCAAGCAATTCTTTAGGCTCTAGGGGCTTGAAAAAACACAGTTTAGGATCACGTAAATTGTGAAGTCCCAACATAGTTTTTTTGTTTAACTGCCTTGAAGCTTGGGAAAACAACAGCTTTTAAATTATGTAGATTGTTAAACCCCAGCCTCATTTTTTTTTTGTAAAATTTCAATAGGGTACTTTGTATTTCTGTTAAATTAATTTAACGAATCGGCTTGGCTGTGGCTTTGGCCTCTATTGCCCCCCTGAATTCGCCACTGCTGTTGCGATAAGTTCGAAAAATGTTGGCATGTTTTCCACAGAGATAGATTCATAGAAAAGTGGTGAAGTACCTCTACTTTTTACCAAAATTTTGAAACCATGTTATTGAATTTTACTTTGTTGATTTGAGAGCTACCAATGTACCTACTGGTAAAACCACCTGAGTTGGTTTTCAGTTTAAAAATGATGAACTTCTATGTTAATATTTCCAATAGAATGATACATAGTCCTTTTGCAGAGTCCTACATTACAAAAATATTGTATATCCATTCGTAAATCACCAGTTTTCTAAGGTCACCGTAATAGTTGATTTTCATTTTATAAGAATATGGTGTGAAAGATTTATAAAACCGTGTGCTTCAATTTCATAAGTATCAGCAATATTACCTACATAACATAAATCCATTTTTCTGTACTGCAATTGCACCTTAAAAGTGCAATTTGTCTTTCAAGAAACAAGTTGAAACAACTGTATTTTCTATTGAACTTAAAAAGTTAAAATTAAACCATTTCTATTCTTGTGTAGTTTTTTTTTTGTTTCTTCATGCCGAAAATCTTGTAAAACTTTCCCATTTCAAGTTCGAAAAGTTTATTCTCTCAAACCTAATTGGAGAACCCGATGCTGAAATGAAAACAACCGATGAAAAACGAGAATTTCTTCACTAAAACTATTGAAAATTCTATGCAACTCTATAGCTACAGCTATGTTTACATATCTATGATTGTATATAAAATATGTACAACCACTAACAAGTGTATAAGAACAAGAACCAGCAAATTCAAAGAACAAATTCAATATACCTTTGTAAAATAAAACAAGAGCTCTTAAAGTTCGAAACACTTCAACCCTCAGAAAATAATCTAATTAGTAAAATTTCCAATTCAAATTACCAACCCATTATATAGTTCGATGATGGTTGTACTCTCCAAAATGGTTATCGTAACAATTTTTTAATTTTTTTCTAAATTGGCCTTGTTCTTACACAGAAATACCTATAGATCTATCTGCAATGTATTGTGTGCATTGGTGTTGGTAATGGCATGGCTATATGGTATAGAGTTGGTGGTGAAGAAACTTAGGACTCGTTTCCATTACTTTGGCTTTTTATGCAAATGAAGTTAAGAGTAAATCGATTTTGAAGTTAGTTTTGTGTGCAAATGTTCCCGGACGAACATTTAAATTAGTTCTTTCTGTGTATGACAGTTTAGCGAGGTTATATATTTTTTTTTATTCCGACCGAAGCGGATGTATTTTAAATAGCTCTTTCAGAAACTTTTAATTATCTGGGAACAAAATTGAAAAAAATAAAATCGAATTTGATTGAAATTGTTGAAGCAATGTTTAATTGAAAGAGAATTTCAAAACTATAATAGACCTGGTTACTTGGCATGAAATAGACATCAATTATTTAAAAATACTATACATAAATGCATTTCAAATGAGTATTACAGACTTTGAAATGAAGCCATATTCTGCGATAAATTTTGTACTCTTCTGGAATTGGGAGACTTGAATGCCACCTTCTAATAGCAGGGACCATGTTTGAGCACAGGACGGTACCACAAAGTCAGTAAGGTGTCGACGGACAGACAAGCAACTTCCAACCAAATTAATCACCTCGCGATCAGTCGGCCGACAATTTGAATTAGTCTCCAAGACGTTCGAAACCGAAGAGGTACAGAAATGGGGCGCACAGCAAAGCTGAAAGCTGCAGTTCGGAGATTCCACAGTCCGCCTACAAGTAAAGGACCACCTTTCACACAAGGATTTTTTTTTGCAAATTCATTTTTATTTTTCCATTTTCTTAAAACTATCCTAAAGCTAGACAAACATTCATAAGAACTAGCCCACTTATCAGTATTTTAAAATTAGCTTACTGGCGCCAATCAGGAGCTCTAAGTTAAGCTTTAACTTAATGCTAATGCCTTTCGGCCTATGAATTATCTTAATACTAAAATTCCAGATCGGGTTATATTTTTCACGGAGAAGAATTTATAAAAAACTCGGTATCTTTGTCTCTATTTTTTATTTTTATATAAAACTTAGAAACTAGTAAAACTAAATTAAAGCTTATTAAAACTAATTAAAACTACTTCAAGCTTCTTAAAACTACTAACAACTAATTATAAACTAATTACAAACTACTTACAGACTTCTTACAAACAAGAACACCCACAGCAAGCATTTTCCGGTTTTATAACTTTTTTTCTGCATTTTTGTTGGTTTTATTATTTTTTTTTTTTGTGTTTTGGGTATGTTTCTTTTTTTTGGTGTCACTGACTGTCCCTAATTAAAACTAACTACCTAAACCTATGTAAGTCGGCCATACAGGAAAAGAAAATACCAAGGTAAACTTTTAACTGTCTGAAGGAACTTCATTTTTCAACCACCAGAACTGGTTCACCTGCCTTACCCTATCTCTTCGGTCCCGTTCGGACACAGTCCTACTGAGCCGAAGGTGCTCAGCTCCATTTTGTGCGAGGACGTCTCGACTGTAAAGGAGCCGCCGATCCACAGTTCTACAGCCAACGTGGTAGGTTAGCGGAACCGCCACTCTATCCTAGATCAGCCCTCGACTGTCTAAATGCAGGAATGCATCGGGTGGAATAAAGCCGCTTAGACGCACACTCTCGTAGTATTCGTTGTTGGGGTAATAAACCCCAAAAATTAAGCTGTTGCTCGACGACATCGCTCTTGTAATGTGACCTCGAATAAGTTTCAGCAAGAAACTATCTATCCTGTTTATGTTGGCCCCGTTGTATAGAACCAGGTTGGAATAGTAATGTTTGTACTCCGACTCTGGTGTTCTGTGCAATCCAAGGCAGCGTCAAAGACACTGCCTCTCTAACATCTGAATCTTTTCCATTTGAGGTGGGGCAACGTTGAACCAAACCGGGCATCCATAGACAACCATCGGCCGGATAAGGGCCATGTAGCAAATCACCTTCACCCTTCTGTTAAGCCGGCTGCTGTAAGACAACCGTTTCGTCAGGGCAAAGGCTCCCCTAGCCCTGGCCAGAGCAGCATTTATATGTCTGTCGAAATACAAATACAGATCCATCCAGATGCCAAGGTACTTTACTACACTTTTACTCGCCAGTGGATGTCCATTTGGCCCTACGGGAACCAGCTTGTAGCAGTTTTTTCTCGTATACCTTGTGGCTCTAAGTCCTAAAGGAGATAGTGTCTGATTTCTGAAAGTTGATTTTCAACTTCCAGCCATCGCAATATTGCTCAATGTCATCGAAGTCACGCTGCAAGAGAATCCTGATGACCTCGACTTTTGGAGCTGTTCTGTACGCCTGAGTTAGACTACTCATCAGATCGCTGACAATAAAATATTCCACCTCCCTGTTGTGAAAAATAGCTTGTAAATTTCTGATGGCCGACTGGACTCGAACACGTGACCCTCCGATTGACGGTCCGCCACTTCTTTTTATGTGCTATTGCACTATTGACTAGTCACTTCGAATTATTTCATTTGAAAAACTGGGAAGCCAAAAATGTCTTCACACTTCCACAACACGAGATCGACTATTTCACATAAGTATTGATGATATAGTCGTCGGTCACAAGGAAGAAACTTTCCGATGAAACTTGGGCTAGGATCAAAGTACGCGGTACAGCTAGAAGGATGAAACGAGCTTGAGTCTGCGTATCGCATGAAGACGAGGGAAGTTAACCGCAGCAAGCGACGTGAATTTTTATTCACTCGAAGATGCACTTGAAGCTAAATAAGCAGGATTGCGCACTGGAACTTTCTGTTTAGATGACATCAACACCTTGCGGATCATCATCAAACAGAAAGCGTTGAATATCAATCACCTACTGTTCATCGACTTCGAAAAGGCTTTGACGTTTGACAGTATCAATAGAGAATTTATCTAGCATGCTTTGCACAGGGGCATTCCGGATAAATTGATTGCTATTACTAAGGTTACATTATGATAGAATCAAGTACCACGTTCTGCAAAAAAGAAGGTTGTTGAAACCAAAGCTTATGACGAGCAAGCTGGAGAGAGAAGCTGAAATTGTTGGGCAAAGATTAAAACGCAAAAACAAAACGGATCAGCCTTGAAACTTCCTCAACTACCCAAGTAAATATTTATAGACAAGCAGTAGAGTTGGTAGAGAGTTTTCAATATCTTGGGAGTATTATCTCAACTGATGGTAGGCAGGCTTGCCAGATTGGGCTATTTATCGGAAATTGGGCTATCTTTTTCCGAAATTGGGGACAACAATTTCAGTATGACAACCTAATCATAATTGGGCTTCTAATAGCCCAAATCTAATCTAGAGCGATATTTTTTTAGTATAAATAATTCATAAATAAACCACTTGTCTCTAGTCTAAGCATTTCAAAATTTGGCACCACTTTTTATTTATCTTTTACACGATGGTTTTTTGCGTCTAAGATTCGGAAAGAGTCAGACACAAAAATCATCACGTATCTACAAAATAGGGGACATACTCATTGGTTTTAACATTTCAAATCAACCGCACTTCACTTTAAAATCATTCAGTTTCTGTTTTTCGCAGAATTTCCATTAAAATTCTTCTGAGCAAAAAAATTATTTTATTTTCCGTTTTTTTTTTTAATAAAAATAAATTGAGAGTGAAATTATGAGTACATTTTTTTTTTGTTTTTGGGCCACAATTTCGGCAACTTTTACGGCTCCGATTTTGGGCTACAAAAATTTATTAACTGGGCTATCGAACAAGTTAAAGACTTGTTAACCCTGATGGTAGGATAGATTTTGCTATCTCAATCATAGGTCCATATTAAGAGAGGCATGTGTCCACTTTGACAATCATATCAAAAAGATTTGCGTTGAACACGGCGTTATTTTTTATTCTGGGAATAATGAAGTTGGATAGTTCCGGTGCGGACGGAGGAGTTCGAGTGATGACAGGCGATGAAAACGTTGACAGTCACGACTAAGCTGCTTGTTGGTTTCTTAAGCCGGGTCCACACGCAAAAGCATACTGGACAATTATACATGTACAAGCTTACTTCACTGTGTGTAAGAAAATATTGCACAAATTCTTGGGTTGCACAATCGGCTTGAGAATGTTAAGTTCTTAATTGTGCCTGTCTCAATAAAAACAACAAAATAAATGATTTTTGATGGAATTTCATTCAATCGCTGCTAACAATGTGATTTTAATGCTTCTAATCGGAGTTTTTCTTTTTAGTTCAGACTTTAGAACTGTCTGAACTGAACTGTCAATTGTGTTTCACTTTTAGCTCTGAGCGTTCAGGGCTAAAAATGTTTGTTTTCGTTCATAGCATAATCTGAGCTTATTCAGAGCACGCTCTATGAGCTCAGAATAAAATATAAAATAAGTGAGCAGACAGAGTTAAGTGCTGAACACAAGCATTTGACAGCTAGTGATCAGGTGTGTTTAAAAAATAATTCAGAGCGCTCAGAACACGCTTAGTCCAGATGATAATCAGAAAATGCTCGACATGCTCGGACTCGGTTCTCTATTCTGAATTAAAAAGGAAAACTCCTATTCAAAGTCATAAATGTTAACCGAATACAGGTGGAATTAAATTTTGTGACCTTAATTATTTGTAACCATTAACGCATGAACACTGGTCGTAGTTTCGATGCACTTGATCCCTCCATATTTTGACCCTAACCGTTATTTTTTTTTCCAAATCGTGGTCCATGCTTACAAGATTTTTTATTGAATAGTTAATATTTACAACTTGCTTAACGTCATTTATCTTAAAGTATACATTGATTATTAAATATATGTTGGCACAATAGGGGCCTTACTTTTTACATTGATAATTTTTGTTTTATTTACATTTAATTGTCATTTTGTTTATATTGTAATATTTTCTCAGGTTCGTTCATAAAACTTATTCACTTTATTTAAATTCTGCACTTATTTACTTCACAAAATAAAACACTTTACTTTTCTCACCTTTAACTCATTCACGATTAAAAATAAATTGCGTCCTCTGCCGGTCAGACATGTGCTTTTATACTTTTCACAAGGTTCCCGAAAAAGCTGGAAGGTTCCAGTATTTGCTTCTAGAGCTTTCCATAGGGGAAATTTCCCATACATTTCCTTTTCCAAAGCTTTCATTTTGACGTTTAGTATTGGAAGTTCGAAAGCTCACCAAAACTCTCCGAAGGTTGGTTTGTGTCCTGTCTAATTCGAAATTCGTTGTTTCTTTTGTTCGATGTTTGAGAGTGGTTATAGTCCATTCCAGAGTTGTCATAGTACAAATGTGACAGTCATTACAATATCTTATCTTAATCTAATAGCTGCTTCATTTCTCGGAGTATTCAGGTCCGGTTGTCTTCGATGTGATTGGTTGGAGGGCGGCTTTCATTCACGTTAGTGAGCTGACGTAGAAGGGAATGTTCTCTTCGTCAGTTGTTGAAATAATATCCTCATCTAGTAGTTCCATCGCTTCGAGGTACCGCTGGTTGGGATGTGTCGTGGCTGGTTTACAATTCCTTCTATCAGAGGGTTCGGGTGGTTCATCAGGCTTTGTAGAAATCTTCTGCTGGATTGGATGAGGTATCTATCTAGTTGTAGAATATTGGGCTCTTCATAGAGTCTCTTGTTGCTGATGTGTTTTCTTCGTATTCTGTCGAAGTGCAGTGCTGTGCAGATCCGCAGAATCTTCTTCTCGAATATTGTAAGTTTCTTCATTTGTGATTTTGTTGTCGTGTACCAGATGGGAAAGCAGTAGGTGCTGACAGGTCTGATGAGCTGCTTGTATAGAAAAAGCTTCGTCTTTTGGCTTAGTCCGTTCTGTTTTCGCATTAGCTGATAGATGCGATGGAAGGCGAAGTTGGCTTTTCTTAGTACAGCTGCTGTGTGTGGATTAAATCGGTACACCTCGTTGAAATGTATTCCCAGGTTTTGACGTTATTTTTTGCCGACAGTTGAGTTCCAACGGAAAGGGTTATCTTGGTGTTCCTGCAATTGGTGGCTGAGCGTCCTCTTCTACTTCCTGAGCCACTTGGTCATTTGAAACAGATCAGTTCGGATTTGGCCGAATTCATTTTGAAGCCGCAGCGATGGTATCGTGTTCCATGTTTTGATTCGTTTCTCGGAGACCTACAAGGTTCTTTAAGGTGGGTGGTTCGATGTATGAAGTCCATAAGGATACTTAAAACTTTCCCAATTCATCCGACTCGTTTGCTAATGACAAGTTCGAAAGGATCTTTTGTTAAACTTTCATGGTCCAGTCCTGGAAATAGCCATTAAAACCCTTCACGTTTATAGGTAAATTTTTTTTTTTAATGGCAATAACCGACAAATTAAATGATTTTTCTTCTTCAAAAAGTTATAATGGGCGCTAGTTTTTCAGCGAAATATTTCACTCTGAAGGGAAGAATTCGGTTTTTTTTTATGTATTTTGGCTCCCCGATATCAGACTAGAGTGCCAGGTTCTATTTAACCTTTTGGTAGATTTGCCTTTTCTTAATTTTTCAAAACCCACAAAATAAACGATAAGCTTAAATCTTTGACAGAATCCACAAAGTATGAAACATCTTTCTGAATCTACTGAAGAAACATTACTATACAAATTATACAATTATTCAAGAAAAGAAGAAAACGTCTGTGAACTAAACAAGCAATAACGAATAAGTTGGGTAATTTGTAAAATCCACAATATTGCTTTAACAATACTTTTTCGCTATAATATCCAATCAAATCTTTCCAACCATAGGATTGCATACAGCCTATATATTCACCTATTCATTCATTTAATTATTTATTCATGAATTAAGATAACATTCTAATTGCAGACAGAATCAAACAATCAGTATTGATTCTACAATTCATCTTAATAATTAAGAATGTAATTGCACAAGTTTATAGAAGATAATACACTCAAAGTCTATGTTATGTGAGATGTGACTCAACTACAAAAATAACAGACTTTCTCTATAAGAGAGGAAAAACGATTACATTGCTACTTGAAGTCCATCACAAGTCTCAAAAGTTTTCTTGTTAAAAACTTTTCATGTCTATGTTATCTTATCAATTTTTGTTCGTTTTTCATTTCCAATAAATGCCATCATCATGTCATTTGGGCTATGGGCTGATATATCTGTATGTATTTGCTACTTGAGCTAAAAACTTTTTTGTTTGATAAAACAAATTTTAAAAGTAATTCCTTATTGTATACGTGGGTTATTTAATTTCGTTTTGCACGTACTCAACGTAAGTAGGTATATTGAAAATAAAATTGAGACATAAAGACATAAAATCGGTTACAAAAAAAAAAAAAAACAACAACTTAAGGATACCTAAAATAGGGTCATCATTCATCAAACTAGAGGTGCTACGAAGAGTGGTAAATGTGGAGAAAATGTAATTAAATTCTTGTTATGGAACTATCTACTTACATGTACTTGTGCAATGTACATATTGAAACCCTTGTGAAAAATTATGCATTCGTAAAAAAACTCAAGATTTAAATCAAAGCATGACATTGCAATGTGTGACTCGTAATTCTGCATGTTCAGGCAAGGACCCTGAACGTATTTCTCAGTTTCTCTTAAATTGATAACGATATAGAAATATACCCACTCCTGGGCGAAACGCATTGAAGTTGAGCTCATTTGAACTTTTAACTTGAATTCCAAATTCGGTCACTCCACTTAAACAGAAGAATTTTTTTTTTTAATTTTCTTCATATTCAATTGATATAGAATTATTTTATTAAACCAAAAATGAAAATATATGTACCTATATGTATGCACATCAGGGTGGTCCTTATATTGTGTTTTTTTTTTAATTTTGAGATTGATAGATATCAAATGGCTCTACATGGAGAAAAAATATTTTTCTATTTTTTTCAGATTTTTATTTCACACCCCTGGTCACCTCATTTTCACTAAAATATTAAAAAAAACAGGAACACTTACAATGCCACTTTTCAGATTTTTTAAAAACCACAATTCCGTTTTATAATACGCTTCCTAAAGTTTTTATTTTAAATAGTTCTTAAAAAAAATAATTTTAATTTTAAGAAATTATATGTTTTTTTAAAATTTTTAGGTTTGAAATTTTTTTTTTTTCAAAAACGTTTGCAATAAAAATTTTATTTAGAAAGCTTATTATAGAATGGACTTATGGCTTTAAGAAAAGTTATAGCGTGGCATTCTTAGTGTTCCCGTTTTTTTTTTATAAATATTTTTTTTCTGTTTTGAGGCAAATTTCTAGAAAATTACCCCTCCCGCCTGAACAGCGTGAAATATACCCACCCTTCGATACAATTTTTTTCTCGTCTGAATCCGATCTATATATAATAGTAAAGGGTGATTTTTTAAGAGGTTTAGAACTTAAAAAAAAAAAACACAAAAAATTCGAAAAAATGAATGAAATATTTATTTGAATCGATAGTTTGAACCTTGCAATTTAATGTTTAAAGATAATTTCATGCAAATGTTGACCGCGGCTGCGTCTCAGGTAGCCCATCCGCTGAGTCCAATTTTGGCATACTCTTTCACACATATCGGCCGGTATCTCACGAATGAATGCATGGATGTTGGCTTCCAGTGCGTCAATCGAAGCGGGCTTGTCCCTATAGACATTAGCCTTGACATACCCCCACAAAAAATAATCTAATGGTGTCAAATCGCACGATCTAGGTGGCCAATTGACCGGCCCGAAACGTGAAATTAACTGTTCACCAAACTCGCCTCGCAATTGCGCCATTGTTTCGCGTGCTGTGTGGCATGTGGCACCGTCTTGTTGAAACCACATATCATGCAAGTCAAGAACTTCCATTTCGGGCAAAAAAAAGTTTATTATCATCGCTCGGTAGCGTTCACCATTGACAGTAACGCTGCGGTTCGCATCATCTTTGAAGAAATATGGCCCAATAATGCCGCCGGCCCATAAACCGCACCAAACAGTGGCTTTTTCGGGATACATTGGTAGCTGTTGCAATGCTTCTGGCTGATCTTCACTCCAAATGCGGCAATTATGCTTATTTACGTACCCATTCAACCAAAAATGAGCCTCATCGCTGAACACAATTTTTCGATAAAAAAGCGGATCCTCGGCCAGCTTTCCAAGAGCCCATTCACCAAAAATTCGGCGTTGTGGTAGGTCGGCTGGCTTTAGTTCTTGCACCAGCTGTATCTTAAAAGGCTTTACGCCCAAATCCTTCCGCAAAATTTTCCACGTAGTGCTGTAACAAAGGCCTAACTGCTGTTTGACAGTGACACAAGGTACTAAACACACGTCAGCTGTCAAAACCAGTGTTGCCAAAACCAAACCAGCTAAAAAATCACCCGTTATAATAGTATATGTACATATTCTGATTTTTTTGCGTGGTAAAGAATAACCCTTTCCCAATTTTAAGTGACTTTAAGTGAAAATAGGGAGTGCAATAAAAATCTGAAAAAATTAGAGAAATTATTTTTCAATGTTTTGAATCGAATGAGGACTTTTCAAGGCTATGTCTGGTTTAAGAACCACCCTAATGTACATACAGTGGTGGTCGTTATAATGGATTTTGTTTTTATATTTGGATGGGTCTAAATCAGCTCCGAATGAATTTTTCTAATTTTCTCTAATTTTTTTCAGATTTTTATTTTCATCGCTTTATGGGTTAATTTAATTTCTTTTTTAATTGCGATTAGGTACAATAATAAAGGGTTGTTTTTAGAGGCACAGAGCTTTAAAAAGCTATGAAACTTGCTTTATTCGAAAATAATCTTCTGGCATTATAATATAAACTAGTGCGCCCAGCCCTCCAAACTCAAGAGCTAATAACATTATTTGTCAATTAAAGCTGTCTTTAGCGTAGAAAAAAACTGATACCTCGTTTATATGAAGAATTGAATCCGAATTGAATCAGGATTTAGGTCCATGTAAGACCTGTAGTTCGGCAGGCTGGATTGAATCGAAAAATAATGGATATACTTACATACATAGATCGAAGGATTGAAGAATCTATATTTCAAATGCTGTTAGTGTGCGAGCTTAATTGTGTATTTTGTTTCCAGACTTGTGTGTGTTGTATCTTTGGCTTATTTTGGTTGTTTGTTATTTGTGGTCGAAATTTATTTTTACTAAAAACGTCGCGCCTATACAATGAAAGCAAAACTTTCACTTCACTTCCATTTGAAATCAGTCTATCGATCTGGAATTGTCATAAGCCATGATCGAAATTTCAATCCGGATTGAATCCGATCCTTCAATCCACTCATGTAAACGTGGTTGAGCTACATATTATTATTTTCTGTAGCACTGAACGCAGCCATCAGACATTTCAGTAATTTTGTATTCAGTGCTGAAAAATAGGTTGGTTGGTGGGTAGAATTGAAACGTCACATTTGAGTTACGACAAATAATTGCTCGGTCTAGCTCTTGCTCGCACTTACTACGCAATTTTATTTTATTGTTTTTAGTATTTGTGTTACAGTTATTTAAGAAAATTTTACATTTTGCACTTCTGTGCAAAAAAACGGTTCCAACGATACCTAATTTATATGCCTTCGACTTTTGTAGACCACGTAAATTGTACCACAAAATTCGTGTTTGCCGTTTTATTATATATTATGATTTCTGGCTTATGACCGCCACGGCTGGCTTGGTCCAATTTTCGATGACTTTTTGCACCATTTGTGGCAGTATATTGGCAATAACGAACCGAATGTTGTCCTTCAAGAAGTGGTCGATCGTTTCGGGCTTATCGATGTAAGCATCTTCACATATCTCCATGTAAATAGTCAAACAGGTGCCGTCTGCGAAGCACAAAACCTTCCGACTTGGTACGGTGAACGGAAAACCGCTTTAAAATCGCGGATTAAGCAAAAACTTTCACCGGAAAGTAACCTGCAACACGTTACTTAACTTCGTTAAAAATAAATTCCTAGATAAGTTTCAACTTAGTTGTAATCGGGAAGTGGAGGTGGTTTTAGTGTAGTAATAATCTCAAACTTCTATGAGCACGCGTTTTTCGGTCCTCATAGAGCCTGCCTGCCAACCCACGGGAAAATAAATAAATTAAAAAAAAAATTCTAAAGATACTCGTATCAAGAAAATATTTGCAAAAGGATAAGACATAGTTTACATGCAATATTTTACACCACATGAACATTAGGTATCCCAATCGCAAATCGCCTGCTTTTTTAGTTACACCCGTAACCGAACCACTTATTTAAACGCACTTCAATACACTTATTTATTTATAACGCTTTAGGTGCCCTGTAGATTACTAAAGTTTTAGTTTATTAATTTGAAAAATAAATCATGAGTAACGAGTCTCACTGTTACACATGTTGTAAAATTATTAAACGCGAATTCTTATTTTATGATGGCAGAACTTTAATCCGCGAACTCAAAGGATTTCAATGGATTCAAACAAACGAAAAAATTAAGTTAAACAATTAAAAGAATCAATCGATTGCACGAAATATGCGTGGCTGCGATAAGACAACGAAATGATGAACTGTCAAACGAAACTATGGGTGCGTTTAATAATTCGCACAACTGGCCGCGTTCTGATGTTAATTCTCAGTTATTCGGATTGCTTTGTGTTGTTGTAATCCCTTGTTAAAAAACAGTTGATGTAGAATCATCTGTGATCAACAAACAAATCCGAAGCTATTCCAAAAATTCTAGGATACTCAGCAATCCAAAGAGAACTTTCAAAAGAGCTGAAGTTTTGCAGTGTCGGGTTATTTGAAAGGAAAATTAATTAATTGGATGCAGCTAGAAAGTGGTTATTTGAAACACCTTGCACTCTATGCAATTTTTTAATATAAATGGAATAAAACTCCGTTAAAAAAGTTAAAATTTTTTTGCAAATTAGAAAAAAAAATTAATTCAATTTCTATGTCGGCTTTTTTCAGCTAACCTATCTAGTTCTGCTCGTTCACAAAAGTATCGGCTACTCAGTTATCTTAGATAACCTATCCGATAGCCGGCGGAACGTGGCCACTGGCAACACATAAAGTGCTGCCACCCAGTTGCTCAGCAATGGGGGGTTCAGTAATAATAATCCGGCCAACCAATTTAAAGATATCTAAAAAAAAAATTTTCGAAACCGTACAATAATGTTAAAACCCCTGCATTAGTAGCAGTGTTTTCTATTTTATCACAAAAAAAAAGGTTGCACATACGCCCCGTATCACCACATTCATTGTTGTTCGAATTATTTATTTTGGCATGTTCTTTAAAAATAACTATTTTGTACTTGTATACATATCATTTGTATTTATTATGTGAAAGTGTAAACGGGGGTTCTCGTATATATGTATAAATTAAATATTAAGTATTTTTCACATACATACCTAAAGAAACCAATGTCACTGCGAAAATGAGGTCTAATTCATCACACGAAGTAAAAGTTTGGAAAAGTAAATTTTTGGTAGAGAATTTTTACTTTATGTTTTTTGGTTTTAAAACGATGCTGTCACTGTCATAGCTCATAGTGGCTTTTCATTGCATAAAATTTACAGAGCAAACAAAATTTTGACATTGATAGAATTTTATATAAGATATTTATTATCATAAGGTATAATATTATAAAAATAACGTCAGAGCGTCAGCAACCACACCGTATAACTTTTGTATACTTCTTTTACAAAAATAAATGAGGTTGAGTTTGTGTGGATATACGAGTAAAATAAAGATGGTAAGTACACACACATTGATAGTTTTTCCTCCTCTATAAAAAGCAAAGACAGAAGGAGGTATATAATTTAGCTTGGTTAATATATACAAAAATGTTTTTAATTGTTCCTTCGGCAACTTCAGAAGGTACATGATGTCGCAAAGGATTTGTGTTCAGTGAAAATTGTACTTCTTCACCTTGCGACCTTTTTCTATGAAGGAATCCATAATAAAATAAAGGTTTTTTTTTAAAATGTCGATGATTCTAATTCCAGAATCGAAGCAAAATCGACCAGATATATAGAGTATTTTACGAAAATTGATGACGTGACCTTCATTTGACCATAACGTTCTTGGTCACTCCCTCATAGCTGGTGATGCTCAATTTTATTAAGAATAATGACATTATTTTACTGTTACAGCACCTTGAGATATTGAAATTCTGGAACATACAAAATTCAGAATTATTGAGTGTTAGTAAAAGCCCAAAATTTGTATTTCTATAATTCTGTTTTAACTTTGTTTAAAAGGCCAAATAGTTACTAGTATTGTTAAGTCCATACAACACGTAAGTATTGCAAAAAAAAAGTGTTATTAGACAAGTGGGTCAAATAAAAAAAAAGGGTGTTTGATGGTTTTTGTCTCCAATGGGTGTTGTCTGTATGGGAAAAAAAGTCTACCAAAAATTGGACCATCGTAAGTAACTTTTTTTAAAATGCTAATGGTAGTAGAACAATGATTTTTGTATATTTAATCTAGAGTTTTTAGGGTCAGATAATTAATTTCTGACAGTAAATAAAAAAATAAAAGTGGCATATTTTTGAATATATCCTTTTTTGTGTAGTATTCGTCTAAAAAAAGGCATGCCAAGCAGTGAAGACTGAAAAGCAGTAAACAAAATATTATATAAGAAATGCGTAGCTTCTTCTTTATATTAAACATAAGTTGTAACAAAATACGAAACATTTACAGTAAAACCTGTTTTATGATTTTCTTGTTTGATTGGTATTGAAAAATGGAAAAATACTACCATTGCTGCTTTTATTTTTTTTATTTTGGTAGATCAAAAGGTTGGATAGCCCTTATTCGATTCAAAATATTGAAAACAATTTCTCTAAATTTATTCAATTTTTTTCACTCCCCTGTTCACCCTATTTTCACTTTAATTGAGTTAGATTCAGATTCAAACGAGAAAAAACTGTATTGGAAAGGGTATCTATTTCTCCCCGTTCAGGCAGAAGGGTTGTTTTTCTAGAAATTTACCTCAAAATAGAAAAAAGTTATTTAGAAAAAAATGGGAACACTTACAATCCCACGATGCTATAATTTTTGTCAAGCCACAAATCCATTCTATAATAAACTTTCTAAATAAAATTTTTATTGTTAACAGTTTTTGAACAAAATAATTTTCAAACTTAAAAATTAAAAAAAAATATAATTTCTTAAGATTAAAAATATTTTTTCAAGAACTATTTAAAATAAAAACTTTATTTGGGAAGCATGTTAAAGAATGGAATTGTGAATTTAAAAAAGCTAAGACGTGGCATTGTGTTCTCGTTTTTTTAAATAATTTGTTTCTGCTTTGAGCCAAGTTTTTAGAAAATGACCCCTGCCGCGTAAACGGGGGAAATAGATCCCCTTCAATACGATGTTTCACATCTTAATCTAATATATTCCCTCAGATTGTTTTGTTGCGTTATATAAGAATCACCCTAACCCCATTATTAGTACCTTAAAGTGAAAATAGCGATACCAGGGCCTCATTTTATAATAGAGCTAATACTATTAATTGAAAATACAAGTTTAAGAAACTGTCAAAGACAACCTCGTTATTAGTGGTATTAACGATCAGAAAAGTACACAAGTTCTTTTATGGTGCTTGGATACAAAATGCAATTTCACCACTGACTAATAGTATTAGTTTGTACTTTATTATAAAACAGGGCACAGGGGGGTGAAATAAAAATAAAAAAAAAAAAATAGGAACAAAATTTGTTTTCATGAAGAGCCATTTTATGCATATCCATCTCTAAATTTAAAAAGGAATCCTGTATAAGGACTACCCAATTGCACATACAGTGACTTACTTTTTTCATAACTTTATACAAAAAATAAAAATAAATAAATAAATTTGGTGGCGCAACAGCTGATGGAGAACCAGGGCCTAGTGACTTATAACTCTCAACCATTCCTGTGTGCGTGTTCTTGGCAGCTGAGCCAAAGCCCAAAATCTAATAAAAATCAACGAGATTATATACATTTTCCGATTTAGTAATGTTATCAAATTCTCTAAAAATCTAATTGGCCTATTCACAATCACACATTCACAATTACTCATTTTTTTTTTTTTGTAAAACAGTCGCCCAGAGAAGAGAGAAGATAGAAAAAAGAGATTTTATATTGTTGTGGACCTTGATCCTTTTGATGTTTTTTTAAGAAAAAGTGAAATATGTGCAATTGTGACCTTGGACTTTGACTGATTGCAATTGATCTTAATTTTAGAGTTCCTATGAGCACTTAAGTGTGCGTTCGACTGCAAAAAATTGTAGGTCCCCTCCATTTCTGCCAATAACACACCCATAGGATTTTTTGAGAGCTTTAAGTCACTAGGCCCTGGTTCTCTAAGAGCTGTTGCTGCAACACCCTTTCTTAGCCCAATATCACACAAAAAAGGCAATGTTCAAAAACATGCCACTTTTTGATCACCTAAAAAAATAATAATTTGAAATGAATTCTGTGACCCTTAAAATCTTAGATTAGATACAAAAATCATTGGGCACATCAGGCTACGTGTCTTTAGCGATGCGGACTTGTTTGTGTTGTTGTAATCCCTTGTTAAAAAACAGCTGATGCAAAAACAACTTAACATACGAGTATCTGAAATTTTTTTGGATTATAGATACCTTATCGCCTTATACCAGCCGAATGCGACCATTGTTCTAGGACAAAAAATACCAAAGTTATAGAATTTTTTCCTGGTTTTCAGGGTAATCAGCCGCCATTTTGAAGAAAGTGTTTTCAAATGGTCCGATTTTGGTAAACTTATTTTTTGTCGTACAAGAGAACCAAAAACCAAACCATCAAAAACCTTTTGTTGATATTTGTCCCACTAAGTGTCACTTTGAGACTCATATTTGCTGCGTTTTTTTGCATGTCCATATGGACATTGGCGAAAAAACGACATCGGAACATTTCAACATTTGCCTTGGTCTGCCATTTTGTATTGCCACATCGACAATAGTAGTCTGGCAGTACCATTTTTATCAGGACAAAAATTAAATCCACTTAATAATCTGGACATAGCTAACTCTATATGGACATAGTTGTTGTTGTATTTGACATGTAAATTGCTTTGTTCTGCTGTCGTTTTTTTTTGTCAGACAAAATTTGCTGCTCGTCTATCATAAACTTAAAATAAAATTTTTAACTAGGACTAATTTATCATTTATTTATTTATTTTAAAAAATACTCAATTTTTCAGCCTCAAAAATTTGAAAAAGAAAAAAATTATTGTGTTTTTATTGGGTTTTGAAATCGGATTAAGAATACATTTTCCAATCGATGGATTTATGGAACCACAAATCAACCAACGCTATAACGTCCCATTTAACTACAAGGGAATAAATGAAAAATAAAATTGTGTGTCTAAAGTGTTATTTTAGTAAATTAATTGTTCGCCATTTTGGTTCTAATTCGTTTCCTTCGTGCGACCATATACGAGTATGTATATGTATCGCTTGGTTTTCACTGAAATATTCTGCATGCTTTAGTTTTTAATTAAGAATGCAAAACCATCACGGACAGGAAATGGATTTTTATTTTCCTCTTGAGCACGACAAAACCGTGACGCTACGACACGGTTATATTTTTAAGTTATTAAATTTTATATCTTCAAAATGTTTTCCGTGTTTCTTTGCGATTGTTGGCTGGAATTGTCGTTTAATTAAAATGAAGTTTCTTTTTGTATTGTTCGTTAAAGTAAAAGAGCAACAACTTCAAATGCATAATAGGGATTATTCCAAAATAAAAGAATATAATTTGTTTATTAATTGCATGAATGGTTTGCACACGATATTATAAATGAAAACGGAAATGAAAGGATTATTCTAAAAATATAAGCATACAAAGATACGAGGTTAATACCTCCATGAAGACATTTATACTTTGTGGCGTGTGGGGTGGGGTCTGGGCAGGCGTTGAAATCTAGCTTTATAATTTAATAATAATTGGGAATTGGGAAAGCTAGTAGCAGAGGATGGATCAAAAAATTGCGAAAAAAATTCCGACAAAGCTCAATTTTGGTGGAGAGCTTTGTTTTGACGTCTTAAGCATTTCCTGAAAAGTACCATAAATTTGGACCGAGGCTTAATTTTTAAGGGGATGTTAAAGGGGGTAAAATTCAGTTTTTTTCTTAATTTCTCAAAAACTAAGTCTTTTTTTCGTAAAAATGTGAAGGTATAAATTGTAGCCTATGTCATATTACACACACTTTTTTCATACAAGCAATAGATTCTGAGAAAATCATGCAAGAACAGTAAATTTTGTCAAAAAATTTATTAAAATTTCACTAATCGATGGGCTTATATTTTTATATGATTTGAGTTTGGCTACATCTCCTCTTTATAAAACCAAGTTTATTGAATATCCGGGGTAAGGGGAAGACCACCATCTTGAAAAAAAATAATTTAGTTTTTGTTCAATAATTCGACGAAATTTACTTCCAAATCATGAAAAAAACATTAAGACAACAAAATTATCTAAAAAATGAGCTATAAACGAATTCTGTGGATTTATTAATCTTGAAGTTATAGCGTATCAAAGAAACACTTTTTATTTTGTACCGTGAAAGGACAAACATAATATCACATAAAACATGACACAGAGTAAACAAAATAAGAATAAATTCACTTCGCAATAAAGGTGAATTGCGGAATTGGTGAATTTACTTTTTATAAGCAAATCACCTTTTTTGCTATCCACTGCTTAATTTAAACCACGCACTAGATCTGCTTCGTTGACCGGTAGATACAAACTTAAGCACAAATTTGTGATCAACAGAAACGAAAAAAAGGATATGACTCTGAAGAAAATGCTTGTGTCCCCTTCCTCCTATGGCCCATACATACCCACTCTCATCTAAAATTAAGACTCCACAGCTAATACGAAACAGGGTGTCCGCTGTTTGTTTGTTTAAAATTTTTGATTAAATGAAAGAGAATGGATCTTATATTGATAAATGTTTTATTTAATGTCATGTATGGAATATAATATCAGGTAAATGTTCGCCTCTGTTAGTCTCACAAATGCGAGCCTTTTTGAGCACATTTTTCACTACATTCTCACACATCTCACGTGGTATTTCATTAATTTTATCACGAATATTTTGTTTGAGTTGCTCAAGAGTTTCTGGTTTGTTTGCATAAACCTTGTTTTTCAGATATCCCCACAAAAAGAAGTCCGGGGCAGTCAAATCAGGCGACCGTGCGGGCCAAGGCCAATCAACATCACCATTTCTTGAAATAACTTGTTGTGGAAAGAGGTCTCGCAGTAATTCCATTTTAATCCTGGTGGTATGCGATGTGGCACCGTCTTGTTGATACCACATGTTAATCAAGCCCAAAGCATGCAGTTGTGGAATTAAAAATTTTACAATCATATCACGACATCGCTCCCCATTCACAGTAACCGTTACCCCGTTTTCACTTTCAAAGAAGTAAGGTCCAATAATTCCTCCTGACCAAATTGCACACCAGACTGTAACTTTTAATAGATGCACAGGTGACGGATGAATAATTTGAGAGTTTTTCATTGCCCAGAACCAACTATTCTGTTTATATATCCACTGAAATGAAAATGTGCCTCGTCAGAGTGTGGGAATTGAGCCCCCCTTTTTTGGGATCTGTTATTTTTTAAATTTGTTCCAGATTGTTCCCGGTTTGTTCCGGATTGTTCCAAATTTTTATTGAAAAATATTCAAAAATGGGCGTTATAGACCTAAAATTTCAAAAATTTTTGTTTAAAATTTCAAAAGTTATGGGCAAAATTCGAAAAAATTGTAGACCCCCTTTTTTGGAAATTCTTACTTTTAATTTTTTTTTGATTTAAAAAGTGTTCTAAACATTGTTCCAAAAAATTAAAATTGTAGAAATAATATATAAAAAGATATAGTCTTTCAAATTTTTTTTTCGAATATGTAATCTACGGCTCTCAAATTTTTTTTTGAAGTTTTTATTTTCAATACTCAAGAACATATACATGTTTTGAGGAAGAATGGTGTCCTTACATTAGCTAAAACTGCCTAAGCTCAGGCTTTAAAAAAATCTGCAAGTTGTTGAATTTTTAAAAAACTTTATTGGCCCTTTTACAAAATTCAAAAATCCAAAAGTTGTTCCCAGTGCAAGATCAACTAAATCCAATTGTTCCAAGGATTCATTCAAAAATTTTGAAAATTGTAGATTTTAAGACGAAAACACTTTAAATGAAAAAATACTAATTATCCTTGCTTTGGGCCCCCTTTTAGGAAATCCAAAATTCAAAAACTCAATAAAAATAAAAAAAAAATTGAGGAGCCGTAGTTTACATTTTCAAAAAAAAAAATTTGAAAGACTATATCTTTTATAATATTAATTCTCCAATTTTAATTTTTTGGAACAATGCTTAGAACACTTTTTTAAATCAAAAAAAAATTTTAAAGTAAGAATTTCAAAAAAAAATTTCGAATTTTGCCCATTACTTTTGAAATTTTGAAGATAGGGGTCCAAAAATTTGGAACAATGTTCAGAACAACTAAAACAATGTGGAACAATTTTCAAAATTTCGATTTTTGAAAAAAGGGGGGCTAAGTCGAAAACGGTTTTTCGGGTCTAAAACACCCAAATTTGGAACAATCCGGAACAAACCGGGAACAATCTGGAACAAATTTCAAAAATAACAAATTCCAAAAAAGGTGGGCTAACTTCACACACTCACCTCGTAACTCATTATGATTTTTTCATCAAAATCGTCGTTGTCATGGGTTAGCTGTAACATCCTATTGGCATATGTACGGCGGCGGCGTAAATGGTCTTGTGGAAGAAGCTCTTGTGTCAACTGAATATTAAATGGAAATTCTAATGAAAAATTGTGGCTAAAGTTGTTCTTTGAAGACCAAGCTCCTGACCACGGCGTCGAATTGAGGTTGTAGGATTGTTTTGAACACTTCCTTGAGCAGCAGTAATGTTTTCAGCTGATCGTGCAGTACGTTATGGTCCAAGCTTGGGCCCATCACCTACAGACCCTCTTTACTATACGACAAATAGTGCGCTTTGTTGTTTCTCCCAAATTTCACGTAACTTTCTCATCGTCACAGTGATCGAAGATTGATTTTGATAAAGTTTTTTAACGATTAAAACACGTTGGTTTATAGAATATTTTTCCGTAATAAATTTGCCACGAGTCTACTTCACGACTGCTAAATATGAACTGTCAAGAGTAATGTTTACCAAAATGGCGGCAAAACAAAGTAGTATACCTTCCCGGTGGACACCCTGTATTTATGTTCCACTTATGGTTAAAACACACGTGCAGCCTTTTTCATGCTGCTAAAATAACACACGTTCTTATGAGAGCAGAAAAACTCAAGAGCTGCATGCAGCCCAGTGCTGCACGATGTCTCTATTCCTAAAATTGCTGCGCAGCGTCGCAGCAATAAGTGGTTGTTCGTCGACCGATGACTAGGTTCAGTGGAGAAAATTTCCGTTATGCCCAAATAGCATTCAAGTAGATAAAGCTACATTTGTGTATAATTTTTTTAGAATATTTGGTTTTTTCATACTAGAGAGCAGATTGAGTCCAACATCGGTTTAATTTTCACTTTTTAAAATGAAAATATGAATGAAAAATTTTACAATTTTGAAAAATTATGTTTACAAAGTTATTGCCTCAACACTTCTACACAAATATGTAAATAGTCTTCTATAGTTAAATGCAATGGTTGAGTCGGCAGGGGCACTTATCTTAGTTTTCCAACTTAAAATTGATTATAATCTAAAAAAAAAATACAAAATCATTAAAAAACGTCGATTTCATTAGCTTGAAAAAATTATAACTTTGCTTCTAATGCTCGGATCTATAAGATTAAGATATTGAAATAAAGTTAAAATACAAACCTACATTTCTGTATAAAAATTATTGATGAGTATAATAAAATTTCATACTAAAATGGTGTTGGATAGTTTTGTGTTTGATAAATATTTTAGAGTATGCTCATGTGTTTGGAGTGCGGCGCTGCACACAGCGATGCGTGCAGACATACTGCACATCTGTTTAAGGCATAAGAAGCTTATGTTCTTCTTTTTTCTCTGCGTAAGCAGTCACATAAGCGCTTACAGTCCACGTAAACGTTTGATTTTCGTATCAGCAAATGGGCCTAAGATCGAAGCTTATTGTCTCTGGAAAAGCCACACAGTATTCTTGCAAGCTATAAATAAATTCTGGAGAGCTCTGGCCAATTAGCAGATTGTGCTGCTGGGAGATTCGATAGTTTATTGGATAAACAGAATAAATTTCTTATATCATTGATTTGTCATTATCTTACACCAAAATAAAAATATTTAAAAAAAATTGTTTATTTATTTAAAAATATCGAACTGATAGGGCATCACACAGCACTCTGCATCTATGTACAAAGATTTTAATTTAATTTAATTAAATTTCTTTAGTTTTAAAATTTCTTCTATATTGAAATATAAAAAAAGTAGTCCTTTAAGAAAATCCTGGATCCATACGCAAAATGTAACATCGCACTCTTGAGAATCCCTCAAACACTCTTAAAAAAATATTATTCTTCATTTCGTTACGTACCTACATATATATTTTTTGTTTTTAGTCACGATAACAGTAAGATGAAAATATTATATCAGGAAAATTCCACCATTATTCTTACTTATTTTAACCCCCCAGTGAATAACAAAAATGAAGGTGATACGTTATATAACACAACGATGAAGGAAAAAAAAATAAAATATATAAGATATGAAAAACGTTTTTAAAGTCCTTTCTGTGGAATATGTCACGTTCAACGGATAAAGAACAAGCGAAAAGATATTTAAACACAAAAAAAAAGGCAAAATGCGCCTGCACAACGCCAGCGACACATCATAAAGAAAACGACGATGGCAAACGGCACAGTTGGGGTAATCATAATCATTATTGATAGCATAAAAAAGTCATCCAAGCCTGTGTGTTTTGAAAAGCTGTTATGAAATTTTAAGTGATCCTTTGAAGATGGAAGAATTCCCATCGAGTTGATGGATGTTTTCACTCTTTAACTTGATATCTTTAAAACTCTCTCTGAAGGGATTTGATTATATTTTCTTTGTTTTTAATATTTTTGAGTTGCACTTGTCATTTTAAGGTGCGTATGGAAGATTAATTGGTTAATTACTCAAATACTCAACATCTAAGGAACAACAAAAAAACACCCTTTTCTTGCAATGCCTAATGATAAGGGTATGAAGGGTATAATTTTGTCCTAAATATTTACAAAAAAAGGTCAAATTGAGCTTTTGTAGTAAGCAGAAGCGAATAGTCAGGACAAACAAAGAATGTTTTCAAAAACCCTAACAGCCCTTTGATTCTTCAAGTTCCCCAATTTGTTAAGTTTACAGCATCCATAAGCTCAATTTGGCCAAACCCATTTTCCAGATTGACCAGCAACGATTGACTTAACTTTACACAATAATTGAGTTAAAAGGCTCAAATAAACTTCAATGGACTAGTGTACGCACGAATTTGAAATTCCTTATCCAAAGACTCCTAAACTTTTAACTTAAAGTGCATCGTTCGCATTCATCAGTCTCGCCCGACTGCATCGTTTACCCAGCACTTTGGAAATTATGATATCCGCTGTGCTCACAACAACCAAGCATCCAATCCGAGGCATAAGCATCTACCAAAATCTGCTGATAGCATTCAAAGCCACAACACCAAGAACAAGAACATTGAAACAACACCATAAGCAGGACGAGTGGCGTCCGCCGTGCCGCGCCGCAACACCCACATCCCACAGGCATCGGCCAGCCGGCGCGCCCTCTACGTCAAGAATTCCTCATCGAGCAGATTTAAGATAGAGTGAAGTCTTTAAAATAATAGAACTTCAACACGAGCCACGACACGACACAAGCAAAGTTCGACCAAGTCTTTCCAAAACCCACAAAAACAAACCACCACGCTGTCACTTTGCCATCCTGCTTCCTGCCATCCAGATCCAGGATGCAGCTTCTCTGAAGTTCAAGAAATCAGATAAAATTGGCGTTGAAATGTTAGCATGGGAAAACTTATTCGTCTGTTGTGATGCTGATAATAAAAAAAAAAGAAGAAAAACAGAAATTGGTGCCAAGCGATATAAAGTAGCTCCCAGCTGGATATACTATGATCCTTGTGCAAGGATTCTTGCTTGCATTTATCCCTGGTAAATGTATTCAAATGATTTCACCCGCACTCTCATGGTAGCTAGGGGTAGAGATTAGGCAACTGTGGAAACTGTGTGTGCTTTCGTATTTCGTATTTTCTAGGTGCAGTTGAAATTGTGCAGTGTGCATTGTTTTGCTTTGGGGTTGGTTTAGTTTTCATTTTGCTTTATTTTTGGTGTTGCTGCGGGGGAAATAGAATTATCCTTGGATGCAGCCTCTAACTCATGGGATGATTGTATTTCAAGTTGTGGATTAAGGTTGGGTTTTCTATAAGATTTATAAACACTAGTTTACGATTACGATTGAAGTCGTGGTTTTTCTTTTGCTATTGCTGCTCGTTTGTGCATAATGTTTCTCTTATATTATACGACAACGAGTATAATAATGTTTATTTTATAACATTCAACCAAAAAGTTAAGCTATTGTTTCAAAAAGTCAGTTGTTTTTACATTAACTCAATACCTATCAACAATTTTACACTAATTAGGCTTTCGGTGAAGGGAATGCACGGCCCTTTGAATTTTGAATTAGTATAACTTTAGTAAAGGCAATTAGTGGATTGTTGTAAATTATCTTTCTCTAGAGACGCTTGTTTTCTTAAAGAAAATTTTATAACGTTAAGTATTGTATATAACGCACCTTCTAAATAGCCGCCAAGAATTTGCGTAGTGGCACGGGTACGTTCCAAGAACACCTTCACATTTAATTATAACTAAATGAAACACCCACTACCATATTCATTATTAAGAAAGATACAAAGTATTTTTAAATACTAAGCACAAGCAAATTGTGTGGGAGTTCATTTCCAAGGTAAATTCCAATAAAAATGTCTTGTGTCAGCAATTTAATTAAACAAAGAAAAGCATTATGAATGATCTTCAGTCAAACAAAGATTGGCTGAGTAGACATTTTAATAATATAAAAAGAGTTTCAGTGACCATTTTACGTTCAGTTCCTCCCACGGTTTTCCCGGTCGAAATCGAAAATGCTTTCCAGACGAATGTAAACATTTTAAAAACTTATATAAATAGCATTGTCTAATTTTTAAAATTTGATAGATAAAAAGCTTTAAATTGGTGTATGTTTCATTCGTGAACGTCAACAAAAATTACAAGGGAATTTTTCCGAAGTATTAATGTTGCCACTTATTTTTGTTTGTTTGTTAATTGAAAATAGCTGCAACAAATAACAAACCTACTTCTTCAATAAAAGTTCTTATATGCAGTAACTTATGTATTTATAAACATAGAAAAAACAATTCCAGGTGAGCTTGCGGAACAAGAGTAGGTTGCATGATTAGCCTTAAGATTTTTCGAAGTACGTATAGCTTAAGACGAAGGCAAGCGAAGTTTATTTTTAGTATTTGAAAAATTCAAAAAGAATTTTGAAGTAAAATGTTTATACTTCAGAATGGTCACAAACATTTTTTCAGTAAAAAAATACCTTCACAATAAATATTTCCCCAAATTTGCATAAGAAAAACACATTTTTTTATATCTTTACATTCGAATATCTCAAAAACGTGAAATGCTAGAACGATTTCAAGGCCGGGAAGCTATAGGAAAGTGTATTGAGATATAAAATCGTGCTATAAGTGAATAAAGCTTATTAAACTAATTAAAAAAGTATGATAGAAATTAGTAAAGTGAATACTTACAATACTTTCTTAGACAAAATATAAAATAACATGTGGTGTTACGTACAATCCTGTAAAAACGCCCATTAACAAGAGTGTACAAATATTTCTTTTCACAATTAATTTTGTCTGATATTTCCACATAAAGAAATGTGAAGCGACATTTTTTAGATGATTTAACTATCTAAGAATAGTTTTAAATTAATATTTCATGATATTTTGCTTTGAAAAATGCAAATTTTTTGTAAATAAAATATACTTTGATTCAGTGCTTTAGTTAAGATTCATCCTTCAAATGAAAAATTATCGTTCCGCAGGGTAGGATTAATTTTTGTGGCTGAGGATAAGGCGCTCAAATATATTTCGCGCCTGTAGTGGGGATTTATTTTCAACGTTGGGAATACAATATTCTTAAAGATCTTTCTGCTTTTGGCCCTTTTTATCATGTCAGTTTTGTATCTTCTTCAAGGAGTTTTATATGAGTTTAAATGTATTCTACAATAATTTACCTAAAAAATATCACTTCCCAACTTTATGTAGTGTAGTACCTCGTGGCATGATGGTTAGTGCGTAAGACTGTCATGCCAAAGGTCTGGGTTCGATTCTCAGCCGCTGCCACCTAAAAACAGAAATGGTTTTTTCACGAGGTACTGCCTCTTGCGAGGAACTGACAAATCCTCCCTTGTCATGAATAAGTGCTTTCTCATCCAGTCGTTCGGACTCGGTAAAAAAAATTTTAGGTCCCTTCCATTACTACCAAAAATACGCACAAAGGAATGGTTGAGAGTTGTAAGTCACTAGGCCTTGGTTCTTCACGAGCTGTTGTGCCACCCAAATTTAATTTAAGAAAAACTTTATGTACAATATGAGACAAAACTTACTGTGAAAAGAAAAGTTTGTTCACTCCGTATTAAAGATGTTTTTACATTATTCAATGCAGCACCGCATGTTGTCTTATATATTTTGTTAAAATAAAGTATTGCAAGTATTCACTGTTATTTTTTTAATAAGCTTTTCTATAATTTTACCGGTTTAAAATCTCTACACATATTCATATAGCTTCTCAAAATAACAGAAACATCTCAATGTTTTTTTTTTTTATTTTTAGTTATGCTTTCTTTGGGCGCCCAGCATTAAGCCGTGAAATTGAAGGCCCACCCTGTGTCAATGCGTTTGTGTTTGTGTATTTTTTCATTTGGGTAACTGTAGTGTGTGAGTTTTTAAAGCATGTTTGTCAGAGTTTGATTCAAATTGTAGTAGATTAAAGGAAAGAGGATTTTGTTAACAAAAGGGTAAACTTTTTTACTAGTAGAAATCATTTTAAGCTCCATATATTATTTTAACCTCTCAGTTAGTTAGTAGTCGACATTAGTGTTTGATAATCAGTAAGGCCCCTTGTCAATAAATTCAATGTCCTTCTCTACCTTACCTGTGAACACTGACCATACACAGGCCGCTAAGTCTTGCGTCTCCCATAGTTGAACGATTCCGTCTTAACACGTCTTAATGTGCTAAATGTACGTTCAATACTACATGTTGTTGCTGGAATTGTAAAACCAATTTTGATTGCATGACATACAGCTGGGTCAAATGGTGTGGATTCAGCAATTAGATCAAAATGTTACGAATTATTTAAAACAAAATACAACTGACAAAACTTATTAAAGATGTTTAGAATAACTTCAAACATTATTTTTTTTTTTTTTTGATTTTATTAAATGAAAAAAGTCCTCCTCCTCTAATAAATTGAATTGCAGTTCCAAAGTCCTTCAGATTTTTTACAAAACAAACTATGAGTTGAAGCAATGGCTTCGTGGTAAGCTATCTCATTGGCGCTTTTGCTCTGTTGTAATTTTGCTGACCTTGATTACTTTTTTCAATAAACTAATAGTGAGAAAGTTTTGTAACTGCTTAGAATTGTTGTTTGAAGTATCTGCTTGTTTTTAGCAGCGACTAAGTGTCCAACAACAGGCTCATTTTGGAACGCTGGTACTGTGTGCAAAGCTAAAAAAAAATACATTTACATTGCAAAATACGAGTAAGTTAGCGCACACCTAACTGAAATCACCACGGAACGTCCTCGATTTATTTAGTGAATTTGTATGTATCTTTTACTTTCACTCACTGGGCTGAGGAAGCAACTGTATTGAGACTTGAGCAGAGTTACAATTAAATTACAGGGTAATTGCGATGTAATTAAATTACTTCCCAATTACTGAGAAATTGTAATTAAACATTCCAATTACAACTACACACTCCCTGTAATCTAACAAAAATTACTTTCTTGCAATTAAACAAAAGTAATTAATAAAAAATGTTATCAAAAAGTAATTGAAATGTAATTAAATTTTGTTAATTAATTAAGTAATTAATTACGTAATTAATTACTTTGATTTTATTTTAAAACAGATCAAAAGCTTTTAGGTATATAAAAACATGACATGACATAACGATAATAGAGAACACCAAAAAGTTGGTGACAAAATTCTGTCTGTCTGTTTTTATCTGGATCTCATCATTGGGTTAGTCGTTAGCCAATGATGAGATCTTCTTTAAATTTTGAACTTTTTGATTAATCATAATGTACTCCAGAGGGGACATTGAAATGTTCTTAGCTCCAAAAATAACGGTATTGCCATAAGACTGTTAAGGAAAAGCTTATTCATCTCAAAAACGTTTCCAACTACTATTATAAAAAATAAGTGTTTTTTTGTTACTACGATGTGCTTTTTGGTATTTTTTTTACAAGCTGCCATATAACGGGTTTTTGATTTTTGATTTGTCATGAAAGAGAACCCTTAAAATATTAGTAATATTGCTTATCAAAATTTTGAAAAAAAATTATAATAAAAAAAATACATATAATTACTCTCATATTTCAGAAGTTATTAGGTTCCGAGCAACTTGAACATAAGAGCAAGTACGTGCAATCCAGTCATGCATTTTATTTTTTATGCACACTATGACGTAATCAACAGTTAAAAGTATTTACAAGCACAATTAAAAGTTTTTAAAGCAAAAGCAAACAATGACAACGACTCCATCTATGAACAATAATAAAATAACGTTTTTGTCTCGAATATCTCCAAAGCAAACAAATCTTTGGTTTTCAATTAATTGCATATTGAACACTTGATAAGGTTTTCGGAGATCTGAAATTGGTGACTTGTTAAAACAAAATAACAATACCTTCCCAGGGCATCAATGCCTGATTATTTTAAACGAATTTTTCAAATAAAAAAAGAAATAAAAACTATTGAAATAAATAATTCAAAACATTCTTTAAAATTGACTTAGCCATAAGCGACAATCTAAGATGACCCAGTCTTTTTTTCCCCCTTACCTTACGTCTCTTCCCTTCCCTCCTGTTCCTATTTCACCCTTCACGAAGACCTCTTATAAAATCATCCCAGTATCCTTGAATCCAACAAACTCAAGTCGAAAACGAAAATAAAATTTTTCAAACGAAAAATGCAATTTCATGACCTTTTTACACTAAACTGACTGCATTTTTTCATTTTAATATCACTGTAAGCTTTATTTTTAGATTTAAAATAAAATAAAAAAAATTTAATTACGTAATTAATTACAAAGTTAAATTACATTTTAATTACTTTCTGATTACATTTTTTAATTACAATGTAATTTCTTTGGTGTAATTGCAAGAAAGTAATTTCAATTACATTACAGGGAGTGTGTAATTGTTATTGAAATTTTCAATTACAATTACTGAGTAATAGAAAAGTAATTAAATTACATTGTGATTATATGAAATGTAATTAAGCTGGAATTAATTATTAATAAATTACAATGGTAATCATTACAAACTAACTCTGGACTTGAGAAACACACATTGCCTCAGCTTGAGGTATGAAGGTATTTGTTAAAAAAAATTAAATCATTCTTAGAGAGAAAAAATAAGAAACAAAGAAACTCTCACTTTGCCGATTTAATAACTATTAATAGTTAATACCTACTTAAATGCTTATTTTTCGATTTACCTAGTTCTCGCTAGAGTGATGTGAAAAACGGGAGGTTGCCCTGCCACTACAAAAAAAGTGCGTATTAGATTTATTTTTGGCAGAAAGTTATTGAAATTGCAGATTGCAGTTAAGTAAACTGGCCTGATGAATTAAGCAAGTGTATGTTTAAAAATTCGGTTTGGAGCCGATTGCAGTTATTTTATACCTATTCAAACAAATACCTACCCGACCCGCGCGATTTGAATTTGGCATAAAGCACAATATGTACCTATGATTCTGTATTTTGCATCAGTAAAAAGTATAATGTATAGTTGCTGATGCAAACACAAATCCCGGCGGCGCCCATGCTTGTAAACCATTAAGGAAAATATTTTTGTATAAAAAATGACTCCTACGACTTTTAATAATCCTTTATTCTGTGTGCTACAAGTAGTGCGATATACTACTAAGAACTATGAAAAAATTACAAATAGCAACTATTAATAGAACTTCTCATGGAACGTTATTTTTAATTTTTAACTTTCTCATTATCAGCTGAACAGTTTTATATTATTTTTTTTTATTTTTGAAATTTGTATTTCAAACAACATTTACAAATATTGCATATCAACATTTTCAAAAAAGAAGTTTTTGAATTTTTTAAAAAAGTTCCAGATTTTTGTTTGAAAATTCGATATCCCAAAAACAGTTTGACATTTTTTTCAAAATTTTATTTTTATATGCTCATAAATTAAAAACACGATTTACGTAACAAAAATTTTCTTTAAAAATGTTTAAGAATTTGATATATAAAGATAACTTTTTAAGAAAACTTCCAACGATTTTAAATATTTTTTTTCCATACAATCATAGTCAATGAAGAACTAAGATGGCGTTCTTTTTTTCATTTGAAACCCTCAAATAAGTTATTTATGCTAATTGAAATATCGTATTTCATTCATTTGAAAAATGTTCTCTCATAATTTCCATGTCCTTACATAAAATGTTCTTAACCACTCAGCATCTTAAACACAAGAGCAAGTAGGTACGACCCAGTCGTACATTTTATTTTCAAGTGCCTAATTTCAAGCTGAAGTTTTTTTTTTTTTTTTTTTGAATTCATTAGGAATTCACAAAAAAAAAGTGTATGATTGACCAATTACTGAAAATAGCTGACTTTTGATGGCCGTGAATTGATCATTCAAATGGCATTCTTCTTTTTTTGAAATGACCTAAATGAGGTGCCAAAAGTTTTTTTGTGTGGCCTTGAAAAGAATTTTGTAAATTCATAGAAAAAAATACTTTTTTTAAGTTTCCCACAAATGATGTGTTGAAAATAGCGTGTGACTTTAAGCCTTGATTACAAATTATCTAGGGCTGACCAATTTTTAGAACTAATTGACCTTTTTTGACCAAATCAATGCCATTTTCATTTTTCAAATTTCCCATATAAATATGAGGTGCCTAAGGTCCAGAAAAAAAAACTTAGATAGCGATTTATTAGAAATTGTGTTTATTTTCAATTGTTTTTTGATGAAATTTACGAATAGTTGATAGTTTTTTGATCCATAATTGAAAAACTACAAAAACCATATTTTTTTGCATTTTTTTAAATGTTTTGTTTTGTTTTTTATTTCTTTATATAATAAACAAACATCAATGCATACAAAAAATACTATTTGAATCAACTATGCCCACTTCTTAGTGAGCGGAGACCGACACTTGCCAAACACGGATGGTGTTGTGTGAATAACCAGCGAACAAAGTTTGACCATCGGTGGAAAAAGCCAGCGACGAGCATTGTGGTGGATCGGCCTTAACGGATGGCGACACAACCTCTGGGCGGAGTTCCTCGACAGTCTTCTTCCATGTCAAATCCCAGATCTTGATTGATGGGCCGTAGGTGACGCACAACCAGTAGCGGATGGGCGAGAAACACAAGGCATTGATGATATCGTTGTGCTCCAAGGTGTACAAGTTCTTGCCGTCATTGAGATCCCACAAGAGGGCCTTGGCGTCCTTGCCTCCGGATTTGCAGAGGGAGCCGTCGGGAGAAACGGTACCAGTGTTCAAGTAGCCGCTGTGTCCGTGGTGGTTGTTTTCAACTTGCAGTTGGCCAAGTTCCACATCTTGACGGTACGATCCCAACCGCACGAGACGATTATTGGGTTGGAGTAGGAGTGGTTGGAGAAATGTACACAAGGCACCCAATCCATGTGTCCATCTTTTTGGATGGTGTACTTCCATTCGGCCAAGGTGTTCCACAATTTGATGGTCTTGTCCCGGGATCCAGAGACAATTTGACGATTGTCAGCAGAGAATGCAACAGAGAGAACATCCTTGGTGTGGTCTTCAAAGCGACGAGTGGTCTTGCCAGCGGCCAAATCCCAGAGACGAAGGGTTTTGTCCCATGAACCGGAGAGGGCGTAGTTTCCATCAGATGACAAGACAACGTCACTGATGAATGTCCATAAAGACGCTTCTGGGGATGACCGTAGTTGTTATCTTCATCGCGGGTCATTTTCCACACCATGAAGGTCTTATCGCGAGAAGCAGAAATGATGGTATCGGGATCCTTTGTGTTTGTAGCAATTGATCCAATTGTGTCCCAAAAGGGTACCTCGTAATTGAAATGTCTCAGACATAATTTCTTTTATTAACTTTTGCCGGAGCGTAAACGCGTCAACTCGAGGAAAAAGTTTGACGTAATATAGCTGTCACAGCTTATGGCATTGCTGCAGAACTGCTCAAAGTGGCGGGTCATTGGCCATGGACAAGTTCAACTTCGAAGGACAGTGCGGGGCGCATAAAAGCATAGTACATCAGGACTTCAGGTCTCAGTTGGTGCACGCAAGGAATAAGGACCTCAGAAACCTTGGTATGTGAAACTCGGGACACCTTGCTATATAGGGACCGAGCAGGTTAGAAAAGTCACCCTAGTTTCTCATATCAAAAATCTTGCATCTTTAAGGGTCAATTTTTCAGTGCAAGATCAACCTAGTTTCGGGGTTAAACCTGAATTAACTCCAGAAACGAGTTTTTCAATTTAATTTAACTCCGAGTTAACTCACTTACTTAGGTGAGTAAACTTAGGGACCAAATTGAGTGCCTTTTCAGTTGTGGCACCATCTCGATATCGATAGTAAAAGGTATTTTCAGTGCAATTCCGTTGTGGCGCAATTGCTTTCTCTTGCGTAAATGGGATAAAATGGCCCTAGATTTTTGACAGCTGAAAGATAAAGTTAATCCTCAACTGAAAAACTATTTCTGAGTTAACTCGCAGTTAATTTATTTTCAGGATTAGCTAACTCTGATTTAACTCAGAGTTAACCCGGAACTGAAAAACTGGTCCTAAGAAATCTTGAAGTGATGTGACACGTGATAGGATAAATTAGTTAATAAGAATACTTGCCAACAAAAAGAACGAAATATGTATCGTTGAAACAAATACATACATAGCATCGCTGCATGATTGTGACATAAATATATCAACCGCAATATGTGTAAGACAGTTTTTACCTCAAATTTTGTGGTATAATCATGGCTTATCTGAAATCGTATTGTCAATTTTACGGTTATTGCCTTTTATGACACAGCATGCCACCTCCGAATTGTTAGTTTCGATGAGCAATCATTCCAAGAAATACGAAGCTTATTTAAAACCAACATTACCATGAGAGTCTATTTACCCAAAACCCCATTCAATAAATCCATATTTGCTGGATGGAAATTCAAAACTTTTGGGATGCTAACTAACCATTTTTCCCACGGTTACATAGAGCTATATACAGTTTTGAGAAACAAGGTATATACATAAGTAGGTTTATGTATAACACAAGAATCAAGGAGACCCAACATAAAACCAAATGTGTATATCTCTCCTAGATACGCACTGACACCGTATTTCCATATTTGTCACAGCTCACCTTTCTCCGATGATGATCCTATTCCGTTTTATCTCATGTACGCCCTTGAGAAATTTACAAAAATAACCTATTTACTGTGTGTTATCCTTTGGGGATACCCTTCTGAATTCTTGCATCCACCCGAAAACACATTCACTAACTACAGGGACCAGGCGCCAGGCACCAGGCACCAGGATCCGCTGGATAGAGTAAACTGATTCCAATGTGAGTTGGGATTTTGTTGCAAAAGCTAACATGCATACATGGTTGCACTTCTAATTTTTCAACTCCGTGTTGTCCGGTATTTCCTGAATTTTGTTGCAGCACCACCACCACCAGGCCAGGGACACAGAGACATAGCTGTGTTTTCCAGTGGAACATGTGGGGAGGGGCCGGCTACTATAGTTTAAGCATCTTTGATGGTGAGATGGTGGTTGGGAGTTGGGAGTACTCCAGCTCGAGCTCGGTTTCATATGCACACACGTTCACTTCGCTTCAGATGCAAATGCAATATTTGGCTTTGGTTTTGTGTCCACAGGTATGGGAACTGCGAATGGTGATGGTGGCTGTAGTGGTGGAATGGTGAATGTAGAGTAGGGAAACGTCATCGTCGTCGTCTTCATCATTACTGCGATACAGCTAAAAGCTACAAAATATCACATGCAACCTTACACCAATGGCTGCTTCTTGTGTTGTTGCATGGGCAATGAGTTGAAGTTGAAGAGGGTGTAGATTTTAAAGTCGAATGCGGCTCGCTGAAACTTCCCCCCATTCCATTTTTTGATCTTCGAACTAAGGTCTTTTGGATGAGACCTTGTATTAGGATGCCATACCGTATGTTTTAACTTTTAATGTTTCCAGGTCAATGGGTTTTCCAAAGTCTCATGTTGTATCTTCTCTTGGTTGAACTAGCTCCACGAACTTGTAGCAAAGTTTTGTTATAGGTAAGCTGGAGGGTTATGAGTGGGTGCAGGGAGAGTGTATAGGAGATGGTGAATTTACCCTTACCTTTGTTCAACAAGCGTGTGCACATGTATTTCACAAAATTTTATTTTATATTCTGTTGGCTATGGAAGACTATAGAGAGTGCAGAATATATAGTTTTCTTCCTTGTGAATATGGAAATTCATGATAGTTCAGCATGCTCAAGAAGAATGGTTGATTAATTATTTAAGGTTAAAATGGTTCTACATAGTGAAGATGATGTAAGTTTTGTGTAGTTTTTGAAATACACAGTAGAATTGTTTAAATATAG
The DNA here is from genome assembly GCA_946251815.1 of Dasysyrphus albostriatus. NCBI lineage: Eukaryota > Metazoa > Arthropoda > Insecta > Diptera > Syrphidae > Dasysyrphus > Dasysyrphus albostriatus. The sequence goes on from OX276335.1 coordinate 82,790,955, forward strand.
GTTCATAGGTACCTCTTCCTAAAACGTGTATCCAGACAGAATATAGGTATACACTGTTGTAAAACTTTTGTTCTTGTTTACTTGTAAATTCATAAAAAAAAGTTGTCTAATTCTAGATACCCATCTAAAACTTATTAAAAATTATAAAAATATTTTGGTGTACAAAAACAATCTTTTTGATTTTTAAAATCTTCAAAATGTACGTTTTAGGTATTTTAAATTTTTTCATTTAACTAAAAAAAAATTGTTTTTAACATTATTTATAATTCAAAACATGGTTTTGGCCAACGGCCTGGTTGGCAATACAAATAAAGACAGAGTTTTAGTTAAAAAGAATAATCTATTAACTAATTTACAATCAATCATCGATCTATTCGCTTTTTATATTAAATTATATTAAAGAGATACTTTGCAATAAAGAAATATCCAATTCTAGCCTTTTTCACCATTGTTTATTTACTGTCCTTTCCACAGACAATAATTCGTTTACACCAAAATGAAACCTCCTGAATTCCTTAACGAAAGGACATACGGCCAAGAAATCGAACATGCATATTGCAAAGGTGGCAGAACATTGTAAGATCCTCTCTATAAGGGAAATAATAAAAAAAATAATAAAAAAAATAATAAAAAAAATAAAGTGCTCAAAACTAAGGTTTGTGGTGATATATAATTTTAGCTAAAATCGTTTCTTTTCTATTTCCTTATCTCAATTTTTATCGTATCTTCCTTAACGTTTCCTAAAGATCAAAACTTTTGATTTAAACGGTTTAATTATCCTCCTAGCCGACCATATTCTATCAACCAATGCTTCATTCAGATCATGGAGAAATAAAATGAACAACAGCTGTAATTAAAGTATACATATCCCTGTCTTACGCCCATATTTGTGTCAAACCATTCAAACAAATATATCCCATCCTATACTGCTGATGAAGTGTTCTGCTTCTGCTACATGCTGAAAAGGACCTTCATTATAATTGTTGACAACCCTTTGGTTGAGATTTTGAGAGAGAGTTGTTGAGAGTAAAAAAGATCATGCTCGTTGAAAGAATCGAGTGCAGCTTTTGAACTAACGTTTAAACATAGAACATTTGAATAATAAGTTTTTTTGAATCATAATTTTCACTATTTCTATATTTTAGGAAGCCTGAAATTCTAAATCATCATTCGTCACCCCTATAATTTTTCGAGGGTATTTGGGTCAACCATACGAAGCAAAATTGATTTTGTACAGTTTTCGACTTTCGGGTACTTTTCCAGACTCAAACATTTGGTTGAAAGCTTCAGTTAGGGCACAGTCCATCTCCCCCGTTGCTGCCATGGTAGTCAAACTTGATCGCGATTCTATCCTATTGGCTCCAAACACGGTATTTGATATGGATTTTGCTATTGCTTTCTTCACTTCACACCTGCTGATCAAACCATCTAGGATCTATAGGTTATCATTTTCTGTATATGTATACGGAACGGACTAGCAAAATGTATTTGATCGGTATTGTTAAGCGGTAGCGGATTCAATAGTGAAAGAATATGCGTAGCTAATAGGTTCCAGTCCAAAGGGAATTACTCTCGAAGAGGAAAAACAACACCATCGATCTTTACTTTTAGTTCTCTTTATTACAACTGACTCTGATCACTAACTAACATAAATAATCACCTTAGCTTGTGTGGTGAATTTATTATTTATAATATGAGCTTTTTATAATATTCACTGCTCGTCTTTATTTTAATGTATATCAGTAACTGTTCTTTTACCTAAAGTAAATTTTTTACTGTTAATTTATCGAATTGCTTTCTAGAATGTCTTTGAACTTGTTGCTTTTGATGCATCTCTTGCAAGGCTACTTTAGTGAGCGCTTTACTTACAAGTAGATATTTTTGTTGGCCTTGAGATAAGGCCGTTGAAATCCGTCGTATTTTTTATGGTATTATTTGCGACCACTAAAGGTGAGTATTCATTTAAGACTAAAAATACCGCGAATAACTCTCCAGCTGCTTTCAATAGTAAAACTGGCAAGTGGAAACTAGATCACGGAGGGATAGACAGCAATCCGAGGGGCACTATCAAGGGTTTTGTGGAGAAAGCACTCTCAAATCAACGCGCATCTTAAAAGCTTTCTCCTGAGCATTTGCACATGCGGAATCACACCATTTCTTGATATAGGTATGGGCAATTCTTCGCAAACTGATACTAATGTTGTGTAAAATTTTCGACAAAAAATGTTAAATTTCTTGGACGTTTTTGATTGCTCTGGACCTTTGGCACCTCATATCTAGACCGTGATAAATGGTCAACTATTTACAGTTGGTCAGCCCTAGTTTTTTAGTTTTTTTTTCTATGAATTTTCAAAATTCGTTTCAAGGCCACAAAAAAACTTATGGCACCTCATTTGGGCCATTCCAAAAATCTATGTATGCCATTTGACGGTGTTCACATTGGACTGAAAAACTGGATTTTTTTTTGACGTTTCAGTATTTACATCTTCCTTTACTGAAGAAGTGGGAGCGAGATGTGAATACTGAAACGTCAAAAAAAAAACAACAGTTTTTCAGTCCAATGTGAACACCGTCTTTGAAGGGCCACTTCATGGTTATAAAAGGTCAGCTTGTTTCAGTAATTGGTCAGCCATAGATTTCTTTTAGTAAAAGCAGTCCCTCATCTATGGGAAATTTGCAAAAATTGTATACTATCTGAAGAATCCCTAGATCTATATGAAAGGTCAGCTAGTTTTAGTAAGTCAGCCATAGATTTTCTTAAAATGAATTTTTAAGTTTCTGTTCAAGGCCATTGCGATTTTTGGCACCTCATTTATAAGAAATTTGCAAAGAATTAATACCACCTGAAATGCCTTAAGATCTATATAAAATGTCAGCTAGTTTTAGTTATTGGTCAGCTGTAGATACTTTTTTTAACATTTTTTTAACGTTTATTTTTCAAAGTTACGAACGATCCATTGATGCAAACTCATATAAAAGTTTTATTCACACGGCAACAAAATATCCAAAAAAAATTGGAGGGTTTCCAAAATCAAAAACTCATTTTATCTAATAATGAAGTACAGAAAGTCGTATAGAATAAAGAAAATACTAGCTTTTTTTGTTTCATTCAAATCATATGTTAAAGTTAAAACCCGTTTTAAAAAAACTTTTTTTGGCCAATTTCATAAGCAAACACTTCTTCTAAATACAGGGTGGCGCACGAATCGTGCTACAAAAATAAAACGTAATAACTTTTTTTCTGTGTGAGTAATCGGCTTATTTTTTTTTTTTTTATTTTGTAGGTTACTATTTAGGTTTATAAAAATGGATGCTTGGGATACGGAGAAAAGAATTTGGATAGTGCAACGGTACCATGCTTTGCAGTCCGTCATTTCCGTCCAAAGGGAATTTAGGCGGGAGTTTGGCGGTAATCCCCCGAGTAGATGGACCATTATGAGGTTTGTAAACATGTTTGCCGAATCTGGAAGCATCGCACGAAGGCCGTACCATCGAGATGCCAATGTTCGGGTTCAGGATACAATCGCAGCAGTAGCATCTGCAATACAGGCCAATCCGAGCGTTTCGACCCGAAACTTATCGGGGCAAATTGGAGTTAGTAGACGGTCATTACAACGGATACTTCATGACGATTTAAACTTGTTTCCGTACAAAGTCCAAATTACTAGCAAATTAAACCCTCAGGATTTGCCTGTTCGCCTGGAATTTTGCCAAAAAATGATATCAATGGCCGAAGAAGACAACACATTGATCAATTGTTTGTTCATGTCTGATGAGGCCCATTTTGATCTTAACGGCAATGTAAACAAGCAAAATTGCCGTATATGGAATGAGTCTAATCCAGAAATGCTCCATGAGACGGAACTGCACCCAGAACGAGTCACTGTGTGGTGCGCAGTTTCATCAAGATGTATTGTCGGGCCGTACTTCTTTGAAGAAAACGGTGTAACCGTTACTGTCAATGGGGACCGTTATTTAAAGATGTTGAAGGAGTTTTTTTACCCAGAACTGCGCCGAAGACGTATACCATTCAACAGCGTTTGGTTTCAGCAAGATGGAGCAACTGCACATATAGCCAGACCAGTTATGGCGGAGCTAAACAAAAAATTCGCAAACAAATTAATTTCTAGGAACTCCACTCTTCGCTGGCCCCCAAGGTCACCTGACCTGACTGCACCAGACTTCTTTTCATGGGGTTATGTAAAGCAAGAGGTGTATAAAACGAAGCCCAGGAATTTAACTGAATTAAAGCAGTCCATAACGACAATAATTGAGGCGATCCCAACTTCAACTCTTCAGGCCGCAATGAATAATTTTTTGATCAGGTGCCGCATATGCGTGGGAGAGCGTGGAGGTCATTTGCGGTCTATAATCTTTAAAAACAACTAACTATTTAAAATAAAATTTAATTTTCTAACCAAAAAAAAAAAAAAAATGAAATACATCGATTAAAAAAAAAGTTATTTGAATTTCTTATTGTAGCACAATTGGTGCGCCACCCTGTATTATCAGACATTTAAATTTTTTCAGTTTCAATAATGTAGAAAAGGGATATTTTAGGGACATTTTAATTAAACTGAGATTCCTTCACACCCCTGGATTTAAAAGAAGAGGTAGTTTCAAAAAAGATTCTTTAAATTTAATGAGACAAAAATGAGCTTTTAGTGTACAAGGGTATTTTAAACCTTCTTAAATTTAAAACCATTTATAGTGAAACGTGATATCAAGAAACACCATTGAAAGGCCAAATGGCTTTTAAAATAATTTAAAGTCTTTATATGTATATATATTATGTATACGGAGAAGTCGTGCATATGATATAAACTATGTGTCCTCATTGGTTGTGCTCCTTGCAGCGACTCTTCGTTCTCCTTTTCAACAATTTTTGCTGCAACCAGTTTTAACAGATTTTTATTAGCCAGACTTTCATCCGGTTGCAGAATGTCTATATGGTTGAGGAAATTTTTCCAGCTTCTAAGCCAAAATATTTTCTTCTCAATTATAGGCTTGGCTAGAAAATTTGACAGCCTATTATTTCCATAGGAGGTGAGAGCTCTTGCTATATAATTCATGTGGCATCTCGCATGGTGTATTCGAAAACAGGTTTCATTTGTCATTCAAGATTGAGAACATAAGAAGGTTTTTTTATAATACAAATCCTATATACTACTGAAATAAATAATATAAATAATGTAAAATGAGAACATAACTCGGAGTTGTTCTTGGTAAGCGCAGAACTTTTTTGAAGAAGTACCTCTGTACCTTTTCTATCTCATCGTGTTGTGCATCCACCCAAACTTGGGCTCTATATCCAAACATAGATCTGGCGACCACGTTGAAAATCGATTTCAGATGATAGTTTGACACCTTTATTGAAGATAAACTCATTCCACGTAAAATTTAAGACCGCTTGGCTTGTTTCGCGCGCTCCTTAAAGAGTTCTGTTAGGCTTAATAAAGGAGTTAGCCATACTCCTACGTACTTATATTTCTGTAATACTTCTATATGTTCATCGTTAATTTTGTAGTTCTCTTGTTGACTTAACCGTCCACCTCTTTTTCTGAACACCATTATTTTGGATTTATCCAAGTTTATAAAAAGGTTCCAGCAATGGCAGTACTCTGCAATTCTGTTGATCTTGTCCTGTAGCACGTATGGCTTGTCACAAGCACAATGTCATCTGCATACATAAGCAGACTTATCTGCCTCCCATTCGGTGAAATACCCCCTCCTATAAAATTGTGAATGTCGCTTATGTAGGGGGCGAAGAATAGTGGACTGAGTAAGCAGCCTTGTTTTACACCCATTGCTATTTCAAACCAATCTGATAATTTTTCACCATCGCAAACTGCTGCTTCAATTTTATCATACAGGTCTCTGATAATCCATATAAGCTTTTCAGAAATTCCTAGATTTTGCAGTTTTATGTAAGAGAAGAGGGCTCTTCGGTCAATATTATCAAAAGCTGGTTTGAAGTCAATGAAGCAGCTGTAGACTTTCTTGTTCGCATTCATTTCCAAATTTATAATATTGAAGAGGCTAAACAGATTATTAGCAGCATAGATAAACTAATAAAGATGGCAATCCTCAGCTGTCAGTTTGATTTGCCTACAAACTGAAGCGAACAGCTGTAATGATTATAATTGCAAAGTATTAGTGAAAAGCAGTACAAGCCGCACACATAGAATCAACTAGTCACTGACCACAGTCTGTATAGGAATGGTGAATTAATTTGTCGGTTATTTTTGAAACTCGTGGACATGTTCAAAAAGTATTAAAACCTGAAGAACGAAATTTAAAGTGCTTACTTAACCTCATATATCATCCAAACTAAAATTATGTGGAAGATTTGGAGCAACTTTAAATAAAATAAGGTGAAGGTTACTGATATAATACCCGTGACAAAGTGGTACGGATATTATAGTGTGTCATGTTCATGTTATAAACTACGAGAGCAAAATGGTAAAAGCATGGTTTCAAAACTTGAGTTTTTCTTGTTTACACGAGCATTGATTTTTTTCGGGAAAGTGTTTCTCACTGGGAAACTTATGAAAATTATGCAGGAAGCTTGAATTTTGATTTAAGATAAAATTTGTGTATTCTTTTTCACAAAACAACTTTTTCACAAAACAACTGCAACAACAATAAATTTTGGTTAATGAAAAAATTTGTATATTCTTTTTCATATAACAACTGCTCTTAGGGAATATATTTTTACTTTGGTAATTTTGCAAAAATGTGCCACTGTATTGTCTGTTCACGTACTCCCAAAAATACAAATTTCCACGAATTTAGCCCAAGTTCTTTTCAAGCTCATATAAAATAAATAAAATTCGTAGTTATGGGAAGTACATGAACAGACTTGTAGTTAAAGCTAAATGCGCAATCTAATACTACGTTCCCACGAAACCGATCTAGAGTTTTTATTGAGATTTCATAGAAATGTTCATGAAATCTTATTCCATATACTTGAAATATCAATAGTTCTTAACCACAAGCTCGAATTTCATTTTGGTGAGAACATATTGCGACAAATTGTTTTGGTCTTTATTTTCATTGGTGTTGGGTGTTTACACGGGATTATTTCTGCTATTACACGATAACTTTTGAGTCATTACTTTTTTTTGAAATTAAATTAGTGCAAACTGTGAGATATTTGTCTCGTTCGTATTTATTTTAATTCACCGAAATTGCACATTTCGAAATTTCAAAACTGTATGGGGAAATGTGAAGATTCGGACTGAAATGTCCGGTTCCACTCCTAAACCAAAGCGAATGCGGGGCGACGACGATTTTTTGTTGTTTTTTAGCATTGTGTATGTGTCATATTTTGAGCTATTGTGAATGATTCACTGCGAATTCGCATTGGTTTGGGAGAGCCTTTAAAGTCTCTCCCAAACCAACGCGTATGCGGAGCGATACGAAGCGAATCATTCACAATAATACAAAATGTGACAAATACACAACGCTAAACAACAACAAAAATTCGTCGTCGCTCCGCATTCGCGTTGGTTTGGGAGAGCCTTTACACTGCTACACACTAATTAACGCCAAATACGTACCAATGTGAACCGGGCCCTAGTTTGGTTTCTATTTGTTGAACACGCCCCGTGGTCAGAATTATTCACCTCGGTCTGTCAATTAGATGTCAAAACAAAACCAAATACGGGGTGTCCCCTATTTCATGCAGGATAATTTATGAAATAATATTTTTAGAAAAACAAATTTTTAAGAGCGGCGAGTTATTTCTCCCCTTTTAAATAAGAGATAAAAAAAAATAAAGATCAATCAAAATTAAATAATTTTTTTTTGAATGAATGAAAATAACTTAAAAATACGACAACGGCTACGAGATCATGCATTAATTTCTTAAAATCATTCTCGAATCAATTTTTCAAATTAAGTTGTTTCAATGATTTTTAAAAAAATAATTTTCAAACTTTAAAGTGTAAGAAACAAGTTAGTGTTTTTGTTAAAACTATTTAATTTTTTACATTATGAATTATAATTTCAGTAATAAGTATTCAATACTCCTATATTCAACACTCAAAACCAAATACTTAGATGTCGTGATGTTTAAAAAAGTCAAAAATAGCTATTGTTATTTTATTATTTTCGATAGAGATGCGCATCTGGATTACCTTTTAACACGTGCAACAAAAACGATTTTGAAAATTCCTCAGTTACCTTTTTTGTACTTAAAGTTAATCCAGATCAATACCCGAATCCCGACAGAAGATAATTAAACCCAACTAATATCTACTTTAATACTTCTAAAATGGAAATTGAGAGTTTAGTGGAATTTAAACAACAAATTGAAGTTCCGGGTGTCAAATTGCAGAAAAACTATTTTTTAATTTCGTATTTTCTTAACAATTTTTTTCCTTAGAATATATCCAACAATAATTTTAAAATTATTCTGGATGAAGAAAGGGCCACCCTGTATAATATGCAAGATGCATTGAAGATGAACGGAAATCTGAGTGATTGAAAACAATTTATGGATTAATTTTTTGTATTTTATTATAATTGTGGATGAATATTAACTATTAATTACAATATTTTGTATACATTAAACAAATTCACAACGATATATTTGTTTTTAGCCGAAGAATTCTCAAAACAATTTTCCAATTTTCAAAAAAAAAAAAACTGAGCTGTCAAAACAAATAAATCTCACCGCGTTACATTGTTGTTGCGATTCACATCTATTCATCGACACGAAGTGAAATTACAAATACAACAATGTAAACAAATGGGTTTTGGAGGGTGAAACGTACGAAAGATTGGCTTCTTGGTAATTGATATTCTCTGATTAGCAGTACCTCGTGGCATAATGGTTAGTGCGTAGGACTGTCATGCCAAAGGTCTGGGTTCGATACCCGGCCACTGCCACCTAAAAACAGAAATGTTTTTTTCCGAGGTACTGCCTCTTGCGAGGGACTGACAAATCCAAGAGTATACTTGTCATGAATAAGTGCTTCTCATTAGCCGTTCGGACTCGGCAAAAAATTGTAGGTCCCCTCCATTCCAGCCAATAACACGCACACAGGAATGGTTGAGAGTTGTAAGTCACTAGGCCCTGGTTCTCCACGAGCTGTTGTGCCACCAAATTTATTTTTTATAAAACAGATTATTAACAGTGCTGTTACCTTCTCGGAATCCAGCTTGGAATTCACTAAGAAATAATCGTTTTTCTATTGTTGTAGTCTTGTTAGTAGAACTCCTGCAAAAAATTCTTTGCTATATGGTGTCCATCAAAGCAAACATTCTGTAGTTCTGTACCAAGTTTTGGTCACCTTTTTTGAATATGGGGAAAATAATAGTTTTTTTTTAAACTGGGTTCCACTTTACCAGAATCGAGCATTTGATTGAAAAGTTTTGAGCAGGTCACATAGTGTATCTCAAGAACCAAGTATGCTAGGACCTTGTAGTAAGGCTCCAAATTACCAGTTTTTTGGATTTCAATGATAGGCTAGGTTGAAAATTTGAAGTCCTTATTTTATAATATTTAACGAACTGCAAAATTGGGAAAAGAATTAAAAAAAATACTGCGAATTCCTGTCAAACATTGTCGGTCAACTTTCTTCTTTCTGTAGAATCGAATAACAATCCTATTCGAGCGATAAGTTTAGGTCGACTGCCACTTTTCAATGAGTGATTCATTTCTTGTTACGGTCATGCTACTAGTTACTTAAATCGCCTTCTCTTAAACTCCATTAATAAATTACCAGATTTATAAAAAGGAGCAGCCAGATATTGCGTTTTTGGGAATAAAACTTTACCTTCTTTCGTAGTAGTGTAGTATTTGTTTAGCAAAATAATTTGAAATGGGAACAAGAGCTTAAAATATTATGCAGAAACACATCTCCATAGCCATTTTTCAAGTATTTTCAAGATTATTTTAGATCAAGAATTGTATAATTCCTCTCATTTCACATTTGGCACTCTTAAAATAAATTACAGCTCATGATTCGCATTAAATAATGTTGCCCTCTATATACCACCTACCAATTCAATTCTCTAAAGTATTTTCGCTCTCGACTATGTACGAGTATATAGAACGCACAGTTTTATTCCATTAAAAATGGAAATTGTTAAATGTAATTCCTGATTCATTGTAATCTCCCTTCAATTAAATGAAATCCTTGTGAAAATCCACCAAATGTGTAAATAGCCTACGACACTAGATTGTTTTATAAATTTTTCGATTTGCATTCTCTGATCCCACTGGGGGTTTTGAAATTCATTTTGTTCTTTTTTAAATTATTCATTTCCATGGATAAGAGATTTGTTATGTTGGTTATGCGGAGGGAAGGGGGGAATGAATGAATTCTAAACTTATAAATAGAATTCTCTTTATAAAATTATAACTTTTTTTTTGTGTAATGCCATTTGCCAGAATAAGTTCTAGTATAGTTGTTAATGGAATATGTATATTCTAGATTTAACTGGAGCTTAGACAAATCAAACTAAGGACTTTTTATTATTAACTTGCTTTGCTGTCTGTTTGCCTTCCTCTTCCTCCCTCTATCGCCAAACAGCAAGTAATTGCGATCCTGTCGGAATTTTTGTAAATGTCCTCTTTCTTCTTCGAAATATTGTACACGGTACATAAAATGTTAAATCTAATTTTTGACGAAATCACCTTCTTTCCTCGTCTTATTTCCTTTTCCCCTACAAGCCACATAATTTTGCTTCTATACAGAAACATTAAAAAAGTATTTTATTTGATGGCTCTTAAAATACCTTAAACTTAATGTTTTCAAATCCTTCGCCTATAAAACAAAATTGTTTAGTGCTTCCTAAACCCTTTCGTGTATATCTATTTTAGGTACATATTTAGAAAAAAAAAATATATATTCCTAAAGCCAGTGGTAGGGCAGAGTTTCAATTAAAATTCACCCCAGAGCCCATCTCTGGAATTTGACCGCAGTGATCCCTTTTGGGTTTTATTCATTCATTGCTGCCAGCTCTCAACCAGGTCAGTTTAACAATGGAAATCAATTAACAATAAAAATTTCCACAATCAGAAAATGGTTATCCACACAGCCGAATTGTGCTCCCCGGGCAAAAATGGAAATGTATCCCATCCATGGTAGCCATAAAATATAAAAATAAAATAAAGTATAATAAAATGAAACCTTATATAGGTACAGAGTCCTTCAAATGCACATTCAGCACAATTAAAATATTGTTAAATGTAATTGCCAACTCAACGGTGGTTAATTAAGAAGGATACCTCTTTTTTTTAGGTCTTCTGTCTTACCTATAATCCCCAGAGGAAATGAAAATGTGTTTTTTTTTTTGCCAACGATGACCAGAATTACACTTCATATACCTTCCATTTTTTTGCAGAGTACTTTATTGTCCTTCGAAGTTCATTTGAAATTTTGAAATTCAGGTCAATTATTACCACCATCACCTTCAAGATTTAAGGGTTTTTTGCTGGTTCTTCAATTTTGTTTTACCCTTCCTTGCCTACAGCCTAAGAAAAAAATGTTGAGCACGTACCAATTTATTGTCATTTTAAAGAATAACACCCTCTGGAAATTGGCTACTGGCATTGGCATCGTTTGCTCAAATGTTTTTGAATGTGAAAATGAGGAAAATTGTTTCCTGTATCCATTTAACACATAAAGGAAACTCTTCAGTTTTATCGTTTCCTTTTCGATATGTTTCGATTTCTTGAAGAGAAAGAAGGAGTTTTATTGCGGAAAATGCGGATGTAAATTAAGATCCTTCCGGTAATGGCTTTAAGGCGGCAAATAGGAATGTTTTTGCATCCAGCTGCAAGTGGAAAAAAAGAGTTACTTTATATCAAACCAGGGCTGTGGAAATAAGTTGGTATACGCATTCTAAGAAACCTTTTGCTCCTTTGAGTGAAAAGGTATTATTTTAAATAAAATTATAGGATGGCGAGTTAATAAAGAACATCAAACTTAACTATCATATTATTAGGTAACTATTATAGGTACCAAGTTTATGTTTACTTTATGGCAGGTATCGATTTCGTAGAAATACAATATTTTCAGTATTATAATAATCAAACCTAAAACAACACCGATGAAGGAGAAAAAGGAAAAAGTGGCTTCGTGATACCGTTTGTTGGACTGTGAAACTGTGATTATGGCACCGTGCGTTTTTCTCCTCTGCATCGAGCTTCTGCTCAAAATGGTTAGACGGGTTTTCTAGACATTTGATTTAAATTGTTGTTTGTTTAACGTCGTAAACTATTATCAACAGCGGCCGGCGTCGGTAAATTGCAATTAAACTGTATGTTGCATGTTTTTGGCGATTAATCTTCATATGTAGCCACAATTGCAACAATTTTAAAAACAAAGTTTATGTGTATGTAATATTGCTTTCTATTATTCTTTCATCAAATAGTTTGGGAGGCAACACTAAGATTACATATTTTATCGCGGTTTAAAAAAAATATCCAAACAAAATAGCCAAATTTCAATGCTAACTGGCAAATACTTTCTCTGGGCCATAAAAAGTTTTTCAGATTAGTGGTTTTTTACACTGATCTGAAAAACTTTTTATGGTCCAGAGAAAGTATTGCCAGTTAGCATTGAAAATACACTTTGTGATTTTTTTATCTCAGAAAGTATAGTCCACTTAAATGTTACATGAACCTTGCATTTTGGGTTGGACAGCATTTTTTGATTTCTAGGTGGGGGGGGGGGGTTTACGTGAGTATAAAACCCGATTTTCGGGGTTAAAGCCCGCCATTTGGCCACCATCTTGGAAAAAGGGGTGAAAAATGGTTCCCTCGATATCTTGAGAACCCTTAGTCCTACAAGAAATTTTTTTAACATCTTTTTTATAGAAAATTTAATTTTCTACAATTAATGTCAATGTACTTTTTGCTGTAAAATTGAAAATAAGGAAGTTGCAGCTATAGGTGAACGTTTTGCAGAACAAAATTAAAAAAGGGGTATGACTTTTTTTCTATTAACTTTTTTGAAAAAATACGCATAGAGGTTTTTGTAGATTATTTAATTGCAATAAGTTTCCTATACTCATTTTTTAAATTCCCTCTATACCAAGTCGCTGCAATGGGCTTTCACCAAGCGGTCATTTTTGTAAATTTTTTTTGTTATTTTATTTTGTTGCTTACATTTAGTATTTCATAATGTTTTTCACCCCTCCAATGCACCTTAGTAGAGTAACAATATTTCTCTATTTATTATACAGAAATGCGAAGGGGAACCTGGCTTAAAATGGCGTACCTAAGGAAAATAGTCCATATCTCGGATCCATGATTATAAAAAGCTATAATATATTCTTTTTAGCATAGAATAAACAATTTGGCTTATGTTTTTGAATTTTGAAGGTTAAACACGACCAAAAAGTGTTTGAATTTATTTTTTTTTTCTAAAAAAAGGGACCTTACATGACACATACAAAAAATGCTGGGGTAAAATGGCACACCAGTAGATATGCCATTTAACCAATGTAAAGGAAATACAGTTCTTATTTTAGTATAGAATTGATTTAATACAAAAACGAGCTTTAAATACACATTTTATAAGAAATAACACTTAAATATAAAAAAAAGTTTTCATTGAAAGAGGGAATACAAGGAATTTAAAATTAATTATTTTCAACTATCGATAGCGATAGCGTTTAAGATGTTGCAAAAAGTTGCGTCTGTTCATGACTGACACTCCGATTATCGGTGCAACTAAACAACCATTTTTTCAGGAAATAAAATAAAAATAATAGTACATGTCTAAAATGGGACACTGTGCCATTTTGCCCATAAAACATTGTTTGCCATTTTACCCGTTCATAGCCATTTTATTTAACGTCCCACATTGAGTTAAATTTCATAGATTTTGGGAAATTTGGATTCTTCAATAGAAATAAATACTTTTTCCTGACATGTGCTCACCTCGCATAGTTAATTTATCAACTTTTTAGTAAGTAAATTTTGTTTAACCTTTCTCTATCCTTACTTTTGAATTAAACATTCATTTATCTTCATGAAAAGCCGTTAAAAAGTATTAAACAAGCTAAATATTGGTTCCGAAGAAAAAATTGTCCAAGCACTGTTCAAAACTTTGAACAACTAACAACAGACAAGAAAAGAACGTTGTAGAGAAATAGAACTTCTCATAAAAAGAAATACAAATAAAAGCAGGCAAATGCGGAATAAATTTCATTATTTTCCATTTAACTTGGTTGGCCGCTTGAACGAGTCAAACATCGTCTATTTTTGGTTGGCTTAACCAATAAAGGACTATTTTTATTTCACTTATAGACTACTCCAAAGAAGTCGCTCTTAAAAAAACAATGATGGACAGAACACTCAAAATCGCAACATGGAATGCAAACTGTCTTTTACAACATGTATCAGAACTAAACATCTTTTAAGACATAGAGCATATAGACATTTGTTTGGTTCCGAAACTCGCTATAGAACAAAATCTTGATAATAAACTACCTTACTATACGTGTTATCATGCTCCGCACCCAGCTGAGAAAGCTAGGGGAGGATCAGCAATACTAATAAAAAAATGCTTAACACACTATGAAGAGCCTAAGTTTACTAATGAAAATATGCAAGTAACAACAGTATTGGTATTAGTATTGGCATAAAAAAGAAAAAAATTAAGATAGCAGCTATATACTGCCCTCCGAAGCGTTCTCGAACTGAAGAAGACTATGCAGAACTCCTTAATTTGTTAGGGCATAGCTTCCTTGTTGGTGGCGACTTCAATGCTAAACACACCCATTGGGGATCTAGGCTCATAACAACGAAAGGTAAATGGCTCTATCAAGCAGGCCGCAAATACAACTGCGAATTTTATTCTTCTGGCTCGCCAACATATTGGCGATGGCCAACAATATACCAGACCTTATAGACTTTTTCGTAGTAAAAGGTATTAAACGAAACCATATAAGTGTCGAAGGAAATTACGATTTATCGTCAGGTCATACTCCTGTAATATTATCACTGAGCGAAGCAGAAATAATAGAAAAAAGTAATCCTAAGCTCGTGAATAAAAGACCAAACTGGAACGAATTCAGAGATAAACTTGAATGTTTTATAAACGTAAGATCCCCTAAGCAAACAATTGAACAGATTGATCATGAAGTAGACCAATTTATTGCTGATGTGCAACAGGCTGCAGAAGAAAGTACTCCAACAATTTCGAACTCAAAAGCAAAAGAAATAAAATATCCTGTCGAAATAAAGGAGCTGATCTTGGAGAAAAGAAGAGCTCGAAGAAAATGACAAGCTACGAGATTTCCAGGTGATAAGGCAGTTTTTAACCGTCTTAACAATGAACCGAAGAAAAGAATCTGTGAATTTAAAAGTGATTCACTTAGTAGATTCCTGAATAGTCTGACGGCGGATGCTTCTACGGAATACTCCTAATGGAAAGCAGCTAAGCGCCAAAAATGACCACAGGCACAAAACCCGCCAGTAAAATCTCAAGATGGTTAATGGATCGGAAACCCAAAACAAAATTTTGATCTCTAATTCCGAGCCATCAGTTTGGATTTAGAAATAAACATTCCACGATAGACCAAGTGCATCGGATTACGGATGTTGTGGAAAAGACAGTTGAAGAAAAACAAGTTTGCTCGGCTATATTCTTAGATGTTGCTCAAGCCTTTGACAAGGTTTGGCACTTGGGACTTGAGTACAAACTGCATAGGGATCTTGTGATCGAACTTAGCCATGACACGAACCAATATAATTTAATTTTAGCTTATTAAGTTAGTCTTGATAGTATGAAACTTGGTTGTCGGTAATGTAGTTGAATTATAAAATAAAAAAATAAATTTGGTGGCACAACAGCTCGTGGAGAACCAAGGCCTAGTGACTTACAACTCTCAACCATTCCCGTGTGCGTATTTTTGGCTGGAATGGAGGGGACCTACAATTTTTTGCCGAGTCCGAACGGCTAGATGAGAAGCACCTATTCATGACAAGTATACTCTTGGAGGATTTGTCAGTTCCTCGCAAGAGGCAGTACCTCGCGAAAAAAAACATTTCTGTTTTTAGGTGGCAGCGGCTGGGAATCGAACCCAGACCTTTGGCATGACAGTCCTACGCACTTACCATCATGCCACGAGGTACTAAATGTAGTTGAATTATGTAAATAAAAAACAAAATGCAAAGAAATTAAGGTGTAGTACCTAAATATGAATTGCTTGGCAGAACTATACTAAAAAGAACTCACCCATAAGGTAAGTCTAAAAGCTAATGGAGAAAAGCTTTGTTATTTAAAGATGAAACAAGGCATTTGCTATTCAGACACTGTCAGCCGCGTAAGCGAGGTGCAATGGTTGATGTTCATTTTGGAGCAGGTATCGCATAAGCACTCAGGTTGAATTGATTGCAGTATAAACATGAAATGCAAAGTTGGGATACAATGTAAATCCAATTATGCTTCATGGGCAGATCATATACTAAAAATGTTTCACTCACCCGTCGAGAAGGAAACGGAGAATAAAAATACAAATTAACGGGTGCAAAAATATATTTGAGAGAACTAGTTGAGATCTCTTTTCACAGTGCGAGAATTAGATTTCGTATAACTAAACATAGGTTTATTTTCGTTAACTTTTAATAACTTTCACATTTTATGAGTAATAATTAAAGAGAAAATTCACTTTTTAAGTTTTTACCAGATTTAAATTTAGGTAATTAATAAAAAAAAAAAGTTTAACACGTAAAATGCACACCGATTAGAGAAAAGGGCGGGGGCACGGCTCGCTTAAATTAATTAAATATGGAGACAAAATCGTAACACTTCCGAACTGAATGACGCTTCAACAAAGAGCGAGAAAAAGAGGTTTTTCGTTCACCGCAACAAGTCGAAAGGTTCTATATATATATACAAGGGATATTCCAGTGGACATCAACGCTATGTTAGCCACCTTTGCTGATGATACTGCAATATTGATGTCAGATAAATCCGTTACGAAGGCTACACAAAAACTGCAAAATGCAGTTGAAAAAGTTAGTAATTGGACGCAAAAATGGCGAATAAAACTAAATGAAACAAAATCGACGCATATAAACTTTACAAACAAAAAAATAAAAAATATCCCAATTCTTATAAACAGTACAGCAGTACCTTACTCCAATACTGCCAAATATCTTGGAATGACTTTGGATGCAAAGCTTAAATGGAAAGAGCACATCAAAAAGAAAAGAGAAGAACTAAACTTTAAGTACACAAAAATGTACTACTACAAGGTACTAGGAAAGAACTCTGACCTATCTATCCAGAACAAACCAATGTTATATAAGCAAGTACTGAAACCCGTTTGGACATATGGCATCCAACTATGGGGCTGTACAAAGAAAACAAATAATGCTGAACCCATCCAAAAATTCCAAAGCAAGGTCCTTCGCGGAATAATAAATGCCCCTTGGTTTATAAGAAATAGCAATCTACATCGTGACCTTCAAATTGAAATGGTTACTTAAAAAACACGCTGTATCACACAATCAGCGACTGCAAAGTGATACCAACTCCGAAATAGAGACCGTCTTAAATGTACGAGACAATGTTCGGAGATTAAGAAGAACCAAGCCTCATGAGCTGATGGTCTAAAAGCTATGGGAAAGTGTTATAACTTAAACTTCCCACAATGCGATTTATAAATTAAGAAAGAAAAATCATTTGTCGATCGTTCATAGATTGGTCCTGACTCACCGGAGGTTTTAGTGCAGTAAGAGTCCCACACTCGGTACCGATTCTTACCGAGTAAAAAAAAACAAAAAAAAAACATATAGACTACGATTAAATCGTTATTAAATACTAAAGAGATAATATAAAATAATATAAAATAGTATGGCATACAAAGTTTTATGTAAACCCATTGCAGAGTCTTAGGGTAAAGGGAATTTAAAAAATAAGTATAGAAAATTGGTTGCAATAAAATTATCTACAAAAATCATCATGACTAATTTTACAATAAAATTAATAGAAAAAAAGTTATACCTCGATAATTCGATTTAGAAAAATGTTGGCATGTTGCACTTTGAAACAACATGCACTTTAAATGTTACAAAATGTGATTTCAATGTAAAATTGAATACGTTTAGTTTGTTTTGTTAAATCTACGTTGTATATTTAAATCAATGGGTTTTCAATGTGAAATTAAATAGCATTCATATAATATTTTCTACCTTAAATCAAATATTTTCTATTATATTTTAAGTTGCATTTTTTCCTTCAGTGTAAAGAGTATTTTAAAAGTATTTTGTACTTGGTATTAAGTGCAAGGAATGTTAAATTTGTCATCTAGTACCCAAAAAAGAGGCCTATGGGGAAAAACTGAAAAAAACTATTAGAAATCGTTAAATTTCAAAGACCGCAACACTGAAAGATTTGAATTAATATGGCTTTTTAATGTGTCAAATTAAGGCCTCAAGACTCTACTATATTTTGCTTGAGAATGTCTTGAACGTATCTTTGCTCCAAAAAAACTTATTAGCAATACATTAAAAACAAAATTAAACATCAAAGATTTTTCAATTTCTCTTAAGTTAGTTTTTGATTAAATTTGTTTCTAAAATCTTTTATAAAATTTTTTAAACCAACCATTTTGACAGAAAATTTAATTTTCAATTAAAAATCTCTTATGATTAACTGTCAAATTCTGCTTAGTTTCCGAGTTAAACCACATTTAAAAGTTGCCAGTGTGAAAAGTTTTGAGAAAAGCATAGGCAAATTTAGTAGCATTTTCGGTTTTTAGCATGATTATGGGCCAAACAAAAATATTCAATAATAAAAACAAATTAAACTATTGCTAAGTTGAAAATAAACTTTTTGAAATTTTAATTTTTATTGAAGTCAAATAATTATTTGATCTTATATATACGCTATAACTAGCGAGTTAAGTAAAACTTAGGGCTAAAAAGTTAGCTCAAAAATCGTAAAACATACTTCATATATTTTATAAAGTAAAAAGGAGGAAAACTTACTTTTCAAGCATTGCCTCCTTCAAAAGAAACAGCATGTTCTGACATGTTTTTGACGTAAAAACAAGGTTTGTCAAAGAATGCATTCTTTTGTGAATGTAATCTTTTATGACTTCAACAAAAGATTGCATTTAATGAATTCACTTTGAGATTTTCACTTTATATTCTGAAATCACCGTCCATTTGACATTAGGATTTCTATGTCTGTACTCAAGTTCTTACGTTCGTACGTGCAGAAAGAACTTTCATAAAAATTCAATGAGCGGTAAAAGTTGTTTAATTTCTATAGTCCCGAATATCTGGAAAATAAATGCTATTGACTTTGGGTTTTATTCTACGCATATTGACGTAATTAAGAATTTGTAGAAAAATGAAAACAATCAATCTTCATTTTTTTAAATAAAAAAAAACTGCTGAATATTGTTGAAAAAAGTTTTCGGGTTGATTTTTTTAAGAACAAACAATGATACTGGCTTCGGAGTAGTTTTATTCATGCACTAGTTAATAATAAATAATTGATTGATGATAATTGAAATTAGTAA
The DNA here is from genome assembly GCA_946251815.1 of Dasysyrphus albostriatus. NCBI lineage: Eukaryota > Metazoa > Arthropoda > Insecta > Diptera > Syrphidae > Dasysyrphus > Dasysyrphus albostriatus. The sequence goes on from OX276335.1 coordinate 82,810,458, forward strand.
AAATATTTAATAAATAGTTTTTTTTTAATGAAAAAAAAACTGCAAGAAATTTTACCAAAAATTGTCGAAAATTTTGTTTTTGTCTAAAATATCATGACAACAAACAATGATATTGACTTCGGGTTAATTTAACTCTACACACTTTAGTCACTAGTGGCTCGGCACTACTATTCAAATTTATTGGGCTTTTTACCAAATACATTTTGAAAACTATAGGCCAGAAAAAGCTAATTTAAAAATTACACAACAGAGTTCCTATTTTTTTGGGCGTTTTTTCCCTTTTATTTTTTCGGCTTTCCCTTTTCCCAATCGTTTGGCGATATTTACAGGTTTCTGGCGTATTTTCTAATTTCATTTTTGGCGCTTTTTCCCAAAAATTGTATGTCAAAATCTTGGCTCTGGACCTTTGGCACCTCATATATGGAAAATTTGATATTTTAGAATGTCATCTAATTGGTCAGTAATTGGTCAGAAAAGGTCAACTAGTCCTAGAAAATGGTCAGCCCTTGAGAACTAGTTATAAAGGCTTAAAGTTTCTCACTGTCACTCAAGGTCACGCGCGATTTTGGCACCTCATTTATGGAAAATTAACAAAGAAAAGATGTCATCTGAAAGATTTGTAGATAGTGATAAAAGGTCAACTATTTTCAGTAATTGGTCAGCTATAGTTTTTTTTTTTTCTTTGAGTTTTCAAAACTCGTTTCAAGGTCACAAAAAAAACTTTTGGCACTTCATTTGGGTCATTAAAAAAAAGAAGTATGCCATTTGAAAGGCCATTTAGCGGCCATAATTTTCAGAAACTTTCAGCTAATTTCAGAAATTGGTCAGTCATGGACTTTTTTGTATAAGTTTTTGTGTTTTCCCCAGTAGTATAAGAGAATGTTAGTAGCTAATTTGATATTTGATATTGAGCTAATTCATAACACGAGTAACTAGTGTTGGAAATGAATTAGGTAACGTTTTCTTTTTTCTTACAGTTGCACGCTGCAGATACATTTTTTTTTGTAGGTATATGAGGTATTTTATTTATATTTTTATCTACTCCCTAATAAAAAAATGTTTTGGTTTCTGCCCTTGGTCATCAGTTGATAAAAATTCATAAAAGTCGCCTGATGTATAGGTACTAAAATTATAACTCAAACTTTCAAAAAGAATTTTGAAATTTTGTTAAATAAGTCGACAGCACTGTCTCTTTTCTTATCGAAAGCAATGGTTTTTTTTTTGTCCTATTAAAAATGAGGGTTTGCTTTTTTTTATGTTTTTTTACTTTTCGCTCTTAGTGGTTTGAAGATATAACACATTTGATGGTATAGCGTGGACATTAAATTTAAGGTCCTTTTTTTATTTGTGGAAATCTTTAGAACTTAAATCGCGGCTGAAAAGCATTTAACATTTATTTTCAGGGAAAAAGAAAAGTTGATACCATAAATGAGTTTTTCAAACAAGTGGTAATATGTTTAGAAAAGTCTTATTTCGTTGGTTTTGGGCTATTCTTTAAATTGATGAAAGCGCTCATGATAGCAGAGCTTACTTTTTTTCTATATAAAAGTAGTTTTATTTAGCACTTAAGATACAGTCAATGAGTTCCATTAAATATTAAATTTATCGTTTAAGAAAATCAAAAATAAATGCCTACCTTACATTTTATTATTTGAATGAAAGAGTCGGGGCACATTTATTTATCCTTTAATTCTTGTGAATTTTAAATTATTCAGTTTACGAGTTATAAATGCCACTCCACGTCAAATATTGGTTTTATCAACCAGAGTTTTATATGTATAGGTATTTATGTAGGGATATTAAAAAAAATGTGGCTTGCGGTTGAAATCGTTTCTTTATTTTTCTTGGTTAAAACAAAAATAACCATGCTGCGTGATCCGCACAAGGTGTCCGAGTTGTAATTGACACCACAGCAGATATGCATGCCATAATACCTACCTTCATAAAAAAGTTAACAAAAAATAAATTAACCAATGCTTCGTAGCAAAAAAGAGAAACCAAAAACGATAATTTCCATGTTTTTGCAAGCAGAATATTTTTGAAACAGTTTGCTGGTCCTTTACTTCTGTATATCTATGCAAACATCAGAAAAAAGTGAGCTTAAATTGGAACTCCAACCACAAAAAATGTAAATAACTTTACAGCATACCCACATTTAAATTTAAAAAATAAAACGTAACGGAATTTAAAATTAATAATTTAAAATTTTCAAATTGAACGAAAAAATCTATATAATCGGACATGGTGGGCATTCGAATGAAAATTTGGCTGCAAGTGAAGAGAACATTCAACCAAAATTATTTTGTCTGTGGCAGAAATATTAAACGTACCTAGGCTTTTCGTTATTTGTGTTCTTACACTCGAGCTGTCTGCTAACACATGCTTTTTAATATATATTAGTCTACATCTCTTCATAGAATTATCTCGGAGTTTAAACAGTCACAAAAATTTCTTGATTTAATTCTGAATTAATTGAAGAGATAAAATATTTGAGGAGCTAATAAACAAAAGGTGAAATTCTCAAATTTAGTACTTTTTTTTGTCTGAATCGGGTCCAAAACCCCGAAGGAGATTTAGTCAAGTATTTAGTTTTTATTAATATGCACAGTAAAAATTATATAAAAAAAAAAATTCTCTGCTTGTTTTTAAAACTTAAAAAAAAATTTAATTTTTGAAAATTTTGAAAAGAAAATTTATTTCAACTTATTTTACATTTGTATATAAAATTAAAATTATTAAAATCCTTTCTTTCTATAGTAAAATAATAAAAACGTTCTATGGGAGGTATGTTTGTTTGGGTGGCTCACTTAATGCAGTGGGGAACTTTTGACTTTGGCAATATTCGAAAGACTGTTGGTTTTCAGATAAAACTTTTAATGACAATTTCTACTCCTTTTAATTGAATTCGAATTTTGACAGTGCTTCTTCAAAAGTATGCGGTGGTTAGACCATTTTTAAGAATTTAAATTGGTTGGTACATGTCATTGAATACAAAATATCTCCCTTCTCCCTTATGCCACAAGCATGAATGTGCTAGTAGTTCTGTAACGAAGTTACATCTCTTATCCCCCAATCGGCTGGACCACCTTAGAATAACCAACCTGCCGATCAGCATAAAAAGATTCAACTATAAATATTATATAGAATGAAATGGCCAACGAACGTTGCAAAAGGGGACACACACTACGGATTGACCACGTCAGCAAATAAATTTTATTCGTGGTTTTCACAATTCACATCTGGTTCGCGCAATAGAATCAACAAGTAAGGGTTGGAAATTCACCAAAGATCAGATTCTTAATCTTCTTGCCATTCAAGTGAGTCGTACCAATCTATTGTACTTGGTAAAGAACCATCTCAACTTAATACCACTCCTCTTGTATTATTCTTGTTTTGCCGTTACCTAAGACCTGGGAATACGTCCCAATTATCGTCGTGTTACTGTCTGACCAGAATAGAGTGCTGCAACTGGAGCTGCAACTGGAACAGCTGTCAAAAACTTCTGTACGTGATTTTTTTTACTCTCCCACAATGTGCTGTACAGCTTTCTGATATTTTGGGCATTTGAAGTCAGCTGTGCGAGTTTAATTCAACACAAAAAAAAAGAAAATAAAAGTGGATAACGATGAAATGGAAGCTAAGATTACTTTACGTCCTTATCAGAGATTAAAAAGAGTTTGAAATTCTCTTCAAACCCCATGTAAACACTTGGTTGCGCTCACAATTTTGAAACGTCGAAAAAGCTGCATGCAAAAGATAAAAGTTGGCCAACTTGTCAAACTGCGTATGCAGGTCCGTCTGCAGCTGCGTCGTGTTCTGTTCGTATCATTGGATTTGTGTGTATTCAACATTTTGACAGCTATTCCAGTTGCAGCTCCGTTTCCATTCTGTTCAGGCAGTTAAGCATCAGTCAAGACTAAGGGAATTCGTCCCACCACCTGACTTCGTTTTTCTTGTTTTGTCGCTACCTAGGACTAGGGAGTACGTCTCAACCGTCTCTGTCATCATCTTTAGCAATCTTCAAGACTAGGGAATTCATCCCACAATATAATAATATGAAATAACGTGTTTTCTTATGGTTTGAAGTAATAACTATTGTCAGATATATGAAATATCGTGTAAGATTATAATTTAAGAAATAAAAATTTGTAAACTTATAAAAATCCGTTCAATAAACATTGTATTATCCGGAGTTCTGAACTCTCTACACACCGAGTTTTCGCTTTTTACGGTTTGACCTTGGACTTTGCTGACCTACCTCAGCTGAAATCAAAAAAGGATCATAGTACCAGAAACTATAAATGACAGCGAAAAATGATTCTACTTAACGATTATATTCACTTTGATATGTATCGGGTTGTTCAATAAGAGCGCTACAAAAATTTTTTTAAATAAAACAAAAACGGTTTTAGATATCAATGGAAATTCTTTATTATTGTGAAAGTACGTTCGATGCCATTATGTATGGAACTCGATTTCTTTTGCATGCCCACCACGGGCATGCTTGCAGACGCTTACTCCAGACGCTGAACCCAATTTTCGACGGTTTTCAAGCATAAATCGGCCGATACTGCTGCAATTTCACGTTCGATGTTCGTACGAAGTTCATCAATCGTTGCTGGCTTGTTGGAATACACCATAGACTTGACGTAGCCCCACAAGAAATAGTCTAACGGCGTCAAATCGAACGACCGAGGCGGCCAAGCGACTGGACCATTTCGTGAGATAACACGTTCTCCAAACTTGGTTTCCAATAAATTGATTGTGACACTCGCTGTGTGGCTTGTGGCGCCGTCCTGTTGGAACCACATGTCTTCCAAGTCCATATCATCCAATTGGGGCCAAAAATATTCGGTTATCATTGATCGGTAGCGATCCCCATTCACAGTAACGTACCGGTCTTGATCATCACGGAAGAAGTACGGCCCAATGTCGCCGCCGGACCATAAACCACACCAAACCGTAATTTCTTCGGGATGCAATATGATGACTCATGGAGTACGTGTGGATTGCTGCCTGACCAATACCGCATATTTTGTTTATTGACGAAGCCATTCAGCCATAAATGAGCCTCATCGCTGAAGATGATTTTTCGATGAAAATCCGAATCATTTTCAAGTTGTTGCTCAGGCCAATTCACGAACATACGACGCTTCTGGTGGACAAGCGGCTTCAGTTCTTGCGTCAGTTTAATCTTGTTAGGATGTAGACCAAGATCTTTTCGCAAAATTCGCCACAACGACATCACAGAGATGCCCAACGCTTAAGAACGGCAGCAATATTCTCGACACTACGGCACTTCTTTGTCTCACTGGCACGGGAACATTTTGTACTGTGCCTGTGGATTCAATTTTTCCACTAGACGTTCAATTGTTGATCTGCTAGGACGATTATGACGACCAGAAATTGGACGTAGCGCTCTTACCGTTGAGGCCACTGACTCCTAATTTCGGTAGTAAATTTTAATAATTTCGACTCGTTGTTGGCTCGTATATCTTTCCATCATGAAACGGCAAACCTTACTGAAGAGAAATGTCAAAAGAGCGGCAAGAAATATGGCGTCGTTTGCTGCCCCTGTCACTCTACTTTTTTAGCGTCCCTGTTGAAAACCCCTTTATATACACAGCCTTAACCAGCGATTCAGTCAAAATGTTTGCCAGATTACATACGCCCTACCTAGTTCCATTGCTGCCCTACCTTAAATTCGACTCTAGCTACGGCCCTGTACCCAACAATAAACAGATAATAGAAGGAACTAACGAAAACAACGGCGCAATACAAAATTCTATAACAACAGACAACAACTCAAACATTTAAAAATTAAATCCGAAATATTGCACACTATAAGTTCAGGAAAAATGAATGCCAAAGATAAAAAATTGATTTTTAAATGAATATGAACGCGTTCAGTCCTCATTAAAGTTCATTAAAAACAACATTTTTCCTAGATTTTTTTCACATTTTCGAATTGGTTAAGAAAAATTAACAACAAATTTTAGTTTTTGTACGAACATTTTTCGAAATTTAAAAATTTGTTGAAGAAAAACGGTTCGGTGAATCAATTTAAAAATTAACAGAAGTATTGATGCTTTAAAAGTTTAAAAATCTGTCCAATGCACGTCATGCAATCAAAATTTGAAAAGTAACATAAAACTTACCGAATGACTTTTTGTGGTCGTTATTTAGTACTTTTTTTAAACTAACGGTGAAGAGTAAAAACAATCATTCTTACAAAATCTTAACTGTAACGTTATTTTTTCATTTTAGTTGATATTTATCAAACAACAAAAATTTCTACCATAGTGGTTTTCGAATTTGTTTCTGTAATACAAAAAACATTTTTTTGGAAATGTTAATATTTTTAAGAAAGCTTCTACGTAAAACGATTTTTAAAAATTTTTTTTGCCAAAATGAAAGTCAAAAAAATGGTTTTCACCAAAAAAGTAACCTTTTCAATTTTTGTTAAGAAAAGATAAGAATCTTTTTTTGAATAAATAAGATTTTGCAAAAAGTTTGCAAGTACCTTCATTTTTATTTCTAAGAAGTTAAGATAAAATGCACGACTGAATACCATGTAGTTTTAAAATATTCAAGAACCTATGCATCTATGTAAAACAAAATTTGTATTTAATTATTTTTTTGTCAAAAAATCTACGTACGTTAAACTGAACTTAATTACAAATTTCGTATGATAAAGGCCATCACTATGTCAATGATATGTCCAACACCCTTATTACAAATGTCAAATATCAAATCAAGTGAGAGTGCAAGTGAGATTACCGGACGAAACATCAATTTGTAGCCATACACAGAGCCGCTCAGTCGTGTATTATCAGCTTTAGGGCCACAAATAGCAGTTGTTTAAAAATTAAAACAACAGGATAGAATAGAATTAGAATTAGCAATATGCCCCATCTTTTTAACATCAAAAAGGTCACGAAAAAAGTGAATAAATATTTTAAAGCATTGTGCCGGTTTTCTTATAAAATAATTTTGTATATACATTTTATTTATAAAATATTTGTTAATTAGTTTGGTAACATTTTAAAATAATGCCAAAAATGTTTGGTATGCCAATTTTGAGTATTTATTAATATGCTTGTACGAGTTTAAGCCCCGTTACAAAAATTTCATCAGCCCGTTTTTGGAACATTGATACGCAATGTTTTTTTATATTTTGAAGAAGTTTTTGAATACATTTTTTTTTACGTTCTAAAACAAAAAGAAAATACTCATTAAAAATAAATTTCTCCATACATATTTTATTTAAATGGATTTTCTACAGTCTTTCAAAGAAAAAGAATTTGGTTAGGGATAGGGGTGCGCAATTTTCACTGTGAACCACTGTAGAAAATATTAATTATTATTCAGAATCAAAGATATTTTCACTCTACATTTTATCAAAGCTCTAAAACCAAATTCGATAGCTCTGGATCATTGGAACCTCATTTATGGGAATTTTGTAAAAAAAAATAATACCACCTGAAATGCCCTAAGACCGTTCGTGACCTTAAAAAAAAAAAACTTTAAGAAATTGTAAAAAATCTATATCTGACCAATGAATGAAACTAGCTGACCTTTTATACAGATTTTAGGGCCTTTGGGTGGTTTTTATGTTTTACGAATTTCTCATAAATGAAGCGCCAAAAATAGCCATGACCTTAAAAAGTTTTAAGAATTCCTTAAAAAATCTACAGCTGACCAATTACTAAATCTAGCTGACCATTTATACAGATCAAGAGATCTCTTTTCTGAGGTGGTAAAGACTTTTTGTAAATTTCCCATAAATGAGGTGCAAAGAATCGCGCGTGACCTTGAGAAACCCTTAAGCATTTATTACTAAATTTTTAAGGCTGACCAATTTCTAGGACTAGTTGAACTTTTCCGACCAATATTACTCAATTCTCAATCATCAAATTTCCCATAGTTGGGATGCCAAAGGTCCAGAGCCAAATTCAATTTAATTAAACTATTTCAAATCAACTACTTACATATCAACCTATATTTGACTAATTAAATTAACTTTAAATAAATTTAATTACATTTATTTGGTATCTGTTTTATTTTTCTTAATTGATGTTTTGAATAAGAACCTAAATGTGTTTAAAAGGTTTCATATAAGGGGTGTTGTTTTTTAGACGTGTGGTTTTCAAGAAGAAATAGAACGCATTTAATTTAATAAAAATAATTGCCCAGAATTTAGCTTTATTATGGAGATAAGGGTTGGCCATTGTGTTTCAAAAATGATTTCGGGGAAGTGGCTGCCACGGCTGGCTCGAATAAATTCCAGCCGAGAGGCCAAATTTTCAACCACTTTTTGCAGCAAATGGGGCCCGAATGTCAGCAATAACGCGCCGAATATTCTCTTCCAAGTCGTCAATCGTACCGGGCTTATCTGCGAAGACAATCAACTTCACATAACCCCACAAAAAAATAGTCTAGCGGTGTTAAATCACACGATCTTGGAGGCCTCGCCACAGGCCCACGACGCAAGATAATGCGCGCATCAAAAGTTGCCTTCAATAAATTGTTTGTTTCATTGGCTGTATAAGATGTAAGATCACCAACATCAACATCCTCCAATTCAGGCACAAAATGGCCAACCAAACTGAGCATAAATCAAGTGACACCTGTCAAAAATATCTACTCCGAAAAAAGTATTGCCAGATTGAAAACCACATGTCTAAAAAAAACACCCTACTATCTATTTTTAAAACATACACCTAACCTAGCTACAATTGGCCGTGGCCTAGAATTGTAAAATAAAAATCAGCTTTAAATTAAAAAAAAAAAGAAATTAGAAACAAATATGGGCATAATTAAATATATTTAATAATACAACTTACTTAATTTTTCATTTGTAAAATATTTAATTGATTCAATGCCCTGCCGAAGATAAAGTACTCATTGAGACATGAGAGCTAACAATATATTGGTCATAAAGTGTTGCACCCAATGGGACATAAGCTTCAATTCTTTAAGGTTTTTTAGTAATTGCCTGCCATCTGAAAAAAAAACCTGCTTACGAATATATCTGTAAGAGCAGGAAGGTACCATTGACAAACTTTACATAAAATATACAACCTTTGAAAACTTACCAGCAATTGGGGTGAACATTGTGGAGTTGGTTAATATTTTTCCAATAAAGTCCCTCAAGCAAAATATATATTCCAAAATAGAAAGAAGGAAAAAACTTTACACATTTTTAAATAATTATATTTTTATTTAAATTTATACGTAACAAAAAACACAAATTCCTAACAAAATGTTGATTTCTTAAATATAATAACACATTCCCTATTCTGTTTCTGTCTCATTGATTAATTCACAGGACCGAGTAAATTTTGTTCTTAATTAATAAATATACAAAATATATTTCAACAAATAAAAAAATTATATACTTAAACTCTTCGAAAATCCTTTAAATGTCTTATGTTGTTGATAAGTATTTTGTGTGTGTGTTTCAATGTAAATTTGATTTATATTTTTTAAACTTATTTTTTAGGTGCTTATGAATTTAAATTTCGCCTGTGAGAACCTCTTGTTTGTTTTTTTTTTTTTTGTTTTTGTTTTGTTTAACGTTGAACACTTCCTTTTCTCCAGTTCATACTTTGGGTATTGTTTTTCACAACATCCTGTTTTAACATATAAGTATTTATGAAGTAATAAATAAAACCTTTATAAGGATTAAATTTATGTGGCATTCTGGGTGAGTGACTAGCTAAAAATTTCAGCTCGAAGAAAGATGATAGACAACGCAAGTCTTATGCATAGAATACTAATTGCTAGTACAGAAGTTGAAGAAGCACTTCGTCCACCTGAGGATGAATGATGAAATTAAATATTAATTTTAATTATTTTTGTGTATAGAATGAAATGAAAATATAAAGACATATCAACTTTATCATCCAACACACATATGTATACCTGTACTAAGAAGCATTTGATTGTTCAGGTTTTGATCATGCGTTAGGATCGCAGTTAATTTAGATTCTCGTCTAAGATGTGGATAGCTAATGATATCTGCCACACATTTCAATTCCAATATCTTACGAAAATGTATGAAACGTGGTCCATTTACATAGAAATTTATTTGAAGTATTTGACGTTTGAGGAAATAATCATGGGCAGCAAAGGTATTTTCTTGTCTTGATTGAAGTTCTGCGGGCAGAGCCTTTAAATAAGAAAACAAAAAATAAATAGAAAAATTTATAAAAAAAAAAACTTTGTTAAATTTAAAATAAAATGGAAGGAGAAATTGTTCGCATTTGTAGCTCAACAAAAAATACATGGAAACAGAGAAAATTACAGTAATTTGTAGTAAAATCTTCTTACCAGTTCACCATTTATATACCATGAGAGAATTGCGGGAGGGCTTGAGTAATCCGATGAACAGTTTGCTGTAACGAATTCATCAAAGTGATACATTGGATGGAATCCACTAATGAGGGGGTTGTTCTGTGGTAAAGCTATTTTGAATAAAAGACGAATAAGAGTCAATTGAAGATGATTGTTATGTAACATAATAATTTCATGATACTAATTGCTAAATTGAAAAAAGTAGGTATTAAATCTTAAAAAATATAAATAAGAAATGATAAAATGTGTGGAAAACTCCTTTGTCCAATATCTAGGCCGATGTCTTTGTCATGTGATGTTATTTTATTTTGTTTTAAATTCGTGTTTTAATATTTTAACAAAGATTAAAAATGTTGTGAACCATATGTGAGTGCTTGGTGGAAAACTAAGGTGTATAGACTTCTTTACTGCTTAGTAATCCGTTAAGGTAACCGAATCTCGTGCGATTTTTGGGGGACCTTTTTTATATAATTGCAGATCATTTCTTACATACGAGGGCAGGTCAGTAAGTCCGTGACTTTTTGAATTTCTGACCTCTTTACTGAAACAGGAACACTGCTCCTGTCAACAGGCATCTGTCAGTTGACTTCTGTCAAAATTTAAACTTGCTGCGTCAGTTGGTTTGTGTTTGACAGCTATTTTTATCAGACTACTCACTAATTTGAGGAGAAAATGGAAAAAAGTGAATTTCGTGTGCTTATTAAGCATTATTTCTTGCGAAAAAAAACCATTACCGAGACCAGGGCTAGGCTTAATAAATACTATGGGGACTCTGCACCATCGATTTCAATGGTAAAAAAGTGGTTTACTGAATTTCGTTGTGGCCGTACAAGCACTGAAGATGCCGAACATCCTGGACGCCCAGTTGAGGTCTCTACACCCGAAACAATAGAAAAAATTCACGATATGGTGTTGGCCGACCGAAGATTGAAAGTGCGAGAGATTGTGGAAGCCGTAGGGATCTCGCATGGCTCAGTGGTTTCAATTTTGAATGATCACTTGGGCATGAGAAAGCTTTCCGCAAGATTGGTGCCGCGTTTGCTCACAATCGACCACAAACGCAATCGTGTAACAACTTCACAGGAAGGTTTGGCGTTGCTTAATCGCAATATACAGGAGTTTTTGCGCCGTTTTGTAACCCTGGACGAAACATGGATCCATCACAACACACCAGAGACCAAACAATAGTCAAAACAGTGGGTTTCTAAGGGTGAATCGGGTCCAAAGAAGGCCAAGGTGGGTTTGTCAGCCAATAAAGTTATAGCGACTGTTTTTTGGGATGCACGCGGGATAATCCACATTAACTACCTTCAAAAGGGAAGAACAATCAATGGGGAATATTATGCCAACTTATTGGACCGATTCAATGACGATTTGAAAAAAAACCGACCTCATTTGGCCAAGAAAAAAGTTCTTTTCCACCAAGACAATGCAAGGGTGCACACATGTGCAGTTGCCATGGCAAAAATCCATGAATTGGCCTATGAATTGCTCCCTCATCCACCCTATTCTCCAGATTTGGCTCCGAGCGACTACTTCTTGTTCCCAAACCTGAGGAAATGGCTTGGTGGAAAAAGATTTGACTCCAATGATGAAGTCATCTCGCAAACAAAGGCCTATTTTGAGGACCTCGACAAATCATTTTTTTTGGAAGGGATACAAAAATTGGAGAAGCGTTGGACAAAGTGTATAGAGCTCAAGGGAGACTACGTTGAAAAATAAAATTATTTTTTTATCAAAAAATCTGTGTTTTATTCCCAAAATCACGGACTTATTGACCTGCCCTCGTACTAAGGATACAATTTAACATGGAAGTCATTTTTGCAATCTTGTTGCTGGGACGTCATTTTGAAAAATGGCGCCCAATCAGTAGCCCTGCCAGAGGAACCTTATTTTTACATATGCATTTTATTTTTATATTTGCAATTAAGTACCGATATACTAAGGATGAAATTTAGCTTGTTAGTCGTTGTTGTTATTTTGACACCATTTTGGAAAATGGATCCCAATCTTAGCCAATTGGTAAAATTAAAAAAAATATATATCGAAAATAACTTGGAAAAAGCCCATGGTTGAAATAACGGTTCGATCTTAGAAGATTTGCGTTGAGTAGAAAAACTTCGGGTTAAATGTCAGTAATGCCACTTTTTGGGATCATACTTTTTTCATTGTCAAAAAGCAGAACATCCACCTTTTTTGGTTATATTTTAAAAATATAATATATAATATATATATATTTTAAAAATAAAAAAAAAGTTTCAGAAACGCCAGCAGATGCCAAATATGTTGGGAAAATAATGGTTGATGTCCTAAAAGATACTTGTTAAGTAGACCCTCCTTCAAGTAATATTTTAGTATAGCTATTTTCAGGATTATTCTTCTTTTTTTGTGGAAGGGTGGAACATCCACCTTTCTGGTAGATTTATACAATTGGCAAATTAAAAATTATGATCCCGAACAATAGCAGCACTGACATTTTACCTGAAAATACGTCTAATCAAAACCAATATTTTCTCAAAACCGCGTTTGGGATCTTATGCGTTTCCGCAACTTTTTTCATGCTCAAAAGTGGAGATGAAATAAAAAAATTATGTTGCTGAAAATTGGCAACACTGGAATTTTTGTTTAAGTGAAGGTAGGTTTACGCAACAGCTATCTTTTAATATATCAGCCGTTATTTTTCCAAAAGGGGTTTGGCATTCGAGGGCGTTTCCGCAACTTCAAAGCATTTAAAATTACCAAAAAAAAATTAAGGTCTCACCCTCTGACATTAAAAAAAATATGTTCCCGAAAAGTGGCAACACGGACATTTTTAAGAGTGCTTCTACTTAACACCTATCTCTTAAGTTATTTGGTTGGTTGGGCAACATTTTTCAAAATGGCAGCCAAGCGACAGCAATACAACAATAATATCCAAAATTTCACTGTTGTCTAAAATAAATTACAAATATAAACGAGGTACCCCCACAAAAAGCGCAGGGATTTCGGTAACCTGGTCGGCCTGGTTGGACGCCATTTTTTAAAATGGCATCCAAGCGACAGGATTTCAAAAATGATTCCCAGACTAAATTTCATCTATAGCAGGTACCTATGTAAGAAATAAATTCTTATCCAAAAAAAGGTCCTCCTCAAACTGCCGTATTTGGACAAGACTACAAGAACCTTTTTTCAACATTTTATTTCGCTTTGACTTTGACTATGATGTGTTGATATTGATCAAAATACCAGCGGCCCTTAACGCAAAACAGAGTCAAGAGTCAACTAATCTATAATTACTTGTTCAACAAGTGAAAATCATTTCTGTAACTTAATAAAAACCGTTACAATTATCAACAAAAAAAAAATGCCTTGACTTGTTGAACCAGTTCAACTAGATGATGAGTTGTACACGATGATTCGTAAAGTTTCCCAAGAACAAACATTTTATCAGAAATAAGCGCTTTTCTTGTATTAGTGGACGAACGTTATTTGTAGGAAGGACTTTTAGTGAGATAAATCAACATTTTGCTGACCGCACACGGACAACAGATATGGCTCTACTTCAAAGTAATTTGTTTAGTCTATTTCATCATCACTGTTCGATTCATAATAAAAACTAAAACACTTTATAAATCAAATTCTATCATCACTTTATAAATTCTTAGCAATCTTCTAGATTCCATCTTGATAAACACTCTTGCAAAACGTTTATTTCTAACTTGTTGACTTTGAACAAGTCCGAAATCGTGAGTGAAAATTTATAAACTATCCAACAAGTGATTGTGTTACAGGCCCCAGATATTTTAAGTTTTAATTCTTGTAGTACCTCGTGGCATGATGGTTAGTGCGTTGGACTGTCATGCCCAAGGTCTGGGTTCGATCTTAGCCACATCCCACCTAAAAACAAAAATGTGTTTCCAGATGTACTGCCTCTTGCGAGGAACTGACAAATCCTCCAAGAGTTTACTTGTCATGAATAAGTGCTTCTCATCTAGCCGTTTGGACTCAGCAAAAAATTGTAGGTCCCCTCCATTCCTGCCAACAACACGCACACAGGAATGGTTGAGAGTTGTTAGTCACTAGGCCCTGGTTCCCACGAGTTGTTGCGCCACCAAATTTATTTAATTTTATAACTCTTGAGAAAGATTCATACATTTCAAAGAAATAAATGTAATAAACATGTGTGGATCAAAAACGAGGAAAACAAGTAATCGTACTTTTTGGGACTAACACGGAACCGATTTCTCGATATATATTTCCTAATTGAACCTTATTCTGTGTATTACATTTTTCCAAAATGTAAACTCAAAATTGTTTCTTGAACAATCTAACCTCAAACTTTGTACAAAATTTACTTACCAGCCACTGTCATATTGGCTTCTTTAGTTGTTAACTTAAAATGTGGTGCATCACCAGAAACCTCACATCTGTATACACCAGATGACTTTTTTCCCAGCATTCCAAGTTCTATTCGACATATTGATGAATTGCAAAAATGTTTATTATCCTGTACTTCAGCACCTTCAACAGGAAATTTCATATAAATCGGATGCATCATCGGTGAATATCTATAATAATAAAAAAAAAAAAACAAAAACATTTTGTTAAAACTATTAAATAACATCTTGAACAAAAATAAATATTTGTTAAACTCAAAAAAAATTCTAACAAAAATGAGAAATCGATATTAGATATTAATTTTGACAAATCAAATCAAGTCATTCATTTTGGATTAAATATTTACATATACCTATTGGATGGAAGTGGCATGGCTGTTTTTGGTATAGTTTATCAACTGAGTAAGAAATGGAAATCAAATGGCGCAATCTTTTTTCTGATTTACTCGGATCGCAGAAAAAAACTATTGTAATCAGCTGAGGATAATTTAATTTTGAACAGCTTTTACTGAGTTAAAAGCTGAAAATAGGAGAATTATTTAACAAAAACGAGGTCGAAAACCATTTTTTAGACTACCCCCGAAAAGGAACCCGTGGTATGATATGATGAATGCGTGCAATTGAATTGAAACATTTGGCCGAAAATACACACGGGAATATGCTGTAAGGTAAAATGAGAGCAGCATGAAAAGAAGAGCCCATACGAAGCTTCTCAGTTTAAGAATATCAAAAAGTTTTCCATTCCAAAAAACACTTGGAGATTTTATAAAAAAAACACAAGCAACACAAGTAATTAGTAGTGTTGCCAGAAACGCCGATTTATCGTAAATCTCCCGATTTTTAGACCTATTTTGATCTAAATACGTTACTTTTCCCCGATTTTCAATATTTCATAAAATCTATAATGTACTTCTTAAAACTACAAGTTTTAGTATGTTTTTTTTATAAAGAACTTTGAAGTACACGAACATACATTTTTGTTATAATTTTGTATATTTTTAAAATGTTAGTGCCTGATTAAAAATATCCCAGTTGAAATTTGCGATCGTCATAATCATGATCAGCCCATTTTTTGAAGAGAGGGAAAACAACACACACAAACACCTTCAATACTTAAGTTCCGGCAATCTTTCCGTATTTTTTAAGATGAAGGAAAACCCGATTTGAAAAATCATGGAGGGGAAAATAGACCCAAATTAAAGCCTAGTACATGCTTGTGAATCATGCCGTGTACCCATACAAAATTTGCAATTTGTTCACGAAGAGAAGGGTTAATACCCGTGTGGGAGAATTTCGGTTAACGAGCAATTTCCGCGCAAAATGTACGGGAACTCTTAGTGAACACTTCGATTACTAGTCATTTGAGGCATGATGTTTTCTAACGTCAAATGTTCATAACACATTTGCAAGTCTTTACCAGTGAGAAATGTCAAAAATCACTTTCTCCACTGGCGATTTTTCACTTCACGAGGAAGTATGTTCTAGGCTTAAAGATGTTGCACAAAAATCAGTACAGTTATTTTGTAAGAAAATAAAATTTTATTTGTTGTATTAAATGTGGCTAAAATAATAAAAATTCTTATTTTTTAAAAGCACATGGATTCGGCATTAACAAAAAAACAACTGAGCAAGCGAATCCAAAAAAATCAGTCTCAGTTTTTAGGGGAAAAGTGAAGAACTTTTGTGAGGAACCGTGTTTATATTTCTGAGTCCTCTGTGATACTGACTAACTGACTTTTTTTACCTCCAAGCAAATAGTTTTTTTTTGTTTTTCATAAGAAATATGATTTAATTTAAGTTACTAAAAAAAATAATCTGAAAAATATGTTTGAAAATAAAACCAACAAAAAGCCGATTTACTCCGATTTCGTATGTGGTAATCTCCCGATTTCAGAAAATATTTTCTGGCAACATTAGATTAATTTATGTGGAAGTAATGAAAAAAAGGCATCAAGTTAAGCGACTAAATAGGGCAAGCTTAAGAAGACATTATGGATTAAGAGCGCAGATCTTCAAATAGTAATTCAAGAACAGGCAAAACTTGTTGATCTAGAAGTATTAATGGGGACAAGACTAAATACATACTATCAACAAAATACAAAAGATCTGTCAACAGAGTAGGACAAAACTTTTTTGTTGATAGAAACAACTAGTTAATAAGATCATCTGCCTTAGATTAAACATTAATTCGACATCTAAGTGGAGATATGACGAAGAATAACCCAAGGAAACTAAGACAACTTTTCAGTTTGGAACAAAGCTGCTCACACACGTAAGACGAAGTGCACACTCTATAAAACACTTAAGTTGCCAGTCCTGATTTTCACCTTTTAGTGTCGGGTGCTGAGTGTTGGGGGTAAGCAGAAAGGGAAAGCTGACAGTGTGCTCTTTCGATAGAAAAATTCCTAAGCAGATATTAGGCCATGTGTGCGAGAAGGGCGAATAGATAAGAAGATATAACTATAAACACTATGATCTGTATCAAAATGTGGATGTAGTCTAGAAAATCAAAACACTTCGACTACATTGGCTCGACCACATGGTTGAGCTAAAAGCAGGAGAGTCTTCGAGTCTTAGTCCTCAAATACGATGGAACAAAGAAGACCGGTTTAAGGATCAAGCCACTGACGCTGCGGAAGATCCTTGTGTTGATGACTGAGAGCAGTGTGTATGGAATGGAATGTAAATAAGTAAGTACACATGTTCCCATTTGCACTTCAGACTTTACTGAAGAACTTATGGCGTAAGAGTTCAATACTTAGAGAAAGGCTTAAAGCTTAGACTTTTTTGTCAACTATAGTTGTTTCCACTAACGATATTAAATAATTTAAGCCTGTGCAATTATATTTTTGAATAAAATAATTTTTGAATCACCCTGCTAATAGAGTGAATAATAGGTGAATAATAGGTAAATATCCATAATCAATATTAATTATAACAATAATATTTTTGTAACTATATGCATACATGATATGTATGCCTAATATTTGTTTCAAATTAAAGATGGTGAAAATATTTCCGAGGCGTTAACTAAAAAAATAAATAAATTTGGTGATAATGTGATAGCTCATAGGACCAGTGACCTTACCTAGTGGTTAACAACTCTCATTAAATCCTGTATGCGTGTTGTAATTGTAAGTCGACAAAAATTGACGACCGCAAAGAAAGGCCAGACAAGTCCGAAGGTTAAAGTTTGAGGTTAGCTAAGGTACTCTTTCCTATTGTGACCATACGTCCCGTATGAAAATTTTAAGATTTTTTCAGCTGGAACTTTGACGTTTATGATTTGACAATCAAATAGAGGTGGGGGATGCTTATAAACATTTAATAATGAGCTTTAAAATTTGTTTTCGTCATTAAATAGATATAAACTTGAACAAGAAGTGATTTAAAAATATTTCAAATTATTATTAGTGTCTATTTTCCAATAAATAAAAATAATTATAATCCAATAAACCTCATATTTTTTGAACGTCAGAAAAACGAATGGACATTTTTGGTTGTGTAATCACGTACCTGTCAAAAAGACGAAAAACGAAACGAACAAAACACGAATCGTGTAATCAAGCTCAAACGTAAGAGCTGTTTAAGGAAGAAAAAGAGATCATGTATATTCCATGTTAAATGAACTGTCATTTTTGCTTGCAGTCTGTCATTTTTAATCAGCACTAATGCAATTACAGAAGGAATTTTTCATTAATGATAATTTCTGGGTCGTTGAAAAAACTCAACTGTCTCTGTTTGTCAAAACAATGAAGGTAAAACCAATTTCAAAAATGCAGTATAAAAACTATGATAATTTTTATG
Organism: Dasysyrphus albostriatus; assembly: GCA_946251815.1. Taxonomy (NCBI): domain Eukaryota; kingdom Metazoa; phylum Arthropoda; class Insecta; order Diptera; family Syrphidae; genus Dasysyrphus; species Dasysyrphus albostriatus. Next base: position 82,829,000 of record OX276335.1, read on the forward strand.
AAAAAAAAAAATAAAATAATAATAAGAAATTAAAATAATAATAAAAAATTGAAATAATAATAAAATTCTTAAGGAAATTCATTTTACATCCAAATATAAGAATTCATTTCAAAATTAAATGTAATTAAATCTAAGCTGGAAACACTTATTTTTACTTAAATTTAAACTTGAAATATTTATTTTCATTTGAATATTTTAGAAAACTATTTATTGTTAGGTACTTTGACTTTTTTTAAATACGGTAGAAATATGGAGGCGGATTTTTTAAGTTCTTATTAAAAAATAGTTGGGAGATTAATATTAATTTTTCCTGATCTCTTCTTTAATCAAAACAAAAAAAGTAGTCTTTTTTGTTTTAAATAATGTCTTGTCATTTATGTTTTGTACTATTTCAATTTTTTACTTAAAAAAGTTATAATTTCTACTCCCTGTGAAGTTTTGAAAATGAGTCTCGCCTTTGCCTCAAATAAATGTGGTCACTATACTCTTTCCTTCTCTTGGAGGATTTGTCTTTTCATCGCAAGAGGCAGTACCAAACAATAAAATATTTTTGATTTTAAGTGGCATAGGCTGGTATTCGATCCTAGCCGACCTACCTACACATAAACGGAACTAACTAAAAACAGAACTCATTTTCAGCACGTTTTTTTGTCAGAATATTGGGTAATTCCAAAAAAAAGCGGACATGAAGATAGAAACTGAAAGCTGATATACATATGTATTCTCGTATCTAATTCAACACTCTCCTTAAGCTTTATTGGTTTGTACAATTTTAGAAAAATGTGCAAGGTACTATCACAAAACCCGTGTCCGAAACGAGTAACGTGAGTTACCAACCCGTTTTCCTATTTTTTACTAAGAAAGAATTTTTATTTACCAAAATTTGTTTTTTTTTTCCTAGTTGTCAATAAATGTACAGAGTTTATATTTTGTTCATATTTTGTTTCATTTATATTTTAATAAAGAAGCTCGTAAAACTCTCCCAAATGTTAAGTGAGTTACCATGCAACTGCCATATTGTTAGTTATGTTATTTTGATTTCAAATGAAACTCATAAGTCAAAGCATTTTAATATTTTATAAATGTTACTTTCAATTTTGAGCTAATATTCCAAAAATATGGTTAGCAAAAATAAGCATTCAACTCGAACATTCTTATATTATTAAAAAATATTTTTTTTTTCAATTTCTATAAAATCGCTTAAAATTCAACAAACTCACCGAAAAAACTCATTTTCATCTTTGTACCATTTAACTGAATTCAATGTGTGTCCAGCCATATTGTAGCTGCACGATAATGTAACATTATCCCGAAAGTCAACAATTCCTGGAACATACATTTCTGTCACAATAAGGCTGCATACTCGTTGACCATCAACTGAAATAAAACAAAAATTGATTACTGTAGGTATAAAGTTGTTACCAATAAATATGTACATAAATTATGTACCTATATCTACAGGATACCTACATCGTGGTTAAACAAGTGCTTAAACTTGCCATCGTTAAAAAGTTTGTTTTGAAAATACCTAAAAGTTATAACCATTTATAATTTTACAATATTGAATTCCATTTCAAAGACATGTTTTAGTTGGTTGGTACTTAGACCTAGCCACTGAAAAAAAGCTGTTTCCAGTAGTAGGCTATTTTTTATAAAAAAAAAAACTTCCATGCAAGGCTTGAACTATTGGTCGATTAAAACTAAATTTTAAATTCTTTAATAAACAAGTATATTCACTCCCGCAGACAAATTTAAAATTTGTATTTCCCTTCCTTTCATGATAAAATTATGATGCGGGTTCTGAAACGCAACGACGAAGTTAAGTGAAGTGGAAGGGTTTATAACTTGTGATCCCTTAGTCCAGATCATAATACCTAGCTGTATAGGAAAGAAAAAGAAAAGCTAATCTTCAAACTTTCTTAAAATCCTTGTTAACCTTATTGAAATAAAACTCAAGTAAAAAAAAATTGTTAAGTATACAAATCAAAGGAAGGCATTTTAGCAAAATCCTTACATCCATCATAAAGGCAAATGAGCCTTTTGGGCATTTGTCTTGTTGTTTGCATATTTATCTTGGACTTCCAGGAGAAGTCTCAAAAAAATAAACTTAAAGCTCTATATAGGAGGTTAAAGGTTATTCAAAATGAATGATTATTTTGCCTTTGTTATCCCAATGGACACACAAAAGATCCATTCATCTCTCTGGTCCATCATTGTGAGGTTAAACCCAGGTACTACTACAAAAAAAAATAAATACTGCACTGAGCTAATTTAATTTACCTTCAACATAATAAGCACGCCCAATTTAATCTTTATGTTGTGTGCACTTTTATTTCGACATTCCCGGTTAAGGCCTTTTCTTCTATACATTCCTTTTGATGCATAAAGCATAAACCCTATATAAATGACTCTTTTACAAAAGAAAACACCCTGTTTGCATTAATTTACGACTGCGAGTGTCATAATCCACAAGAATCGTAGGTATTCCGTAGCAGGCAGCAGGCACAGGCATACACAGTTAGAGATCCTTCTATATGTCTACCATTCTGTTCATCCTTTCTTTTCACATTTATCCTCTAGCTACCGCAAACATCCGGATCCTTTTATTCAATTTAAAGTAAACATCGTTACGTCCGTCCGCCACGTCGCCGTCGTCATAACAGTCGTTGGATACGTCGTCATCATCTTCATCATCATCCTGCTGGTGCAATAAGCGCCAAGCTGAATTTTCCAGAAAGTTTTTGTTGATCTGGAGCAGTGGCGCTTTTTTTGTTTTGTTGTGTTTTTTTTTATAAAAAGCTGAATTACAGAGCGAGATTCAGGATTCATTCAGTTCGGTGTTCACTCCTTCTTCGGATCCGACTGCGTGTCCTTAACATGAAGTTTATTCACAGTTCTTGGTGTATTAAAAAGTTTATTCATTTTTTTTTTGTAAGTATTTTGTTGATAAACGAAGCTACAGCTCGCATCAGGAGCATTAGCATCACAACACAAATCTGCTGATAACGGTTAGTGCTCCGCAAGCAAGTAGCTGTAAAACTTCCTCTCCGAGTTGAGTTGACTTGAAGTGAAGAAGAAGGATGGAGGGATGTCCTTCCTGGTGTACTAGTGTCCTAGAGGTTTGGGTGATGAAGGTTGGTTGGTGGTGTAAGGCATAAGCATAAGCATTACCGAACCGAGTTGCAGCACCCCTAACAATTTATTATCTATCATCCCTCGGGAATACAAGAAGTCAGATTAGTGAGCCAGGACGATGGGTGTTGATGTTTTTTTTTTCTTTTTAAGTTTTCATCTGCTCAGATGCAGATAAAACAAGGACGAGCTTTTTCGGGATGGAATCGGAATGTGAGAAAAATGCCTTATTACTTTCTTTTTCACGCCTCCACCTCCGCCTTCAGTTCGTGGCTTTTGTTTGACAGTGTTTTGCGTTGAGGGGATTTATTTTTTTTTTTTGTATTGTTTTTGTTTTTTTCTTGTTTTACTCAAGTGTGTGTTCTGACTCCTGAGTCCTGAGATTGAAATCACAAACGACATGTTTTAGAGAGAGCGAGATGTTCTTTTGTGTTTTGTGTAGGTGTGAATGTTAAAAGTTTTGTGCGAATAGGTAATCATAATAAAAAGTTTTCCATAACATTTTTAAAATAATGCCGCTCTTTACAAACAATACCTTATGTTAGAATAAGTGGGTTGTGTCTTGTATATCTACGAGTAGCTTGAAAGAAACTTGGTTAATGTTGTTTTGTATTTTCGTTGGATATTTTATGGAAATGAATTGACTTAGAAAAAGTTTTAATATGGCACTTTTTCTTAAAGACAATAAAGTACACTTAAGAGATTTTTGCAAACCCATAAACAATGTATATAAAGGACTATGTTAAAAACCAGTTCAGTAATAGAGGAAATTTTAAAATTGAAAAGGATTCGTTGGTTTTGAGGATATGAAATTACTGTTTTTGTTTTAAGTGTCAAATATTAGATGGTATTTTTTTTTCAAGACCAAAGGACATTGGACGGACAAAAAGAACTAAACTGGCCCTAAAGAACTCGGTTGTTAAAAACGCAATAACAACTTATTCTCTACGGGTATGTAAGCCCAGAAATATGAATTCAAAAAACCACTTAGCTAAAAACATGAAGAAACTGGTGGTTGGAAACTTTGCCATCTTTTCTTCAACCACTGACATCTACCATTCTTCCCAACTACTCTCTTCTTCAATATAACGAAACTTCAAATGATCGTAATACCTACTATCACCTACGTTGTTGCCACTTTAGTGAACAACCTTTTGCCGATGACTCCTTTGCACTTTATTCTAATTATTTCAATTACTTAAAAAAACTCTTCCGCATCTCCCATTTAGAGCTGTTTGCTTATACGAAACACAAATACTTATGTTCAACTTAAACGCTTAAGTTCTTTAAGCGCTTCTATAAGTACTCCCAACTAACATTTCAGTTTCTATCAGCTTAAAAATATTGATATGTATAAGGCTTTTATACAGCTTTCATCAAAAATAAATATCTTATAGAAGTCATAATTTCAATAACTGCTGCTGTCAGTCAGTCTTCGAAAGGTTTTTGTTACAATTTCCAAGAAGTTTTATCAAATACTTCACTTTGACATGTGAAACCTTAGACATGAACCACTTTGACGTGTGAAATCTTAGACACGAAACATAAAAGAAAATATCAATTTATATTACAGAGGCTCAAACTTGTTAAAGTCAGTTTAAAGAAGCTTTTTAGAAACAGTTATAACATAATGCGTAAATTATTGTCTAATTGCGTTAATGTCTTGTTCTATTAAATATCTCTTGTTATAATAATACATACATTTACGCACTAACACCAATCCTATTTCTATACCGATTGAAAAAAAACAGACTACATTAGTTTAAATAAAATCAAATATAAAAAAATTATTTAACATTATTTCTTCCCCAAATGAAAGGGGCCCAACCGCGAATTTAAGAAGTCGTCAACAAATCTACAGCTTGTTTTCCTATATGAACGCGTATCTAGGGCTAGTTTTAATAAATATTTTGTGCACGTTTTTCTCAAAATCTATTGTTCCTTCGAAAAAAAGTGATATAATAATCCTTTTTAAGCAAAATTTTATAAGCATTTATATAAACTCATTAGTTTTTTGAAAAAAATTACATAAGCTCAGATATTAACAAGAAACCGTTATTTTTCCATTTACAGTACAAAATAAAAAGTATTACTTTGATACACTATAACTTCATGATTGATAAACGTACAGAATTCGTTAATAGCTTACTTTTTAGATAATTTTATTGTCTAAATGTTAAATGTTGTCGAGTTGCTGAACAAAAAACAAAACACTTTCTTTTTCAAGATGGCGGTGATCCCCTTACTCCGGGTATCCCAAAATCTTGGGTTTTATTACGAGGAGTTGTAGCCAAACTCAAATCGTGCAAAAATTTTAGCCCATCGATTAATGAAATTTTAATAAATTTTTTGACAAAATTTTCTCCACCGTGAAGTTCTTGCATGATTTTCTTTGAATCTATTGCTTTTATGAAAAAAAGTATGTTAATCTTTGTGTAGAATGAATGAATGAATGAAATTAAGAAAAAAACTCAATTTTACCCCCTTTAACCCCTGCTAAAAAGTTAATCCCAGGCCCAAATTTACGGAACTTTACGGAAATGCTTTAGACGTCAAAACAAAGCTCTCTATCAAAATTCAGCTTTGTCGGAAGTTTTTCGAAGTGAATGTCTAATTTTCCTGGGCTAAGATGATTTACAGGCATAAAAAAGCCTATTCAGTTAAGCTGAAACGAATCTGAAATGTAAGTTTGGCTTCTTTTCTAATAACAAAAATTAAGTTTCGTATCGACAAATAGGCCTTAGTGTCGATCTAAACCTTAATGGAAAAAATGAAACAATTTAGTTTAAAAGTTCAAATGAGCTCAACTGTTAATCATTCTACGCTGTCCAGGGCCGATGGTGCCACGTTTTTGAAGACCATTTCTTTGACACACGATTCTCCTATCTTCTATCTTCCCTTACACAACTGGATCTTGACGGTTTTTCAGTTTGGTGTCTGTCTTTAAATTGTTTGGAAACAGCGAGCTCAAATCATGAAAAACTGTACTTAAACAAGTCTATTCGTTGACAAAAGGTAATTCCTGCAACTAGTGATATCTAAGAATTATTTCAACAAAGACCTGGATTTGAGCATCTCGAATAATATGGAGAATATTACTCGAAAGTTAATAGCCCACAAAAAGGACGACAAAATGCCCAACGCCACGTCGACTATTAAGCATAGACAGTTGCTAGGTAGCATCTTTTTTGGGATAAGCAAAAATTGGCATAATATTTTATGGTAATACGAATCAAAATTATTTGGGGCAGATTGTTGCATCACTAAAACGCCCAGTGGCGAAAGTGTAATGGGGATTATTATTGGGATGTGTTTACATGAAAATCACTCAAAAATATTCTTTTGGACTAAGTACTTTTATTTCTAAGTTATTCTAATTGGCATAAAACTCTTAAACAAAAGCTATAAAATCTTCTTCTTGTATGCCCGTGCGTGAATAGCAAATGATTGAAGAATTATTGATTTTTAGCTCAAACTTTGAGGTTTAAGGTGCATTCGTCGCAATAATAAACAGTTTCATTTGGTTCTCCAAGAAACATCAAATCCTAATAGTTATTACATGTGGCATAGAAATCTTCTAGACTAAATATTTAATGTATTTGATAAAATAAAGAGCCAATGAAAGCAATGAAGCGAATCGGAATTATTTCTTCACTTTGCCAAAGCGAAATAAGGCCGAACACTAAAATTCGACGCTATTTCACTTTAGTAAAGCGAAATAAAGCTAAGATCCGAAAATTATGCCGCACCTTTAATGAATGAGGACCTGCTTCTCATTCTAAAATGGTCCAAAAAGAATCACCTCTGCTTAAAGTTCTCCAATCAATAGCTCATCCGATACATCGCAAAACCTTTGATTCTTCGGTCCTAAGCCCCTTAAGGCTACAAGACAAAATCACTGACTATGTCAGCATGTCAGCACTTGCTACAAATTAAGGAATAATTTTGAATCGTTGGTACACTTAAGCAGCGTCCACACTATGCCGATCAACATTGTTGGTTAACATTATCAATCAACATGCTAATGTGTACGTCTCAGTGTTGACGCGTTGGCTGTCGTTTCTGTTAAACTCTTTTGACCTTTTTTATCTTTATAATTTGTGTACGTTGTTTGGCACGAAGAGTCAAGATAAATTCCGAGACCCATGAACAAAAAATGGAAAGCTGGCAATTTTGTAGACGTTATTGTTCTGTTGAACAAATTTGTTGATTGCTATCCATTTGAATCGGGTTGCGTTCGTATCAACAAATGTTGATTGGTATTGTCGATCAACATGTCTACACTTACTTAACACTGTTGATCAACGATGTTGACCCGCACAACTCAACATAATGAGGACGCGGCTTTACATGGAACGACCACCTCAATAGTGCCATTGGAATAGTCTATGCAGTCTTCGTGCTATTCAGGGCACTCGAAATTTCATCCCTACAAAAAATAAATTGTTACTAGCCAAAACTCTCTTACTACCTGTACCTGTTATGTTAAATTTAAGTGAAGTCTTCTGCAACTTGGACTCTGCCACGCTGCCACTAGCCAGCTTTTCCAGATTGGGCTATCTATCGGAAATTGCGCTATCTTTTTCCAAAATTGCCCACAACAATTTCAGTATGACAGCCCAATGATAATTGGGCTACTAATAGCCCAAATCTAATCTTCGGCGATATTTTACTGTCGTATAAATAAATCATAAGTAAAATCCTTTAAGCATTCCACAATTTGGCACCTACTATACATGATAATTCTATGCGTCTAACTATTTTCAATGAATGTATATGTGTAATCAGATTTAAAAATTCGAAGAGTCAAAAATCGTCGTGTAATTTTTTCAGTAAGGTTTGCCATTTCATGATGGAAATATATACGAGCCAACAACTAGTCGAAATTATTAAAATTTACTACCGAAATTCGGAGTCAGTGGCCTCAACGCTAAGAGCGCTACGTCCAATGTATGGTCGTCATAATCGTCCTAGCAGATCAACAATTGAGCGTCTAGTTGAAAAATTTGAATCCAGAGGCACAGTACAAAATGTTCCCGTGCCAGTGAGACAAAGAAGTGCCCGTAGTGTCGAGAATATTGCTGCCGCTGAGGCTTCAGTTGCAGAAAGCCCAACTTCTGACCGGCACGTTACTGTGAATGGGGATCGCTACCGTTCAATGATAACTGAATATTTTTGGCCCCAATTGGATGATATGGACTTGAAGGACATGTGGTTCCAACAGGACGGCGCACAATCCACACAGCGAATGTCACAATCAATTTATTGGAAATCAAGTTTGGAGAACGTGTTATCTCACGAAATGGTCCAGTCGCTTGGCCGCCTCAGTCGTGCGATTTGACGCCGTTAGATTATTTCCTGTGGGGCTACGTCAAGTCTATGGTCTATGCCAACAAGCCAGCGACGATTGATGAACTTCGTTCGAATATCGAACATGAAATTGCAGCAGTATCGGCCGATTTATGCTTGAAAACCGTGCATAGTTTTTGATATTTTTTTTTTAACTTCCAATCGATCGGTGAGCTATCTGCATGAAGTTATTCAAACTCAACAACTGGATTATCTGTTTCCTGTTTCAACAAGGTCTTTTGGTCTTATAAAACCTCGGTTTAAATATATCATTACTGAACGTCCATTTTTCGTCAATTCCATTTAATTCCCTTCCCTGCCCATTGCGATGAGAAGTGAAAGAAGTGCGAAAAGGTTTAAAGGTTTTTTTTTATGTAAGTTCACATCTTTCTCATTTTTGTTTTGTTTTATTTTGTCTTTTAATTTTTAATTAACATCTTCATATTAACCTTATACATACAATTGAATCTCTTTTCTCTTTTTTCCAGAAATTAATTCTTAAATTAATTTAAGGGCTGCAAGGCTTTAAGACTTATGTCTAACTTTGTAAGCGATTTTGAAAAAAATACAAAGACAAGCACAAATGTAGGCTAAATTTAAATCTTAATAAATGCCACAAAATGAATGGCTGGTTGACTGTTTTAAAAGTATGTATGCACTTATGCCATAAAGACAAGCACTTACTACAGCTATGTTTTTAACGACAGAGAAAAAGAAGCCCCCGAGATGCAATCAGGGTTATCAGACGTGGCGATTTGTCACCAAACATGCGATTTGAAATTTATTTGTTGACACGGAAATCGGTTTGGCGATTTACCTTAAAATGAGAATTAAGTCTATTTTCTTAATCCAAAATGTCTCATTTTGCAGGGAACACATTGAAATGTAGGTATGTCGGGAATTTTTTTTCAAAATTTGTGGAACATCACCTTTCAGTATGTTTCAACCTTTGGTGTAAAAGTTTATTTTGTTAGTTCGTGAGGTGAGTAGTTTTTTTTTTTTGAACCGACACAATATTGCTTCTTTTTCCTGATCTTCACTTAAACCATTGATAACGTATATTGTATGATATGATAATTTGTACATACATAAACTTTACATCTTTTTATTACTGTTTGCTAAAATTAAGACATCAAAATACAAAATCTGGCTCCCCCCTGGCTACTTTGTCTTCACTTAAATAGTTTAATTACATTTTTATAATTTTTAAATTTGGTCATTTATGAAGCGAAAAATTTTTATTTTGTCGATTTTATATTTACATTTTACATTGTATTTTTACTATGTAAATTGTGGGGTAGTTTTGATTTTGCAGCTCTTTTTATGTTTTCGGGGTTGCTAAATCTGAATCTGAAATTTCGCGACAAAAATTTCAAGACGCAACAAGGAAAAAAAAGTGCAAAAAATAATGCAATAATGCATTTTTTGGAATTTTTCACTACTCGCTCGAAAACTATACCACTTATCTGAAATCTTGCATCAAAGTACCATTGAAAGTACGAGTATACTCAGGCGCTAGTTGAAAACTAACGTAGTTTTACTGTTTCGAAAATGCACCCGAAAGCACTAAGTAACTACTTTATGTGAAAATTTTGTAATTTTTGTCAATAACATGAACCAGTTATATACTTTTTCTGATGGTCTTTGATGAGCTGATTTCGAATCTGGTCTTGAAATTGCTCAAGCATGTCACGTTTTTGAGATATTCAAATCTAAAGATATAACAAAAATGAGTTTTTTATATTTTTTGTCGAGGTTATTTTTTTTTTAATGTTTAAGGTCAACAAGTTTAAAGTATAAACATTTTACTTCAAAATTTCTTTTTGAATTTTTAAAATACCCTTATTCATCTTCGTGAAATCGTTAGCCTTTGTCTTTGACTACGGTATTCGAAAAATCTCGTTAATTTGCATTTTTGCTGCACATTTTGCAAATTAATTTTTGTATGTAGCGTCACGAAATTTTAGTCGCAAACCTCAGATTCAGATTCAGCACCCCCGAAAACGTAAAAGAGGGCAAAATCAAAACTACTCCACAAATTGCTCGCCAGTATTCAGTTTTTTAAGCCTGACAACCCTGGATGCATTGTGCCAACTCAATATCAATGCGACGCTCACTTTATATGAAATCAGTGGTGTCGTCGCGTTGTTTGGCAGGCATCAGTATTCGGAGATCTGGATTGGATAAGTGGATGAGGAAATGTTAAAAGAATAAAAACACACTTGACAGCGAAAATCAACAAAATTAGAAAATTACTCGATTACGTGGAGTAATTTGATATACTTATGTACATTATTCAATGTAAAGTGGGTAGACAAACGACTTTAACTATTTTAATACATTTATTTATGTTTCTTTTCAAATTCTTGATAACTGCATTATAAAATGTAATCAAGATCATTACCAACAAAATGTGATTATGCCCGTAGCTTTTTAAGATAAGTTTCCACCTCAAAGCCCCTCCATTTATTTTTTTAAATACTGTGGCGTTCCCAAATTGTATGCAGCTATCCAGTCTTAGCTTAAGTGGCCCATGGTCGGAGCGCTCAAATGTAAAAGGTCAACTATTTTCAGTAATTAGTCAGCCATAGATTTTTTAGCGAACTAAAAAAAATCCCACCTAGTTAGGTCTCTTTAAAAAAAGGATGCAATTAAAAAGGTCGCTTAACGGTCATAAAAGGTCAGCTAGTATCAGTAATTGTTTTTTATCAAGTTCTGCTAGCGTGCCACCCCCGCTTCCCTGTGGTTCACGGCGGAAATCTGTTTATCGACTGTTAAATATTTGGATTTCTGACATACCGTTTTGTTGAAGCATTCGGATCAGGTTTTCTATCTTAATATAAAATTCTGTACACCAAAGGTATTTGTACTTCAAAGACGATTATTTTAAGTTATATGATGTTTGTTTTTTTTTTTTTTGTAAATTTTCCTCTACTGCGTATATAAAAACATAAAATTAAAACAAAATTGGGTCATTGTTAAGTAATTTTTGCACGAGTTTTTCAAATTGTCAACCGTTTAGTGTCAACGTGATGACTTGTTAAACGTTGATGTAAAGCTGACAAGAATAAAAGCCTATCATTTTTCTCGTTCACGATGTGTCTTTTTTATGGAAATTTGATTGATTTTTTAAATAAAAAAAAATATTATAATAATAATATTAGCACAAGAGTGTCTCAATAAGTAACGGACATGCGACATGCTCGAATACAAAACTGTTGATTTCGACATTTGCCCTCAAAAACATATAATAGATTTTTGGATTTAGTGATCTGGGGCCATGGCCGTGCCTAGGGGTGGGGCAAAAGGGCAAATGCCCCAAGCGCCTTGCCATGAAAGGCACCGTACCGCACATGGTAAGACACGTTCCGTGAAAGGCGCCACCATGCCGTGAAGGTCGGCATGGAGAAGAACTTACGTAGGAAAAATTAAGAATTTATTGTTGCTATTATGTTGACCAAAATGAAATGCGAATTTGATAAAAATGATAAAAATCGAGTTGATGGACGAAATATACAGTCCACTCCCTATTTTTCAAGTAAAAATACGTCAAATTACACCAAAGAATCAAACATTTTTGAATATTACAAGGGTAGATGGTATGATTATAAACGTCAAATTAGTTTTCAAGTAAATTGACATACGTTGACCAAACGAATTATCTGCAAACGGGACGATTGTATACTTGAAGAAAGCAACATCTGCTGACGTAGCAGGTCAGACAAGAATGTATGATCCGTAAGAATGAACGACAGAAATAATGTTGATTAGTTAAAATATCGACAGGTTAACATTTTTATTTTTTTTAGACAATTTTGTATTACTAACGGGTGATTTTTTAAGAGGTTTAGAACTTTAAAAAAAAAAAAAACACAAAATATTCGAAAAAATGAATGAAATATTTATTTGAATCGATAGTTTGAACCTTGCAATTTAATGTTTAAAGATAATTTTATGCAAATGTTGACCGCGGCTGCGTCTCAGGTAGCCCATCCGCTGAGTCCAATTTTGGCATACTCTTTCACACATATCGGCCGGTATCTCACGAATGAATGCATGGATGTTGGCTTCCAGTGCGTCAATCGAAGCGGGCTTGTCCCTATAGACATTAGCCTTGACATACCCCCACAAAAAATAATCTAATGGTGTCAAATCGCACGATCTAGGCGGCCAATTGACCGGCCCGAAACGTGAAATTAACTGTTCACCAAACTCGCCTCGCATTTGCGCCATTGTTTCGCGTGCTGTGTGGCATGTGGCACCGTCTTGTTGAAACCACATATCATGCAAGTCAAGAACTTCCATTTCGGGCAAAAAAAAGTTTGTTATCATCGCTCGGTAGCGTTCACCATTGACAGTAACGCTGCGATTCGCATCATCTTTGAAGAAATATGGCCCAATAATGCCGCCGGCCCATAAACCGCACCAAACAGTGGCTTTTTCGGGATGCATTGGTAGCTGTTGCAATGCTTCTGGCTGATCTTCACTCCAAATGCGGCAATTATGCTTATTTACGTACCCATTCAACCAAAAATGAGCCTCATCGCTGAACACAATTTTTCGATAAAAAAGCGGATCCTCGGCCAGCTTTCCAAGAGCCCATTCACCAAAAATTCGGCGTTGTGGTAGGTCGGCTGGCTTTAGCTCTTGCACCAGCTGTATCTTAAAAGGCTTTACGCCCAAATCCTTCCGCAAAATTTTCCACGTAGTGCTGTAACAAAGGCCTAACTGCTGGGAACGGCGCCGAATCGACATTTCGCGGTCTTCTGTCACACTAGCTGATACGGCCGCAATATTTTCTTCACTACGCACAGTACGTAAACGTGTTGGTGGTTTAATGTCCAACAAAGTAAATTTGGTGCGAAATTTGGTCACAATCTTCCGAATAGACTGCTCAGAAGGTCGAGAATGCCGACCATAAAATGGAAGCAGCGCGCGATGAACATTTCGAACCGAGCACGAATTTTGATAGTAAAATTCAAGAATTTGCAAGCGTTGTTCATTTGTAAGACGATCCATGGTTAAATTGCAAACCAAACTGAAGCTGTTTGACAGTGACACAAGGTACTAAACACACGTCAGCTGTCAAAACCAGTGTTGCCAAAACCAAACCAGCTAAAAAATCACCCGTTATAAGGACGGTGGTCATATGAAGCATCATAAGCTGGCATGTGAGTATGTTTGTTAGAAAGGAATGACAAAGTTATGCACAAGTTTAAATTTTTTTTAAACGAAAATTTGTCTTTGGCTAGAAAAAATAATTAATACAAGATCAAAATTTTCAATAATAACTATAAAGGGCGCCTAAATACGGTGAAAAAATAATTAGTATAAGAGCTTTTTTTGGCATCAAAATAATCACAGATTTTCCACTCTTAATGGCTTGAAATTGAAGATCAGAATTTTCAATAATAACTATAACGGTGGAAGTGACACGATTTATTATTTAATTTTTTATGAACTCTGTATAAAGGCGGCCTCTCTGAGCTTGTCTCAGGTGCTCTTAGGGGCAGGAACGGCCCTGTCTGTGGCCCAATTCAGCTAGAGTGAGTTTTTTCTGTGTATCTAAACAGAAAATCGCGTAAATATCGATTTTTGCGGTTCAGCGAGAGTGAGTTTAAAATTTTTGACAGTCAAATATTTTGACAGTCAATAATCACAAAAAAAATCTTTCAATTGATAATAATTGTTGACTACACTGTGTATCTATATCTACTATAGCTATATTAGGCACGAGGTACTGCATCTTGCGAGGAACTGACAAATCCTCCAAGAGTATACTTGTCATGAATAAGTGCTTCTCATCTAGCTGTCCGGACTCGGCAAAAAAATGTAGGTCCCCTCCATTCCTGCCAAACACACGCGCACAGGAATGGTTGAGAGTTGTAAGTCACTAGGCCCTAATTTTCAACGAGCTGTTGCGCCACCAAATTTATTTATTTTATTTTAGATGAAGTTCACGTGTTAGAAAATTCTCCTGCTTCAGCGTTATGATGCAGTCAATGTGGTGGTAAATAGTTTGTTTATTGGGTGTGTTGACTGCGTTAACAGGTTAAAACCGTTTTAAAGTTATGGCATTGTTACAAACCTGCTTTTGACATTGATATGAGATAGTAATGGCATCATAACCTAGAAACGTAACATGCTTAGGGTTGCCATATGTCCCCCTTTTGGAGGGACAGTGCCTCTTTTTTATTCTAAAAACTATATTTTGTTTCCCAAAACCAAAAATACAAAAAGGACGCGCAAACGTCTGCCGTTTTAAACATACTAACATTATGTTCCATTTTAGGCCAATAAGTGTTTCCACATTTAATTATTTCCCTCTTTTTGATCGTTAATCTTTGCCCACCATTTTCTAAAATGGTAAGCCTAGACATGCTTGGTACCTACGTTGCCCAATAATTATACAGTATTCCCCGTTAAATTTCACCTCGTTTAATTGACTTTCTCGCTTAATTGACCCAAAAATTTCCATTCGAAAATTTCTTTTATAAATAGAACAGTTTTTTATACGGTCGATTGAACCCCGCTTAATTGAATTACTCGCTTAATCGATTTAGTTGAACGGCCCCAAAGAGCAAATTATTATAAGGCTAAGAAAATTGTTTCAATTTGGAAGCACTTAGCTTGACAGACTGTTCACCGGTATATAAGAAATACGGCAGCTCCTAATTATCTACTTTTTGTCATTTAATATTTCAATGTTGGCTACTGGTAGCACTGCATCGCGTTATTGACAGTAATTAAAACAAAGAAACAAAAATGATTGCCCAACATGCTCCACAACATGCGATGGCCAGTCCAATTAAGCGGGGAATACGGTAGTATAAAACTTGTTAAAGGTTACACTTTACATTACCGTATTCGTATTAACCGTATCAGGGCAGGGTGTTAAATAAAAACTTTTTCTTTTAATCTAGATCACTCGGTTAATATTAACAGAGCTTATTTGCAGGTTGAATATTAGCACTTATTTAATTTTACACAGGAGCTACGTAATTTTTAATCAACTATTTTTCTGCGTGTTGTGTAATTAAATCTAATGATATTTTATACTATCTAAGGTGCCAGTTATAGCATTGAAAATTTTAATCATGGATTTTGAGACGTTTAAGAACTAAAACCATTTATTTTTTTTGATGAACAAATAAAGCTCAAGACTTAATTAATATTTCTTGTCAAAAAAATTTTCAAATAGGGCCAATTTTCCACATAAAAAGACTTTTCTTTTTTCAATGATTGAACTACCTTACCAATGATGAACTACATAACCAATGATCATTGGAATCTCATTGTCATTTTATGTGGAAAGCTGGGCCTACTTGAAATTTTTTTTGGCTAATAATATTAGTTAATTATTAAGCTTTATTTTTTTATAAAAATAATAAATGATTTTGCTTTCTAAATGTCTCAAAATCAATCATTAACATTTTAAATGATGAGTTTCAATGATAGCTATAACTGGCACCTAGGATCAAAAAGTACTTTCATGTATTAGCCCGATAAATCTAGGAATTCTATCAAAGTTGATTGAAGTACGAAATATTTTGATGCAGTTTGGTTCAAATTATAGAGAAAAATAAAAAAACACAGTTTTAGAAAAAAATTGTAACGCCCTCTAGGGTAAAATGGGGTTAAACTGAAAAAGGGTAAACAAAAACTAAATTTTTGAACGGGAGTTGCTAGAAGGTACATTTTTTTGTCTATAGATTTTAAAAATATAAAAAAGTCGTGTAGGTATATATTTTAAAATCCTAAAAAAATTATTTAAGAAGTGATAAGTGCTTAAAAAATGAAAATTAATAAATAGATATTTATAAAATAATTCACCAAAAATCAGGATTTAAACCGATTTTGAATGAATTTATATTTTTAGAAAGAAAGAAATTTTTAAAAAATTCTTCACAAGGAATACGCTTTCAACACGGAGGCATGGTGAAAGTGATTCAATTTATTATTTCAGGATTCAAGATACCCGCTACGATTTTGAAGTCAAGTTTTTTTCTGCATTTGATTTGACATTTCTCAATTTCAGACTAATTCAATTTGAACCATAGAAAGATACACAATCGTCAATGGTCAGAATGGTGGCAAGAAATGGCAACAGTGGATGATCAATTTTCGAAGAAAACCATGTTCAGTGATGAGGCACATTTTCACCTCAGTGGATTCGTCAGTAAGCTGAATTGCCGCATTTGGGCGAATGAAAATCCAAGAGTGATTGTCGAAAAACAAATGGGTGCATTTGGCGAATTTTTTCAAAATGAGGCTGGTCAGGCAGTTACTGTGAACGGTGTTTGTTATCGTGAGATGATAACGAACTTTTGATGGCCCGAATTGAAAGATATCGATGTGGACGATATGTGGTTTCAACAGGACGTTGTCACTTGCCACACAGCTAATGAAACAAAGGCTATTTTGCGTGACAAATTCAATGGCCGTGTTATTTGACGTGATGGCGATGTCAATTGGCCACCAAGATCATGTGATTTGGCACCGTTGGACTTCTTTCTTTGGGGCTATTTGAAAGAAAAGGTGTACGTCGATAAGCCAGCAACAATGCAAGAGCTAAAGGATGAGATAATTCGGCACATTGACGGCATAGAACCTCAACAATGCTTAGCGTCATCGAAAATTTGGACCATCGGATGGAGGTGTGCTGCCGAGGTCGTGGCGGCCATTTGGCTGACATTTTGTTCCATACATAATTGAACCATACCAATTTTATCATAATAAAAAGAAATGACAATAATTTCCTAAATAATTTCTGTCTTATTCAAAATCAACATCGGCCCTTAAAATTTAAACACCCTTTATATTTTTTAGAATCAACTGTGGGGGAGGGCTTAAGTCCATATAGCCCAAGAAGAGGGGGTATATAGTCAATATAGCCCAGGGGGTCCTTGGCCCATATGACCCCCCCCCCAATTGCATCCGCTACTGCATTTCAGATATCAATTATTATCATTATTATTAGTTATAAGCCTTAAGAGACAGTAAATAAATATATCAAGATTATCTATCCGCTGTGAAAATTTGAAATTTTAAGACTACCCCCTTTAAAAGATATAAATAAAAAAGTGTCAAAAATTGACGGAAAATGCATTTTTTGAAAAAATTACGAAAAAAGATATTTCTTTTATTATCTTTCTACAAATATACATATGTATTAAATAAACATAGCAGGCTTAAGCATAACCTCAACGAAAGCAATTATTTCAGACATAAATTTTCAGTCGAACAAATCTTAAATATGTTTCGATAAAGAGGAGCTCCTTAATCTAAATTTTATACCCCATCGTGAGGATGTCATATGTGTAATATCGCAGAACGAGAGGATATTTGTCATTTTTTTTTGAAGGTGCCCGATTCAAGTCAAGACACATTTTAGGTCGTGACTTTCTTACGGAAGAGGAAACAATACAACTCCTTTATGAAATGGACATGTCGAAGATGTTTAAATTTTGCAAAACAGCGCTTAAATTTAGAAGTAGAATATTAGAAGAATGTTTTTAGTCTATAAAACTGTGATTCTATTTATTTTAACTATACATAAGTATTTTGAATCTTGTCAATCAGACAGACGGCAATGCCATACCTTATTGATTGTATATACATATTGTAAAAATCCAAGAAAATAAAATCAATCTAATCTAAATCTATATTAAATCAAAATCGGTTGAAATCCTGATTTCTGATGAATTATTTTATAAATAAAAATTTTTTAATTTTAATTTTTTAAACACTCATAACTTCTTAAACAATTTGTTTTTAGAATTTTAAAATATATGCATGACTTTCTTATATTTTTAACATCCATCGACAAAAAAATTAACCAACCTTCAAGCAACTCCCGTTTAGAATTTAGTTTTTCGATCCTAACCCCATTTTAGCCAGAGTTGGGAAGTAATGATAAAAAAAAAGTTCAATTTCAATTACTTGTAATCGAAATCTCCGACCACTTTTTTCAATTACTCTTAAATGTAATTGAAGATTTTCAATTACTAATTACATGTAATTAAAAAGTGTCAATTACTTGCAATTCAATTACATTAATATAATTGAAAACAAAAGTAATCGCCAAAAAATCTGTAATGATTACTTTTTTCAGTAATCATTACACAAAAGGTAATTAATTAACTGTTTGTGCCAATTACATTTTTCCTGGAATTGCACATAGTATTAGAGCTAGCAACTCAAAAAAAAGTCATTTTAGTATTGCGTGCTTTTGTATATTTCTTTGCTCTTAGTCCTCAGATTAGAATGTTTTAATCAATTTTTTTTGCATTTTAAAGTCTTCAAAATGAATATATTGTATTAGTTTGGCTGTAAGAAGGCCTTTTATTTACTTTTCTTATTATTAATATTATGTTTAATTAATAAAAACATGTAATGAAATACAATCCAAGTAATCAATTACATTAAATGTAATTAAAGCAGAGTTTCCTTCAATTACTTGCGAAAACCCATTACTAATTTCAATTACATGTAATTTTTAGGTGAATTTTTTTCAATTACAATTACAAGTAATTGAAGTTCATGTTTTTTTCAATTACAATTATGTGTAATTGTAATTGAAAAAAGTTTAATTACCAATTACATGTAATTGGAATCAAAGTTGAAATACATTACAAAAAGTAATCATTATTTCCCAACTCTGATTTTAGACTAGACGCCATTACAAATTTTGATCTAAAACTGTGGTTTTATATTTATTTCTAAATCATTTGAACGTTACTACATCAAAACAAGTCATACTTCATTTAACTTTGATATATAGTTAAATTATGTCTAGGATGATCGGGCTATATTACTTGCGGTAAACTATCAGTAGAAAGATATACTTAGATATGTAATTTGCTTTAACTTATTTTTTAATTTACTGGAAAAACAAAAACAGTTACACTGTTTTGTCATTTTGACGATGTTTCTTTGGTTCTATTTTTGATAGTAGATAGTTTTTGAAAGTTTAAAGTAAATAATTTCAAAATGTGTTGCCTGTGTAGTTAAGGCTCCTCATTATTCTCTTCAGTGAATCATTTCCTTATGTAAGACCTTTTTTTTGTCTGGGAATTGTTTTTCAGATACCTATAGAATTTTTATCACCGGTAACGCAGGTCACTCGTAACCTTGTCTTTAATTATAGATTGACTTTCTTATAAAGATAAAGTTTGAAAAAAACAAAATGGATTTCTTCTTTGATTTATTTTTTGATAAGAAAAAATATGTTTAAAAAATATCATAATGCAATATTGTTTATTATTTATAACTAATCAATTCCTACAAAAAAAAATCCTGAAGCCAGTTAATAGAACACTGGGTTCGTAAATTTTTTTTTTAACTTACAACATACCAATTGAGCTACAAAGATGCCGAACGAAGGCCAATATTATTGTTTTTGTTTCAAAATTGTGTTTTCATTTTCTAAGAGATTGTTTCAACAACTTCTTATTACTTTGCTTACTCACATGCCAATCCAATAATAACAATTAGCATCCAATAATTCATTGCGATAATACTCGTATGTATCCAAAATATATGATGGTGAATGCAAGCTTGAGGTCTATAATATTCATAACTGGATTGATATGAATTTAAGTTTTATTTGACACTGTTGTAAAAAAACTGCAATGTGTCTTTGATGTGCTTTATCTCGTTGATTTATTTGTATTAATTGCAATTTATTAATCAGAGTGTTTTTGATTCTGAACAGAGATTGTCATTTTATCACAACAAAATTTATGTCACTTTTTATTAAAACTGTTTTTTTTTTATCAAACGAATTAATAATTGGAATATTTTATAATGATATGCTGTCTTTGAGGATTTAAATTATGCACGATGATAATTTTTAATTTATGCGTACATATTTCGCACTATGATTTATTGGTAAATTATAAAAGTCACAAAAACATCAGAAATTACATATCAAATGTTTTTCCAATCTCCGTTACAAGCCAAATAAAAAAAGCGACAGTAACAAGACTATTATCACTTAACTGCTAACCCGATTGAACTTCACAATTACACTGAAGAATCATAGAAGATAAGTACCCGAGAGCTCCTTCATATTTCTTCTAGTATTGCTTGCTTATCACATGGATTCTGTAAAACATGTTGCATCATACTTAATAGTCAATATCGAACTTATAATGTTGTCAAAAAAATATCAAAGGTTTTTAGTTTTGAAGCATCATCGAACATTTTATGTGTCGGTCGAACTTGTATTAAACTTCATCGAAAAAAGCTTTTTTTCGGAGTTGAACTGGGATGCTGTGAGGCAAAGAGATTTGAATTCGGTGAGAGATTATTTGTTTTTGTAAGAGAGGTGGTAAAAATGCTATGCGAGAAAGTCTGTTAAGTAATTTAACAGTTCTGTTAAGGAATTTAGGTTAGAGCTAGGGAGTAAACCATTTTCAATAACCAGGAAACTTTGACTCTGACGTGAATTGTTATAATGATTGTTTTTTGATCAAAGTTTCCTTCTTTTAAATTCATCTTGGATCTACTCTCAAATTAGAAAAAGTTTTGGAGACAATCCTACCATATTATGTGTTTGAGTACCTACCTATTTGAATATGAGTTGTGACCACGTGTCTTTCAATGGAATTTGTGTTTTGAAGCTTCAAATTAGGAGTCCACTTAGGCGAATTGTTCTTCTTTTAACCTTGTAAAGGTTCTTAACTATACTCTGAGAAAAAGTATTTAAGGGTTGCAATGCAAGTACTTTGCATACTTAGACGTGTGCTTGGGTTACTTTTTTGGGGTTAAAGAAAGGTGACTCCCTCGATAAACGGTTAAGATGAGTAACAAAAAGTCCTTGTTATCAAATTGCAAAAAAAAATTTAACATTGATTGAACCTAACGTAACTCTGGGTCTCCTCAGACGAAAAGGACTTCAATATGTAGTAGCTATTTATGTGTGGGTTTTTTGTGCCCACGAGATAGTAACCTAAAGTAGCATTAATATAGTGATGTCAGGTGCGTTTTTTGAATTTGGTTTGAAGTGCTTAAACTCTTAAACGCTTAATGTTACGAAGAAAATTCTAAGAACGTGGTTTTTATGGAAAATTACCTTGGCTCCCGATTTTTAGATACATTTTATTTCTAAGACTTTCTCATTTTTGTAACCTTTGACCCATTATAACGGACCTAGCACCCATCCAATAGTTGAGGACTTTCCTCAGATAATATGTAACCGCAATATGTAACCTCAATATCAACATGTTTACCAAATATCAGATTGTTAAAAATTTTGTCTTTGAAAAATCTATTCCTACTGGGCTGGATATCATCTTGTACAACAACTACAAACGGCGGTGCTATCGAGTACAAAAAAAGTGCTAAGATTTCGTATTTTGAAAGATTTTCAGTGCTTACCCTCTTTTACAGCACAATATCACCTCAACTGTCGGCGTCGATTTTAGGGCAGAATTTTTTATAATCAATCAAAATAGTAGACAATTTAATTGACTACCGATTTCATGTAGCTACAGTCCACTCCCTCTAAGTCGAACTCCGTTTAAGTCGACATAGAATAACATTTTTGCTCACCATATTTTTGTACTCCCCTCAAATTTACTGTATTTATTTCTCTCTAAATCGAATTTTTGTAAAACTCGTACTAGCTTTAATCTCCCATTAAAATACGACTAGGCTAGAAGTGGTGATGATAGGGTTACCTGCATCATCTCCGTGGGTCCATTGCGCTCCTCAGGATAGAAAAAGGTAGATGTTAGGAGAGGAAGGGTGGGAGATTGATGAGAAATTTAGGAGTGGGATGCCTCCTTAAATAATAATAAATTCTGAGTGAATATCAAGATATTCGTAAGTGGCAGGGTTGAGATGTCGCCCATTTGTCTTATAAGTATTTTCCAAGGGAAATTTGACTTAGAGGAAGTCGACTGTATTTTCATTTTGTAACCAATACAAAAAAAAAGAACTTAGGTATATGCCAAGTTTTTTGTGGTTTTCCAAGATTTTGAAGGGGGTGGAGGGGGCGTGTTTGTAGAAATTTGGAATTTTGATCTACCAACTAAACCAAATAACATCAAAAAAGTTAAGAACTTACCGACCTTTTGTAGGGTTACTCCCCTATTTTTACTTTTATTAACTGAAATATTCTATAATGAGAACATCGAAAATTAAAAAAAAACCATTGTATGACAAATATGTACAAATATATAAATATGTATATGTTTTAATGACACTTCTTGGTAAGATTTTATTTACTTAAAATTAAACATGCTTTACATTAACTTACAGCTTTTTTCATCAGTCGCTAAACCTGTTTTTGAGATAAATATACTTTTCCTTGAAGGTTGTATGGCAAGTAGGTACTGTTATTTTTGGAGATTGTCAAAAAAATCTTAAGTTTAAAATATGAAGAAAATCGCCTTCTTTGGTTTTGGGCCCACTTTTTTCGGATTCTCTATCGTTAGCTGCGTTTTATTATCTCCACATCTGGCTCGAGGTTATTTTCAAACACATATAACCAAAACCACATGGAATCCAGGTTTCCATCGAGGTTTATTTCAATAACTCAGATACAAGTTTAAAATTTTTATTAGTACCTACAATTAGTAGCGTATCCTAGATTTGGCAGTGGGAGGGGGGGGGGGAGGAGCACTAAAGGCTTCTATTTAGAATTTTGTGTATCCGATGGAAATCTCCAAAAAAAAAGTCAATCGCAAAGAATCGGTACCAAACCAAGTCGTGTTGGACTCTTATCGCACTTAAACCACCGGTGTGTTAGGACCAATCTGTGAAAGATCGACAAATGATTTTTCTTTCTTAATTATTGGATCCCATTGGGGGAAGTTTGAAGTTATAATACTTTCTCATAGCTTTTAAACCATCTGTTCATGAGGCTTGGTTCATTGGTCCATTTCGGAATTGGTATGACTTTGCAGTCGCTTATTGTGTGATACAGCGTATTTTTACCCACTTCTGTAGTTATTTCAATTTAAAGGTTACGATGTAGATCGCTATTTCTTATTTACCAAGAAGCATTTATTATTCCAGGGAGGACTTTGCTTTAGAATTCTTGGAAGGGTTTTGAATGCTTATATAAGATTAGTTTGTTCTGGATAGTTACACTCAGAGAAAAAAGCAGGTATAACCAACCAATTTCTGGTTTATTATACCTGATTTTCAGGTTGTTATTTTTCAACTCGGTAAATCAGGTTAACTGATTAATCTGATACCTGATTTTAATGTCGTGTTAAATCAACGTTGGTTTCAGGTAAATATAACACTGCCTTAAAAAAGTAAAACTATAAAATTTTACCTGAGAATCTTGCTAATTTAACCTGATAATCTAGTTAACTTTACATGAAAATCTAGTTCAAAAACATGAATAAAATTTTCAACGTCCTGTTAATTTAACATGATTCAATGTTGAATCAACCCTGTATCCGGTAATTTTTGTCGTGGATCCATGCTTGCAAGCCTCATCTCGAATGCTGCTTAACGTACAATTCGTTTTACATTATTCTGAAATTTTAGAAATTTATTCCTACATATATTATTTTATTTTAAAAATACTTTGTGATACTTACTTAATTTTGAACTGGGAACCTCTCACATATGGAGTACGCATCCTGTGGGCCACTTCGCTGCATGCAAAACTTGTGCCAAACATCAATAAGTTGAAACTGACCTTGTTTGGATGGCTTGTGAGTGTGTGTGCTTTAAGACTAGTGTCACGTTGAAATTAATTGGCAGAGTGTACCTTTAAAATGAGGCCAGGCTTAATTCATCAGGTAAACATAGTAAAAATAAGGATATAAAATGTTACTTCAACCTGATTTGTAGTAAAATAGAAATTCATAACAAGCAGTGTTTAAAAACTAGCGCTAGAAAAAATTAGCGCTATATTCTTGTGGAAATTTCTTGTTTACCAGAATTCAGTGTTAAAATAACAGTTCATCTTCTTAAATCAACTTGAATATGGTAATATAGGCCACCAGGCTAATTTAACACTTAATATAAGATTATTCAAATCAGGTAAATTTCTGAAATGTCTGTAACCTTATATGGGATTATGCACCGTTGAAATTTAACAGGGCCCAGATTAATAATTTACCTGACTTTTTCTCTAAGTGTAGGTAGGTATGAGTTCTTTCCAAGTAACCAGTACATTTTTCTGGGCTCATATTACGAATTACGATTATCGTTTAAGATCCATCGTAATCTTTATATTGCGATTGTGATTTACGATAATCGTTTTATTTTACGACTGCTTTTGGCAGTCGTTTTTAAATTGTTTTGAAACATGATTTTATGTAACTGTCGCATATTTATTATGTTTGTTGTTTGGGTTTAGTTTTGACCTTATCCGGCAATATTTTTTGGTATTTATTCTTGTAAATCATAATCGGTCAATGTCGTGACTATCGTTTCCTTGAATATTTTTGTTTTGCCTTTGGTTTCGTAATTCATAATACGGGCCCCTTACTTCAAGTTTAGTTCCCCTCTTAAGTTCTTTCCATTTAAGCTTTTCATCCAAAGCCATTTCAAGGTACTTATTTGGCAGTATTGGAGTAAGGCACTGCTGTAGGTACTGTTTATAAGAATTGGAACATTGTTAAATTTTGTTTTTGTAAAGTTTATATGCGTCGATCTCGTATCATTTAATTTGATGCGTCCAATCAATAACTATCGACTGCATTTTGCAGTTTAACTATCGACTGTATTTTGCAGTTTTTGCGTAGCCTTCGTTAAAGAATTATCTGGCCATGACAGTTGATGTCCACTGGAATATCCCTTGTACATAACAGATAAAGGGTTGGTCCAAGGGCACTTCCTTGTGGTACACCGTCTTTTATTTTCTTTAGTTCCGAGTAAATTTGGTCGTACCTAGAGTACGTCGGTTCGTAACGTAGGATTTCGTTATTTTGTAATACTGCCTGGGAATGTCCCTATGCAGTGTTCTTTCTTCAATTATTTTACTAACTTTTTTCAGGAGCAGTTTATCGAAAATGTTTGGATTGATTCCAACAAGAGATATAGGTCTGTAAGATGTTACTTTTGTTGGTGGCTTATACCTTGTTTAGGTATAACAATGAATTTTCCAATTTTCCAATGATTGTGACACATACTTTTCATAGTTTAAGGCATGCGTTTAATTAAAATTGGAGTTTTTTTAACGCTTTTCGAGGCATTTTTTTCAAAACCTGTGCTTACGTTCTGTTACTCTACCATCGACAAAACCAGTCGAGAAACGATGAAAGTTGAAACAAGTTTGTATGAGTTTTGTTCCATTTTTCTACGTTTTTTGACCAATTTTATCGATGTGAGAGTTACAGAACGTAAGCACTGAGCAGTTACATATAAGATCGTACCCAGGTGATTTTTTGTCATACAACTTATGTTGATACCTGCTTTTTACTTCTTTAAGCATGACAAAAGGAATTTCACTTTCGTCGCTTCTATCAAAAAACTGTAAGGTAGATGTAGCTGTGTTTGCTGAGAATGGCGTAGACATTGGCGCAAACGTTCAGCGAAGAGATCAGTCTTTTTGCTTAGGGTTTCCGATCCATTTACCATCTTGAGATTTTACTGGCGGGTTTTGTGAATGTGGTCTTTTAAGGTGCTTAGCTGCTTTGTGTAGGTAGTATTCGTCGTCAGAGAATTCAGGAATCTACTTATCATCATTTTTAATCTCACAGATTCTTTTCTTTAATTCGTTGCTAAGACGATTAAAAACTGCCCTATCCCAAAAAAAAAAAAATGTATCATAAAAACAATCAATCAGTGATCTATTACTGAAATCCACGTGTATCAGCTTCTGAGACGGACTTGGCCTGGAATTTTATTTTCATTGATAACAAATAATCTATGGCTGACCGCTTTTTAAAACTAGTTGATTTTTGTTGACCATTTAGATGGCATTCCTATGTTTTTTTTTTATAATATCCCACATATGAGGTGCTAAGATTCCAGAGCCTTATTTATTCACTTTTTAGATGTTATAATATTTTGCGAGATCCCAGAAATCGGCCTTTATCTCCAAAAATTTTAAACATTCATTGAAATTTTTTAAAGCTGACCAAACTGAAACAAACTTACAATTTTTAACCTGTTACTGACCTATTAGATGGCATATTATTCCTGCACATATCCTCAGCAGTTATAGTAAATTTATATTTATGAATTTTCCATAAAAACACTGAAAAAAAATTAAATTTGATGGCACAACAGCTCGTGGAGAACCAAGGCCTAGTGACTTACAACTCTCAACTATTCCTGTGTGCGTATTTTTGGCAGGAAATACTCGTAAAAACACTGCAATGCATTAAACTTGAAGGACAATATGTTATAGATCTGATTAATTTTGCGGGATTTGTGTCTGTACAAAACCAGACTTTTATCTCATATAGAATTACAAAATCATAAATCAATATTTTTGTATTGATAATATTTAAAATTTAAAACTAATTTGAATAAAAAACATTAAAAACAATAAAGGAAAACAAAAAATCCTGTGTACAAAGGCTTGATTTTTATTTAACTCTCATCAAAAATTGCTCAAACCTGAATAATTAGTAAGTATTTCAAATTCACTGAGCCATTTGACTTTATCGGCATCAACAATTCCAACAAGAGATAAAAATCCTTTTAAATTTAGGAAAAAATGTATAAAAAATTAAACAAAAAAAAATATATTGAATGAATTTATTTTAATATATTCAAAGCTCCAATAACCATTTTGCAGTGCTGTGTTGCTGTGTTGAGGTAGTCACAAATAAATGCATTCCGGGAAATTCGTTTCACAATTTAGTTCTTTTTTTCAAACCCTTTTTTTTTTGTTGTCATAGAAATACATACTGGGTCTGGGTGTAGGTAGAGTAGAGAGGTACGCAGTGCTCAACAAAGTTTCACAAATGTTACAGGCATTTTCCGGCGATTGAATTCATATGCCTCAGTAACAGTTTGATTATCTTTTTGAATGGAAATCGGTATTATGGTTATTGCAGAAAAAAAGAAATACCCTTTTATACCATAAAATACGAATCCAATCTAATAAAGATAAATTCATGCAGTTAGTTTCAATACCGAATGAGTTCAGATGCGGAAATTACTTTGTAGAATAATTGATGTTGCAGCAAAACCAAACAACACATGTATTTTTAATGAAAGCAAACTGCACAATTAACAAAAAAATAAAATTACTAGAACAAAAAGTTCGTCGATTCGTATATGTATGTATTTTTGAATTAAAATTTTAAATTGATCAAAGTTTTGTGATATTAGTTGAAGCTGTTTTTATACGGATTAAAAAATGGGTTGGTAGATAATTTGTGGTGACAATTTCGATTTTGTAAATTAATGTTCAATTTTTTTTGCTACCTACTCATAAAAGCGGTAAGAACTTCTGATATTTTTGATTGAGAAATGTTTTCTTTGTATATGTATGGCAGCTAGTTAGAAGTAAGGACAAGTAGGGGTATCCACAGGGTGGAGTCTTATCTCCTTTGCCTTGGGTCCTTGTTGTCAACTGAATCTTAGTTAAACTAAATCTGAGTGGTATCAAGGTCATTGCATACTCCGATGATATTGTGTTAATTGCGTCAGGAAAATTTGTCCCGACTCTGTGTGAGTTCTAACATCAATTAAACGTCCCTGGACAAGCTCAAGGGCCAGACGTTGCGGGCTAAATGTTAACCCACTGTAGACAGACCTGGTGTTTTTTTCAAAGGAAACGCAATATTCAAAACACAAACCCGCCAAACCACCAACGTTACAAGTTTCAGGTACTGCCAAATATCTTGGCGTTGTTCTTGATCGTAAACTAAACTGGAAAGAAAATATTAAAGAAAGAGAAAAAAAGCCACAGTAGCTACACTTGCAGCAGAATATTTGGCCCTAGAACCATTCATTAGATGTATAAACAGCCATTATAAGGCCTCTTCTAGCGTACGCATGCATGGTCTGGTGGGATGGCCAGCCTTAGATAAGGAAACCAACCTTAAAACCATTGCTAAATTCAAAGACTAGCGTGTATTGGCACAACCAGTGCTATAAGAATCCACTCCAACGGCCACCCTAGAAACTTTCCTTTCACTTGCCCAAAAGTTAGCGGTCAAAAGTGCTTTAAGACCTCAAAAATGTTAAAATTTGGAAAAGGAGCCTCAACGGTCAAAGAACTATTATGAATTTGACTGATATAAGCATTCAGACAGACTACGTTTCACCGTACATTGATTTCAATCCAGTAACCATAACAGATATCCCAACCAGGGAACTCTGGAATGAGGACAGGGTCATAAATGAGAACCATGTTTCGGTCTTCACTGACGGTTTCAAAGCCTTGAACGGGATTGGGTCAGACATCTACTCAGTTAACCCACCCATAAATAGATCCATAAAGCTTCCAAACTTTTGCAGTGTATCTCAGGCGGAAGTGCTTGCAGTTTGTGAAGCCGCAAAACATCTCGCCTCACGGAAAGTAACAATGTAGTAGCAACAATGATATTGACACCTTTATAGATAGTCAGGCAGCAATTAAAACCATTTCCTTAATTACCTTAAAGTCCAAACTGGTTAAACGTTGCTGGAATGAGTTAAGATTGCTCAGTTCATCAAACACCAGTAATCCTAAGATGGGTCCCAGGTCATAGGGATATTCACGGGAACGAAATGCCAGATGGACAGGCTAAGTCATCTGTTGATCAGAACCAAATTAAAGCCTCGGTGCTCATGTTACTGGAGCAAGACAAAAGTAGAATACACCAGGGTTTCGTGGAAGCTGCTAATGTCAGATGGTCATCCATTGAAACTTATCGGGTTTCAAGGAAACTATGGCTTAATATTTCGATGACTAAAACAGACTACTTACTCAAGTTAAGCAGGCCTCCAAACGGGCCACAACTTAATGGGAACCCACATGAGCAGAATGGGCATCAGCTTAACGGACTTATGTAGAGGGTGTCAAGATGAAGAGTCAGAGGAGGGCTTATCACACTTCACGATGTGAATGCCCCAGGCTAGCTAGACCTAGAAAAGCAGCCCTAGGAGAATACTTTTTCGATAAACTGGGTGACATCTCTGCCACTAAAGAACATCATATAGTTCTTTCAGAACTCAGAATGGTTCAGAGGCCCCTCACACCCAAACCTAAACCTTCCCCTTTATCTTCAATCCCCTTAACCCCCTCCCTACTCATCCTCACACCTACCTACCTAGATCTTAAGGACCGCAATGGATCCACTGAGATCCGAGTGAGATAATGCGGCTTGCCGTACTATCACCCCTTCAAACCTAACCTAACCTTTGTATATTTATTGTTACTCTCAGTGGTATCGTTTGGTATGTAGGCAAAAATATAGATTTTAAAGATTGTTATTAATTTATTAGATTTCAGCTACAAGCAAACAATTCCTGTAATTTTTTTCTTGGAAAGAGGATGGCTAAGGTAGGTAGAGATTTTGGTCAGATCCAACCGCCGCACGTCATTTTTTCTAACATCTTAGTTTCTTGGAGTCAGATTACGGTTTAGGGCCCGTTTCACAATATCCTAGTACCTATAAGGTTCTGATTTTTAATTATCTGACACCTGCATTTTGAGACACCGTCACACAGAGAATGAATGAGATGGTATTTTAGCGTGACAAAGTGTGGGATGTGATTAGTTGTGTATAGGTTGAATCAACATAATAAAAAAATCTATCGGAAGAGGATCTAATCTAGAAAAAAAATTCCTGCGAAGAATCGCTTAACTTGGTATTAGATACTCACTTCCCTGATAGCTCACTTAACAGTAATAGCTTCGACCATTATAGGTCTGATATGAACCCAGGCTATTCACAAGGTCTGATAACCAGGGACCAGCTGCAATGGGCTCTCAATAGCTTCCAACCTTACAAATCTGTGGGACTGGGACCAGATGGCATAATACCCACTGCAAATGAATAAAGATCTAATTCTTCCAATTCTGGTGTCTATCCTTACTAGTTGCTTAGCAGTTGTCCACATTCCTCTCTCTTGGAGAGAAGTTAAGGTTGTGTTTACCAAAATCTGAAAAATGTTCCCAAGTAAACCCGAAAGTTCTCAAAACTATTAGTCTATCATCATTTCTTCTAAAAACTTTTGAAAGCTTGATTGATATCCATTTACATACAAGCATTGAAATGCAACTATTGTCTACTACTCAACATGCTTGCTCCAGGGGAAATCGGTGGAAACTGTTTTATATACTCTATAGCACGAACCATAAAATATTCCCTCAATCAAAAAGACATAGAAGGCACTTTTAACTATGTCGACAAATCGGCAGTCGCATCTGCAACGACAACTCTGAAGGTAGATGGTTGGCTTGGTGAATTGATTAATCAAATGATAACTAGCAGGGTCATCAACTCAAAACTGGGTGGCTTTTCTGCTAGAACCCAGAAGGTTTGTCAGTAGAGGTACGCCACAAGGTGGTGTCCTATCTCCCCTTCTCTGTAACTTGGTGGTAAATGAGCTGCTAACATACCTGGAAGCGGAGGGTTACACAGTGATTGTTGCTATTACCGTATCAGCATGATACTAACTTAAAAGAACTCTTACAAAACCCTTTAAATATGCAAACCAATTGGGCTGACCGTTGTGGTCGGGGCGTCAACCCCCATAAAACAGAACTTGTCCTATTGTCTAGGAAATATAAAATTCCTCATGTAGACCCTCCTTCTATCAAAGGTATTTCTTAAACATTCGCTGATCAAGCAAAATATTTGAGTTTTATTATTATCATTATACAAGAAAGTGTTAAAAAAGCCACAGTGGCACTCTTCTCATTCAAAAAAGCTGTTGGAAATATATGGGACCTTCAACCTTGTATTTTTTTTTTTTTTTTTTTTTTTTTTTTTTTTTGTAAATTCATTTTTATTTTTCAATTATCTTAGAACTATCTTAAAGCTAGACAAAAATTCATAAAAACTAGCCTACTTATCAATATCTTAAAAGTAACTTACTGGCCCCAGTCGGGCGCTCTAAGTTAAACTAGAATAACTTAATGCTAATGCCTTTCGGCCTAAGAACTATCTTAATACTAAATCCAGGTCGGTTTTATTTTTTACCGAGAAGAATTTCACAAAAAAACTCGGTATCTATGTCTTTATTTTTTGGTTTTATATAAAACTTACAAACTACATAAAACTAAATTAAAGCTAATTAAAACTACTTAAAACTACTTACAACTAATTTTAAACTAATTACAACCTTCTTATAAGCTACTTACAAACTAGAACAGCCACAGCAAGCATTTTCCGGTTTTTATAATTTTTTTTTGTATTTTTGTTGATTTTATAATTTTTTTGGTGTTTTTGTATGTTTTATATATATTTTTTTTTTTTTTTTTGGTGCCACCCTGACTGTCCTTACTTAAAACTAACTACCTAAACCTATGTAAGTCGGCCATACAAGAGAAAATAGCAACGTCAACTATTAAATGTCTGAAGGAACTTCATCTTCGTTTTTCAACCACCAGAACTGGTTCTCCTGCTTTACCCTATCTCTTCGGTCCCGTTCGGACACAGTCCTACTGAACGGAAGGTGCTCAGCTCCGTCTTGTGCGAGGACGTCTCGACTGTAAAGGAGCCGCCGATCTACAGTTCTACGGCCGACGTGGTAGATTAGCGGAACCGCCGCTCTATCCTGGATCAGCCCTCGACTGTCTAGGTGGAGGAATGCATCGGGCGGAATAAAGCCGCTTAGACGCACACTCTCGTAGTATTCGTTGTTGGGGTAATAAGCCCCGAAAATTAAGCTGTTAGACGAGGACATCGCTCTTGCAATGTGACCTCGAATAAGCTTCAGCAAGAAATTATCTATCCTGTTTATGTTGGCCCCGTTGTATAGAGCCAGGTTGGAATAGTAGTGTTTGTACTCCGACTCTGGTGTTCTGTGCAATCCAAGGCAGCGTCGAAGACACTGCCTCTCAAACACCCGAATCTTTTCCATTTGAGATGGGGCAACGTTGAACCAAACCGGGCATCCATAGGCAATCATCGGCCGGATAAGGGCCATGTAGCAAATCACCTTCACCCTGCTATCAAGCCGGCTGCTATAAAACAACCGTTTCGTCAGGGCAAAGGCTCCCCTAGCCCTGGCCAGAGCAGCATTTATATGTCTGTCGAAATACAAATACTGATCCATCCAGATGCCAAGGTACTTTACTACACTTTTACTCGCCAGTGGATGTCCATTTGGCCCTACGATCACCAGCTTGCGCCAGTTCTTTCTCGTATCCCTTGTGGCTCCACGCAACGGAGTCCTAAACAAGATAGTTTCTGATTTCTGAAAGTTGATTTTCAACTTCCAGTCATCACAATATCGTTGAATCTCATCGAAGTCACTCTGCAAAAGAATCCTGATGTCCTCGACTTTTGCAGCTGTTCTGTACGCAATTAGATCGTCGGCATACGCTATTGCCTGAGTTAGACTACCTATCAGATCGCTGGTGTAAATGCTGAATAGAATCGGCGAGTTGACCGCTCCCTGCTGAAGACCATTTTTAATATTAAAGGTTGTGGCAGAAGTTACATTGCCACTTTTGACAACAAACTTTCTGCCATTGAGCATATCATAAAGCATATACAATAGTGGTTTACTAATGCCAAGTCTGGTCAGCTTTAGATATAGACCCTCTAACCATACGGTGTCGAAGGCCTTCTCCAAATCAACCAGACAGGCACCCGTACACTGCTTCTTAGATTTGTTCCATTGGACATCAGAAACGAGTTTCGACGCGGCATGAATGGTGTCATGTCCCGCCTTAAAACCGAACTGATTGTCCGGTATGATATTTTTGTCCTCTGCCCACTTAGACAGAGCTCTATTGATAACTTTTTCGAATACCTTGCTGATACTCGGAAGAAGACTTATCGACCGGAGATTCGCCGGATTGGAGTTGTCCTTTCCCTTTTTCGGGAGAGAATGCACCACAGCTGTCTTCCAACGCACTGGATAATATGCATTATTCAGAGCGTTGTTAAACAGAGTGGTATAAATGTCTACTGCTTCTTGAGGTAAATGTCGAAGTACAACGTTGGATATGCCATCGACTCCTGCTGACTTCTTCTTCTTTAATGAATCGAAGATGAGCTGGAGCTCCACCTTCGTAATTAACAGGGAACTGGGCCCATTTCGCTCGGCGATTATGGCGTTTGCCAAATGATCTTCATTGAACCCGGTGAAACCAAGGTTCTCTGATCGCCATTGCGTGATGTCATTCCGAAGGTAGAAGTGATGGAGCAAGGCTCTGTTTTCCAGGTCGTGATTCGGGCGAATGCACGCATTCACCTTGTACACTTGCTGGAAAGCAGCCCCCACAGCCTCCACTTTCTCCTGCGGATCTTCGACAATAAAGAGGTCATCGTCCAAGACGGCGTCCTCTGGATTAATTCCTGCTGTCAGAAGTACGTCTCTGTTGTCTGTCGTTCTTTGAAGCTTGAGACACGGAAGATCGTTCTGATCATTCCTTCTAAATATCTTGTTAATTTGCGGAAACATGCTCGGGTCGCTAGCATTAACGGCCCGAATTTTGCTGTCCCAATACAAATTAATTGACAACCGATAGTTTTCTTTAATTAGTTGGTTGATGTTTTTGATCGACGACTTCAGTGTCCTAATCTCTAGATGGTGAGGGTCAGTAAACCGTCTGTACAAGAGTTTAAGTCTTGTCAGCAGTCCACTTTTTTGTCTGTGTAGTGCGTCAATGATTGCATTTCGATACATGTCTGTTGCGTCCCGTTGCTTGTATTTCGGTATTGTTCTGTTCATTGTTCGTTTGATTGTCTCGTCCATTTGTTCTAAGTATTGGTCTATTTCGTTATTTGTCAAATTTCTGTCATTTGGTGGGGATATGTTGTTCGATCTAATTTCGCTCGTTAAGGCGTTGGTAAAGCGTGGCCAGCGCACCTTACTATAATTGTAAGTATGCACAGGTACATACTCATCCAACTCCACGAGCTCGTTTGGAAGCTGTACTACGGCAGCAAGTCCGCAGTGGTCACTATCGTACTCGATCGTTCGTAAACAGTTCCTTGGTCTTTGACCCACAGTGTCAGTAATTGTCAGTCTTGCGTCTAATAGCAATAAATCCAGATAGGCACCGCTTCTTGGAAACGATGGCCGATCCGTAGCCAGCAGTTCTATACGATATTCAGCGTTATACTGACTCATCCAATTAAAAAGATGAATACCTCTCGGATTCTGTACTTGATTTCCCCAATCTAAGTGTTTGGCATTCAAATCACCGGCCATGAGAAAGTAATTTTCGTCCAAGCTCAAGTGTAGATCTTCGAAAAGTTTTTCAAGCTCTGTCAAAAAATCAGTTGGCTGAGGTGATTCCGGTGCATAAGCCGCGATCACATACATTCGCTTCCCCTGTTGGAGAGGAATGCATACGACACACGCCTCTAACAGCCGAAATCTACGTAGATCACTATTATATATAACTTTATGATTTATGCCTTTTCGTATGAAGATTGCGACGCCCCCCCCTTGAGTGGAGTTGGGTCGATCTCTTCTAACGATATTGTAATTGTTGTTAGTCAGTTTATGTTTCTGGTTCAGCTTAGTTTCGCTGGCCATAAACACATCTGGACTTTGGTCTTTCAACAATTGGAAAAGATAAGCTCTACGTTCGGTCCTAATCAGTGAATTTACATTCACAGCAAGGATCCTAAGAGGCCTCTCCGACAGCGCGCCTTTAACCTCTAATTTGCGTTAGGCTAGGCAAAACAGAGTAGAGATAGTCTACCCTAGTCGCCTGCTCCTTTATCTGATTGTGAAGACCTGTCAGCTGGCCTTGAATTGCCAGCAACATGCTTCTAATTTCGGCCTGAGCGTCCGGAGCTTTTGGCCCGAGGGCCGGTTGAGCTACCTTAGCTGCAGGCTGTACCGTTTTTCCCTTTCCTGCCGCCATTTGGGCGTAGGAAATTTGGGGATTGACGGGCGTTGTTGTAGGAGCACGCGTTGATGGGCGTATCTCTACCGCTGTCTGCTTAGCCGCTTTATTGGTACGAATTTGCTGAAACGCTGAGCAACCCCGATAATTAGCAGGGTGCCCCTCCTTTCCGCAAAGTGCACATTTAAGCTGGGTCATGTCTTCGACCCGTTCCTCGCCGAGTTTACACTCTCCCTTTATGTGGTCCTCACCGCACTTAACGCAGCGTGGCTGCATTTCACAGTTTGCTGCAGCGTGGCCAAACCTTTGGCAGCGCATGCATTGAAGCATGTCGCCGCGTCTTTTTAATTTATCCCAAGTAACAACCTGGTAGTTGAGGACGGAGATACTCCTCAACCTATCCAGTTTGCTGCTGGGCGATAGCTGTACCAGAAAGAACGGCAAAGACCGTTTCTCCCGTCTGGCTCTGACTGTAGCGAACGGCTTGACCCCGATAAAGTCGAGATCGTCGCTCGCTTTTTGACGGAGCTCATTTAAGAGCACCTGTGGTTCCGTGCAGGAATCAATGCCCTTCAAGAGGACCGTCTGGAATTTATCCACTTTGGGGGTAAAACTGAAGAACTCAGTCGTGGATTTCTTTAATAAATCTTTTATAATTTTATGCTGTGCCACTGTGGAGCAGTGGATAGCGTGTCTATCTTTACTTAATCGTTTTATAAAAAGTTTTGGCCTATGGCCGACTTACACAGGTCAATGGTTTCCTGAAGTTCCATTTTGTATGTATTTATAGGTGGCACCTTTTCTTTTTTATTTTGGGGCGGCTGTGGCTGCTGCTGGTGATCTCCCTGCTGCTGCTGCTGCTGACTTTGCTCCTGTGGTTTTCGTTGCTGCTGCTGCTGTTGTTGTTGTTGTTGCTGTTGCATTTGCTTTTTTGGACGTTGCTCCTTCGGCTTCTGCTGTTGTTGTTTAATTGGCATCTGTTGTTGTTGCTGCTGTTCTTTTGGATTTAGATCCTGCTGCTTGTTTTTCGAAGGCAGCTCTTGCTCTGGCGCTGCATTTTTTGGCGCTTGGCCCGCTTCTTTCTGCTCGCGCTCCTGTTTCTCTCTTTTGCGTCGAGCTTCTTGCTTGCTTTTGAGAGCTTCTATTAGTGGGGTCACAATGGAATTGAGACGTTCCATCTCCCCCCGAATGACATCAATTTTTTGACTGATGGCCTGCTCGTCCATTTCTTCTTGCGCCTCATTTTCCTCTTCGGAGGACGCCTCTGGTGTGGTTACATCCACAAGCAAGTTGCTGTTGGAGTCACCCGTTGTATATAATCCCTCGCCACCTTCGGACATATACTCGATGTCGTCATCGGATGGCGAGGTATCCAGTTGTTGATGGATTTTGGCTGCTGCTGTAGTTTTGGCTGTGCGCGCCGTCTCCTTCACCCCGGCTGGCAGCTGGGCTGAGGTGGTGGTGGAGCGGCGCTTCACGAGGTTCGACGCACAGCTTATCTTCTTCCTCCTCTTGTTTTTGGCATCGGCTGTTGGTGCCGTTGCTTGTTTCGCCGTTGCTACGGCACTTGTTGATGGCATGGCTGGTGGTGCCATCGCTTGCTTCGTTGTTGTTGTTGTTGCTACGGCGCTGACCGTAGCTTTGGCTGGTGGTACCATAGCTGTCTTTATTATTGTTGCTGGGGCACCTTTCGATGTCCCCGCGGTGTTGTTGGTTTGCATTTGCTGCTTTTCCCAATCGATAAAGTTTTCTACTTCACGATTGTGAAAAAAAGCAGCCAAATAATTTTTGCCCGACTGGGACTCGAACCTGTGATCCTCAGGTTGTCGGTCGGCCACCTCTACCTCTGTGCTATTGCACTATTAAAAATAGCTGGGTAAAATTAAAACTTTGAAAAGTCACTCCGATTTTAGTTAAAGAAAACTGTGAAAGCCGATAACGTGCGCACACTTCCACAGATCGAGATCGACTGCTTCAACCTTGTATTATTCATAGGCTTTATACTTCGTGTACTTTAGTGATTAGACCAATTCTTACTTATGGTGTTGCTGTATTGTACTCATCTAGATAAAGCATTAAACAGCGACAAACTAGGCAAAGTACAACGCTCGGCTTGTTCATGTATAAGTGGTGCGCTTTGTTTGACGCCCTCTGCCTCTCTAGACGTTTCGCCTATATCTGACGCCCTTCGATATTTTTAGCAAACGGGTGGCTGCTAATACAGCCATTCACCTAGAAGCTTCCTCACAATGGACCTACAATAACATTGGCCATTCCATCATTCTGAGTTCATTTGGATCACTCCCAAGTCACATCGATTACACCATCCCAAAACTATAAAGACTTTAAAGTTACCATTCCTTCTAGAACTCTCGAAAATTGACAACGAGTTGTTCCCAGGTAATTGTAATTGTAAGGTCGATGAACTCGCTTAAAGGGAAACAACTCTACCTTACCTCTTTTCTACCTAGTAGGGCAGATATAGGTATTACCCATCGCTGTAAAAATCAATCCTTATGTGGAACAATATCACCAATTTTTTGGCAACAAAATAATGGATTTAAAGCGACCTTAGTGTTTGATATCTCTAAGCTATCACATACTGTCTAATACTCGTCGGATATTGATACTCATCTAGAACTCTTTGCTAGTTTTCTTGAATCTGTTTATTCCTGTCCGATGATTACTTCCGTGCCCAGTTTAGAAGAAAAAATTGAAATCGGTTTAATTCAGCTAAGATTGGAAGAAGTTACAATGGGGCTTCAGAGTCTTAAAGCTAATTATAAATGTGATGTTGATGGTATACGATCAGAAAAATTGCAGTGTCCGAGGGGTTATTTTTACCTGAGCGGAAGGAATCATTTCTTGTTCCTGAAAATTTGGTTAAAACTAAAATTGAGTTTCTGACTAAGGAGTGCTTGTCAGAGTCACAACACAGCTTTGTACCTGGGCGATCTACTGTGACTAATTTGGCGGTATTCTTATCAAATGTTATGAACGCACTGGAGAATAAATGTCAAGTGGATGCGGTATATACTGACTTCAGTAAGGCATTTGATTCAGTCGATCACAGTATTTTATTAAAAAAAAACTTGAATACTTTGGTTTCCATTCTGAAATGCTTAATTGGATTTCTTTGACTATTGATTGACAATAAAGTTTTTAGAAGTATAAATTGTACTTCTGGAGTTCCCCAAGGGAGTAACCTTGGTCCATTACTATTTATATTATATATTAATGACATAGTGAACGTAATTCAAAATTGTTGTAATCTGCTGTATGCAGATGATTTAAAATTGTTTTTAAAAATCAAATGCATTGATGATTGTGTAAGAGTGCAACATGATTTGGACCGGATTTCAAATTGGTGCTATTTTAATTGTTTAAGACTAAATATTGGAAAATGTAAAACTATAATATTTTCTAAAGCAGCATTAGCTCCTAACTTCCCATATAACATCAATTCTAATCCCCTACTTAAAGTTAGTGATACTAAGGATCTGGGTGTTATTTTTGATAGCACATTTTACCCAAAGAAACATATCGACCATATTGTTGCTAAGCCGAACACCTTAGTTGGACATCAAGAGAAATAGTAAAGATTTTACGGATCCTTATGTTTTACAAAGCCTTTACACCTCGCTGGTTTGGTCGACAATTGAGTATGCAGATGTTATTTGGAACTCATGCTATAGAGTCCATTCCGACAGCATTGAACAAGTTCAAAGGCGATTTACTAAATTTGTATTTTATAAAATGCGTTGGAGTTTTAGTCCTGACTATAATGCTAGGTGCCAATTGCTTGGTATTAAATCACTTGCATCTAGAAGAAGTACTCATGATGTAATGTTTGTAAGAGATATAATATGCAATCCTATAAAAAGTCCGTTATTTCTTTTTATGTACGAACAAGACAGTTAAGAGAAAGATATCTCCTTTTTGAGGAAATACATTGAACAAATTATGGACAGAATGAACCAATATCACGAGCTATTTCCTCGTTCAATGAAGTTTGTGCCATTTTTGATTTGCATTTATTTCGAGATAAATTTAAAAATGAATGATTATTAAGACTTGTATTCTAGTTATTTCTTATTTTTTTATTTTTATTAACAAATCATTGTTACTTATGCCATATCTGTAAGCAAGTGCTTGTAGATGAGTAACAAAAAAAAATAGGCAAGCACACGCAACGCGTCTAATGACTTTTGTCGAAGCTGCAAGCATGATGAAGAGAGATAGAATCGATCCCTCATCCCCATATCATAAACGAAGACTTCACCTCTTGGTTATTTCTGCTTTAATGATATAGTGATCTAGTACACATAGACATACATAGGTAGTCTGCTATCCTCCATAAGAAGCCTCAAATGGTTCACCGAGTAAGGAAAAGGGTTTTAATGTGGTTTCACAAAAGACCGACTCATGGTCTTAGTGTATCAGTCACTTCAACTTAACCTAAGTTATACAAAAATGGCTTAAATTAGAATAACGATTTTTAAAAACCAACGGCAAAACTTAGAATAAAATGTTGTTGCTTCTCCAAATCATTAAGCTGGAAGTTTTTTTGCTCGTGGCCAGGTATATAATTTCTATAAAAAGGTTTTTTATGATATAAATTCTACATACATATTTACTACTGAAATAAATCAGTTAAGTAGAAGACTTAGCATTAAGGATTAATACAAATTGCGTAAGAAAAAGGCTCTCACTATGTCACTGATAAGTCCAAGTGAGTTTGAAAAACGAAACGCCAACTTATGGGACTGAAGACCATTAAAAGCTATTTTGAATCAATGTGCAAGTTGTTCAAAATCTTCGAAATGCAAATTGCAATTTTTCAAGGCTGCTGTAAATTCATTATATAATTTACATACTACAATCAGAAATAATTTATCCCTATACAGGTACCTATTTGAATAAAGAAAATTAAAAAGTGGCGCCCAAGAGAAAATATTGCTGGCTATTCAGCCAAACTAACTGCTATATTAAAGTCATCAAAGTTAACTTTATTCCCAATGGCTGCGTCCTTGACCTTTATAGAACTGTGGAAAACCATTATCAAGGGAAAACCAGCAAAAGGAACAAAAATAAAAACAATTTTTGGAATTCTTCGGCAGAAGCAGATTTAAATGCTTCAAAAAACTTCGCCAGTAACCAACATTAAAATACCAAACTCAACGAAGCGTTTCCACAAAGTGCTTTTAAATATGCGAAACTTGAAAATAAATTATTATCTTGAATGTACCTATAGTACCTATAAAAGCGAGTCTGCCTGAAACTTAATGTGGTTGGTCGGAATAATTAGCGGTGCAGTTTTGGTGAGGATGGTTGGATAACCTTCAAAAGTCCTTGCCTTAGTGCATTTACCAACAACGAACAACTAGACAAAAATACTCAAAAATACACAACCCATTACTATTAATTTACCAAAGCACCAGTCTGTGTGTCTTTGTGTTCTTGCTGTTTTCTTCCAGTTAATGTGATTTATGTGATAAACTCGTGCGAAAAAGAATCCCAAATGTGCACTTTTAGCCAAATAATATCCTGTGATGTGTGCACAGGATGTTCTTTTGCCATGCTTCGTCGTACCTGCGATTCATGTGCATGCGAGTAATATTTCATAGGATGCGAATTTCTTTTGTTCTTTCACACACTGCCATATGTTTTGCCGCGTGGAAATCCTTTTTTTCTCAACATTATGGCATTAAATCATCGTTGTCGCACTTAGGAAAAGGGTATCTTTACTGTAAAGTTATATTTACTTCTTGGTACTAGTAGATATATGGATAGTGTATTGCTGCAGTATGCTGCCTTTGAGTACATATACGAGTACGTAGGTTTTATCTTTTCACCTAAAAAGCAGTTCATTATAAGTATGACACATGTCTTGAATACCAACCGAAGGATGTTCTACTGCTTGGGAATATCATGGGCAGAATGAAGAAATTAAAAAGCTATTGTTTTGTTTTGTTGGATGGATTTTCTG
Source organism: Dasysyrphus albostriatus (assembly GCA_946251815.1). Lineage (NCBI taxonomy): Eukaryota > Metazoa > Arthropoda > Insecta > Diptera > Syrphidae > Dasysyrphus > Dasysyrphus albostriatus. Next base: position 82,870,369 of record OX276335.1, read on the forward strand.
GATGGTTGGTTCGCAGTGTTGACGCAGGCTTAAAACAAAAGTCACTATATTGTAGGTCCACAACAAATTTTGAGAACGGGTGTAAGTCCGCATAGTACACCAACACGTAGGAAATATGTTACGTAGAGGCGGCACTCTTCGACACCTTAAGAGAAAATATGCAAAAGTGTACAATTTGTTTTTACATATTTTTTCAAAAACTTAAAAATTCTTTTGCAAATTTATGATTCCATCAACGTATTGGCGGAGTTTAAGATTTTTTAAGATTAGTTGCCTATTTTTGCTTAAGTTCACGACACGGGGCATCTCCGACAATGGCTGAGGAAACTAGGTCAGAACTTTGGTTTTTCGTATGTAAATCTTAAGTATTTACTTATTAGCAAATAAAAATAAAATTAAAGAAAAATTGTCAACTCATTTTTTAGATATCGAATTTTCAAAAAAAAAATTGAAATTTGTAATATTTTTCAAATCTTGTTGGAAATTTGTATATGAAAAATTAACTTAAATCTGTTAAGCCGATAGTAAAAAATTTAAACTTAAGAAAAACGTTCTATAAGAGATACTTTTAATAGTTGGTATTTGTAATTTTTATAGTTTTTGGTATCACTAATTTTAGCATACAGAAAAAGTTTTATCAAAATCGTAGATGTTTTTAAGAAAAAATTTATTTTCCTTAACGGTTTTTTAACATTTGTATGGAAAGAACCGTTATTTATTCATAAAAGTAAATTTTGTATTTAAAACTTTAAAAAAAAAAACCTTAAATACCAAGTTTTTTTTTTTAATCGACCATGTTGTTTTCAAAATATTTGATTTTCAATAAAAAAATTTTGAATTTTTTTTAAAATCCAAAAAACATGTTTTTTTTGGAAATGTTGGTAAGAAAAACTATTTGTATTGTTTATTTAATTCTTTTTATTTGAACTTGTTTATTTATTTAATATAACCTTTTGTTTTGCAAACCAAAACAATATTTGTATTGTTTAGAAGCTTCTGTATAGAAAAAATTATTGAAATCAGATTTACCGTTTTGAAGAAAATCGAAAATAAAAAATTGATTCTGTACCCCACGAATCATTAATTTTATACCTCCCGTATCAATAATAACCATTTTTTGAAAAGTGGTTTCTCACCAAAAGGTAGCCTTTGCTGAAAGAAATTTATTGATTTCTTTTTTAAGAAAAGTTGTTTTTTTAGAAAAATTTGATTTTGTAAAATTGCTAAAAAGAAAATGTATGATACATATGTACCGTTATTTTTAGTTCTAATAAATAAAAGAAAAATAACGTGTGGGCAGAATCACAAAAAACCACTGTGTATACCAAGTCTTAAGAAAATCAATCCAGCCGTTTAGGCTGTAGCCGAACAGACAGGATTGTGAGACTCAGTTTTTTCGTCTTCCCTTTCTTTAAGACAAGTCCGATCAAAATCTCGAGTAAAATTTTTGTACGAATGAATAACTTGCCATATAGTATTAACCCTTATGTGACTCGATCCCTATACATATCATTCGTTCGCCCACTCCTCGAATATACTTCTCAAGTTTGGTCCCCTTATCAACTTATACACATTTCCAGAATCGAGAGCGTCCAGCGTCGCTTCCTTCGCTTTGCTCTTCGAGGCCTTGAATGGACCAATCCCCTGATCCTGCCTCCCTATCTAGACCGCCTTAAACTAATCAACTTGAATTCTTTGAAAGAACGCAGAGAAATATCAGACATTCTCTTCATTCATCGATTATTTTCTGGTTCCGTTGACTGCATTTCACTCCACAACTCTCTTTTAACATTAACCCTCGTTCTCGAAAACCTCGTCTTTTTTATCTTCCAACCCACAGGACCTCCTATGGCTCAAACGAACCTATCTCTCGAATGCTGCGAAATGTTAATCTGAACATGAACTCCTTTGACTTTCACCTTAGTACTCCATCCCTAAAACTCCGTCTTTTGAATCGCCCTCCCCCTCACTAACGTTAGCTTAAGTTCTTAGTTTTAAGTTAGATTAATAATTAGCTCGTATTAAGCCGAATAAATGGGGGTTTTGCCCCCACCAAAATTTGTATAGTACCTATATACATTATTGTTGTAAGACCAACGATTAATTAATTTAAGGCAGTCGTTTTAGAATTTAATATATTTTATTAAAATTATTAAATGAACATTATATTCGAAGAAAAGTTAAATATAGAATGAAAAATTATTTTCTAGTCAAAGTGTAGCTTTTATGTCCTCCAACAATTATGTACAATCTGAAGTAAAAATTTATAAATAACTTTTAGTTAATTTACATTTGGATGGGAAGCCTTTTTTCAAAAAATGGTTATTAATGGTAGGTTACCTAATCACCTCCCAAGTATAATTTTTTTTATGATTTTCAAAAAGTTTAAATAATACTGTCTACAAAAAGTTTCAACAAAACAATTTTTTGGACTAAAAAAAAAAAAATTTTTTTGTTTGAAAACCCAATTATTTGAAAAGAATTAAGCTGATTTACAAGTTTTTTAGCACTTTTAAGAATATTTAAAAAAATATTTTACTTTTATGTACGAACAACAGAAAAATAAAGAAAATTTTATTTTTCTCAAAAACGACAATTACGATTTGAATAAAAAATTTCAATGTTCCCAAATAAGAACGACAACTTTTATCAATACCCCCTCAAACGGATTTTAATATTTTTTTTTTAAATAGACAAACAGTTGCAATAAGTATAAATAGGGAGCCTGACAAAATTACAGTAAGGGAAACTATGGACTTTTATACTACGTACAACAGTACTAAGTAGAGAATTTTAAGCATATAAATTACGAGTGTCATTACTACGAAAACGGTAGACAGCTTATTGTATCTTGGCTTTTGGGCTGGCAACAATAGGAGGAAAAGTGCGAAACCACAGAAATATAAATATTGTAAATCGTTGATTCCTATCGTTCAAGTATAGATACATAAAATAATAAGGCATATGAATAAATATTAATGACGGGGTCACAAGTGGGGATACATTTATACGAGCACGGGAACGGAGTCAGACATAATAAGGAATACCAATAATAGTCCAGTCAAAATAGACATAAAAATGTGCAAACCTAGCCAAAACTCCGATAAGACTAAAAATTGGTATAGACGTTCTCTTTGGCATAACAAATCAACTGCCAAAAGTCCCCGTCAATCCCACTCGAGCATAAAAAGTTAGGTAAAGTGTCGAAAAAGTTGTTTTTTAGCCTGTAACTTTTGGACGGTAACTGATATCGAAAAATAATATGAGAGAGCTGTGTAGATCATGCAATTCTCTACAAAAAAGATTAAGACACTTTTTTTCATAAGTCCATTGGTTAAGGATATAAAGCTATTTCAAAAATGGTTAATTGACGAAAATATCGGGTTTTTGCGAATAAATCTTTATCGGTAAATGTTATCGCAAAGTGATTCAAGTATTGTTTGTAGTTGTGTTGACTCCTTACATAAAAATGCTAACATTTTTGTTCTAACATTTACCGTTTAAAAGATATAAATATTTTAAGAATTTGGTCAAAAGCCAAAAATAACGGTTTTCTGTTTTTTACTTGTAAATAACAATGGTGTTCAAAATAAATGTGTGCTCGGTCTGTAGATAGCACAATGTTCTACTTAAAAGGCTTTGACGGTTTTTCCCATACGAGTGGTCAGTTACAAGATATTGAGATTTCAAAATGGCCAAATGTCGCAAATATCGAACTTTCAGCTGCAATTCATAAACAATTTATGTTATCGAAAAGTAATTTATACAACAATTGTAGATTCTGTGATGCTCTATAAAAAAATATATTTTTTTTCTTAAATTAACCATTCAAAAGAAGTAAATACTTTAAGAATTTGGTTTAAAGTCAAAAATAACGGTTTTTTAATTATTAGTCTTAAATGGCTAAGGTGTTGAAAAAAAATCGATGCTTAGCTTGTAGAAGTTGAAATATACTACCTAAATAGGAAGTTTAATTTTTTCCCATACAAGTGGTTGGTCAAAAGATATAGATATATATTGTCTTCGAACTCAGCATATATTGGTAAAGACAATTGTGTCATTTAAGAGTAAGACAAAGGAAATCGGTTTTAGTAACTCTTAATAAAATCTTAAAATAGTTATATCTTTTGAATTGTAAATTTTAGAAAAAAAAATATTTATGTCTGGTTGAATATGACATAATGTACAAACTTTGCATAAATTACTTTTTGATAACGTTCACGGTTTAAGAATTATACGTGAAAAAACTATATTTTTGGCATTTGGCCCTTTTAAAATCGCTATATCTTTTGACCAACCACTTGATGGAAGGAGGGGTAGTTTTCAGAATATTTAACTTAATTTTTTTTTAAGCCAGGAATCCTTTCTATAATATGGTTTTTAATAAAGTTTTTATTTTAAATAGTTTTTTTTAGTCTACATGTTTTTATTTTTTTCGCGTATTATAAGAATGATTTTAAGAATTTACCATCCTTAACTATGCATCTCCCCAACTTATAGCATTCATCACCCACCATTCTAAATTTACTTGTCTTCCTATATTTCAGACTCCGTTCCCGTGCTCGTATAAATGTACCCCGTCATTAATATTTATTCATATGGAATATATAGGAATCAACGATTTCCAATATCTATATTTCACACTTTTCCTCCTATAATTGCCAACCCAAAAGCCAAGTAACAATAACCTGTCTACTGTTTCGTAGTTATGACACTCGTAATTTATGAGTTTGAAAATTGTTTACGTAATATTGGCCGTGTTTTATTATCTTCTATCGGGATCCGGAGCTGGATTAACTTTTAATTCAAAAACAAAATAGTTGACAATTTTGAAATTTGTTTTTGTAATACGTGTTAAAATTTTTTTTTAAATATTGGCTGGCCAGCGTGCTGTTTTCTGTAGACGGTGCTGATGGTGCAGGTTTAATCCTTTTCGCGCATAATTCTTCGACCAATAAAATTAAATTTAAGTTATGTAGGAAGGTATATATGTAAATTCGAGCTCTAATTTTTGTTTGGGTTTTTCTTTTTTGAATAAATATACTCCAGAATTGAGTGTTGTCGAGAGTTTTTTAAAGTTGCAAATTTATTGATGCAACCATGTATGGATCCTTGGAACCTCACATATCGGACATTTTACAAAAAAAATTACATTTAAAGGTCAACAAGTCAATTGGTCAGCCCTAAATAACTTGTTATCAATGCTAAACCTTTCTCAAGGTCCCGGGCGTTTTTTGGCCACTTCACGGTCATAAAAGGATAGCTATTTTCAGTAATTGGTCACCGATACATTTTTTCAGTAACTGGTCAGATATGGATTCTTTTTTAAGATTTCAATAAAGTTGAGGTAAATGAGCTACTAAAACCTTGAAAAAAAAACTATGGCTGATGCGTTTCGTCGCATAAAAACTAGTATAACGAATGTTGTGAAAATAGTTTTTAAAAAATATAGATAAATTAAAAGTTTAGAACAATAGTTAAAAATATCTTTAGTTTGATTTTCTTATGAAACTCACTTTCAATTACTTTTCGCACATTTAGCTATATTATTAACACAACAAGGAACCATATTAAAAAACTTTAATAAAAAATAAAATTACAGAAAAGCCAGAAACCACGCGTGCCCTTGAGTGACCTTAAGAAACTTTAAGCCTTTATTACAAGTTATCTAGGACTGACCAATTTCTAGGACAAGTTGACCTTTTCTGACCAATTACTGACCAATAAAATGGCATTTTCAAATATCAAATTTCCCATATATGAGGTGCCGAAGGTCCAGAGCCCTGGCCACGATTCCAGAAAAGTCTCGGTGTCATTTGGTATAGGTATTGGAAACCGAATGCTCTCGGTAGTATCGTTTGGTATCGGCAGATTTATGAATATTATTTTTATGTTATTACAAACAAACAATTCTTGTAATTAGTCTCTCGGAAACAGCTCTAACGATTTCGATGACACTTTCACATTTTCTTCTCTTTTAGCTGAGAGAAGGATTAGGTAATAAAAACCACCCACTGCCACCCCCATTTTTCTTATGTGTATACTTGTTTTTTTTAGTTGGAGGAAGTGACTTTAGAGAAATCCACCGACTGCGACGCCTATTTTTCAAATATCTTGCTTTCTCGAAAACGGCTTCTACGATTTTTTTAAAACAATTCTACCGAAAGCATTCTTTTAATAACCATAACCGGAACTTTTTTCATAGACATTGTTCATTCAACGAAATAAAACTTTAGTTAAAAATATTGTCTTTCATTCATTGTGCATATTTTATGCAATTAATATTTTAATTAAATCTTAAAAAAACAAAGCGAGATCATGTAACCAAGTCATTCATTTTTTTTGCGACTGAGACAAGACCGAAACCAAATGGGACGGATTCCGATACCGAGACGAGACTGAGTTATACGAGACCGAACGTGATAACGTTAAATGATACTAAAATTATTCGATATTGAGATACCGAGAGGATACCAACAAAAGTATCGATTGGTTTGGAATCATGGCCAGCCCTAGACCCAATGTGTTATGAGTATGACAGTACTTACCCAATATTACAAGAACATAGCAGTGGTTGGAAAAACTCGCCCTTCCGGCTGTCCTCTTCATATTTGTGTTCCAAAGATGATGGAAGACTTGAGGTTTTTCCTCTTTGAATAAATATATTTCCAGAATTAGGTACTGTTATTAAGTTGCAAATTAATTAATACGGCTATGTCGGGTCTTCTTTTCCATTCAAACACCTTTTCTGTTTACCATTTGGCTAAAACCTAAAGCCAAACCAATTTCTCAAATTGCAAATAAAAATTCAATTGTGTTTACTATTATTTATTTCACTTCTAGCATTTTATTCAAAAAATTTAAATAAAGGAACAAGGACGATTTTAAGGCATTACGTTTAACCACTCTCACATAAAAATTCTCTTTGGAAAATTTAATAATTTAAAGTTTGAAAGCTGTTCGCATGACCAAATCGAAGTAAGTATCATTGTCAATGGTTGCACTTATACTTGCATAATAGTCCATGAATTCTTCTTGTGTCACCTGTAGGTATTGAAATAATTATTTTAATGAAATATTAAATAGTTAAATAAACAAACATCAAACTACTTACCATATCATCAGCTTCGCCACCCTTTCCTTCGAAGTTCTTAAGAAATTCCTTAAGAATCTCATCGGCTGACATTTCACCACTATTATATTTGGGATGTTCCTTGACTGAATAAACGTTCTTGAGGTCATCAATTGTGATAACCCCATCACCGGAAGTATCCATTTTATTAAATGCTTTATTGACTATATCGATTCGACGTTGATTCATTGGAGGCTTGTTTAGAAGATATAAATTTGCAATTGAAACAGAAGTCTTATTTTTTATTGTTTTGATATTCTTACCCGAAGTTTCAACAAGAATTCTGTCATGTTTATAGATCCATCGTCATTTGTGTCGAAACTAAAAGAATTAGACAAATTAAAAGATGTTGAATTGCAACTGAATTTCTATTTGAAATGTTTTTAGACATTCTTCTACAGTTTGGGTTTTGCGCACAAAAAAGAAACCATATCTACCTACCTATAAAACATTTGGTTGATCTCATCATCGGTGCAGGCCAGGCCGGTATCCCGAATTCCTTTTTTAAACTCGTCAAAATTCAGAGCTTTGCTACCATCGTCGTCCATGTTCCGGAAAGACCTGTACGTGCAAGAAAGACCACAGAATAAAACCAAAAATGAAAACAGTACAAAATCCCACAAAGAAAACAAAGTCAACACCAAACAATACACATAAAGTACATATATCCATAGCAAAAGAATATATACACCAGGTTTGGACATATGTAGATCCAATTATGTCGAGAATTGTGAAGAATGAATAAGGACAATATGTAGTTTTCTGTGTATCCAGTCCAATTCCAGGCCCACACATTGTATGATTCCAGCGAAACGATGTTGTTTGGTTTAATTTATTTCAAATGAAGTGTGTATAAATCTAACGTACCTGGCAAGTCCAAGGATACCAGTTGCACCACGACTGAAACAAAGCAATCTCAGCTTGTCAATTGGATCCTTTTCCTGACCATTGTCCAGAGATCGTTGGGATTCCTGGCTGAGTGAAGCTTCCTTTGTATATAAGTCTGGTAGGTGATGGCTCATCTTCAAAGTGGATAGGATTTTTTTTTTTGGATTTCTTTGTTGAGGGTTCAGTGCTATAAATAAAAGAAAACAAAAATCGTGAAAAAATGTGTGAAGAGACGAAATTAAAAATTGTAAATTTACATTTCTATTTTATTCAAATAAGGTTTAAAGGTTTGAACTGAACAGAATACTTTTCCAATTTTTTTTTTTTTGACATTTCTGTATTATTTTATTTTGAAACAAGTGAATATAAAAAATCAAAACAAATTTGATAGCTAGTGGTTTTTAAGGGAACGAATAATTGTTCTAATCTTCCACAGAGTCCCTGCAAGAAGTGGGTAGTCACTGAGCTGCTTCAACATAGCAATGTCCAGTGAGATAATGAATACTAAACACCAACTGTACTTATTTTACCTCTAAGTGGTAAAGATAAATACTGGTCTTCGGACTTTGACTTGCAAAACTCACTTATAAGCGCGACTGTTGAACATAATGACTTAAATAACAAGACTAAAACACTCTGTTGGAATTGACTGGCTGTAAATTTCGGCTAAAGTCCTGAACGAGCCCATCAGAACGATAGTGTGTGGCAGATGAATTCAATAAAGAGAATCAACGGTGTCACCAGCAGTCTGGACGATATACACCTTATGTGAGCTATTCTGGCATACTTGGAAATGAGGTCAGTTAGGATTTTCAGTAGCTGCCAGGGCGTTGGAAAAGAGATGCTGGCAGATGAACCCGTAGAAGGTTACTGGGATGGATTTATCCGTCCCAACATAAAGTAAGGATTCGGCCCTCCGGGACTGGGTGTTTCGTGAGTCGGCATACACTCACATTTAAATAAAACTAATAGGCAACTACAGCCGACCACAACTTTTGGCTATTGAACAAAGATAAAGATTGGATTCTGGAATTTAAAAACCATTCCCAGCAGCCGCGAAGAAGGTCCCAACAACTTCAGACTTCTGCAACTTGAGAAAAAATACCTACGTTATAACTTAGACATTTTGGGACTTAGCGAAGTGAGATGGTTAACCGCTTTCTTTATTTATTCTGGAGAACCAGTTGGAAAAATAATATTTGATGTTTTAAGACATAGAGAAGACGCACTTTTGGGTAAAATGTCAACTTTTCGGGACAATACTTTATTTAATGTCAAAAAGTTGGACTTCCATTTTGTTTTGGTGATTTTTAATGTGTTTAACATGAAAAAAGTTGCGGAACACTTCTTGATGCCACACGCGTATTGGGAAAACAACGATTGACGTCTTAAAAGATAGAAGTTGAGAGGAAGCACCTTCGGTAAAAAATTCAGTATGTATAAAAAAAACTGGTGGATACCAATCTATGGGAAAGGCCATCTTTGCGTTAGTTTCAAAACCTTTTGAGCAACCGTTTTTTAAGTTAACTTTTTTTATGTTTGTGTTATTATGTTCAGTTTATAAGTAAGTAAGTAAGAAAGTAATTAAGTAAGTAAGTAAGCATAAAAGTTACTTATGTCATGAAATTGAATTTCTCGTTGAACGTATAGTTTAAAAAGTTATTGGAAAATTAAAGTACCTACATTCGCATTATTCATTTCAGGATTAAATCAAAACATGGATTCCGGATAAATACTATTAAACCTATACTATCTCCTAGTTCCAAGGTTATCATGTGAGGCCAGGCTACAATTTTGATATGATGAAAACAACAAATGCTGACGATTGTGTTACGGACATTGATTATTTTGATTTAGTACTATTTGTTTTTAATTTTTATTATATTACATCAATTACTAAATTCTCTTACCCAATATGCACCACCTACCTAGAACTGTCATTAAAACATTGGTCTTTTGTAACTTTGAATACTTAATATAATACATATATCGATTTGCTCATTTTACTCTAATACCTATAATTATTTTTTTATCTGCATGTCTTGAAAAAGGGACCTACCTACATAAAAACATTTATGTACATTAGTTTATCGATTTTTCATTCCAGCAATTGCCATGAGAAGAAAAAAATGGAAAATCAAATCACTGCGCCTTTTCAGTCATTACTACATAATGTACATATGCAGGTATATGGTTTTGTGGGTGAGATCGATGAGGTAAAAAGTATTCATCATCGATCTAACATATCCACAAAACAATTTATCACTGCGTAGTAAACTTTTAAGCATACACGTTTTATCTCTTATTTTACCTTTACTACTCCTTTATTTTGTTGCGTTTGTAGGAAGCAACTGGATACTTATATGGAACTTAAGGTCCAGCTTCAGACAACTTTTAGCTCCATTTACACACACAACCCTACTTAATTAGCTGGACAGTTCAATTTGAAAATGGTCTTACACCATATTTTCCAAAAAAATTTAGATAACGCATTGAGTCAGCTAGAATTATCGCAAAATGCATTGAACATGAAACAATACCAACATTATGATATAAGCTGTCAGGGGTCTCTGACATTTTGGAATACATATCTTGTTCAAGTTGTATTCAATACATACCATAACAAATCAAAAAATAAGCGAAATCGAAGAGGGTCGGGTCAAAAACTCGATGATTTGGCATGGAACGCCTCATATATGTTTACTGAAATTTATGGCAAGTAATGAATTAAAGATTCTGTCTTTTAACGCCTAAACAGCTCAATCCATTTTCTTGAATGTGTTGGTACACTTTTCAAACATTTTTCACTAAAATTTCTTACGAATTGACGATTATTTTTAAATACTTTTTATTGTACCTACTGTACATTATTTACATTGAATCTCATATCATTTTCAAATTTAACAAAATGTTTAAATTAAAAAAAAGTACCAAAACCATTGTGAAACACAGAAATAACGCCTAAAGACTACACAAAACTATAAAATATTAAAAAAGCAGATACGTCAGTCCTTGGGAAGAGAAAAATATGAGCATCTTCTCCTCGTACCCAATTGACAAAAGACACTCATTGCGATAAATGTTCGTCGGCTTAGAGTGTAAAGCAGCTAACTCCTATTTTGCATTTTTTGCATAAAAATATTTTAAAAGGTGTTTGCATTACTTAAATCAAACAAAAATTACAATTACTACTTTTTAACATTTGTTACTACTTAATTCAGTGAAATTAAAAATATTTGGTAGTATTTTGTATTTTGTAGCAATTTTTGAAGTGGTCTATAATGGTCAAAAAAAAAAAATGTGGAGTTAGCCGCTTTACACTCTAAGCCGACGTGTTATTAAAAACACATATGGAAAAATTTTAACTTTATAAAAATATACTGGGGCACTTTCCAAACAATCGTTAAAAATGCGGTTAAGGAAAAAAAATGGCTCCTATGATTTTGTTCAAATTTTTTTAATTATTTTAAATTAATGTGATGAATATTTTTTTTTTGGAAAATTTGGTATCTAAAAAACGAATTGATAATTTATTTTCAGATTTTTAGTTTTAGATGCATATAAATAATAACTCATGATTTGGATACAAATAGTGTTTTAAGAACCACTCCGTTTATTTATTTGGCCAATAAGCATGCTAAAAAACGAAAATGCTTCTTAATTCGCCCATGCGTTTCTAAGATAATGGTCACACTGGCCACTTTTCGTTGTTTGCTATAACTCGGAAACTAGGTTCAATTCAATAATTTAACTTTTAAAATGTTTTCTTCAAAATTAAATTTTCTATCGAAGTGGAAGGTTTAAAAATTGTATAAATAAATTTTTGAAGGAGAAATTAACCAACCAACCACCCAAAACTAATTAGAAAATTTTATATTGTTTTAAATAATTTGCGCACTTCCTACATTTTTTGTCCAATTCAGCTAAGTTTCCGAGCTATACCATCAACATTGAAAAGTTGCCAGCGTGTCTATTCTTTTGGAAAAACATATGTTTAAAAAGATTTCGTTTTCGATTTGAGATTTATTAAAAAAAAAAAAAAAGTTTTAGGTTATCGGTTGAGATTTATTTTTTATTTTCTTAGTATCTCTCAATAGTTGAGTTTTTCACAAAAAAAAATAAATGGAAAATGTCAATTTTTAACTTTTTTTAACTAAAAATAATTCAAAAACGGTTTTCACTGTATTATACATAATTACTCAAAATCCACAAGTAGGTTTCCACCGATGACTAAAACGCATAATTAACTGAATTTCTTAATGCGGATCCTACAAAATATAAACATACTCGTACATACTAACCAGGCTTGTAAACTTTCAAGTTTCAAATACCAGTTAAGTACCCAGTTTCTTGTACTGAAGTCGTCCAAACATGATTTTCATCATTTCATTTCATTGTGTTCGTCTTGCTGCGTTTTCGTCGTGTCCACACGGAAATCTGTGTGTTTTTTTTGGATATTTGTTCGCTTTTGCCATTCAAAATGCTTTGACGCCATTTTGGTTTGGTCTCATCCGTTGCTTTGCCATGTGAGAACCAGGCCCAACGCTACCCAGCTGTAGTGAGAAGTTATTAATAATTTGGTTACGAGTACGCTTGAAATGATTTGAGGTATTTTTTTATTTTTTGCTGATTTGAAAAATTTTATTTTGAAAAATAGCTTTGACGAGACTAAAGCGAGACATAAGCGAGATGACGTTATGCCAAAACTACGAGTAAATATCATGACGAGACCAAAGCGAGACTATACTGAGGAAACCAAGTCACAGATTCCCGTGTAAAGGGGCTTGACGAGTTCACAGCAAGACGAATACAATTACAAACACACTGAAAACCACGTTTGGACTTTTAACCACATTTTAAGCTTATTTTAACCGTTTGGACTTTTAAACCTTTTTGAAAAAAATTACTTAAGAGAGAGACTATAGCGAGATGATGGAAAAACATTCTAAATGCCAAAAGCCAAGTGTAAATATCACGGCGAGACCAAAGCGAGACTAAGCGAGAAAACCACGACACAGATTCCTGTGTAAACCGGCTTGGCGAAACTTTAACTACCAAAGTTTAGTACTTAGCAACTCTGATACGAACGGACATTGTGATTGATGCAGATGAGATTTGTTTATTTTTTCTCTCAGTGATAAATATCAGGAAAAATAAAAAAAAAGTTTTCTTTCAGACCTTGACCGAAAAAATATTTTTTTTAGAATAAAGGTTATTAAGTGAATTTTATTAAAAATGATAAGAAATAAGAGTTTTTGAAGAACTTTTCAAAAGATTGTATTTTATTTCTGAATTCTGGTTTTAGACATGGCTTATGGGCCAAGCGAGCATATTCAGTAATAAGAAACCTTGCACGTAACTGTCTTTTTTTTAAACGTATATTTAGAAGTCTATAAACGTTATAGTAGACAACTACTAAAATAAGAATTCAAATCGGTATCTTCATTTATACAAGAATTGTGATTTGTGAATCAAAAGAAACGTCCACTGTTACATTATATTTTAACCTTGAGAAGCATCTAATACATGAGTGTCAAGTTAGCAAAGAAAATATAACGAATCCAAAAATGAGAAGATTGATAATTTGTCGTTTATTAGTTGTAACAACTTCGGATTTGTCGTTTTATGTTTTCTGTTTGTTGGGTGATATCAAGCCAACAAAGCACCCTTTCCAAAAACTATAAGAACTTGTTATATTTAATGCACAAGTAGTGCAGTATAAACACCAACAAAAACATAGAAAACTTTTAACGACAAATTCTATATTGTCAAAACGAATGACCGAAAAAACATAGAAAACATGGCATGACAATAAAATTTAGTTTTTATCAACTTAGTAACGACTAAATTTACTGCTTTTCGAGTGGATGTTTTATTAACTTGATATCAATTAAGCACAAAAAAGAAAACAGAAAATATTGAACGACAAATTCAAATTGTCATAACTAATTAACGACTAACTAAAAACAAATAATCCACCTATCCATTTTTTCAGTAAAAGTACCTTTGCTTACTTGGCACTCATTACCATAACTCATCAAATAATTTGCATTCTCTTTTATAAAAACTGTTATTAGCCTTGTTTTGTTAGCCTTCTAAACATTATTTGATTTGTTTTGTAAATAAAATTAAAAGGCATGAAAATATGAAGTTATTATTTGTTTCATGTGTGATTTTTTAATTCAATTACTCCAATTTTCCAACATAAATAGGTGGGTACCAGATAAAAAGGAGTAGATATATAAGGGTGGTCCTTATATTGGTTTTTTTTTGAAATTCTGAGATGGATAAGCATCAAATGGTTCTACATTGGAAAAAAAAAATGTTTCCTAATTTTTTCAGATTTTTATTTCATCCCACTGGTTTCCCTATTTTCACTTTAAGGTAGGTACTAACTGTGGGGTTAGGGTGATTCTTATAAAATGCGAAAAAAAACAATGTGAGGGTATAGATTAGATTTAGACGAGAAAAAATAGTATTGGAGGGGGGTAAATTTACAAGGTGCATAATTTCATATAAAGATACAGACATTTTAGAAATTTACCTGATTTTAACAACCTTATATTGAGTGTTAAATTAGCCTGGTTGCCTATATTACAATATTCAAGTTGATTTAAGAAGATGACCTGTCATAACACTAAATTCAGGTAAACAAGAAATTTTGACAAGAATACAGCGCTAATTTTAACTGAGATCGGGTTTTTTAACACTGCTTCTTATGAATTTCTATTTAACCACAAATCAGGTTGAAGTAACGTTTTGTATAGTTGTTTTAACAATGTTAACCTGATGAATTTAACCTGGCCTCATATTCAAGAAACACTGCCAGTTAATTTCAACGTGACACCAGTGTGAAAGCACATACACACTCAGGCCATCCAAATAAAATTATTAGAATTTAACCTGACCGCCTGTAAAAGTAGCCCTCTACGAGTGTTGAAACACACTTACAAGCCATGGTTAAAGAAACACTGTGCCAATTAATTTCAACGTGACACCAGTGTTAAAGCACGTTCACATACAAGCCATCTAAACAAAATCAGTTTCAACTTATTGACATTTGGCACAGGTTTTTTATGCTGCGAAGTGCTCCAAGGGATGCGTGCTATCGCCATGTATGAGTGGTTCTCAATTCAAAACTAAGTAAGTATCGCAAAGTATTTTTAAAATAAAATAATAAACACTGTAATAAATGTCTAAAAGTTCAGAATATGCAAAATGAATTCGACGGTAAGCAGCTATAGAGATGAGACGCATGGATCCAAGACATAATAATTACCGGATACAGGGTTGATTCAACATTGAATCGTGTTAAATTAACTCGATCTTCATGTTAAATTTACAGTACGTTGAACATTTTATTTATGTTTTTGAACTAGTTTTTCATTTAAGGTCAACTAGATTTACAGGTAAAATTAGTAAGATTTTCAGGTAAAATGTACAGTTTTATTATTTAAAGGCAGTGTTAAATTTACATGATTGCATGCAGATATATCCTGAAACCTACGTTGATTTAACACGACATTAAAAACAGGTATCTGGTTAAGCAGTTAACCTGATCTACCAAGTTGAAAAATAACAACCTGAAAATCAGGTATAATAAACCAGAAATTGGTTAGTTATACTTGGTTTTTTCTCTGAGTGTACAAATGTAATCGATTTTAGATTTTAAGTTTGGCACTATGTACCTTCAAGTTTTGCCTTAGTAATTTGTAGGCACCTACCACAATATAAAATTATTTAAAAGAAGAGCAAGTACGTGCGACAACGTCGTGCCATTTAATTTGTCATGCAAACAAATTTATTTGAAATAATATTTATATTATGAATTCACAAGCGTATATTTATTATTATTTATTTTGTTTGTTGGTGACTTCTACCTGTCAAAGTTAGTCTTGTTGCCATTGCTACATGTGCGACTAAACAACAGCAGGTGAATTTACGTTAAAAATTAGTGGGCGGGTTGAATCCAATGTCAACACACTCTCAATGTGAACATTTTATCTTCTGAAAAAATCGATAGCCGGTTGCCGGTATGCTGTATACACTGCCTAATATTCCAATCTGATTCTAGTAACATTTCATTTGTTTTTGTTGTCAAAATTAAGAGGATTTTATAGATTTAAAATTATATTCTGAGTTTTATAGACCCCCTTTAACGGCGATGCGGTCCAATATTTCAAGGTTACAACTACTCGATAATACTGCAGAATTGATGTATCACTTCTAGGACATAAAAATAACGTTTTGATTTTTCCCCCTTATATAGACATAAAGGTTCACGAAAATACCCATTTAAAAAAATATATATAGATTGACGTGGCTTTAATCGATTTTTCTGATGGATTGCGTGTATGTTTCCGAAATTGGCTTATGAAATAACAAAAAAAAAAAAAAAGAAAACTCACAAAACAGATAAATAACCCAACACAGCATAGAAAAAAAGTAAGTGTCAAGATAAGAATTCAAAAGATGTACAAAAATGTATTAATCCTATTAGGATTTTTTTTTCTTTAAATATAACTCACACTTATAACACAGAGGACACAGGAGAAGAATACACAAATTTTACTTAGTGTCCTTATAGTCAGATTAACGCTTTGCGTATAGTAACGAAATGTATTTTACTATTATTGCCGATGTTTTTCTGTGAAATATCAAGGTAGAACTGAATACTGAATACACGAAAATCCGGACGAAAAGTGACATTCTTATATTTCTTCCGCATATATATCTACGTACATTCACTGACTAACAAAAAAGGAGCAATACACATGCCAGGAAACAGAGCTCTATATATATAAATGTACGTATACATACTTTTTATATCCACTGATAATATGACTATCTTTATTTAAGGTGGCCAACAGCCTCATTTTACTCCCGATACTATAGTTGATGCTGTGAGTTAATTCAAGTAAGAATATTTAGTTAACTTGAAATTATTGTAAAATTTGTGAGATTTAAATTAAATAAAAAATAACTGTTCTCGAGAACATTCGTAGAAACAAAGTAAATGGCTTAAAACGTAGGAACATGTTGGTCCCAGATCCATAAAAATATGACACTTCATTTCATGTATATGAAGCTAGTTAGGACACTTTTGGAAATTACGATTAAAAAGGATCCTATCATTAGTTGCTACTTAATTGCGAATTAGTTACGCAAACAAAATTAATTGCTTCTATGGTTTGCGAGAAAATAGGTGTTCTGGTAACTTCGTACGAACTTAGCAGGTCAACTTTCTCAATGATGATAAACGAAAACAATTTAAAATGGCTGTTGACCAGTTAATTAATTGCGAATTAGTTACGCAAAAATCAAATTAATTGTGTTTTTGGTCTGCAAAAAAATGGGTGTCCTGCTAACTTTTAATGAACTTAGCTGGACAACTTTCTAGAAATGAAGATAGGCGATCCAAAAAGAAATATTTAGCTGAGAACTCAGTAGTTAGGAATCAGTTACGCAAACTAAAAATAATTGCATTTTTGGAATACTAATAAAAACTGCTTAACAAACTATGAAGAGCATAAGTTTACTAATAAAAACATGCAAGCAACAGTAATTAGTATTGGTATAAAAAAGAAAGAGTTTATGATAGCAGCTATATACTGCCCTCTGAGGCGCTCTCCAACTGAAGAAGACTATGCAGAACTCCTAAAATTTGTTAGGACATAGCTTCCTTGTTGGTGACGACTTCAATGCTAAACACACCCAATGGGGATCTTAGCTCATAACAACGAAAGGTAAACGGCTATATCAAGCAGGCCGCAAATACAACTGCGAATTTTATTCTTCTCGCTCGCCAACATATTGGCCATCTGATACTAACAAAATACCAGACCTTATATACTTTTTTGTAGCTAAAGGTAATAAACGAAACCATATAAGTGTCGAAGGAAATTACGATTTATCGTCAGGTCATACTCCAGTAATATTATCACTGAGCGAAGCAGAAATAATAGAAAAAAGTAATCCTAAGCTCGTGAATAAAGGAACAAACTGGAACGAATTCAGGGATAAGCTTGAAAGTTTTATAAACGTAAGATCACCTATGCAATCAATTGAACAGATTGATCATGAAGTAGAACAATTTATTGCTAATGTGAAACAGGCTGCAGAAGAAAGTACTCCAACAATTTCGAACTCAAGAGAAAAAAAAATAAAATATCCTGTCGAAATAAAGGAGCTGATCTTGGAGAAAAGAAGAGCTCGAAGAAAATGGCAAGCTACGAGATTTCCAGGTGATAAGGCAGTTTTTTACCGTCTTAACAATGAACGAAAGAAAAGAATCTGTGAATTTAAAAGTGATTCACTTAGTAGATTCCTGAATAGTCTGACGGCGGATGCTTCTACGGAATACTCCTTATGGAAAGCAGCTCAGCAACAAAAAAGACCAGAAAATCTCAAGATGGTAAATGGATCGGAAACCCAAAACAAAAGGCTGATCTCTTCGCTGAACATCTCGCGAATGTTTTTAAGCCATTTCTAGCAAGCACAGCTACAGATCCCTTATAGTGTGTTGATAGAAACGACGAATGTGAAATTCCTTTTGTCACGCTCAAAGAAGTATGAAGTACGTGTCAATGTTGTCTAACAAAAAATCACCAGGGTACGATCTAATAACTGCTCAGGTTTTGAAAGAAATGTCTTCTATAGCCTTCAAAAAACTCCAATTTAAACTTACATATCTTAGCCTTAAACTAAGATATGTGCCACATCATTGGAAAATTGCAGAAGTCATTGTTATACCTGAGCAAAGTAAGCCACCACCAGGAGTAACATCTTATAGGCTATCAATGAAATTCTTTATTATTGTGAAAGTACGTTTGTACGTTTGATGCCATTATGTATGGAACTCGATTTCTTTTGCATGGCCACCACGGGCACGCTTGCTGAAATCCAGACGCTCAACCCAATTTTCCACGGTTTTCAAGCTTCGATATTCGTACGAAGTTTATCAATCGTCACTGGCTTGTTGGCATAGACCATAGACTTGACGTAGCCTCTCAGGAAATAGTCTTACGGCGTCAAATCACACGACCGAGGCGGCCAAGCGACTGGACCATTTCGTGAGATAACACGTTCTCCAAACTTGATTTCCAATAAATTGATGTTGACATTCGCTGTGTGGCTTGTGGCGCCGCCCTGTTGGAACCACATGTCCTCCAAGTCCATATCATCCAATTGGGACCACAAATATTCGGTTATCATTGGAAGTAGCGATCCCCATTCACAGTAACATGCCGGTCTTGATCATCACGGAAGAAGTACGGCCCAATGACGCCACCACCCCACAAACCACACCAATCCGTAATTTGTTCGGAATGCAATGATGACTCATGGAGTACGTGTGGATTGTTGCCTGACCAATGCCACATATTTTGTTTATTGACGAAGCCATTCAGCCAGAAATGAGCCTCATCGCTGAAGATGATTTTTCGATCAAAATCCTAATCATTTTCAAGTTTTTGCTCAACCCAATTCACTAACATACGAGGCTTGTGGTGGTCAAGCGGCTTCAGTTCTTGTGTCAATTTAATCTTGTAAGGATGTAGGCCAAGATCTTTTCACAAAATTCACCACAACGACGTCACAGAGATGCCCAACGCTTGAGAACGACGTGTGAGAGACACATTTGGGCTTTCCGCAACTGAAGCCTCAGCGGCAGCAAAATTCTCAACACTACGGGCACTTCTTTGTCTCACTGGCAGGGGAACATTTTGTACTGTGCCTGTGGATTCAAATTTTTATCTTAGCCTTAAACTAAGATATGTGCCACATCATTGGAAAATTGCAGAAGTCATTGTTATACCTGAGCAAAGTAAGCCACCACCAGGAGTAACATCTTATAGGCTATCAATGAAATTCTTTATTATTGTGAAAGTACGTTTGTACGTTTGATGCCATTATGTATGGAACTCGATTTCTTTTGCATGGCCACCACGGGCACGCTTGCTGAAATCCAGACGCTCAACCCAATTTTCCACGGTTTTCAAGCTTCGATATTCGTACGAAGTTTATCAATCGTCACTGGCTTGTTGGCATAGACCATAGACTTGACGTACTCAATTGTTGATTTGCTAGGACAATTATGATGACCATAAATTGGACGTAGCGCTCTTAACGTTGGGGCCACTGACTCCGAATTTCGGTAGTAAATTTTAATAATCCGACTCGTTGTTGGCTCGTTTATCTTTCCATCATGAAATGACAAACTTTAATGAAGAGAAATGTCAAAATAGCGGCAAGAAATATGGCGTCGTTTGCTGTCCCTGTCGCTCTACTTTTGTAGTATATATTAGTATATATACTACCAAAAATTATAAAACTTTGCAAATAGCAACTATTAAAGATCCTCTCAAAACGTTTTTTTTTAAATAATGGCTTTTCGGGAAGAGTACGATAGCTTGGGCGCCGAAAATTGATAACGGATTTTTGTTGAGTGGTCAAAAATAAGCATTTTTTACTATCGGAGGGGGGGTTTATCTCGTCCCGTTTAGATGTTAGGGGCTATTTTCGAAGAAAAAACGACTTTAATGGAAAAACAAATATTAAAAAACAACGGCAATACTTAAAATGCGATAATGGTTTTAAAAGCCAGAAGTTTGTTCTTAATTAAGTTATTTGTGTCAATAGTTTTCCAAAAATTTGCATTTAAACTCAAAATTTTGATTAAAAAAATGATTGTTTCAGAGTAGGGCTGGTCGCGGTACCAGAAAAGTCTCGGTATCGTTTGGTATCGGTATCGGAAACCAAAACGATATCGAGACGATACCAAACAATACCGTATTTCTTGGACCGAAATTTAACGATACTCTCGGCAATATCGTTTGGTATCGGCAGAAAATATAAATTTTTGAATATTATTATTAATTTATTACAAATAACCAATTTTTGTAATTGGTTTCTAGGAAAAGGCTCTAATGATTTGAGCCTTTGTGTTGTCAAGGAAGTTTTCTATTACATTTGACTCCTTCCTTAAAATCCTGGAAACTACATGTTTTCTATTCTTTTTATACATTTCCATGGGATATCAACAACTTGATCCAATATTTTATCAAATAATTTGTTTAAGAAACCTGGTCACCTAATTAAGGCATCACTAGGGAACGAGAAAAAGTGAAAGTTGCATGTCTATGACTAAGTAAGTTCCACAACAAACGACCTCCCAATGGAGATTTGGGGAAAGGATTCAAGGATAAATTATAATAATTTTTGTTTTTGCTATTCACTTTGTCGCATAAAACTTTGCTAGTAGAGTTTTAGAGAGTGCAATTCGATGTATACACAATATGTCATATTTATAATATATTCGACAAATTTAGAAAGATATTATTTATTATGCTTTGACATTTTGAAATCATTTTGAATTGTCCTATAAATGTATTTTGCAAAAAAAGACACGAAGATTTTGAAGATAATATTTTTGTTTTTCTGTTATGTTTAAAAGTATAACACAGACGTAGGTAAGTATTAACGAAAAACTTTAAAAAAAATCTTATGGTTCCAACAAGGATTAGAGCGTAAATTTTATTGTGCTGGGCAGGAGAGTGTACAATTGTTATGTGCCACGCATGAAGTAATTATCCAAAGTATGTTTTTTTTTATATTCAACTGTCACATTCACCTAGAAATAATGGAACTTTTCAAGGATATGAAGGAGTGGTTTTAAAGAACAAAATAAACCTTCAAGTACGCACTCATTTTGGTAGTTAATGAATGCCTCATAAGCTGATACAATTTCTTTAGACTTTATTACATAATTATTTTTTTTTGTGTAATTCATTTTTATTTTCCATTTTCTTGAAACTATCTTAAAGCTAGACAAAAATTTATAAAAACTAGCCTACTTATCAATATCTTAAAACTAACTTACTGGCCCCAATCGGGCGCTCTAAGTTAAACTAGAATAACTTAATGCTAATGCCTTTCGGCCTATAAACTATTTTGATACTAAAAACTAATTATAAACTAATTACAACCTACTTTCAAACTACTTCCAGACTTCTTACAAACTAGAACAGCCACAGCAAGCATTTTCCGGTGCTCAGCTCAGCTCCGTCTTGTGCGAGGACGTCTCGAATGTAAAGGAGCCGCCGATCTACAGTTTTACGGCCGACGTGGTAGATTAGCGGCACCGCCACTCTATCCTGAATCAGCCCTCGACTGTCTAGATGGATGAATGCATCGGGCGGAATAAAGCCGCTATGACGCACACTCTCGTAGTATTCATTGTTGGGGCAATAAGCCCCAAAAACAAACACCCGAATCTTTTCCATTTGAGATGGGGCAACGATGAACCAAACCGGACATCCATAGGCAATCATCGGCCGGATAAGGGCCATGTAGCAAATCACCTCCACCCTGCTGTCAAGACGGCTGCTATAAAACAACCGTTTTGTCAGGGCAAAAGCTCCCCTAGCCCTGGCCAGAGCAGAATTTATATGTCTGTCGAAATACAAATACTGAACCATCCAGATGCCAAGGTACTTTACTAGAATTTTACTCGCCAGTGGATGTCCATTTGGCCCTACGATCACCAGCTTGCGCCAGTTCTTTCTCGTATCCCTTGTGGCTCTAAGCAACGGAGTCCTAAACAAGATGGTTTCTGATTTCTGAAAGTTGATTTTCAACTTCCAGTCATCGCAATATTGCTGAATCTCCTCGAAGTCACGCTGCAGAAGAATCCTGATGACATCGACTTTTGGTGCTGTTCTGTACGCAATTAGATCGTCGGCATACGCAATTGCCTGAGTTAGGGTACTTCTCAGATCGCTGGTGTAAATGCTGAATAGAATCGGCGAGTTGACCGCTCCCTGCTGAAGACCATTTTTAATATTAAAGAGTGTGGCAGAAGTTACATTGCCACTTTTGACAACAAACTTTCTGCCATTGAGCATATCATAAAGCATATACAATAGTGGTTTACTAATGCCAAGTCTGGTCAGCTTTAGATAAAGACCCTCTAACCATACGGTGTCGAAGGCCATCTCCAAATCAACCAGACAGGCACCCGTACACTGCTTCTTAGATTTGTTCCATTGGACATCAGAAACGAGTTTCGACGCGGCATGAATGGTGTCATGTCCCGCCTTAAAACCGAACTGATTATCCAGTATGATATTATTGTCCTCTGCCCACTTAGACAGAGCTCTATTGATAACTTTTTCGAATACCTTGCTGATACTCGGAAGAAGACTTATCGACCGGAGATTCGCCGAATTGGAGTTGTCCTTTCCCTTTTTCGGGAGAGGATGCACCACAGCTGTCTTCCACCGCACTGGATAATAGGTATTATTCAGAGCGTTGTTAAACAGAGTGGTCTACTGCTTCTTGAGGTAAATGTCGAAGTACAACGTTGGATATGCCATCGACACCTGCTGACTTCTTCTTCTTTAATGAATCGAAGATGAGCTGGAGCTCCACCTTCGTAATTAACAGGGAACTGGGCCCATTTTGCTCGGCGATTATGGCGTTTGCCAAATGATCTTCATTGAACCCGGTGAAACCAAGGTTCTCTGATCGCCATTGCGTCATGTCATTCCGAAGGTAGAAGTGGTGGAGCAAGGCTCTGTTTTCCAGGTCATGATTGGGGCGAATGCACGCATTCATCTTGTACACTTGCTAGCGGCCCCCACAGCCTCCACTTTCTCCTGCGGATCTTCGACAGTAAAGAGGTCATCGTCCAAGACGGCGTCCCCTGGATCAATTCCTGCTGTGAGAAGTACGTCTCTGTTGTCTGTCGTTCTCTGAAGCTTGAGACACGGAAGATCGTTCTGATCATTCCTTCTAAATATCTTGTTAATTTGGGGAAACATGCTCGGGTCGCTAGAATTAACGGCCCGAATTTTGTTATCCAAATACAAATTAATTGACAATCGATAGTTCTCTTTAATTAGTTGGTTGATGTTCTTGATGGACGACTTCATTATTATTACATAATTATCTTCCTTAAAAGGTGGTAAGGTTTAAAATTATTTATTAATACATGACCCGCCCTCGTAAATTATACAATAATTTTTAAGAAAACCCCTCTAACGATTGAAATTAATTTTATATAATCATCTTTTCTTCAAGTAACAAAATAACATTTTTTTTTTGAGCTCTGTGTGTGTCTATTTGAGAGTAAAAAGACAGCGTTTAACTCTCAAGCAGCTCTCGAGAGTAAATAGAGAGTCATAAAGTTAGCGGGTAGACAGTTATCCGAAAGTCATTAACAAGAGTTTTGTAGTGAAAGTTTTCTCAATTGAAAATGCAAGTGACTGTCCAGTGGAGAGTAAAAATGCTGCTAACAGCCTTCTTATGGCTCCCGGAAGCAAACTCGGAAGTGGACACAGTTTTGAGAGTTGATCGCGGTGTGTTGACTTTTTGCTCTTGATATAAGAATTTTTTGAAAGTTACCCGCAAGTGAGTTCTCAAGAATGAATCATTTACCCAGTTTGAGCGTATCATCATACAAATTTCTCAAAATAGCCATAAATGCCACATATTTTGCTTTTAAATCCTAAAATCAGCTTAGTTTGATCGACTGTTTCTCGGTCGAATTTTATCCAAAACTTTTTCTGAATATGACATTTTAAAGAAAATTAAATCGAGCAATGCCTATACCTATCTTTAAAGCTAAAAAAGTTATAGGCAAATAAGTAAAAAAAACAACAAAAAAAGTGATTTTTCACTTTTCTTGCAATGATTTTTTTTAAATTTATGTTACTAAAAAATTTCAAAAATTATTTTAATGATCCATTTTGATGGCGAATTTTAGTATTTTTATATTTTTTATTTTTGGCCTGTTTTAAGGACATAATAGCCTATTTACTACGCAACAATTTTTGCTTCCAACTCATTCCAAACTTTAGATGCAAAGAATCATCGTGTAATAGGGGAATATTCAATGAATAAAAAGTGGTGCCAAACTGTGAAATTTAAGGGGAGAAAAGTGTTTTATTTATGATTTATTTATACGAAAAAAAAATTCGCCCAAAATTAGATTTGGGATATTAAATAATAGCCGGATTATGATTGGGCTGTCATACTGAAATTGCTGTCGACAATTTCGGAAAAAGATAGCCCAATTTCCCATAAATAGCCCAATCTGGCAAGCCTGATACTTAGAAGCTGTCGAGAGTGAACAGAGCAAAACAGTGGCCTTTTGAAGAAATAAATCAACTCGAAGAGATAAAAGAATCATTTGAAACTTTGCGGAAAAGTAATTTTTTCTGATAATTCGTTTCGTGATAGCAAAAAAAGGTGTAAAACTGAGCTTTTAGTGCCAAGATATCTAGGCTAAGTGTCTCAAAAATATTATTCCAAATGGACAGGCACCAGCGAATCGTGCATTTTATTTTTCTTGAAACACAGTTTTTAGAAAGTATGTAAATGTTAAGTAGGTACTTATCTAAATTAACATTCGCTTAACTAATTGCCCAATTTTTATCTTTTCCAACGTCTGCTAAATCTACGCCTTTTTAAATTTTGCAAATAGGTTGTTATTACTGACCTGTTGACTTTTTATTATGGAGTTGTAAAAAAAACGAAGAAATTGTATATAGTAAAGAAACCTGTTTTTAGATTATTTAATTAGTTTTTTTTTATTTTTACTGGTAAATACTGAAACATTTCGGACGCAACGTTCCATGATAAAAATCTAGCAGGTCAGCCGAATTAATGGGGATGAATAATCCTTGTCATACGATTTGTTATCGTCTTCACGTGTTCGTCTAGACTTGCGTCGTTGTATCTTTTTGCCATACCATACTTGATGGTGCGTATCACCCCTTTTTGGATAAAAAATAGTGTGATTACTTTAATATCAACTAAATAATTTCAGTATCTTTTTTTTAAAAATGACCTGCTACAAAATGTGTTCTACAAAATATTCTTAGTTATTTTAACATTGATTGAAATTAACTTTTAACGTTGAATAATTAAAAAAAATTAACCCCCGGTTGTAAAAACAAAATTGCCTTTTGTCACGAATCTGTTGGAAAATAAAAAATGTAATTCAGATTTTTGTATATGGAGTTATGGAGGACATGTAGACATACTTTTGTTAACTACATAAATGTTCATTGCATTCATGCATACTATACATAGGTGTGTAGTTTATGTATGTATTACATGACTGACCATATATCAATCTTTAAACTTTAAAGGGTAATAACAAGAAAAAAAGAATATTTACTTTATCGTAAGCCAGTTTTATATTAATATGTCACTACTTTAAATGGACAGATCAATTATAAAATATTTTTAAAATGTGAAAAGTAAAGAGAACGAGTCGAAATCGCCCTCTTTAAAATCTGTAAATCTTATAAAGATGTACATATGTACTATGTAAAACAAATCGAGCTCGAGATATTGATCTAACCTGATATTACGACGACGCACAGGGGCGCCAATTGACTTTTTTGGTTGTGAAAATCATAGCTCTTAAACGAACAAAGATATCGGGATAGCTTTTTTTTCTACTTAAACGAAATTTCAAAGGCTATAAAGCTTTGAAATTTTAAGAAAAAATATTTACATGGTTTTACATGCTCAAATACGACTTTCTCCCAATTGGGAATGGACTTAATATTTTACCTTAAAAAATATCAATAGTATATAAAAGAAGTAAAAACAGGTTGTATTAACATCAAACAAAGTCACAGTGGTGCACAAAAGTAAACAAACAATAATTATTTCAAAGACTTGTGTATTAGAAGCCTCTTTTTTTATTATTATACACATTAGAGTGAAAATATACAACTTTAGTGGTAAATTTTAAGTCAAGGTATAGAGAAAGTATGTTAAGTGCTATAAAACAATAAATGTATTTGAGCCGAAACTGAGGGGAACCGTAACGATCGTTTCGATTCCTTCGTTCATCTTCACTATTCCAAAGAAACTTTCCGGCATTAAAAAGAAAACACAACGTTAATAGTGAGAAAATAAAATAAAAAACCACTCCTTATTCGGCCGTCCAACCTTCCTGGTTCAGCCTTCGGTTAAGACCAACTTTCGTTATATTTACAATTCATTTTACAGTATCCTTTTCCCTTGTTAAATTTGATTATATATTTTATAAAAAGCTCAAAACATCCACTGCAGAGTTGCCAGACTCAAAGCAGTTCGATACAATAAAATTTAAGACACGGTATTCCAGAATTTCATTTAAAAAAAATATTTGTATCCAAAAAGGTAAAAGTACTATTTTCCTTTAAGATAAAACTCAAATGTTAATTTTTGCAGTAATTGCAGAATATTTAAAAAAAAAAATTCAAGTGAAAACATAGAGGAGCAAAAAATAAGAACCATTTAAATTTTGTTTGTTTAGCAAACATTTTTTTTTGTATTTAGTGGCACATCAATTTGAACAAATTATTTCAATATATACAGGGTGATTGGTATAAGGTGAACCAAAATGCAAGAGCGAGTTGGTTGGGCTAAGACAAGTAAAAAATCGTATTGAAGGGGTGTCTATTTCCCCCTGTTTAGGCAGGAGGGGCAATTTTCTAAAAAATTGACTTAAAACAGAAAAAAAAATATTTAAAAACGGTACAATTTACAATACCACGCTATACCTTTTTGGAAAGCCAGAAATCTCTCCTTTAATTTTCATTTTGAATTAAGTTGTGTTAGTGAACAGTTTTTGAAAAAGTAATTTTCAACTCTTAATTTTGCAAAAAAAAATTAAAAGAAACTTTCAAATTAATTTTTTTCAAAATTTTATGTAAATACGTATAATTTTAATTTTCAGAATTCAATGCTTTTAAAAAAACAGAAAACCGGGTGTTAAAATGTATCTTAGTTTTTGAGAAATAAAAAAGAAAATGAAAAGTACTTTTTTCCAAGGTAAACACTTTTTTTGGTTTTCCCAAGTTTGATCTGCTCAGGTCAATTATTAAATTAGCGGATTACCCCTTTTTTATTTTTTTATTGCATACCATCTAATTTTGAGCAAATAAAAAAAAAATGGATTAATTAGATTTCACCTTTTTTATTGAGGCATGTGTCCTTTTAAATAAAATTGACCTGCACGACTACCTGTTACCAAAATAAAAAGGATAACCTATACTAAATAAAACAAAAACAAATAACACTGATGAGTCCAAGTGAGTAAGCCGGACGAAACGCCAATTTGTTGAGCTAAAGGCCATAAAAAGCTGTTTTGAAAAAACAAATGTTTTACCTAACCACAAATAAATATGGAAGGACATTCTATTTGAAACTTATTTATAAATTGCGTATCAAATGGTCAATGCAAAACGATGGCAAGTTACTCGGGGAAGAATTGACAGATATGTATTTTTGCTTCGGTTTAGCGGATGGTTCTGTCGGGAAGCACAGAGATTGTACGCTGAAAGTTTCCCCAATAAGAGTTGTCCCCAGTATTTCCTTTTTGCAAGATTTCACAACCGTCTTCGGGAACATGGAGTACTGGAGACTCGAAGGAGAGAAAGGTCATCTGGTGTATCAACAGACATAGAGGAACTTTATTGGAGTCACAACAATCCACATGTTAAAAACAAAATGAATCATAGCACCGCTTCAGGTGCAATGTGTGGTTGGCATTGTGGGAACGTTTTTTGAAAACGGTTTTAAATGGAGAGTCCTATCTGCAATTCCTAAAAACCCGTTTGCCAGATTTACTTGAAGATGTCCCTTTGGCTATAATAGACAATTTAAAAAACCAACAGGATGGAGCTCCAGCACACTTTAGCCTGGCTGTGAGAAACTGGCTGAATAATCATTTCAGCGACCGATGGATAGGAAGGGGAGCTCCCACTGAATGCCCACCAAGATCACCAGATTTTAGTCTCTTGGATTTTTACGCCTGGGGATTCATGAAGAACTATGTATATGAAGTTGAAATTTCTTCTTTGGAGCAACTTAAACAACGCATTCAAGTTGCTGGAGTCAAGTTACAGCAGAATTAAGCGGACTTAAATTTATCTGCAGCCATAAGAGGAATGATACAACCTTTGCCTTCAAAATAGTGGGGATCATATCGAAAATTTCTTATAACATAATTTATTTTAATTAGAATAGACTAAAATATAACAGATATTAAAAATAAAGGGTTTTTTCAACAGGGACGCTACAAAAGTAGAGCGACAGGGAAAGCAAACGACGCCATATTTCTTGCCGCTCTTTTGACATTTCTCTTCAGTTAGGTTTGCCATTTCATGATGGAAAGATATACGAGCCAACAACGAGTCTAAATTAATAAAATTTTCTACCGAAATTCGGAGTCAGTGGCCTCAACGTTAAGAGCTGCTACGTCCAATTTATGGTCGTCATAATCGTCCTAGCAGATCAACAATTGAGCGTCTAGTGGAAAAATTTTAATCCACAGGCACAGTACAAAATGTTCCCGTGCCAGTGAGGCACGCATGGCCTACATCCTTACAAGATTAAATTGACGCAAGAACTGAAGCCGCTTGACCACCAGAAGCGTCGTATGTTCGTGAATTGGGCTGAGCAACAACTTGAAAATGATTCGGATTTTCATCGAAAAATCATCTTCAGCGATGAGGCTCATTTCTGGCTGAATGGCTTCGACAATAAACAAAATATGCGGTATTGGTCAGGCAGCAATCCACACGTGCGCCATGAGTCATCATTGCGTCCCGAATGGGCCGGCGGCGTCATTGGGCCGTACTTCTTCCGTGATGAACAAGACCGGCACGTTACTGTGAATGGGGATCGCTACCGTTCAATAATAACCGAATATTTGTGGCCCCAATTGGATGATATGGACTTGGAGGACATGTGGTTCTAACAGGACGGCGCCACAAGCCACACAGCGAATGTCACAATCAATTTATTGGAAACCAAGTTTGGAGAACGTGTTATCTCACGAAATGGTCCAGTCGCTTGGCCGCCTCGGTTGTGCGATCTGACGCCGTTAGACTATTTCCTGTGGGGCTACGTCAAGTCTATGGTCTATGTCAACAAGCCAACGACGATTGATGAACTTCGTACGAATATCGAACGTGAAATTGCAGCAGTATCGGCCGATTTATGCTTGTCGAAAATTGGGTTCAGCGTCTGGACTTCTGCAAGCGTGCTCGTGGTGGCCACGCAAAAGAAATCGAGTTCCATACATAATGGCATTGAACGTACTTTCACAGGAATAAAGAATTTCATTGATATCCAAAACCGTTTTGGTTTTATTTAAACAAAAACTTTTGTAGCGCTCTTATTGAAAAACCCGATATTACTAGTTAATAAAGTTATTTTTTTTATACTTGCTAGTAAAACTAATAATATTTATGCAAAGATAGAACAAAAAAAATTGTTTTTCTTGGAAAAAAGTACTTTTATTTTTTCTTAATTTCTCGAAAACTAAGATACCTTTTAACATCTGGTTTTCTGATTTTCATTGAAAAATAATAAGAGCATCGAATTTTGAAAATAAAATTTATACTTAATCAGATAAAATTTTGAAAAAAATTAATTTGAGTTTTTAAAAAAAAAAATGTTTTAAATTTTTTTTTTCAAAATTTCGAGTTTGAAAATAAATTTTTCAAAAACTGTTCACTAGCACAACTGAATTTAAAATGAAAATCAAAGAAAATATTTCTGGCTTTCCACAAAGGTATAGCATGGTATTTAAAATTCTACCGTTCTTTTAATTTTTTTTTTCTGTTTTAAGTCAATTTCTTAGAAAATTGACCCTCCTACATGCCTTAGTGAAGAAATAAGAGGGTCCAATGAGGCTGTAAGCATGTTAAATAGGTCTTCATTGATTTTTCTTTAAAAATACTAGTTTCGATCTATAGGTTGCATTCCATTTTGACTTAGCGTTTTTATAAAATGATATCAACTTGTTATCAAATTCAGCTTTTCCATCAAGTGACCAGTCATCTAAAAGGTTATATTTATTTTTTACACCCGCGATTAATTCTTATTTTGTATTTTTTTTATCGAAAAAAATTTCAACTAGATCTTTGTAGAAAATTTTCATTTCTTTTTTTGTTAAAATAACTAATCATTTAAACAATTTGTTCAAGTATTTATATACCTAATTCTTTTGTTATGATAATATTTATGGGTACCTAACATTGTTATTGCATTACATAGAAAGGATTACACAACAGGCACTTGATCTGCCAGAAAAATTAATAGATTTTTTATAAATCACGAAAACTACCTGATTTATCATAAAAAAAAATTTAACCTAGCTTAAAATAGTTATTATATGTAGTTAAGAATACATTTTTAAAATGTAAAAATGTAAAAATAATGTTTTTATGACCATTTGCATTTTTAAGGATATAATAAAAAAACATAAATAAAAAAATAACTTTTTAATAAAATATCCCTAAGCCGCAAATATACAAAAACTTGCAGCTGGATTTTTTACTTAATGTTTCAGAAATGTTTAAGGATTAAATTTCCGTTGAGATCAGGCCTAGCCGACTTAAGAGGGCTTTTATAACTCAACTCAAAGTAAAAAAATTGAGCAAAAAACAGCTTTTCGAAAATCTTAAAATTTTGCAATTAAAAAAAATTGATCATACGAGTATTTGTAATACAAATGGTCCTATTTACAAGCTCAAATAAAAACAATATAGTTTTTAAACATGGTTCTTAGCCTGAAAATTTTCATAAAACAAATATTTTTTCTTTGATTTTAAAAATAAGAACACTTTGACTACCTGTATCATCCAAATCCTACGACGGATTTTAAAATTTCTTTTCGACTCTTGTAGCTTTCTATATTTTCTAATCCAGTAAAAAAATTGATTTTGGATTTCAAGCACACACGAAAATTTATATTTGCAAGCACTTTTGCAACAAGGCGCCACAGTGCAACGTACAAATTTTACAGCTGTTCGACACGTGTAAAGGTGGGCAGACAAACGGTTATTGTTTCAACCCCTCAAAGCCTATTATTGATATGAATTTCAAAAGTATGCAAATGACTTGACTGTTAATGTCGTTGGCTCTTAGACTATAAGTATCACAAAGTATTTATAAAATAAAATAATATATGTAAAAAGGTATAAATTTCTATACTTTCAGGATAATGCAAAATGAATTTGACGGTAAGCAGCATTAGAGATGGGACCTAGACGCATGGATCCAAGACATAAAAATTACCGGATACAGGGTTAATTCAACATTGAACCATGTTAAATTAACAAGATCTTCATGTTACATTTACAGAACATTGAACACTTTAACCATGTTTTTTAACTAGATTTTCATGAAAGATTAACTATATTTACCGATAAAATTAGTAAGGTTTTCAGAAAAAATTAATAGTTTCAATATTTTAAGGCAATGTTAAACTTACATGATGTCATGGAGATATTACCTGCGACCTACGTTGATATATCACGACCTTGAATCAGGTATCTGGTTAAGCAGTTAACCTGATCTGCCAAGTTTAAAAATTACAACCTGAAAATCAGGTATAATAATCCAGAAATTGGCTAATTAAACCTGCTTTTTTCTCTGAGTGTTGAAACAAATTTTAAAAATGTATAGAAAATAAATTTATGGTTGACCAAATTTTGAAAATAGATGACCTTTTATCACGATCTAGATATCTTTCGAATGGTATATATTTTACGTAAATTTGATCGTGTTTCACTGCATACAAAACATCTCTTGGGAATGTCTCTAGAAAGCCTTCTTAATTTTCGTACTTTAACCTTATTTTTGGATATACTTTTAACCCATCAACCTGCTGACCTGTTTAATGAGATAGCATATCTAAATTCAGATCATGTCTTTTAGTTATTCCCCGGTTTAAGTGCCTAACCTCTGAAAGACAGTTTTTCGTCAACTCAACACGTTTATGGAACTCATTGCCGCGACGAATAAGAAGAACTAGTAGCACACTATTAAGCAACTTAAACTTCATTTCAGCATTGTAAAAAATTACTTTATGATTTATTTATATCTCTCTTTTGTATGTAGGTAATTTTTTACTTATTCCTTTTTAAACAGAATATGTTATTTATCAATTATAGTAGCTATTGTACAATTATGAAGCTTAACTTCAAAAAAGATATTATATCTTACAGTGTAAGCTTATCATGAATTAAATAAATGCTAAATACTTATACTAAATTTCCACATAAATGAGGTGCCAAAAATCGAGCGTGGCCTTTAGTGACCTTAAGAAACTTTAAGGTTTTAATTCAAGTTTCTTGGGCTAACCAATTTATAAGATTAGTTTACCTTTTCTGACCAATAACCAATTAGATGGCATTTTCTTTTTTCAAATTTCCATATATGAGTTGCCAAAGGTAGGCCCAGAGCCTACGGGCTTTATGTTTATAAAAAAAAAACTGCTCTGATGTTGTTTCCCTAAGCCCGGCTTATATTGCTATTTGTTGTTGAACGCTTCAGCTTGAGTTGATAACAGATGTACCCATTATCTCAGCAATCGTTTTTTTTATCAGGAACTTATTAGAAAACTGCTTCCAATGGAAATTTCAACAATTTAACAGTGTTCAGGTAAGCAACATTTTTAAATCTTAAAATACCTAAAATTTGAGCTCAAATCCCAAAACGATCCATATTTCTCATTTATTATACATAATTCAGTAAGAAAATCAATACTTAGTTTTGCATGATAGCAGTCATCTCTATTCCATGAACTAAATAAATTTCAAAGTATAATTGAAATCTATTTTGTTCTATTTTAATATAATATTTCATATGGAGTAAAATTCCCAACAAGTGTTCATATTCCTACAACCAACCACGTTCATATGTATACCTACTTATGAAAACAAAATAAAAAAATATTTTAAACTAATTTTTTTTTTAACTTTTTCTTGCAATGGAAAAGTTTTTCCCATTTAATTTCACTTGTGTCGAAATTATCCGGTTACTTTTAGCACATTGGGAAATTCTTCTTTATTATTATGGTAAAAGGATGTTCTTGCATCTTGCTGTGGTGTCCTTGCAAAAATATATATTATGTAATACAACATCGTAAAGTATTTCCTTTTTCTATAAATGTGTATATGTGCATGTGCATGTATAGTCGAACTGCTATATGCATTTCAAGTGCGTCTCTCAGTAGTCAACTCAACTATTTTACTAGAAGAGAAACGTTTCTTGTGGTATAAGAGTTTGCAAAGTTAAAATTAGATTTATGGATTTTGGAAGTTCGAAATTGATCTACGAATCGTTCTTATGGGATACATTCATATATCTATGTAAAGTTCTTTAAGGACATCATTTTACAAAACTATTTCTTCAATTTATTTATTCCACCCACAGGAAATTAAGCATATCTGAATTTTATGTGTAGGGATTTTAAATTTTCTTTCTTCTTATTCTTATTTACATAATATTAGTGGGGCAATAATAAATTTAATATCTAAATATATATTCCCAAGGAGTATCCTTCAATTGAGAATTTATGTAAATTGCATAATTGAAACTTTAGTTTTTATTTACCAAAGGAAAACAAATAGAGTGTAGAAAAAATAAGATAGTAATTGCCATGTTGAACAAATGGGTATAGTTGCCCAGATGATTTTTTTTTTTCCGAGGGGTAAGGCAGTCAATTTATTTTTTTAATCAAATTTTAAGGACAATTTTTGATTTACAAGTTTTGTGTACAATTTATAAGACAAAATCACTTAAGAATGCCCATTTTTGAAATATCAAATGCCTAGTTGGTATTTTTCAAACAAATTTTTATGGGAAAAGAATGGCATTAGAGAAACGTGGCGAAAATAATCAAATCGTTAATTTGAGGGGAAGGGTACAAAATTCTGAATTCTAGAAACCCGAATGGCTTAGTGCTGTTTTTGGTATTAAAAATCGCGCGCGGGATTTTTAATACCAATCAAAATTGAGTTGAATCGTCAAAGGTAGATGACAGACCAAAAGGTAATCGTCAAAGCGTCACCCGAACGATTACAGAAATAAAGTAGTGCGAAAACAAATTCGACGAAATCCCTATCTGAAAACCCTTAGAAAGTAATGTCCATGGAATTGGATATATCCACCAGATCCACTTTTAGATTGATATGCGGGGATTTTCATAGGAAAGCCTATCGACGATCAAGGAGTCTTAACTCCTAGAATCTAGATTGAAAAAGCAAACGACTTTTGCAGGTATACGCGAAAAAAAGGACATGGAAATATTTTGCTTCGAATGTTAAAATGTTTACCATGGAAAACGTTTTTAACATACAAAATGATGAGGATTTTACGAGTATTACGTCATTAAAAGAAGTGAAAATAGTTGTTCCAAGAGTTCATACAGCTTCAGTAATGGTTTGGTGTAAAAACAGCTGCAAAAATTAACCAAAACGATGTGCTAGATGTGTTATGAAAGGTTTTGCAAGTGGAGCATTCCACGAAAAATGGTAATCGGATGTGAAATTTAAAACGTTATACACAGGTTAATTTTGTATGAAGATGTGAAGTTCTCTTGCCACCCCAATTAAACAAGTTTTTTTTAATAACCCTTGGTTACTTAATAAGTCCCATTTGTTTCCATATACATTTTTCTCAACGATTCAAATTTGTTGCTCCGTTGTGGTTTTTATGAGTTGAAATAATTTTTTTCCAAAACAAGAGGCATTTTGTGATTCCGTTTGAAAATTAAAACTTTCAAAACAGTACAATCTTGAGTTATTATTTTTAGGTGTAAATAAAGGTATTTTGCCTGTCACACACGTAACGCTTAAGTTTATTTTATTTATTTACTCCTCTTTAAAAAAAAAGTTCATGAATATAAGACAATATTGGTAGACATGGTTTATCTGCTGTAGTCTTAATCCGAATAAAAATCAAGTTTACATAGAATAAATTTTGTGAAATCCAAACTCAAAAGTCGCCACACGTAACGCTTGCAAACCTTAAATCATAGATAGGGCTTGGATTTATTTTTCTTTGATATTTTTAGTTTATTTTAAGCTTAAAAAATCATAAACAGTGATTATAATTGTTGATTAAAATTTGTTCACCATAAATAATATCTAAGTAAGCCTACCTAACACTTAGGATGTTAAAACGGAGATGCAGTTTTGTACCTTGTATTCTTTTTCAAATAGGGTAAAAAAAACATTCGTAATAAAACTATTTTAAAGATAGCAAGTAGTGATGGTACATCTGTTAGGATTTAACAAAAATATATTTTTGGAAATTTTATACATACATTTAATTGACTATTTGTATGCCCAGAATGTCAAAAAAGGGCACATTTTTGCGTGGTCAAATACCTTTTTAGACGAAAACATATTTGGCTCTATACAACGGCGCCAACATAAACAGAATAGATAATTTCTTGCTGAAGCTTATTCGAGGTCACATTGCAAGAGCGATGTCCTCGTCTAACAGCTTAATTTTCGGGGCTTGTTACCCCAACAACGAATACTACAAGAGTGTGCGTCTAAACGGCTTTATTCCGCCCGATGCATTCCTCCACCTAGACAGTCGAGGGCTGATCTAGGATAGTGCGGCGGTTCCGCTAATCTACCACGTCGGCCGTAGAACTGTAGATCGGCGGCTCATTTACAGTCGAGACGTCCTCGCACAAGACGGATAGGGTAAACCAAGAGAACCAGTTCTGGTGGTTGAAAAACGAAGATGAAGTTCCTTCAGACATTTAATAGTTGACCTTGCTATTCTCTTTTGTATGGCCGACTTGCATAGGTTTAGGTAGTTAGTTTTAAGTAGGAACAGTCAGGGTGGCACAAAAAAAATTATAAAATCCACAAAAATAAAAAAAAACATA
Organism: Dasysyrphus albostriatus; assembly: GCA_946251815.1. Lineage (NCBI taxonomy): Eukaryota > Metazoa > Arthropoda > Insecta > Diptera > Syrphidae > Dasysyrphus > Dasysyrphus albostriatus. The sequence continues at coordinate 82,907,097 of OX276335.1, forward strand.
TAAAACCGGAAAATACTTGCTGTGGCTGTTCTAATTTGTAAGTAACTTATAAGTAGGTTGTAGCTAGTTAATAATTAGTTGTAAATAGTTTTAAGTAGCTTTAAGTAGTTTTAATTAATCTTAATTAGTTTTAATTAGCTTTAATCTAGTTTTATGTAGTTTGTAAGTTTTATATAAAACCAAAAAAAAATAAAGACAGATATACCGAGTTTTTTTGTAAATTCTTCTCGGTAAAAAATAAAACCGACCTGGATTTAGTATTAAGATAGTTCTTAGGCCGAAAGGCATTAGCATTGAGTTATTATAATTTAACTTAGAGCGCCCGACTGGGGCCAGTAAATTAGTTTTATGATATCGATAAGTAGGCTAGTTTTTATGAATTTTTGTCTAGCTTTAAGATAGTTTTAAGAAAATGGAAAATAAAAATTAATTTAAAAAAAAAAACATATTATTTGTTTGAGAGAAAAACACTTTAATTATTAAAAAAAAAAAATCTGTTTTATTTATATTTTGATGTAAGACCTTATTGCTATAGATTTAAAAAAAATGTATATAAAAACATATAAATTATTAGAGGCAAATGTTTAAGACCATGAAAAATTATGTTTAAATTAGTCAAAACAACTCTTTTAATAGATTGAGGTGAAAAAAAATTCTGGTAAATTCTTGAGTGGTTTTAAAACTATTTAAAACTATTTATTATTAAAATTATTTTGTATACGAATATATCAAATTCTTAAAAAAATTTTGGTATGCAAATCTCAAGTAATTATTCATATGGATATAAAACTAGAATTCAAAAACTTTGTCAATCCGTTTCGAGGTATTGAATTTAAATAAAAAAAAATTGGGACTTTTTTAAAAATACATTTTTTTTTGTTTTATTATTTGACCTTATTTTAAGTTTGTATATAAACAAGATCCGTTGGGCCGATAATGAGAAAATACAAAATAAAAAGTTTTATGGGAGGTATTACCTATTAATTTCTAAGTTTAAGTTTTAAGAATTTTTGGTAGTATATCGCACTAATTTCAGCATACAGGGAAAGTTATATAAAAATCGTAAGAGCCTTTTTTAAGAAAAAAAAAATACTTTACTCAACGGTTTTCTTAAGTTTGTATTTGTTCATAAATGCAATTTTTTTTCTTTAAATATGCATTAAAGTGCTAAAAACCTTTAAATACCGAACTTCAAAAAAAAACGGACCATGTAGTTTTTAAAACAAAAAAAAAAAATACATATTTTTAAAAATCCAAAAAATATATATTTTTGCTTGAAAAGTTTGGTAAAAAATCTGTTTATATTTTTTAGAAGATTTCTGTATACAAAAAAATTTATTGAATTTTGTAGAGCTGTTTTGAGAAAAATAAGATTTTGTAAAATTGCTTAAAAAATACGACTGGATCGCACGTACATGTGAAGTTAGCAGAACAATTTTAAGGTAGATCAATGGGACCACGGCAGGAATTTGTAGTTTTTTTGCATTATCAATGCATTTCTATCTCTCTGAGCATTTTGAAATGCGAAGGCTCAAGAGAGCTTCAACAAAACGACTATAGAGCTTAATACTGAATCGCTCTCAAATAAAATTCTACTACTCATATAGTAGGGTGCTCCACAATAACATACAATAAACATGATTGCACCGGGAAAAATTTAATCAAAACTAGAAAACAAATTATTCCTTTCCTTTCTAAGGAATACCGAGTATGCATCTCAATAGTCGAATTAGGTGCGAAATTCCTAGTTTTTTTCTACTAAGATCAATTGAATAGTTGAGTCACACAAGAACTTGCTTACGAACTTAAACTTTAAATAAATAAAAACTTTTTCCACGATTTAGAAATATTCATAACTTCAATTTTCAAAACACCCTACTTTTCAGCACTGAACGCTAAACTCTCATTTAGTAGAAAATAGCGATATTGCAGCTCTATTGAAGGCAAACTATTTTCATGATAAAAAATATGGTGACGGAAAAAAAACATTGAATACATTTTCTTTATTTTATTTGAAACTAATACAAATTATTTCTTTTCAATATAAAACACAGTAAATATTGCAAGTATTGCAATAAAATAAAAAATATTTTATTTTATGTTTAAATTATTTTTTTTTAATAATTTTTTGTGTTGCTTAAGTTAACTTTTTTAATCATTTCACAGCTTAATATCAAGAATTTCGGAGGCGCGTTTTACTTTTGCGAAGTACATTCAGTACAATTGTGATAAAACTAAACGCGCACTAAAAATTCACCAATATGGGACAGATAAATATTAATTTAATTTCTCACGTAATTATTTACTTTTCAAATATTTTATAAATTTGTGTGACATTACAACACATGAAGTTCTCGCGGGTTACCATTACACATAAAGTAAACATAATGTTCTAATATCATTTTAAATTTCATTTATATTTCCCAAACTAATACCAACAAAGTGCTGTCAAAAGTGCTGCTCTATAGATTTCCAATTCACGTACCAAAGAGCTCCAAGGCCATACTAGACACTGATAACAAGCTGGTTTGGAACAAAATTAGCTCTCAAACTCAAGGAATTCGCTGTAGGCAAGCTCTCCATTTGCTTTAGAAGTGCATTTAGAGCTTCTTTTGAAATCAACGAGCTTTAAGACTAGCTCTGAAAGCGCTTTTAGAGCATTTAAACGGCTAAACTTGTTTCTTGGGGTTAGTAGTGCAATATGAAATGTTTTGTATAGAAGGACTTCAAAATTTGGGGTGATCCTTTTCTTGAAATGCAAATTAAGCTGCAAATTCAGTCTTATTTCAGATTCAAAGCTAGCCCGGTTTTTGAGAAAAGGACATGCATTGCTAACTTCACAGTGAAGTTAGCAGTACAGTGGGCTACCCACTATTTGGCAAACTGCAAAATCCGGAATAGAAATGAATTAAAAATGCAAAAAAAACTGCTAATTCCTTCCGTGGTCCCATTGGTCTATAGCTAACTTCACAGACGTACCGTTAATAATGGTTTTTGTTTTTTTTTTACATGTATTTTTATGTTCAACTGAATTCATGAGGCAAAAACACTTTTTATTATGGGAAAACAGACTGGAAAAATTGAGTTACCTAGTTCTTGCAATCAGGGGACGATATGAGCATAGATTGGCCCTTCCATCTAAAAGGAGAAATATTGACTTCCTCGAAGGTTGAACCTTCAATCCTTCCTAAATAATTTCGGTATGAATACTAGAAGTTTTCAAAAATATTTTTTAAAAACAATATCTGCTTAAAAATTATTTAAGCAAACAAACGAAAATTTATAAAAATGTTTCTTTACAAGAAAAAAACTTGCAAGATTAAAATAGTATGAGGACTTATTCAACAAATCATTATACATCTTCACAAAATTATTTGTTCCTACTCGTATACTCAGAGAGAGACTCAAAGCTAAACATCGTAATTGCACAACCACAAGTGTTAAATAGTTTTGTCATGACATTTTACAACTATCCTGCAACTCACTAACCTCAATATTGAACGTGCAAGCTCATTTAACTGACATAATGTCACTCTTTATATATAGTGCCCAGCAGGAATCATAATAATTATCCTCATGATAGCGGAAAAGTTTCATTTATTTTTTTTTTTGTTTCTTTTTCAATAAAACCAGCGTATTTAGCTTTTCCGTCCGATACCACCATTTTCCTATAAAATAACGTTGCTCTGGTATTTCGATTGTTGGTTTATTTTTCCAACGCAACACGCTAAATTTCCGTAGAAGAACTTGCTTCACCATACCGCCATGCCATACCATGCCATAGAGCCAATACACAAAAACCAAACCTCTACTGTGTGTTGGCAGTGGTCTATCTGTGAACCCGCACTATGTGCGGGAAGTCAATTTTAAAAGGCAACCAACCATACTGAATCAAAAAAGGGATTTCACTTGCCATCCTGCCATTTAGCTACAAGGCATTGCACTTTTAAAGGGATCGCTGCCTCACTGGCCCTGGCGCTATACAATACATATATATTTATTATAGGTATACGAACGACCATCTCGACCTGCACCACCGACCGCTGCTGCTATGAAATGAACGAAAACGCTCCAGCACTAGCACCAGAACTATAGTACCAGTCCAGTTTCCAGTACCTACCCTGTGGCAGGGTGTAGCACCAACATATATTTCATCATGGAACACAATGAACGCCGTAAATTGAGTTCTCGCCAAGACCACCGTAAATTAATGTTCATTACGCTGCAGGACTACCACGATGCTTTCATTTTCGATAATGGTCCGTTTTTATTCTTTCCAATAAAAATGATTTTCAAAAAAATCTAACGAAAGTTTTTTTTTTTTCTAATTTTATTTTAAGGTGACGTATATTAAACTTAAATTAGGGGCATAATTTGCAAAATTCATCCTTCCAGGACTTTTTTTTGCTTTAAATTGCCCAATTAAAGGTTTTTACTTTTTTTGTGTGAGTTAGATAAATGGGAGAGTATTGAATTCGTTCAGAAATCAAATTAGGATTCTAATGTGTGTAGGTAAATAGCCTTCATCTTACAACATGGCTTCATATAAAATAAAGCTAACAAAATTTGGGCTGTGACTTCGTCGATTAGGGAAGATAGATTTTATGGGATTTTCCCCATATTTTGTTCTACAAGATTGTCAAGGACATTCGCTGGGTTGGAGCAGCTACGTCCTTGAAGACAGTAGATACCTCGTACTTTTCACTTAATTTTGGTATGTAATTTCCCATAAAAAGGGATCTTGCAATACTACTTCCAATGGCAGGTGGTAAAAGTGGCTTTTGTTAACTAAATAAGTATTGTGGATGCAATCGCGGAGGTGGCAAATCGTGACTTTCACTAAGCCACAAAATTAGCTAAACCTACCGGCGAAAAGCCAGACTTTTGCATGAATCTTCCTCAAAGCACTCTAAGGAAACTTTAAAAAGTCCCCATGGATATGAACCACGCTTACAATTAAACAGGGGGTCAAAGGCCCCCCAAATTGCTTTTAAGGAATATCTTCCGAACGGTAACTTTTAGGGAAAAATGTCGCATCTTTTCTGCTTAACAAATTTCCTACAAAAATATTATACAACTTTTTTCTATAAGAATAACTGTTTTCGGGATTTTTTGTTTTTTATATTAAATGTCTTTTTTTACACCATCTTTAAGGTTGAGTTAAGATTTTCTTGCGTGGTATCTGGTATTCTCCAGGAAAATTACTTAAAAATATATACAGGGAATTATTTAAAGGTAGGGAAAGTTACTTATTGATCCATACATTGATCATACGGGGTCGACGGTCATGAATCATTATGTTTCGTTTAAACAGGGCGATTATCATAAAATTGACAAAAAGCTAGAGCGTGTAGGGTGGGTTGAGAAAAGAAAATATCGTATGGGAGGGAGGGAGGTTCTATTCTCCCCCATTTAGCCGGGAGTAAAAACAACGTTTACTCTTACAATGCCATGTTTACCTCTTTTAAAGCTCAAAATGTCTTCTTTTATTTTATTTAAAAAAAAAATTGTTTCCGTGCAGTTTCTTAAAAAATAATTTTCAAACTCAAAATTTAGAGATTTTTTTTTTACATTACATTACATTGATTTGTATTGGCTCCCCTAAGGGTTACAAGTCTCCCACTTCCTTACTCTGCTCCCTCTCCACCACTCTCTATCATCTTATCTTTTCTCACTGCCTCTAGTTCCTTTATCCACTCTTCTCCCTTCCCCGTTTCGTCCATTATTTCCCTCATCCTTTCCCATATTGATTTTCTTTCATCTCCGACAGATCTGCATCTTTCTAATACATGCTCCCATGTCTCTTGTTCACCCTCACATATTCTGCACATTCTCTCCTCTTCGCGTTTCCAGTACCATCTTTCCCACACCTCATTCCCTAGCCTGACTCTTGCAATTCTCCTTGTTCTTTCTGTCTTCCAACCCGCTGTTAAATATTGTGGAATCCCTTCTGTCATTATTTCTTTATACCACCTGTTGTAACTGGATTCTCTTATTCTTTCCATTCTTTCCTTCTCTTGCTCTCCCCAGTCTTCTCTTTTTATTGCTTCGTATCCATTCATACTGTCTTCTCTTCCCTTTATTTTTTCTCTTCCTTGTTCCCATCGTGACCCTCTTCCCCGTTCATCTCTCTGTCTCTCGTTCATCTCCTCTAAACATTCCCTTGCTATGTCACTTCCTTTTCCATCTGTTAATTTCTGTTCATAATTCCATGCCCTTTTCCGTGATCTAATCATTATCTTATCTCGTTTTGTTTCCTCTCTTACCATGTACCCTGGAGTTTGCCATTCTACCCCTAGCGTCCACTTGAGGTACCTCTCTTGCACCCTTTCCATTTCTTGTCTCTCCTCCCATCTCCATACTTCCGCCCCATATCCCATCACCGTCCACACCAGAGTGTCAAAAAGCCACATCTTCCTCTCCCAATCCTTCTCAAATTTCCTCCTTCCAATCCCCCATGCTTCCTTCATGGCCACTGCTGCCTTTTTTATTCTGTCCTTTATATGTGCTTCCTGCCCTCCATTCTTTTTGAACACATACCCCAGGTATTTAAATTCTTTTACTTCTTCGATCTTCTTTCCCCTCCATCTCCAGTCTACTGTTGTGTTCCTCCCTCCTCCCTTCCTGAACCTCATCACTTTCGTCTTTCCCACATTTACTTCCAGTCTTTTTCTCTCAAAGTACTTCTCCAGTCTTCTTATCATGCTTTGCATCTCCTCTTCATTTTTCGCCATTACCACCACATCGTCTGCGTATGCCAGCGAGCAAATTCTTTTTCCTCTCACTTTTACCCCTCCCCAGCTCCCTTTACCCAGTTCATCCTCTATATCCGCCGTCAACAAGTTAAACAGTATTGGGCTCATCGGGCACCCCTGTCTTACCCCCTTTCCCGTCCAAAATGTTTCCCCCATCACTCCTGCCGATTTCACTCTACTCGTTGTTTCTTCGTAGACCTCCCCTACTCTTTCCCTGAGGCCTTCTCTCACTCCTCTTTCCTCCAACGCCTTCATCATAATTTTCCTGTCTACTGAGTCAAACGCAGCTTTTAAATCTATAAACAGTGCCACTAGCTTGCCCTTCTCCTCTTTGTTCACCAAATAGTTCAGCACATATACGTTTTCTATCGTTCCTACTCCTCTTCTGAAACCCGTTTGATTTGGTGGTATCATCCCTTTCTCCTCCGCTTCTTCTTCTAACCTCTTCGCTAAAACCGTCGTATATATTTTATACAGCGATGGCATGAGCGTTACTCCTCTGTATTCTTCTACCTTTGTTCCTACACCTTTCTTTATTATCGGGGCAATTACTCCCTCTTTCCACCCCTCTGGCCATCCATCTCCTCTCCATACCTTCCTGCAGATGCCCCATGCTACCTCTATAGCTTGTTCTCCTCCATATCTCCACGCTTCATTAGGTATACCGTCTGTTCCCATTGCTTTTCCTTCTTTGAGTTTTCTAACCACCTTTCTGATCTCCTCCTTACTAATTTCGGTTTCATCTTCCGCTCTTCTTGTTACCTGTTCTCCCATTCTCACTCTTTCTTCCACCCCTCCAATTAGACTCATAAAATATTTTTTCCATTCCTCTTCTCCAATCTCTTCCCCCATCATCTTTCTCTTCTTTCTATCTCTATTTATTATTTCCCACACTTTGTTTTCGGTATTGGCCTCTGCAATTTCTCTTATCATCTCATCCTGCTCCTCTCTTTTCTTTCTCTCAATCATCGCTTGATATTCTCTTTTTCGCTCCCTGTATTTTTCCTTCGTCCCCATACTCTTCTTTTTTCCTTTTTTCTCCCTACATTCTTCATCCCACCATCCTCTCCTTTTCTGTTTCCTTTGCCTTCCCCCTACCTCCTCACTTTGCTCAATCTCTCTCAGTTCACTCTTCGCATTCTTCTCTCGAATTCCCGTTTCATCTCCTCCGACCATCTTCCCGTTTTTATTCTTTTTACTTCCTTTGCTTTATCCCTCTTTCTCCTTCTTCCTGTCTTTATAGTGATCACCAATGGATGATGATCTGACTCTTCTCTATCTGTTACTTCCATCCTTTCTATTCCTCTTCTCGTCCTTTCGTCACCTAGTACATAATCAATTACTGTCTCCCCTCTGCCTCCTGTATACGTGAACTCTCCCTCCTCATCCCCCTCTATATTCCCGTTAAAAATTTCCCACCCTAATTCTCCTATCACCTGCGTTAGTTTCTTACCTTCGGTGTTCACTTTTTTTTCTTTTTTTTATTTTTACGTTATTAAATCCAATTTGTCTGTTTTTTTTTCTAATTCAATGCTTTTATTAATTTCCAGTAAAAAATAGAAAATTATTAATCTTTGAAAAAAAATTCTTAATAAACATGTAAGTATAAATAGTTTGTTGAGAAAAAAAGCTTGACATTTAAAAAAAAAAATTTTTTTGAGTTTGAAAAATAATTTTTCACTAACTGATTACTAAAACAACTCTATTTAAAAATGAAATAAGAAGAGGTTTTTAACCGTTGTTTTTTTTTTTTAATAATTTTTTTACCCCTCTTGGATAAATGAGGGAGAATAGGTTCCCTTCATTCATTCCTCGCAAAAGATTTTTTTTCTCTTCTCAGCCCACCGTACCTATATGCTCTAGCTTTTTGTCACATTTTATTCGAATCACCCGGCATAAGCGAAATACCATGTTTCGTGACCTTCGACCCCGTATTATTAATGTAGTGGAGTCCGGATCGGTGGAGAACTTTCCCGAAACCTTAAAATAAATCCATGTTTATATTTTTTACTGACCTTTTTTCAAATTTTCCTGGGGGATATCAGATTCTCAACCGCAAAAGTGGTGTAAAAGAGTGCATTTTATAAAGAACCGTAACTTTACTGATTAATTACTTCGAAAACAGTTAGATATTTTTAGTTAGTTTCCTTAGAATTCTATGAGGAGGCTATATACAAAAAGGCCAGCACTTCACCTTTCTTCAGAAGCCAAAAGAAAAAATAAGGGTCATATCTCAAAATACACTGCCGCTCATCTGAATAGGTTCAACTTTCTTTACTCCCTACTGTTAGCATCTCTAAATATATATTGCAATGATACATGCGACAGGGACAGCAAAAGACGCCATATTTCTTGTCGCTCTTTTGACATTTCTCTTCAGTAAGGTTTGCCATTTCATGATGGATAGATATAAGAGCCAACAACGAGACGAAATTATTAAAATTTACTACCGAAATTCGGAGTCAGTGGCTTCAGCGTTAAGAGCGCTACGTCCAATTTATGGTCGTCATAGCAGATCAACAATTGAGCGTCTAGTGGAAAAATTTGAATCCACAGGCACAGTACAAAATGTTCCCGTGCCAGTGAGACAAAGAAGTGCCCGTAGTGTCGAGAATATTGCTGGCTCTGAGGCTTCAGTTGCAGAAAGCCCAAATGTGTCTCTCACACGTCGTTCTCAAGCGTTGGCGAAAAAATACGGTTTGGTGTGGTTTATGGGCCGGAGGCGTCATTGGGCCGTACTTCTTCCGTGATGATCAAGACCGGCACGTTACTGTGAATGGGGATCGCTACCGTTCAATGATAACCGAATATTTTTGGCCCCAATCGGATGATATGGACTTGGAGGACATGTGGTTCCAACAGGACGGCGCGCGCCACAAGCCATCCATCGAATGTCACAATCTATTTATTGGAAACCAAGTTTGGAGAACGTGTTATCTCACGAAATGGTCCAGTCGCTTGGCCGCCTCAGTCGTGCGATATCACGCCGTTAGACTATTTCCTGTTGGGCTACGTCAAGTCTATGGTCTATGCCAACAACCCAGCGACGATTGATGAACTTTGTACGAATATCGAACGTGAAATTGCAGCAGTATCGGCCGATTTATGCTTGAAAACCGTCGAAAATTGGGTTCAGGGTCTGGACTTTTGCAAGCGTGCCCGTGGTGGCCATGCAAAAGAAATCGAGTTCCATACATAATGGCATCGAACGTACTTTCACAGGAATAAAGTATTTCATTGATATCCAAACCCGTTTTTGTTTAAAAAAAACTTTTGTAGTGCTCTTATTGAAACCCGATATATGAAGAGAAGCTAACAGTAAGATGCAAAAAAAAAGTTGAACCTATTCAGATGAGCGGCAGTGTATGGACTTATATTACGGCACCATTCAAGTTGGCTATTATCAATGCAATATTTCTCTTTTCACATATTGCCGGGTTTTCTTGAACATTCTCATCTGCATTGACATCTTTATCTTTGGGCATGGGCCCGGTGAGCCAGGGCCCAATATGATCGATTCGTCACCAAGATCCCGTTGTATCCTACTCTCAATAATTAAGGTCAGTTTTACAGTTCTTCAGTTCTTCTTAATCATAGTTGTTATAGTCATGAGTTTAGTTTCATTAATAAAATGTTAAACAAATAAGTTCATTCATAAATAATAGAGTGTGAAACAAATTAAGTTCATTGATAAAGTGTTTTAATCTTTTAAACTCCCAGTGGTCGGGAGTAAAAGATTTTATTTTTTCGAAACTCGGGAAATAAGAACATAATTATATAAAATTCTTAAAACGTTTTTGAGGAAAACTTTTGGTATGCAAATATTATTAATGTAAACTTTTTTTTTTACATTTTTTTTTTTTAATTTTGATATGTTTTTTTTATCTAAACCCGTTCAGCCGACAATGAGAAAGTTCTAAATAAAAAAACACGTTTTATGACAGGTACTATTAATAGTTGCTAAGTGCAAAAATGTATAATTATTTGTAGTAGATCGTATTAAATTAAGTATATGGAGAAAGTTTAATCAAAATCGTAGGCATCGTTTTTGAGAAAAAGAAATATTTTCCTTTTCGGTTTTTTAACTTTTGTATGGAAGGTACAATTATTTTTTCATATATGTAAAATATGAACTAAAAACTCTTAAGTATCAATTAAAAAAAAAAAAAAAACATCATCGTTTTCGAAATATTCGATTTTCAAAAGAAATTTTATAATTATTATATAATTATAGTAATTTATCCAATTTTTTTTTAAGAAGAGTTTTCGAGCCGTTTTTGGGATGAGTACGATTATGTAAAATTGCTAAAAAAAATTGTATGGCAGGTACCGTTATTTTTGGTTCTTAAAAAAAATGAAAAAAACGTGTGGGCATAATCACCAAAAATCACTATGTAAGTTTAAAGAAAATCGATCGGGCCGTTTAGGCTGCAGACGAACAGCCAGACAGACAGAACTATTCCAACCACTTTTTTGTTCTCTATCATCGAAATGTCATGTGTTTGAATGTTATCTCAAGTTTTTTTCTGTACGAATCCAAAACTTGGCTTATAATATTTACATACCTATATCGCAAGTAAAAACAGAAATAATTCCTCATTGTCATTAAGCAATGTTAAATGCTTGCGAGACATTTTTTGTTATATTTTTTTCACTATTGGGGATATTTTACTATTTCGAGATTCACTAAATGTTAAAAAATTCAATTTTTTTATTTTTGATAAATCAAAATTTCAAACATTTTTGAAACTTGGTGCTTTTGGCTTTTTCAAATCTAGATATGTATTGAAAATATTTTCAAAAAAATTTACTTATTTGAAAAATAACGGAACCTACCATACAAATTTAAAAAAACGTTAACGAAAATCTTATTTTATTTCTCAAAAATGACTTACGACCTTATCTATTATTTATAATTATTATCTTCGACTCTACAAAAAGAAATAATTTCTTTAATTCAAATTCCAAAAATTAAACTTTTATCGAAGCAAATCTTACTAGTCAATTCAATATTTTTGCATAGAACTAAACAGAAGTCATGGCAGGATGGCCAGCCGTGTTTTGTGTACTTAATATTTGAGCCGTCAAATTAATCAATCGATTAAATTTAACTAAACGAGAGCATTTATATGTTATGCATAACAAAGTTATCAAAGTTGAAACTTTGCTAACGCCCTTTTAAGTATAAGTCCCTAAAGCTGCTTGCGATAGGAAAACGGATCGATATCTCTCCTCGGGGCCGGCTCTCTTATTCTGGTTCGAATACTTTGTGCTTTCTTTGAACAAAAGCAAACCAAATTCCTAATATAAACAATTGATTAATTCAAAATCTTGAATAACTAATTACACAGTTATGTTTAGGCATATATAGACAATAACTAAGCGAGAACCGGGTGTAAAAGACCTTATCCCATTACCGCTGTTGTTTTTGGAAATAAAAATAAAATAACATCGCTATTGAAATCTCTGTTGTCTATGATGATGATGGAGCTAAGACATCTAAATCCCTACCCCGTCGTCGCCGTCGTCCCGATGTACTGTATCCACATCTCTAGATACTCTGCCATTTTTGTTTGGTTGCCCCTGAGCTCATTAGCTTCGAAAACCAACCCAACATGTAGTCAATGAAAATTCACAAACCTCCAGGCGTATACCTACTAATTATGATTATTTCAGGATAATTTGCTGCTGTTACGAGATACATTTTTAATCAACAGACGTGTGTACTTCTGCGGTCGGCAAGTCGGTGTAAACACGTACCAAAAATATTAACTTGTATACGTATATGTATGTCGTATAATAACTTATGTATGTATATACAACAAAATGTAGCATTTATGCACCACTATGATTCTGTTGCGGTAATAAATGTTGAAATTATTTTCGGTTTTGTGACTTAATAATATAATAGCATAACAAATGTTGAGGTAATTGACTGGACAAATTAGTCCCCGAGGCATACATACATACAAACATATTATACGAGTATAGCTAATAACACAACACAACATAAAATAATATACAAATTATGTGAAATATGCTTGTAGTTCCAGAATTAATAAATGGTTTTATATCCTTTGAGATTTTCTGTCACTAGTTAAAGTTAGATGGTAAGACCGCAAAAATGTGTTACGCTGATGGGAGAGGACCCTATTTGGAAAATTTCATTCAAATATATTATGAATATACAGTCTTTAAAACGAACTATGTATAAATACATATATGCAAATACCTTTCAATTAGTTTTCCCTAGTTTTGAAAATAGTCAACAAAAGCTTTTAGTCAATGTTACTAAAGTTTTATATATGCTAGGGGTGGCACTTATTTCGAAAATGTTTGAACAAACATTCTTTTGAAATACTAGATTATGTTCTCTTTAATTCCCTCGATTCAGGTGAGAGCAGTTGTGCTGGTGGAAGATGTGCATTTCCTTTTAGGCATAATATTTATAACAGTAAAAAAGATACTAATTTTCAAAGATTTTTGTTTTAGGAAAGTTGAAAACAACAACACAGCATATCATTTCATCTGTCTTGATAAATGAAATAAAACATCAAATCGATTCATCAATAAGCAGCTCATTTAAAAATATAAACAAAAAATTAAATAACATTTCTTAATAATTATCGGACCGACAAAACAAAACGTCAAAAAAAAAATACATACCAAAAGTACGTATACGTCATAGTGCACCCAAGTTTACCATAAAGCAATGTTCTTGAAAATAATTGATAATTATTTTTATTTGTCGGCGCTTTCGTAGGTATTGAGAAAAAGAAGATTGAAACGGTGAATGAATGCAAGACCATAACAAGAAAGGACACCCAATATAGATGACGGCTCGAGCAGAACGTCGCCATAGCTATGATTTCGCGGTGGTCAAAGATTTTTTCTTAGAGAAGTTAGTAACACATTTTTTTAACCTCACACTGAATTCCGATGGCTTCCCTGAGGAAAAGCTATATAGAAAGTTACTTAAACTTCGTGATTAGCTGAAATTTTTCAACTGAAGAAAAATATATGTATCTTCTGCAAGCTTTTCGCTGTACAATAACTATAGTATGTGTGACATAAGCAATAAATTATAAAATCAATCACAACCCAACTAACAATTTAACTTGTTTAAGTTTTAATACAAGCTATATTCTGGCTTGTATTAAAACTAAAACAGACCTTACACAAATCATTTTGGCTGACATTAAACAAGCTATTTATTTCCCTTAAAACCTGTCATCACAAGTGCTATACAGTCAAATAGCTTCCGATCAACAGTGTAATTAGGCCTTAAAAAGACAAAATATTGCTCAGGTAAACAAGTTATTATTTGAAAGCAAATGGCTTGTCTTATAAGACCTTTGAAAGGCCATATACAGACTTTGCATTAAGGCCTTATTAAAGCCTTTCAATGCAGTTGTTAAAAAGAAATGCTTGCTTTCAATTATTTAATTTTTATTCTTATTAATTTTATTTTTCTGTTTATTTTCTCCTCATGAGGTGGTTTTGGACTGCGTGTTTCTTTATTCTGAAATATGAAGAATTTTATTTAATTGAAAAAATGTTACTTTATTTGACTCCTCCGAGGTTTGAACTCACGTCCTCCCAATCAACGATCCAGCACGCTACCCACTAGGCCATTCCCAAATCAGAAAAGACATGTACAAATTTCAATGAGTTGATACACTTCAAGTATTCTTCACAGCCTGTACAATTTTAACCGAATATATGAGTCGTAAAGGCCATGTGTTGGATTTATAAGAACCTAACTCTCTAATCAAATCTTATAATACGATGTAATAGAGAACACCTTAAAAAACAAAAAAATTTACCGCCATATTTATAAACAGCGGCGAACATCGGCTGGCGTTTATAAATTTTCTAACTAGTAATTCTTATTGACAATTGTGTAATGGTCTGTTACGTGAATCTTGATACTTTTGTTTTAAGTTTAAAATACGAATCAATTGATTTTTGAAGTGAAAACAAAATTATGTTATCTCTAACATCTTTTTTATACATTCGTATGACAAGAACTCAGATAGATAAACGAATGAGTTTAAAAAAACCTTCCATTTCTATTGACCCAAAATTTTTATATTAATTTTATTGTCGATTGAAGGAGAAACTTTAATCCTTACAATAGTTCATTTCGTTATTGAGTTTTATGTAAATATTTATTTATATAAAGCTAGCTTTAGAAACAACTTTAATAATTATAACAGCAGGTTCGACCGATTCATTCGTCTTAAACATTTAACCTCTGTCACACGCAAATCGAAATAGCTCACGAAAGATAGCAATCATTTGAATAACTTTGCAACTCACATTTTATGAAAACTAATGTTTCCTTACACAGAGCAGTATCGGTGCATCTGTCATAAGCAAAACGAAATAACTCACGAAAGAAAGCAATAGTTTCTAAAAGTTTGCCTCTGACATTTTATGAAAATTATATACGGTCACTACCAAAACTATTCGGAATAAAACGTTTTTTCTGAGCATCAGTTTTTTTTAATTGTAACGATTCTTTTATTAAAGAGAACTTTAAATTGGATAAGCTAAAAGTTATGAACATCAGAAAACAATTTAAGTTTATCTAATTTTAAGTCTTCCTTCATAAGGAAATCGTTAAGGCTTAACACTCATGTACCTTTAAAAGTGCAAAAGTGAAAAAATACAAATATATGCTATATTCCTGTAAAGAAGCGTATGAAATTTATGTTATGTTAGAATGCCCAAAGAATGACGGAAAAGTCTTACTCAGCAACTATTATTGATGTGAGTGACATCCATGAATTAGCTTTTAAACTTTTTTTTTAGATGTAGTTTTGTTTTACTTTTCTACAAAAGAAAAAAAAATGCTCTAACTTTTGATTTTGTTGAACTTGGGATAAAAGATAGGATTGAGTTGTTTATTGAAAAAAGACAAAGCATTTTTTTACTTTTGTACATTTGTATGTAAACAAAACTCATGCTTAAAAAAAACTTTGTATTCCGAATAATTTTGTGAGTGACTGTATTTCTTCACAGAGGGATACAGCTGTCATATCCAAAACCAAATAGCTCACGAAAGAAGGCAATCATATAATTAAGTTTGCCACTAACATTTTATGAAAACTATATTCCTTCCTTACAGAGGCAACATCTGTGCATCTGCCATAAGCAAAACGAAATAGCTAAAAAAAAGTCAATAATTTCCATAGGTTTTCTTTTAAAATTTTTATTTTATTCTTCAAAACAAATAGGTATACATATGTATATACATTTAACAAAATTTTTGTTGACTGGTAATCAGAATTATTACTTAAAACATAAGTAGTTATAAATGATTTAGTGTCAAATTCCTTACACCCATTTTTGAACAATTTTTTGGTTGGAAGGTATTTGTAAAAAAAACATTTTCACAACATAAACAAACTTATTCACATATAAATAAATAACATATATGCAAAAGTGCATTAGTATTGTCGCGTAGTCTTGTGAGATTAAAATAATTTAGGAGAAAAGATGCAAAAATAAAAAAAAATAGTAATGCAATTAATAAACAAAAAAAAAAAAAACAACACAAGTTCTATCAATAAACACATCAACTGAGGAACACATCGGCGATTGCACGCTTTATATTGAATCGTAATAAAGTTTATTGATATTTTTATAACTATAATAATTATTCACCACTTTTGATAAATATACTAAGTCTATATTTTTTTGAAAAGAAAGACGAAAACTTTCGAATAATTGTTTAGCCCGCTGCAGATTACATTCAACTAAAGAGAAATGTCAAATCTTGCTGTTGTATACAACACGCTTATTTAAGTAAGTCGTATACAAAATGTTTTTATTTACTTTTAATAAAACAACTTAGACAGGCCTTAAAAAGGTCTTTTCACACTTAAGCATACAAGCCTTGTATACAACTTGTAAATCTCAATTAAAAAGCCAATAAACAGGCTATTATTCAAAATTTATATTGGAAAACGGTTGATTTGTATAACAAAGCCGTATTTTAGCTATATGCTTGCTATAGCTTACCGAATTCAAAAAATCGGACCTAATACAAGTTAAATTGTTAGTTGGGAAGTGTTTTTTACCAGACACAAACTGGCAAAAATATTTATGACAAACCTATGCGCCTAAAGGAAGAAAGTGTTGGATGTTTTCCAGTTTTAAATTAATTTGAAACAAGCTGCAGCTTAGAAATGATAATCGCAAAGATCTTGGCAAGACCACTTTCCAGGTACTAATTTTGACAATGAATGAAAACTCAGCTTACGACGCTAAGCATTATGTAGGTATGGGAAAACGCATCTCTGATAGATCTGCAGTTCTTTTTCATTAATATTTGTTTGTATTCTCTAAATTTAATAAAAATCGAGATTTGTAACTACTCAAATCTTCGAATACTTAAAGCCTTCGGGCATAGAACTTATCTTCAAAACAATTCATTGATCAAACAATGAAACTGTTTCATTCTTCGCACTAGCTTTGATGGAACATCTTAAATAAAAAATTAAAATAATAAAATGTTTTGTTTTTCATTTTTGGTTATCGATAAGAGTGTTGGGATTCCTAAATATATTTTGATCTTGTTTAGGTTTACACAGCTCAATAAGTTTGCGAACCGCTGGCTTAGAGCATATTGATATCAATGCTCTGGCCCGGAAGCTCTTTAAATCCAAAACTGAGACAGCTAGTTGGACACCGAACTGGGTGAAGGAATTTTGTTTCTTAAGGTACTATTTTACCCTGACAAAATAATAATTTCGGGGTTATGTGTGATTGACCAACGAACAAAATTTTGACTAGTTTTAATGTCTTTTCCCCGAGTTAAAATATCGACTTTTTAAATTCAATATTTTCAATCATGACCTAACAAAAATTCGACTAACTTAAAAAAAAGTCTAGAAAAGAATCGATCGTTACCAACCAGTCTGTATTTTCTCTAACACATAAATACAAAAAGTCAATATAAATCGACATTTTAGTCGGTATTCTTCCTGTCGTAATTCGGAGAACAGAACAGAACAGTGCTCTGCTTGAAATAACTGCAAGGAATAAGTATAAAGTCATGAATCATAAGTTTTTTTCAGACTTTTTATAACAGGAATTTAACAAATGTTTGATGCTATTGAAAATTGTAGGCTCTGTTCAAGAAACTTGTTCTTGTTCAACTTCAATCTTCAAACAATCGGTAACGAGTGGTTGAATAGTGATTAAAATCAATGCAAAACGACTTGAAAATGTTGAGTTTATGAAATGATGGTTACAGACACGCGCTTATAATTATCATTCGGAAATACTTATTTATAGATCACCGTTCCGACTTAAATTGCAATTGGTCATCACTCATCAGCCAATCCAAAAAGTTTATTGCCCGGGTATTCCCATAGCCAAACTCATTTCACATATTATTGCAGAACTATATTTTTGGTTCTACTAATTTCTTTGCGATATCCCGATGTTTTAAAATCAATTCACTGCACGCTTTGAATTATCCTTTCTTTTAATGAATAAAGGAGATTCGGCGACACGTTTTAAAAACCCATATTGAAAAACAATTTCAATAATTATCAATTGGCAAACAAAAAAAAAGGTACTTGCAATATATATTAAGAGAGAAAAAGAGTAGTATGGGAAAATGACTGAACCTATTTAAATGGCCGGCAGTGTATGTTTTTATTTTTTTTATTTTATTATAACTCAATTCCAACAAAGGATGACAGCCCACAAGTTTACTGGTATATACAAAACAAAATTACAATATCAATCCTTTGCCATCAAATAAAAATAAACTCATTCGTTTCAAAAAGTTCACAAAAGTCTCAACTCTAAAAGTTCTTTTTTCAGAATTATAAGGATTCTTCCAGACTCAGACAACACGATAAGTAGGATAATTTCATTTTGACTTGGTCAATATTGTGCTCTTCCACTAACACAACCACCACCACACATAATCAGAATCAAATCTGCCAACATAATTCACAAGAATACTTTGTCGAATATAAATCATCTTTTATTTATTATCTATCTATGTGTATCTAGATGTTGGTATATCTCTATCTAGATGTGTGTATCTTAGAACAGAAATTGGAATTATAATGTATTCAGAGGACACAGAGAATACAGAAAAATAAAGAAAAAAAAAATAGCCTTGTCCTTTCATACAATACTCTTTAACATGAACATCATCGTCCAAACATCGATCGCTAAGGGAAAAAAAGAACCTTATCAACTAGCAGCTTTGAATTTGAAGTCTATGCACATTCTGACTCTGTAAAAGTTCAATATCAAAGTTGAGGAATCAATTCAATTGATTCTTTTTCTATTTTGTGTCTCCTTGGTCGTTCATAGCTTCACACACATATAATATTAAGACACGCGGTTCGGTCTACGAATAAACGAAAAATCCATTATCCTACTTAAGTGCGGTAGTCTTATCTCATTTGATCCCAAGTGATTGACTCAAGTGGCTAGAGTCAATTTCTGGAATCAATTCTAATTTTATGATGAATTTAAATTTGGATAAAAGAATTTTTTTTTTTTTATTTTTTAACTATTTGCTTTCTAGTTGTCCTTGGTTTCGTCCTTGATGCGTTTAAGGTGACATAAGACTGACAGGATTAATAAAAAGAATGAGCAGAAAGAGGCCTAGAGGAAAATAAATTATTTTCACTTCAAGTACTCACCGGATGCTATGCTTTTTTCCACTTTTTTTTTTAAATTGTTTAAAGAGATTTCGAGAATCCAATAAGTCGTTCTCAACCAGCCAATTGCTCAAAAAGATTCAATCACAAAATTTTCACTTAATTGAGGCATCTTTTGGCCTGTAAAAGCTGAGATTCAAATTATTATATTACCCCACTTAAGCGTGAAAGCATTTTCTCATTTTACCTCTTTGCAAAAAAATAAAAACCCAGAATATCAAGCTCCTATGGCTTATAAAATTTGCAGGTTCATGACGATCCAGCTGCATCTGGCAATTCACGTCAGAGCGGATATAAATCGAAATCCCTTTGGTCTTCGCACCATCCTTCTCTGCACTCTGCACTCTGCCCTCACCTGCCGCAGTGCACTTAATTAATTGATTTTATCATCGGAATCAAGTACGAAATTTAATTGGAACGGTCCTCGCTGGTTTCCTCGTAATGAGGTTATTCGATTTGTGTTTACGTTTGTGTCCTCCTCTATCCGTCCTGATTTACGATTTACAACATCTCATGGACTTATGTAGAAAAGTTGGGTCCGCTCGCTCGGTGTACCATGGTGCTGATGATAATGATGACGATGGTTTCTGTTGTATTTTCAATTTCAATTAATTAACGCGCCCAATAGTTGTAAGGATTTACTTTCAATAGTTTATTGAGATGCATGAATAAAGTGTTGGTAAAGTACCCTCGTCTTTTTGAAAAAAAAAATAATGCTCAAGGTTTTCATCTACTTCCCGAACTTTTGGTTCATATTTCTTTGTTCAAAATTAAAATACATTAATGAAGAAATTACTATACATATCGGTTGAAACTGACAGCTTACGAACTACACAAACTGATACTACAGAAGTTAGAAAAAGAACAAGTTCTAAGAGAAAATGAATTTCGAAGATTTGAAGAAAGAGCCAGTTAAAGCGGGGATGTATCGTTCAATAATCAAGCTTGCCATACCAGCGATATTTTTTGAGTTTTGCGCTGTAAAATGAAATTTATCCGACATTAATTTTATTTAGAAATGGCCAGTTTTGAATAAAAGAGTAAGATCCCGAATTTTCTCTGAATACTCACTAGGGTAGGTATAAATGAATGGGTAATACGAAGTTTGAACCCGGGTCCGTTTCGGAGGTATTTAGTGGTAAAGGTGCATACAATTTATCGTTATTTTATTACAGCTGATTTTTTGATATGTTACAAGGAAAGTTATGAAAAACTTTTCTAGGCACTTGCCAGAAACCTACACTAGGAAACACTGCTAAAGGTGCCAAACAATCGTGAAATTTACATTATAGTATCAGAGTGGGCAACTGTTATAATATATATTTCCCAAGCTAACGTCTTATTATCTTCGGGCAACTATTTCAATAGCCGCCAAACACCTACCTACACCACACCCACTATCGAATGTTTTTCGGTAATATCAAAGAAGAGTAATATATATTGTGTCAAATGTTCCTTGGGCAACTATATCAAAATATTTTCCCAGAATAAGACATCTACAGTGGGAACTAATGTCAACCAGACAACTTTGAAAGTATCAAAATAATCTTAAACATTTGCTGGTACCGCTGTAAAAACAACTAAATTTCGTCCATGAAAAGACCATAAGCAAACGATACCCACCACTTACCTTATGAACATACATAAATGTACTTACACATGCAAAGTAGAGAGATTTGTAGTTAAGAAATTAACTTTTTTACCATAAGTTAAATAACACGAATATTTTAACACTTCTGAATGTGTCTGGTTGACATAAAGTCCTACTGTAGGTATTTATGTCGTTTTCCATTGCACATCCAGAAGGCTTCCGAAGCGTCCGGAAGTCTTCTAAAACCATTCCATTGGCGAAAAAACCCTCTTCTGCTTCTTTTTGAGAAGAGAAATGCTCTTCTTGATTTAAAAGCAGAATCCACTCGAGAAGCATTAATACATTCAAACTCAAATGTCAAAACAAACTGTGGTACAAATTCATATTATTTTTAAAAGTCCATTTCATTAATTGTTAAAAAGAAAAAGAAAAATTATTATTTGTAAGTTAGGGGTAGATACGCTATTGTTTTTAATTTCACATTTTATGTGTCAACAAATAATTTCTATTTAATGATTACCAATATATGTAGATACAAAACTTCAGAATTGAGTAGAAGTAACAAGCACTGTTCCATTGAATTCAGAATGAGTGTCTCCTTAAGTGAAACCAATGGAAAACGACATTATTTTTGGGGAAATATTTTGATGCAGTTGCACAACGAACATACTATACAATAAAAAAAAACTTAAATTTTATAGTACATATAACATATGATTATTGTGACAACTTTTTGGTGTCTTGTTAATGTAAGGCCTCACTGTAGGCTAGGTGGGTAGGTTAATTTAAAAATATTGTGAAATAGCTTCCCGAAGTACAAAAAACCTTAGCGTTGATATTAAAAGGTATGTTAAAATATTTGTTTGACAACTTTAAAGGTGTCTGGCTGACAGAAAAAACTTTACTTTAACATACGATTGACATTTTTTTGTGTCTTGTGAATGTAAAGACCCACTGTATGTTTCTGGCAGCTTGTGAAATATATTGTAACAGTTGCCACAAAAAGTATTACCTCGTGGAATAATGCTTAGTGCGTAGGACTGTCATGCTAAAGGTCTGGGTTCGATTTTATATTTTTCCGAGCTACTACCTCTTGCGAGGGACTGCAAAATCCTCCAAGAGTATATTTGTCATGAATAAGTGCTTCTCATCTAGCCGTAAGGACTCGGCAAAAAATTGCCAACAACACGCACACAGGAATGGTTGAGAGTTGTTAGTCACTAGGCCATGGTTCTCCATGAGCTGTTGCCCCACTTAATTAATATTTTTTAGTTGCCACACAAATATATATAAAATTCAGCTTTGATATTATGACGTAAACTTCATGATTTGTTGGCATCTTTAGAGGTGCTTGTCTGTGCCTGGCTGACATTGGGTTTTGGGTCCCCATGTTATAGCATATCAATAAATCAGCTCTGATAAAATAAAGTAATTTTGCATCAATTTTATGTCATTTAACACCTAAATCTCCGAAAATCACACAATTTCAAAGTTCGTAATGCCCATTTTTCTATACCTACCCTAGTATGCATTCACAGACAAGATTTCAGCTAAGATAAAACGACTTATGCCTAGCGGCCTTGAGATTTTGGTCCATATGGAAAATCGTAATAAGACAAAATGAAGCATAAAACAATCATTCAATTAGTAACACAACTCCAAAAATATTTTTGAGATCAAAACCAGGAATGCAACTAATTACGTGAGAAAATATGAATATCATCCCTCTTATATTATATATATGTTCATGTTTAATAAGTCAGTGACTGTGAAATGCTTATTTTTTTACTCATACGACCACAATTCACAACGAAATTCAGTAAACACCACTTGTGCACAGTTTCATAAAAGGTAGCAAATTTGCATAGCATGTTTCAAGCCTTTGTTTTTAGACCAAGGTCCCACAACAAATTTTTGGGTGTGAAAGTTAACCAAAATAAAGCACAAGAGTCGAAAACTTGGTAAGCCTTATGAAAAAATGGTAAAGGTGCAATGAAAGCCTTACAGTCCCTAGCCGCGGTAAGTAATAGTAGGAACGTTGAAAAAAAAAAAAAAAACAACTTCGGAAATAATGGTATGAACAAATTTTATTTAAAAACAACTTTTTTCAAAGCCCAAAAGCTATTTAGTTAGGAAGTACCTGCATTAGTTTGATCACTTCCCTGACACATTTCATATATTATTTTTTGCAGCCAAAAATTAAGTTACCTGCTAAAATTATTTTTCTCCAAAATGGCTGAAGTGAGTTTAAATAAAAACCTCATTCGGGTGACAAAACTTTTTTTTGAAAAATGATTATAAATGGTAACTCCCAAAGAACCATTTTTTTTTTTTTTTTTTTGATGTTTTGACGCCACAATTGTTTGTCAAATTAACGTTTCGCAAGGGTTCATTTCGACTTTTTTTGTTTAGAATTTTTTTTATTTAGCATTTCGTTGTTCCTAATTTTATATTTGGCGAGCAACGTTTTGTTTTCTAAATGATTTGATAAATCATCACTTCGCATTTTTCATTTCGCAATTTTGACTAAGTATTTTGTTTGATTGGCGTTAGGAAGAATGACAAATTTTTTCTTTAACATTTTGTTGTTTTGACTTTTTTAATTAGCATTCTGCTGATTCGTTTTTTTTTAATTGGCATTTTGTTGTTTAGCATTTTTTTATTTGGCATTCAATTATTTTGCAAGTTTTTGACTTCCATTTAATTATATGCCTAAACATTTTTGGCGAAATTTTAAGGCATGTAATTTAGTGGAATTTAAAAACTCGCAAAACAATTGAGTGCCAAATAAAAGCATCTAAGCAAAGTGCCGAAGTTCGCATAATTATTTAGATTTTGTGTTTTAAAATCGAAAAAATATTCATCGATACTAAGTATATCTTTGTTAATATTCGACTAAAAAGTCTCATAAGTTTTGTCAAAATATTCGTTATCAAAACTGAGCAAAACAATTAAAGGACAAAACAACCAAATACAGTGATAGCAGTAAGACTAGTCAACAAGTTAAAATAATATTAAAACACACAATTTATAGCAATGCTTCAGTAAGTAAGTAATTCTAACCAAGCCAATGATAATGAAGGGTCAAACAATCAAATGGCGATATGATAATCAGCGAAATAATAAAACGGCTTCGCGATATTTCGCGAAATAAAAAAAAAACGACGAAACGTTATTTCACAAGAAAAACTCTTGACCAAAAGAAAACAACTAAACAAAAAAAAGCTGAACAACAATTTGCGAAACGATTGAAAATAATTTCAAACAAAAGCGAAAGATAAAAACGCTAAATGTGGACTGCAAAACGATTAGAAAGTATAATGAATGAGAAAGAAAACGTAAATTGACAATCAAAGAATGCGAATTAAAAGTAACATTTAACGACTCAGGCGAAACAATAAAATGCCAAATTTTGCGAAACAATGGTGACCGCTTACGTAGCTACCAATACCTACCAAAATTCTTAAAAAAGTATTTATTGGATTTCAGAAAATGATTCAACTGATATAATCACCGTTACATGGTTGATCCATACATTTTTTAATTACAATTCAGAATTTGAAAATTTTAAGACTGCAAGTTTTTAATTACTTGAAAGCTAATTGCTGCGCTCAGTACATACATATGTACATATAAACAAAAACTGCATTTTTGTCTTCATTTTTTTTTTAAGTATGACTATATGACCCGATAAAACTACTCAAACAAATACATAACTCATTCAACATTAATTTTCTCTCTCATGAGCTTAAAATAAGGTTTTCCTAGATACTTAAAACTTCAAGGGCATGATTGAAAATGAATAAATGCTCAAGTTTTAAATATTTTCAATATGTTGGATTGATAAATAAAATAAAAATTGAAAATGATTTTAGAACTTTGATTGATAAGTACATAATAAGGGTATTCATGCAACGGCGGAAAGTCATCGTAGATGTATAAAAGTTGTTAACTTCGAATTCTGCCACAATTTGTGTGAAAAGTTATACAGATTTAGGCAGTTTACAGCTTTACTAGGCTTATGACTTTACCTCGTTATAGGTATATGGGTATACAAAATTAGAGAAGAATTAACAACGCTTTCTAATTCGACCAGAAAAAAAATGAGCAAATTATTTTAAATAAAAACGTAAAATGAAAAAAAAAAAGAAAAAAATGCGAATATATTTCCGACGCCAGAACCTTAAGAGACATTCATCAGCTGAATCAGTCAGGATAGATTTAATTGAACAATGAATGCATTTCATTACCTACTTTTTTTTGTTTTCTAAATTAATGAAGCATTCTGGTCTTGAAGTCGTTTAACGTTAGGTATAAAAGGAAAGGCAAAAAACCTTTTTATTTTGTGAATTTCTAAGGATGAGGAAAGAAAAAAAAATCATCTCCCTTATTAATGTCTATTTAAAAATTGGGTAGATTTATTTTGTTTGAAGGTCTTGATCGAGTTTTTTTTTCATTTTTGTTCTTTCTACTTGAATAAATTTAAATTTATATTACAATTTGCTTGATGAGGCATATGAAAAAAGGTTTTCAAAGAATAAACAAGTCTTTGCATAAGAAGTTAGTATAAATAAATAACGATTTTTAAATTTGAGAAAATTAAATTTTAAAAAAATATGTTGAATTTTTTTTTTTTAAACAACGGGCCCCATCTACAGAAATGAAGCTTACATGTATTTTAAATTCATATATGTATGCACCTACGATGAATACTAAGAAAACTTTAAAGGTTTAAATTGTACGATTCTTGTAATCGATATTGAACAATCGTTTAAATACCTAATAAATACAAGAAAAGGAAGATTCTCAAAATTGTTCTCCCTATTCTTGTTCATTCGAAGCAGATAGACAACTCACTCTTTGAAATATGACTAAAGCTGTATTTCACAAAGAATATTTTTTTTATAGTTCAAAAATTCAAAAATCAAAAAAAAAAAGGTACTTTTAGACCCCGGATGGGCCGATATTTTTAGGTTGACCGATAAAAAATACAAATAACCTCATGTGAACGTAGTTAGGACACTTTTAAAAATTAAATGAAGCCTATTTTTCGCAAAAGATTTGTTTTTCATTTTTCAGAAGAAAATACGGCTCGTAATTTATTGTATTTTTTTCTATAAAAACCCGTAGAACCGATTTGATTTTGGAAAAAAATAATAAAATATTGTTCAACGACAGTCTGGTTTTTTTTTTTATAATCGCTCTTTCCATTTTTTGATTGGTCAATATTGAGAACTTCAAGGTGGGCACTAAAAAAATGTCGTTAATGAATGTCGAAATAAGAATAGTCTTTTGGAAAGAGAATCTTTTTTTTGGCGCTCTTGCAATATCAATTTTTATAAAGATCTGATTCAAATTTTAAATGGCAAAGACCGATTTTCAATCATCAATTAAACATTAACTTCCAGAGGACAAATTAGGAACAAATTTAGTACCATCTGATGATGTTTAACTGACTATTGAAAAATTTTCCCTTAGAAAAAGAAAAAACATGAAGCAACTATTATGTGTGTAACAATATCCAAACAATAATGCAAAGTGGTTAAATTCACCTGTTCTTATACTTCTGGCCTGTTTATTTTC
This sequence comes from Dasysyrphus albostriatus, assembly GCA_946251815.1. Classification (NCBI taxonomy): domain Eukaryota; kingdom Metazoa; phylum Arthropoda; class Insecta; order Diptera; family Syrphidae; genus Dasysyrphus; species Dasysyrphus albostriatus. Next base: position 82,933,727 of record OX276335.1, read on the forward strand.
TATCGATTTTATCTAAAACAGAATACATAACGAACGGAATACGAAGATGAGAACTATACCATAAGAAAGATGAGAACTACGACAACGACTCTACACGACATCTCTTAGCTCTCCCACATGCATGTAAGCAAAAGATGTGAGCCCTAATGTAAGAAAACAGAACTTTGGGAAGCTCGTTTCAGTAGGAAACATGACTAGAATCCCAATTGGTTATATCTGGTATAAGGGACATCAAGATAGAGGGATCATCTAATGGGGATTTTCAGCTCAGCAAGGGAAACGCTTGCTTTGCATAATAACATCACGTCTTAAAGTACACAGTGCGGAATCGGCAATGAAAAAAAGGACCAAGAACATGCAAAGAACGATTTCCGTCAACAAGAAAACACCCACAAAAAAAAGGGTAAATGCCTTCGGCAGAAACGTGCAACATGGGAATGTGGTAAATTTTTAGTTCTAAAGTAAAAAAAAAAATAAAATAAAAATAAAAATTATATAGACAAGAAAAAACTGCATAAACATCTTCGCACTGTACCTTGTATTGTTTTTAAATATTTGCTTAACTATTCAAGAAGAATAATATATAGTCCTGTCGTCTGTTTGAATATATTTAAATATACTCATAGTGGTGGGAAAAAGGAGCTATTTTTGCGGATTAAACTAAACCTAGATTTTTCTGTGTTGAAAAAGAATTTATTATTTTTTTTAACAAGGTTATGGAATTCTAGCATTTTAAAATTGGTAAAGTACCAGTACCAGGACTTGTACTTGTATTTATAATTCCACTTTAGTATGGAAGGCCCTATTTAGATTGTGATTGTTCACCAAGCTGTATGGAAAAAAAAAAAGAATTCCCCAAGACTCAGTGGACGGTCCCAATTTAAACTTGAATATAAATACTTTGTAATTTTCGAATAAAATAAATTTAAAGAACAATGTTTATTACTTCTTTCATACAGTTTTTTAATTATATATATTTATTACAATTATTTTATACATAAGAGTAAATATTGAGCTACGAGATAAAATATTATTATATCTATTCGTTCAACCCATTCATGCATTTCATGTTGAACAAGAAATCAATGCTTGACCACCAATAGATATTGCAAGTAAAAATAATGGGATAACTCATAATCTAGTTCTTTCTCAGAAAATGCTCTTATATTCAAAGTTCCTGACTTCCAATCTGTACCATTAGGCAGACATATAGTGCTATATGCAACTTTCCAGCCCACATCCTCTCTATGTTAAGTGCAGGATATAACTGGTCCATTATACGGTACTTTAGTTGCTCTACTCTACTATCACCAAATCACTTTCAATTACTTCGGGAAATCTCCTACTTTATCAAAGTAAATCAGATTATTAAACCATTCAGGTGTATAGTAAACCACTGTTCCTGTTGATATTACAAATACATGTTATAATATAGTCAAGGTAAGCACCTCTGGGCCATTACCACTCGAACGTCAGTTATCCTTTGCCCAGGATTAGGTTTATTTCTACAACGAAGTATGTATAGGTAATCTACCGAGCATTACACATTCATTGGAATGAAGTTTCCAAGGCAGCAGCAGTAGCAGATGTTGGCTGTTAGTTCGGCCCATCGGACTCTAGTTCTATAGTAAATTATCCTGAATATCTGCTGCCATTAAGAGGTGAGACAATGGTCATATCATTAACCCGAGGACCGATTTACAAACCAAAAAACTACCATACCGTGTCATTTCCACACTGGTTGCCGAAGCAATTGAATTGGGGTCCATAATAATTGATGATGCCAAGTCACCAGCACCACAATACCTACCAATTCTTTAGGCAAACCAGCCAGCACCAGCAGCACAGCAGAAGGATTGTAAATTAATTTGTTTTCAAAGAAAAGGACTAATGAAGTGGTCGTAATATAATATTTTAGGTGTGCAAAAAGAGAAATATACATGTAGATAGCTAGGGTTTGGGAAATATAGAACTGTTGGAATTCAAACATTCGAAATTTGATAGAATTAATGAAGTCATATTTGTTTTAGGAACTGTTTTGGACGTAATTCCTGTTTCTACAAGTCATCCAATAAAAAAGAATTTAAATATTTAAAAATCAATTGTATGAATGGAGGGTAGGTACACCCACATAATTTGATTTTTTTTTTTTTTTTATCTAGGTTTGTAGAAGCCGAAGTTTATAATATAGTGTAGTGGTCATTAGTTTTTATTTTGCATTAATTCAATCATGACAAAAGAACTTACGAAATTAAAAATTTAGTTCCTTTAAAATCTAGAAGCTTTTGCAGGTCGCAGCTGTTGGCATTTGCAAAATTCTTAGATATAAACTGTGGTACTTACTTAAAATATTCACAAATTGGCTTAATATCAACTGAAATATCTATAATCAAAAGAGAAATATTGATTTAAATGATTATTTATCCAATATCTAAATAAAATGCAACTTACCGATGAAAAATGCAATTAATTGCTCCGTTAATAATGTTCTATAAGCGCGAAAGTGACGAAATTTAAAATTTTGTTTTGAATTGAATTTTGTTTGACAGCCGGTTGCTATTTTTTTTTTTGTAGCAAGCATTTTGTTTCATTCTGCGCATGCATTAATGGCTTTGTCTCTTTCTCTTGAAGTGGTAGTGGATACAAGAACCAAATAAATCGATTGGCAGCATTCAGGTGCGAGTACCACAAAACTACAAAGCTACAAATTAACTACTGCTTTGGACACTGTTTAGATTGGGAAGTTTTTGGCCAAGAGAAGTGGGGGTTTGGGGATGTCGTGAGACATAAACAGAATATAGACACCGACCTCATAATACTACGTTTTCATTAGAGTCAAAATGAGGTAATTTCTCAAATTACAGAAAAAGTAATCTCATTTGTAATTTGGTAATTTCGTTTGGCAGCTCATTTCATCTTTGAATTTCAACTGGCTGTCAAACGCTTTTTGTTTTTGTTTTTTTTCTTTCTGCTTCCATTGAGCTTTGACGTTTTCATACAAAATCTTTTCAAAGCTCTTCAAACTATGGCCAATAGGGTGTGTTCAATAGGTTTTGACTTAATTTTCACCATAATTTCGTGCAACTTTGATTGAAACTACTTCATTTTAAAATGTGAATTTGTATGTGCCCTATTACATGACGACTTAAGAGTCATAACTTTTTTTTAAATTCAATGAGTGCGAACGAAAAAAAAAACATCTGATCTCCCTTCGCACTCATTTAATTTCGAAAAAAGTCATGACTCTTAAGTCGTCGTGTAATAGGGCACTATGGGAAATGAGATAATTTCGTATCGAATTTGGAAATGTTCAACGAAATTATTTCATTTGGCCTAATAGCGTAGTATATGACTCATTTGTTGTTGTTTCGCAATGTGTAAAGCGTTTATGTTATTGTTGTTTCTATGTGTTTTGAGACGCCACAAATGTTCGAAAGTAGACAAATGATAAGTCCTCTATTACACCATGTGCCCTATTACACGACGACTCTAGAGTCATGACTCTTTTCGAACTTAATGAGTGCGACAGAGAAGAAAAATGAAATGGAAGACCAGCTGCCCTGTGAGTCGTGGGCCAAGTTTCGGTGACTCATTTTTGACGTTTCTCTTTTCGCTCGTTCGTCTTTCAACATTTTTTTTACTATTGTCCTGTCATGTCACTTTCATTTGAATTCAAATATTCGTTATTCGAATAAGTTCTGTGTCAATAATATTTAAGTTAATTAAAATAAATTTCTTTCATTTTTGTTGTGGAAAATATATAAAATGTCTCAAGGCAGTCCTGATCAATTCAATTGGAGCAGAGAACTTACATTAGTTGTAATAAGTGAATACGAATCACATCCAAATTTGTATGTGACAACACATGCAAAATATATAAACAGAGTTGCAAAAGCTGATTCCTTTAATTTAATTCAGGAGTCACTGAAGCAGTTGGCTCCAAATATATCAATTGATGCCATAAAGCGCAAAATACACACCATGCGAAATCAGTTCATACGCGAACTAAGAAACATTGAAAAAAGCAAAAAAAGTGGAGCTGGCATAGATGACATCCGTGAGCCATCATTGTGGTTCTTTGACCAAATGCAGTTTTTAAAAACGCATTGTAAAACTAGGAAGTCAACTTCAAGCTTTGAAGAATGTGTAAGTACCTAGTTATTTTTTTGATCAATATAATGTACTTCGGTACTGAAAAAGATTCGTGTTATTTTTAGAGGTATAGAACTTTGAAATGAAATAAAACGAAGATCATTTTTTTAAATTGACCTGAAATTTACTTTATAGGCTTTCGGCCAAAAAAATGCGAACAATTATAAGAAATGGAAAAGTTTGAATGAGGATTTTTATTATGTCATCTAACTGATAATACTTCCAACTATCGAACTTCGGTGAAACTTACTTTAGATTTGAACTTGTTTCAACTTTTAAGTGAGTCATTTAATTGTTCACTTCTCAAACTTACCCTTTTATAATTTTCTTCTTTTGTACATGGAGAACATACAATGTATTCATATAAAGTTCTTATTATTCTACTGTATATAATGCTTAAGTCGATTTTCTTATATATTACATACATACGAGACGTCTTTAAAAATATGTCTTTTATTTAAACTTTTTTTATTTGTTTATTTTTTCAATACACAGAATAATAATACGAATGATGATGACTTGTTTGCCACTCCGCAGTCCGACTCAGAAGACATCGAGCTCCAGAAGGAAGATTTTGCTCCCAAGAGAAGGGTATGTTATTTTTAGTTCCCTCTTTCAGTCTACTTCATTGACGAAATAATTCGCAGAGGTTTCACGTATTCGCTCTGCGGCTCCTTTGTAAGGATTATCACCTCGATTGGAAGGAGGTGATGAGCTTGAAGACGATTTTTCGTTCATTATGCTCAAGTGCACTGCCCCAGCGTGTTGCATTGATTTCGAGAAAAGAAGCCCACAGCGTTCCTCATCCCCTTCGCTAAGTGATCCAAGTACCTCAAATCATCGTTGGCAATTAAGTCCATTGGCTTCACCTTTGCGACAAGGGAGTGATTCAACAGAAAGCCAGCCACACAGAAGATTTCAAGAAATATTATCTGTGGAAATTCTTCCAACTGCGTATGAAAATTTTGGTGGCGTACAAAGTTGTAACAACTCTGATGTCATTGAAGAAGTGTTTGATTATACAGATTTCTGTTAATTGGGGATTTTTTTTTATATAAAACAAACAATACAATTCTAATTTTGTTCATAGAAACCAGCCTTAATAATAATAAGATCTCAAAAATTGTTTGAAGTATACCTCCTATGAATGAAAAAAAAATTATTTGTTGCAAGAGCGCTTTTCAAAATTATTTATTTAACAAATATATATGTATGTGATTTATATTATAAATAAGCTTTTTATTGTATTGTGAGTAATTCTTGACTTATTTATATAAACATCAAAAGTTGTGTTTATTAGTGCATTTTTATTTTCACTTGAAAATAAAAATATACTAACGGCTAATATCGTGGTCATGAAATTTAAACTTTTTTCTGATGTTTCCACTTGGCAGGAGTTTTCAAAAAAAAAAGGAAGGGGGTTAAAATTGTAGTTTTTTTTCGAAATTAAGAAAAAGATCCACATTGAAGTTTTTTCTAAACTTGACAACCAATTCTTTTGCGTTAAAAAAATAATGTGGTGAGTACCTATTGTATCATAGTAAATTAAACATTACCTTGAGTTTACTTTGCTTATTGAAAGCCAATAATTTTTGGTCTTATATGGAATCTATCAAACAAAAAAAGTGCATGGATTATAGGTAAGCTAAGCCAAATTTTTTAATAGAAGATCTGAAAGACAAAACACATACAAAGCAGATACAACAAAACACACAACCATTAGTAGTTCGTGTACTATATGATTTTGACAATCTATTGCAAGAGTCTTTTCAGTCATGATTTTTATTAATGCAACTATCTAAAATCTGGTTTTGCCTTTTACAATTTCATATATAACTTTTATCGTTACCAAATTTAACTGAGCATTTATCGGCAAGTTTTTAGGTGAAAACTTTTAGCTGTGTTTTATTATTTTCTATCGGGATCCGGATCTGGATCTGAATTAACTTTTAACTCGTAATACAAAAACAAAATAATGGAAAATTTTCAAAATTGTTTAGGTAGTACTTGTTGAAGAGGTTAATCCAGATTCCGATTCCCGACACCTTTTATGTAGTTATCCATTCGTTTCACTCAGGAAATCACTCATCTGAATCCAATGGAACAGTGTTTTTTACATATACTCAATTCTGAATTGTTGCCCCTATATTGGTGAAAAATTAAAGAGAAACTTTTTGCTCGCGCACAAAAAATGCAATTACGTATATAACAAAATTGTATCTACTCCTAACTTAATAATAATTTTTCTTTTTTTTAATAAATTTATTAAATTATGTTAAATTCTTTGTTTTCGGTGCACAATTAATTCGAATGGAAGTTGCACTGTTGTCTATTTTGACGTTTGAGTATTATTTATTTAAGAAGTTTAGAATATATAAGTGCTTCTCGAGTGGATTCTAATTTTAAATCGAGAAGAGAAATTCTCTTCTCAGAATCCTCAGAAGAGAGTTTTTGTTACAATAGAATAGTCTCAGAAAACTTCCAGAAACGTCGGAATGCTTCTGGATGTCCAATGGAAAACTAAATTAGTCACTGTAAGACTTTAACTTGTTGCACAAACGAAAATTAAAATTTTAAAGATCAAAGCAACGAACCCAGTGTATTTTGGAGGGGAGGTACAGAAGCACTCTTTTCAGTTTTTGCATACCTATAACTCGAAAACGAAGCCAAATTTCAAGATAATGTTGAAAACTTTTTTTTTTTAATTTTTTAGTTACCTAAAAGTTTTTTGATCAATATGGCTCAATAGGTGGAAGTGTTTCTTGTGAAGAAGCGACTTGCGTATGCACCTGATGCAATAGAAACAGAATGGGCGCTCAAAAAAAAGAAAGATTTTTCAATTAAAAGCTATTGAATGAAAATTATCACACCAGCTTACTCATTACCCTATTAAAGCGTCTTGCTTGGAAAATGCTCGTATATATTCCTATAGTAAAACGAATTTAAATAGTTTGTACCTATTGAACACTGCCAAAATCCAAAAACAATTGTTAAAAAATGGTACTATTTTTGTACATTTTTAATAAAATTAGTTTTATCCTGTGAAACTTTGAAATAAGAAATTAGAAATACTACACCGAAAATCAATGTAAAAGAAGACTGTCAAATTTAAGTCAAGACTCAAAAGTCATGGTGTAATAGCACATGCCTCACGGGATAAATTTTCAAAGAAGAATTCGAAGAAGAGTCATGACTCTAAAGTCGTCGTGTAATAGCAGACCATGATTCTTTGCGTCTGACTCTTTTCGAACATAATGAGTGCGAAAGAGAAAAAACATGAGATGGAAGACCAGTGGGCATGTGCGTCGTGGGCCAAGATATCCGAGACTCTTTTTGACGATAATACTTTTCATCTGACCCCTTTCGAATTTTCGTGAGTGCGAAGGAGAAAAACATCTGATTTCACCTTCACACCCATTGAATTTTGAAAAAAGTCAGACGCATGGAATTACCTTGTAAATGATTGTCTATACATTTGGCCAGTTTATATTTCTTGAGCGCTCAGTATTTTTCCTCAATTTTTTGACGGAGCAGGAGAGAAAAATTTAAACAGTATTCCTCACATAGAAGTCAAAACAACTCTCTTTTTCTTTTCTTCTTATATAATTTACTGAGATAAAAAATAATTGAGCAAGCGAATCCAAAAAATTTCAGTTTCAGTTTTTAAGGGGAAAAGTGAGGAATTTTTGAGAGAAACCCTGTTTATATTTCTGAGCGCTCTGAGTCCTCTGAGATCTCAGAAATATAAACTGGCCAATTGTCTTCTTACTGAAAGGTGGATCCAGTGAGACAGGTAGATTTTGTGTGCGAAAGAAATAGAAAAGAGATTTCTTCCAAAATCCACCGCCACTTTTAATAATAATTCTTGGCTTCAACATGAACGATTCTTTTTTGTACGAGTGTGAGATGTATGGAGTTAAATTACGTGAAATTAGGATGTGTATTTAAACTGAAAATATTTATTGCATAATGTAGACACGCTGTTCATCAAAACGACTATCAGTAAGAAGAAAATGTAGACAGGCTCTAATAGGGGATTACACAGGCTCTTGAAGCATGAAACAGATTGAACCAGCAAAATAGCGTCCGGTGGCCATTATTGTTTTAAAACCAATAAGACCCCTTTTACTCATTGATTCTTTGTATCTGAATCTTTTTGAATCCTTTCATGAGTACAAGGAAAAAAAACATCTGATTTTACCTTCGCATCCTTTGAATTTCGAAAGGAGATACTATTGTATTTCAATCGTTCAGCATGGATTTAGACCAGCCAACGTCTCGTCGTTAGACCAAACTCATCGATTTGCTATTGCTGGTGCATTGCTGCTGCAATTTTTCCACAACAATAGGGGCACCACATTGCAAAAAATAAAGGCCACTATATACGATAGTAGAAGTCATATGACCTGTCATTTTATTTGAAGACTGTATGATTTCTCATATAAGCTGTCACTTCAAGTCAAAAGTCATACGGTTATCATTTGCTTTTGTCTACACGTCTTTACTTCGCATTTGATTTTCTCTATGGTTATCTGCCAAAACCAAAATAAGGAAAAAAAAGTCAAAAACACATTCATTTTTGTAGAGCAAAATTACGTTTTTGGAATTATCCATTGTTGCTTTCATTCAAAATTCAAATTTTTTGTAGAAATATTTTCATTTTCAATACTCCGAGTTCAATATTTTCCATAAAAACAACAGATCATGTTTGACTTCTCAAATGGTATAGGCTGCAGTTACAACGTCATAAAAGTCATATGCTTTTTGCTTTTGAGTCTGATTGTTTTTTTCAGCATTTGGAGTGTAGAAATGTAGGGGGAATGAAAAAACGAAAGCACGTACATATGAACATTTTAAGATTTTTTCTGGTTGGACTTTGACGTTTATGGTTTGACAAACGAGTAGGGGCAGAGGGAGATGCTAATAAACTTTTAATAATGAGCTTTAAAATAGTTTTTCGTGATTAAATAGATATAAGATTGAAAAGGAATTGATTTAATAATAATAATTTCATGCAACGTCGGAAAACTATTGTAAACATCGTAATCGTTGGAAAGTTTACTACATCGTAAACGAATTGTCAACATTTGTATGAGAGATCTTTTCCAACAAATCGTAAACTTTCCGATATGAATTTGTTTCGTAAATAAAAATGTTAAACGTGGAAAACTTTTAAACTAATTCTGAACAAAAAAGAATCAAACAAAAAAAGGAAAACATCAAAACGAGAAACATTTTAATCAAAATGGCTGAGGAAGGATACAATAAAAAGAAAAATAATAAAAATTGAAAACAAAATTGGACGAAAGTATCATTTTATTTGACGTTAAACAAGCAACGGATTAGTTTACGATGTTTACGCAAAAGGGTGTTCATGAAACGTGCATCGTAAACAAAAAAATTACTACGTCGAAGAGTTTACATCGTTGCATGAATACCGTTAATATTTTAAATTATTAGTTGTTTTTTTTTTGCAACTTCAGTAAATTCTGTCTGAAAAAAACAACAACAAAGCAAAGCAACACATGTCAAATACAACAATAACTTTGTCCCTATAGAGCTAGCTAGGTCCAGATAATTAAGTGGATTTTACTTTTGTCCCGATGAAAACGGTATAGCCGGACTACTATTGTCATTATGTTATCGATAATTTGTCAAATGTTTTTTGGTAAAATTATTCAATATCAAATGGCAGACCAAGGCAATCATTGACCTATTATATAGTATGTCAATGAAGGCAATAAATGTTGAAATGTCCTGATGTCATTTTTTTCGCCAATGTCCATTTGGACATGCAAAAAACGCAGCTATTATTTTTGTATATTTTCCAATTAATATTTTTTGAACGTTAGAAAAACGAATGGACTTTTTTGGTTGTGTGTAATCAAGAAAAACGAAACGAACGAAAACACGAATTGTGTAACCAAGCTCTTTAAGATGGTGTTCACATTGGACTGAAAAACTGGATTTTTTTTGACGTTTCAGTACTCACATCTCACTCCCACTTCTTCAGTAAAGGAAGATGTAAATACTGAAACGGCAGAAAAAAATCCAATTTTTCAGTCCAATGTGAACACCGTCTAAGAAGTCGTAGGATGAGATCTATGAGTGTGTTCAGACTTATAGTCTATATAGGATTTTTTGACAGGTCACATAAGAAGACATTTGACTTCTATAATCGTGTTAAGTCGCCTTAAGATAGGTAAACATACCTTGGATCTAGTTGTTTTTGTTTCTATATTCGGCGTTTCTATGAGAAGTGTCAAATAGCTGAATTGACGATGCTGGAGCCAATAGGTCTATTCGTTTACTGCCAGTTTCAAATAATTTTAGTCCAAAGAAATGTTAAAGTTCATATAATAATTTAAAAAATTGATAGAACTTTGGACTAATACTGGCAGCTTTGGGAAGTATATATATGAACTGAAGTTATATCCTATGTATTTAAAAAAATTGCTGGCTATTGTACAGTTTTCTGTTGAAAGTGCTGGTGCATTCCTGACAACTTTTTTACAACTATGTATATTCAAAGGGCACCACATGGAAAATAAATACCTGTGCTCACGTATCTCTGTAACTCACGAATAGACAAAATTGTTGTTTTTTGTTGTTTTGCATTAGGTGTGTTTATTTTCCAACCCGGACGGAATTGGTTGAACAAAAACGATGGTGGGGGTTAGCAGTCTAAACATAGTTCAGCAATTTTAACATACTGCTTTTAATAGGTTAAATGAGGTCCAGCGATGGTTATCAAACGTCTTCAGTTAGGGCCAGTTGTACAAATATTTAACTGGTGGTTCAGCAATTTTAACTCACTGACTTCGGTGAACTTTTTGAGGTTCAACGATGGTTCAGGTATTAAATTGACTATACAATAACATATTTGAACCCTGAACCATCGTTGAAACTAAGAATTTCCGCCGAAATCAGCCAAAGCTAAACAAAAATTGAACAACGGATACAAATTTCAACCACACGATTTTACAACTGGTCCTAATAATTTATAATAAATATGATATTATGACCATAAGTAAATACAAAATTTACATTTTAGCTGGAAAAACAAGCATATAAACATACAAAAATATTTCATTGACTATTAGCGTCTTTGAAAGAGTTTGTTTTAGGTATTTTGTCACCCAATGTAGGACTATAGCAATGTACATGTACAAAATGATGCGAAATGCATTGCTGGGAGTTTTTCACTTATGGATCGAAAACTAGAAATTATTCCTAAATTTCATCAAAGTAAAACTTGAAAAATACACAATTTCCAACAAATCTCTTTTTAAGCTTTTTTCTGTGACAACCCATTTGGACTCTATCACTAGTTAAAAATTGAAGTATTTTTACTGTTTCCGAAAATCTACTCGAAAACACTAATTATTTACTTTTCATTTTCACTTCTAAAATATATTTTCCTGGTGGTTTTTGATTCACTGAACTCAATTATATAGCCTCAGAATTCCTGTAGCACGTCACAGAGTTTTGAGATATTCGAATCTAAAGTTTTTTAAGTTATTTCTCTAATTTTTTTCCAAATAAATTTTTATAGATTTTTCTTTTTGTGTCTTTCAAAGACTCTCATTCATCTTTGAGAAATCATTAATTAGTTATAAGCTTTCGTCTTAAACTACATAATTTGAAAATATGCTCAATTCATAAATTTCAAATGACGATTTCTTAGGGAGAAATTCTGCGAATTTATCTATGTTGCGCCACGAAATTTTGGTCGCAAACCTCTGATTCGTATTCTGCACCCTCGGAAGCAAACACCAGGAAAAAATCTAAATTAACCTTCAATTTTCTTGCTACAAAGGGCCCTTTTTGATCAGGGCTGCCATGTCTTAAAAAAGTTCGATAGCCCAATTTATAAATTTGTGTAGCCCAAATTTGGAGCCGAAAAAGTAGACTAAATAGTAGCCCAAAACCAATAACAAAATGTTCTCATAACTTTATACTACGTTTTCATTAGAACCAAAATGACGATAATGAGCTTTAAAAATGTTTTTCGTGATTAAATAGATATAAATTTGAACAAGAAGCGATTTAAAAATATTTTAAATTATTATTACTATCCATTTTCTAATAAATGAACTTCATATTTTTTGAACATCAGAAAAACGAATGGACTTTTTTGGTTGTGTGTAATCAAGAAGGTAAGTACCTGCCAAAAAGACGAAAGACGAAACGAACAAAAACACGAATCGCGTAATCAAGCTCTATAACACGACTGTTCTTTGTGTCTGACTCTTTTCAAATTTCCATATCTGATTTTACCTTCGCACCCATCGAAAAGAGTAAGACGCAAGGAATCATCGTCTAATAGTGGAATATTATTTGAATAAAAAGTGGAGCCAAATTGTGTAATGCCCGAAGAGTGTGTTTAAGGGGAGAAATGTGTTTTATTTATGATTTATTTATACGAACAAAAAATATCGCCTAAGATAAGATTTGGGCTATTCTCCACTAACAAGTTTGCTTCTATATTGCTCCATAGATGCTTTTCGTTTTCACTCAACCTATGCATATAAGCATTGCATAAAACTCCATTGAGTGAAAAAGGCGACCTTTTTCACTCCAATTGTACCTTTGTGGAGTTAATTATAACAGTCTTAAAGAAGTTCATATTAAATTAAATAAAAAAAAACTTGTTGCTAGAACCAGGAATCGAACCCGTGTCTCTCTGAACCAATTGTCTTACTCGATAACCGCTCCACCAATCTCTGATATATAGTTCAATGCATTAAATTGGAATCAATTTTAACTAGAATTGCCTCGTATGAGACAAGAAGCATTTATAAGAAAAAACTTTCTTCAAGAAAAATATAAAATAATGAATAAGTATGGCTTTAAAAGCACATGTTTTAAATTAATTGAATAGAGATTTAATAGATTAATTAATTAATTAATACCAACCTTAAACATTGTCAACAATAAGAAATTTATATGCACAGGTAGTAAATTGAATATAAATTATTAAATGGTCGATTTTAGCTTGGCGTCACCATATTCCCTAATACAAGCAATATAGAATGAAAGACTAACATAAAGACTGCATAATAAATTTACGGGATAAATATTGAAGTGAAAGTATCTTGGTTACTTCATAAGAGCATTATAGAGAGATAAAAGAAACATTGGTGCATCGCTTTTATCAAGCTGATATAATTTGCACCAGAAAATATTTAAGGATTCAGTAATGCTCCAATAAGGTATTTACTTTCTGTCAGAGGGCTAAATGGAGCGCTATAGAAACAAATAACACTTAAATGTCTGAAATGAGAAGCAATTTTGTTAGTTGGGTTAGTAGTCCAATTATGATTGGGCTGTCATATTGAAATTATTGTTGGCAATTTTGGAAAAAGATAGCCCAATTTCCGATAAATAGCTCAATCTGGCAAGCCTTCTTTTGAGCACTAATTGGCTGGATTATTTCACAAGAATTACAAAGAAAAATGTTCATACTTCAGAATGACTGTACAAATTTATTTGCAAAAAATTACCTCGAGAAATAGTATAACCCCAAATATGCATCAAAAACGCATTTTTCAAAATTTTAGATTCAAACCCAACTAACAAAATTGCTTCGCATTTCAGACATTAAAGTGTTATTTGTTTTTATAGATCTCCACTTACCCTCTATGACAGGAAGTAAATACCTTATTGGAGCCTAATTGAATGTTTAAATATTTTCTGGTACAAGCTGATTGAAGTGATAGAAGTGATGTACCAATGTTTCCTTAATCTCTCTATAATGCTCTTATGGAATGACCAAGATACTTACGCTTCAATAGTCATTCCGTAAAATTATTATACAATCTTGATGTTAATCCTTGTTTCTATATTGCTTGTATTACTGAATATAGCGACGTCAGGCTATAGTCGGCCATTTTATAATTTATATTCAGTTTGGCATCTGAGCACATATATTTCTCATTATAGTCAATGTGTAAGGTTGGTATTAATTAATTAATTAATCTATTATACCAATTTTTATTTTATTAACAATATGGTTTTTTTTTAGCCATAACAATCTATTATTTTACATTTTTCTGAACAAAGGTTTTTCTTATTAATGCAAGATTCTTTTCTCATACGAGACAATTCAAGATAAAAGTGATTCTATTTTAGTGCATGGAACTGTACTGAGATTGGTAGGCGGTTAGCGAGCAATACAATAATTGGTTCAGAGGCACACGGACTCGATTCCTGCACCTACATTTTTTTAATTTAATTTAATGTGAACTTCTTTAAAGACTTTCAAAATTAACTCCATAAAGGTACAAAAGGAGTTAAAAAAGGTCGCCTTTTTCACTCTATGGAGTTCTATACAATGCTTATATGGGTATAGTTTGAATGAAAATAAAAAGCATCTATTGATGAGTATAGAAGCGAAATTGTTAGTAGGGAATATCTCAAAAACATGACGTGTGCTATAGCAATTCTGAGGCCACATTTGAGTTTAAGAACTTCCAAACTTGAACCTTGATTTTTTATGAAATCCAAAATGAACTGCAAGGGCTGTATATGCTAATTTTACTTTACAGTTTATAAGTAGCACTGCACATGCATTGGCTTACACTCGCTATTTGATGAGCTACAAAATTTGGAATAGATATAAAAAAAGCTACAAATTTCTGTCGAGGTATCATTGGTCCAAGTTCTAGCAGATCTAGATGAACATCGTTATGCTAACTTCACAAACAAATTTGTGGTCAGAGAAGGAAAAGTTTTGAGGATTTTTCGATAACATATTCTAAACTAACATGTGACGTGCATTGTGCAACACGTTTCTGTTCCTAGATTATGTAAATCTGCTTAATAAAATTATACCTAGTTTAAGATATGTTTTTGAACACAGTAAAATTATTAACAAAAAAAAAATGATTAAGCTTAACACAAAAATGCAGCCATACGAAATATTCTTAAACTAAGAAATCTTTTCAATATACCCATCCGCCAACATTAATAATGCAATCCATTGAATTGCATTATCCAACATGGTCCATACTATACGATACTATACCCATTTGAAAGAAAATAGTTCGGTTTCGGAAACGTGCATGGGTACGGTCGGTGAATCCACTTAAAAGCCCTCCATATTTTTTATTCCAGGAAAAAGTAAATTCTATATCCTGCTGGGCTCTTAAAGAAGTTTCTTCTTACGGATCCACCTCAAGGAAAAAATTTCATTTCTACAATATATATTTTATATAGTTAGGTTTCTACCAACTTACCAAGCATTTGATTTCCGTTCGTATGAAGTAACGTGCATGTTTTAAAGAGAAAATCCTCGTAAAACGAAATCGTCTTTTGAATGAATTCCCATCTCTCTCCTTAACGCTGCACAGGCACACATATGGATGTGAGAACTAAAATCTCGGCATTTTGCCAAATTTAATGTGGTACGTTTATTTTGTTTGCTCTTGTTCCTGTGAGCTTCTTATATGTACCTATATTTATATGCCCGTAGCGAAGTCCTTATATGCGAAAACGAGTGTCTGAGATAAATAAACTAATAGTGTTTTTCGACAAAGTATTGGTGTTGTAGCTGAGCTAGTAAGTTTATGCATATTTTTAGAAAACATCCTTCTGGGGAAGGGGATTTTTGAAAGGGAAACATTGACAATCGTGTTAGTGCATATGTTTTACGAAATGTTTTTTTCTGGTTTCTTGGAATTATTTTATATTATATAGATTTATTAAAAATGCGAATGAAAAAAAATCAAATAAATTTTAGCGATTACCGAGTACTGATCAAAAATGCTTCTATCGTTGAAAAGCGGTAGGTATGTACATGTTAAACTGTTGAACTGATTTCGATCAAATTTTAACAATTTATTACTTTAAACTAAGTTTTTGTAAAATCCGCCCAATTCCACGCCCATTTCTGGGCTACTGTTAGCATAACCTTACATTTTCATTTTCTTTATAGCAAATAAAAGGGAGTTTTGGAAAAAATAGTTAAATAAATAAACACCAACCAACCTTAAACAGATTGGCTGATAATAAAAAGAAATATATATGTGCTCGGATGCAAAATAGAATATAAAATTGTCGATTATTGCTTTAAACGTCACCATATTCACTTATATGAGCAATATAGAAGCGAAGTAACACAAACTAACATAAAGGTTGTATGATACTGTTACAGGATTAGTCATTCCATAAGAGCAATATAGAGAGATTAAAGAAACATTGGCACATCGCTTCTATCACTCTGACATATAAAGAATCTGTAATGCTCCAATAAGGTTCCGACAGAGATGTAACAGAAGTGCTATAGAAACCAATAACACTTTAATGTCTGATACATAGAGTACCTATATTATCTAGAGAAACGACTTCAGGGCTTTATCTCTTTCACCCTACAAACTGCACTGTGAGTATTTCCTCCACATGGCTGAGCATGTGTTAGCTGCCCAATGCTTTTTAAATGGAACCTCACCAATACAATGATAACTTAATGGAATTTTGGCTCATGGACTGAAAACAACAACAAATTGAATCGAAAAATTGAAAACGCCACATTTAGAGCTATTACACGTATTCACGGACAGGGAATTTAAGAGAGTTTTCTCTTAATGTGCTCAAATAAAATTTGCGGGTGTTTTAGGCAAGAGGGGTACGAGTCGCGACTCTAGATAATATAGGTACTCTATGGTCTGATATGCGAAGCAATTTTATTAGTTGGGTAGCTCTCATCTAGTACAATATACAAACATTCGTGCTTCTGGCGTAAGGGGGATGATATGTTTAGTTACAAAGGTTTTATGTAGGTTTACTTGCCTGGGCAAAATAAGATACCAATACCTTTATGCCATTTTACATCGATCAGTGGAATTTGACGACGTGTTGAAACTTAAAAAAAGAAGGCGGGCAGGCGACTCACACTTTCACACTGGAATTTTCCCATTGGTGCCCTTAGAAGCTAGAGACCCGATGTTTATTTATCATTAAAAAATCGTCATTCAAGATCTTTGAAAACGTTTTCAAGGGTTCAATATGCAAGCAAGTGAAGACCAAAGATTGGTTTGCCATCGAAATATTAGAAGCAAAAACATTGTGTTATTAGTGTAAGTATAGAAACCCGAAGCCAATATCATTGATTAAGGTTGTTTTCAAGATACTTGAGACAATATTAAATTCCGACATTTTTTTTTCAATTTTATCAATTGTTATAAGAAAGTTTTGTATAATACAAATTCTACATACTAGACTGAAATAAATCAGAGAGTAGAAGACTTAGCATTAAAGATTGGACTTTTTAAATTATTGATTCAAAATAGCGTTTCATCCTAAAAAAATTGATAAAATTGCTAAAATAAATTGTATGGCAGGTACCGTTTATTTTAAACCAAAAAAGAAAAAAGCATGTGGGCAGAATCACCAAAAACCAATATGTACCAAGTTTTAAGAAAATCGATCCAGCCGTCTAGACAGTAGCCGAACATACAGACAGACGGACAGATTTTTGGTGTTTACCATCATCGTTATCAGTGGCGTAGCTAGGATACTTACCGTCCGGGACCAAACAATAATTTGCCATCCATTCGGTCTTACCATAATCAAAAATTTTGTTTGTAAACTAGTTTTTTTAGTTATGTATTTAAGAGATGGGTACCTTCATATCGTTGGTCCTTAAGTTGAAGTTGTCTTCATTTTGATTAAAATATATTTTGCCAATGCAAAAAATTAGCTTTTCCAAATATCAATACTCGACTCAATATCTGCAGAAAGGAATTTGTTTTTGTACGTGACCTACTGAGTTTCAACCTAAAACCGACGAAGTGCCTATAACATCAGAATTGAAATATTTTTTATATTTGCATTTGTTCAAAAATAGTGAAGTTCATAAAAACGTTAAAATTTGACCACAAGCTAATCTGAATTTTTAATTTAAAAAAATATATTCTTTTTGCTGTTAGGAAATTTTAAGGAGTTTTCAATTTAAAAAAAGAAAATACTTTTTTGTTTATTTCCAACTTCTGTAAAAAACAACCATGGTGATTATGTGCCCCAAAATATAGTAAAATAATATAATATTATAAA
The DNA here is from genome assembly GCA_946251815.1 of Dasysyrphus albostriatus. Taxonomy (NCBI): domain Eukaryota; kingdom Metazoa; phylum Arthropoda; class Insecta; order Diptera; family Syrphidae; genus Dasysyrphus; species Dasysyrphus albostriatus. The sequence continues at coordinate 82,951,934 of OX276335.1, forward strand.
TGAATTATTATAGTTAAGCATAAAACATTTTTGTTTACTTCTCATGACCAACCAACCAATTAAATTTTCAATAAATAAAATAAATGCTGGTGTGCCCAGGGTACCGTTTTGTCTCCTACTCTCTTTCTTGTTTTTATTAATGATCTCTTATCTGAAACTTCTAATCCATTAAATTGTTTTCCTGATGATGGCACCCTCAGCTTTTCATATTCGTTTCTAAATTCACATACCTGCACCTCGGATGTGGAACTTCAACTGCAGCGTATGATAAGCTCATTAAATTCTGATCTTGACAGCATTGTCCATTGGGGAACTAAAGACCGTGTAGAATTTAATGCTTCAAAACCCAATGCTGTCTGTTGTCATTAAAATAAAACCCACCCCCTTTGCCGCTATCCATGAGCGGTACTACCATCGAGGAAACTAAACAGCTTCCAATTCTTAGTATGTGCATCACCTTCTGTGGAACGATCAATTCAACGTCGCCAAAAACGCTGCAAAATGTTTAGGTTTTCTTCGAAGATGCAAGAAATTTTTTTCCTTTTCTGACCTGGCTGCCATCTACTAAGCCTACATTCGCCCAAAGCTTCAATACAATTCTCACATCTAAGTCCCCGTCTAAGTCTCTTGGATCGTATCCAAAAAATAGCTTTAAAAATGATAGGTTATAATACTTTAACGGAAACATTCGAATCTCTTGAAAATCGACGTAATGTTTCATTCCTCTCCTTATTTTATCGCTATTTTTATGAACAGTGTTCTAGCGAAATGTCCAGCTGCATTACTCCCCTTAAACAATTCCACCGTAATACTCGCACTGCCAGGAATGCCCATCAGTTTAGCCTTGAGCCCAATTTCGGACGTACTGTTAAGAACAGAGATCCTTTTTTTAGCCGAACCACAAGAATGTGGAATCCTTTACCCGGCTCTATTTTTCCCTCCCATTTTGATATTCAGAATTTTAAAACTAATGTACATACATCGGTATCTCCTTTTAAATCCTTCTCTTTTTTCCTAGCGCTCACACTGTGTTCACTCATCTAAAGGGTAGTCACAGCCCCTTTAGTGCGCGCAAATAAAAAAAACCTTTTGTGATTGATATTGTTTTTTTAAAAATAAACCAGGTTCCTTTAATGACCACAAAATTTATAAATTTATTAAAAAATAAGACCAAAAAATAACTTTAAACAAAATTTAATTTTTATTCGTCAAAATTTTTTTTTTTTTAAATAAAATATCGAATGCATTTCGGGCAGACAAGCTGCTCATCATCAGCGTTTAACACGATACTAACAAAATAGATAAAAGAAGAAGAAAGTAAGCAAAGAAAGTGAAACATTTAATCAGATGAGACAAAATAGAGGAGAAACAATATTGCCGCTGTCGGTGTTCATTACATTTGGTGTTTTATAGATATATAGCGATTCGTAGGCATCTAATTTTCTCTCATTATGAATGTGCTTTAAAAGACGAACACTTTCATTAAAGCTCCCGATGTTGTGCGGTGGAATGTTGTTGTTGCATTCTGCATATACGTGTGCTGCTACTGCTGAACGATTAAGTTGCTTGTGTTTTACACAGCTCATATGTTCCTTAAAACGAGTTTCAATCCCACGCCGCGTCTGACCTACATACTTAGCTGTGCAATCTAAGCAGCTGACTTCGTATATTCCACTCTTAAAAGCTTTTTCCGTCTCATCTTTGGTAGAACCAAGAATGTTTTTTAATTTTCCTTTGTTGTCGTAGACTATTTGAATGTTCTCCATTTCCAAAGCTTTTCGTAGATGGTTGGTGATAGCTGGGATGTAAGAGAAAGAAATCCGATGTGCGTTGTTTGTTTTGTCCATTTCATTTTGCCTAAATAATGTTGTTATCTCATCTCTTTTTATTTTGCATGATTGCTTTTTGACGATATTCTCCACCAATGACTTTTCAAAGCCATTAACGTCAGCAAGGTGAACAATATGATCAAATTCTTTTTTGAAACTTGCAAGGGATAAAGGGAGCTTGCATAAACGATAAGCCATCGAGTGAAAGGCTGCTATTTTGTTTTGGTATGAACAAAAGGAGTCATTTGTAATATAACGATCAGTGGAAGTATTTTTTCTGTAAACATCAAATTCAATGTTGTTGTTGACCTTTTTGCAGAGTACATCAAGAAAAGGAATGCAATTGTTTGTGTCTTCTTCTTCACAAGTGAACTTGATGCTATCGTATTGACCGTTTATTACATTCATGACGTTCTGTGTTGTGTTTTTCTTTATTACACTGAAGACGTCGTCTACATATCGAAGCCATATACGAGGCAAAAGTTCTTTGGCTTTCAAATCTTTCTCAAACTTTGCCATGAAAGCTTCTGCCATCAAAGGTGATAATGGATTTCCCATTGCACAACCAAATTTATTTACGTAGAATTTGTTACGAAATACAAAACAGTTGTGTGACATGCAAATTTTGACAGCTTTAAGATATATCTTCATTTTTTCATTTTCTACTTCGTGTGATTCAAGATGTGATTTTAATGATTCTATTGCTATGTTGATGGGTATGCTAGGGAAAAGAGCTTGAACATCAAAAGACACGATTGTTTCATCATCCTGTACCAACACATCTTTAGTTTTTTCCACAAACTCGTATGTGTTTAAAACACTAAAACTATCAAAGCGTCCAAATTGTTTGAGTTCCTCGACCAGCCATTTAGAAACTTTTATTAAAGGAGACTTTACGTTTGAGACGATTTTTCGCATTTTTTCTCCCGTTTTATGCACTTTAGGTAAACCGTACATTTTGGGAACCTCCGGATTGGACACTAATAACTTAAATTTGTTGACGTCGAAAGTTGAGCAAATGTCTCTGATTATTAGGTTACAGCATTCTTAATAAATCGCCTTTGAATAAAATGATAAGCGATGCTAAACTAATAATCAGAGACATTTGCTCAACTTTCGACGTCAACAAATTTAAGTTATTAGTGTCCAATCCGGAGGTTCCCAAAATGTACGGTTTACCTAAAGTGCATAAAACGGGAGAAAAAATGCGAAAAATCGTCTCAAACGTAAAGTCTCCTTTAATAAAAGTTTCTAAATGGCTGGTCGAGGAACTCAAACAATTTGGACGCTTTGATAGTTTTAGTGTTTTAAACACATACGAGTTTGTGGAAAAAACTATAGATGTGTTGGTACAGGATGATGAAACAATCGTGTCTTTTGATGTTCAAGCTCTTTTCCCTAGCATACCCATCAACATAGCAATAGAATCATTAAAATCACATCTTGAATCACACGAAGTAGAAAATGAAAAAATGAAGATATATCTTAAAGCTGTCAAAATTTGCATGTCACACAACTGTTTTGTATTTCGTAACAAATTCTACGTAAATAAATTTGGTTGTGCAATGGGAAATCCATTATCACCTTTGATGGCAGAAGCTTTCATGGCAAAGTTTGAGAAAGATTTGAAAGCCAAAGAACTTTTGCCTCGTATATGGCTTCGATATGTAGACGACGTCTTCAGTGTAATAAAGAAAAACACAACACAGAACGTCATGAATGTAATAAACGGTCAATACGATAGCATCAAGTTCACTTGTGAAGAAGAAGACACAAACAATTGCATTCCTTTTCTTGATGTACTCTGCAAAAAGGTCAACAACAACATTGAATTTGATGTTTACAGAAAAAATACTTCCACTGATCGTTATATTACAAATGACTCCTTTTGTTCATACCAAAACAAAATAGCAGCCTTTCACTCGATGGCTTATCGTTTATGCAAGCTCCCTTTATCCCTTGCAAGTTTCAAAAAAGAATTTGATCATATTGTTCACCTTGCTGACGTTAATGGCTTTGAAAAGTCATTGGTGGAGAATATCGTCAAAAAGCAATCATGCAAAATAAAAAGAGATGAGATAACAACATTATTTAGGCAAAATGAAATGGACAAAACAAACAACGCACATCGGATTTCTTTCTCTTACATCCCAGCTATCACCAACCATCTACGAAAAGCTTTGGAAAAGGAGAACATTCAAATAGTCTACGACAACAAAGGAAAATTAAAAAACATTCTTGGTTCTACCAAAGATGAGACGGAAAAAGCTTTTAAGAGTGGAATATACGAAGTCAGCTGCTTAGATTGCACAGCTAAGTATGTAGGTCAGACGCGGCGTGGGATTGAAACTCGTTTTAAGGAACATATGAGCTGTGTAAAACACAAGCAACTTAATCGTTCAGCAGTAGCAGCACACGTATATGCAGAATGCAACAACAACATTCCACCGCACAACATCGGGAGCTTTAATGAAAGTGTTCGTCTTTTAAAGCACATTCATAATGAGAGAAAATTAGATGCCTACGAATCGCTATATATCTATAAAACACCAAATGTAATGAACACCGACAGCGGCAATATTGTTTCTCCTCTATTTTGTCTCATCTGATTAAATGTTTCACTTTCTTTGCTTACTTTCTTCTTCTTTTATCTATTTTGTTAGTATCGTGTTAAACGCTGATGATGAGCAGCTTGTCTGCCCGAAATGCATTCGATATTTTATTTAAAAAAAAAAATTTTGACGAATAAAAATTAAATTTTGTTTAAAGTTATTTTTTGGTCTTATTTTTTAATAAATTTATAAATTTTGTGGTCATTAAAGGAACCTGGTTTATTTTTAAAAAAACAATATTAACCCTAGACCACAAATTTGGTTCGATCTTTTAAGTGTTAAATTTAAAAGTATTTTTCACTTTTGTGATTGGTTTAATAATTCCAAAGTAACATAAAGATGATATTGCTGCCTCTAACTTCTTTTACCCGGGGCAACCCCCCCCCTTAGCTACACCACTTTTCGTAATGTCATGTTTGATTATTAATTTTTTGTTTGTAGAAATCCAAAACTCGGAAGTAAAAATTATTTGAATGTGCATGCTTCTGGCATCAGGGCAAGGGGGCCGATATCATGTTCAACAAAACCAATAACTTCCGGATAAATTTTTGATGCAAACACTTTAGAGAGAATTTGTGCTACAAGTTCTTTGATTTATCTTTGTAGTGGTCCTATATTCTCTTTTCTCAATATTGCTGTAGTCATTCACTTGTTGCGTGGCATCTGACCTTTCTGATATTAAGTGTTATTTAAAAGTATATCGCGAAGTCTATAGTCACTTTCAACAAAATGTTCTGAGCAAATACGACTGTTTTTAAGTAAAATTTGTTGTTATTTTCACAAGCACAAAGCCACCGGTTTGCAAACTTTTCCGTTTATTTCATTCGTCTTAAAACAGCATAAGCAATATTAAATTTTTAAGCTCATTTTTTTAACTGAAAACCCACAAATTATAAATATCCAATTTAAAACTCACGATAAAGAACTTCACTTATAAAATTAGCAGATGTTTGTGGCGTCACAATATCTGGAATTCAGTTTGTTCGCGGGAGCAAAATAAAAATGAAGCCATTGACAGTTTGATACGCATTGAATCGCTTAGTTCCTTCCAGTTTTCACTAAAAAATATATTATCTAGCTCAGATTTATGAATCACAGTCACAGCTGTGAAATTGATTATTTTATTTCAGTCAACAAATACCAAATTACTCGTAGAACAAGAATTTTCAATTTAAATTAACGCTGAATTCCTTTTCTCTAAAATTAATTAATCCAACAAAATAAAACGGGTGGTAACTGGCAAGCGACTGCGAAAAGATATTATATGTAAAATGTGTGATTTTCGGTTATCTGATTTGACACAGTTTTAACACTAATGACCTCACCTCTTTCTCCTTTCCACTCTCGCAATTGGCACACTATACCGATATACGCCACGCCGCCGTAAGGAAGCACAGGAAAAAGTCGGATCTAAACTATATGGAGCATGGGGGTTGAGGTGAATTAGTTGCGCATTCCTCTACGATGAATCCGTTTTCGCTGGCGTACGTGATTTTCCTCATATCACGTGGCCACGACAAGAAGTGGTGACACAGGACAAGCAAGTAATTAACTAAGTTAATCTGCCAGATTCGATGTAACACTTCGATACGACACCATGGTAATAGGTATAATTTTGGAAGCGAATGTACTTAGTAGAGTTGTGATGCCGAAGGGGTGTCAACCCACAACGCTGCCGTGCGCCCATCAACACTGATAATGTTACCCTTGGCATCATCGAACAGGATAACATCACTTTTAATTAATTATATGGGAGGATTTTTGGCACAAGCGAATTTTGTTGAAAATTATACCCGAAGCCATGTAGGCGTAGAGTTTGTGGATTTTGCTTTTAGCGAATTGAATGGGTTCATTAGAATTCATTTCCTGATGCCAAGTAGATAATTAATCGCTGATTTTTGATTGTTTTTTCAAGTTAAGTGGATGTAATGATGATGTTAAGGCAGAGCAGGAACATAGTTTATTTTTTCTATGTTTTATTCATATTAAATGATGAATTTCGACGGTGCGATGAAGTAATTTATGAAAATTATGTCTTATAGGTATTTACTATTTAGGTTCTTAAATATTCGTGAATTGAACAGTGGGAATTATTAGATTTTATCTTTCTTCTAGCTAGAACTAGAAGAAAGATTTACTGAACTTTTGGAGACCATGATTAAATCAAAACTAGTTTAACCCTTATTAAAAGCAAAACAGGTAATGTGGACATTTAATTTTTTTAAAGGTATATCTACTCGTGATTGAACTTTACTATTATAAAAATTTAAAATATCTTAGAAATAACATTTTCAAACGAAAAGGACACAAAATTGAATTATTAATCATTTTTACTTAGGTATATCAAACTGTAACTTCATATTTTATTTAAATTGTGTATTTCAAATCACAATAAACATTTTAATTATAAAATTGCTGATTTTAATAAAATAAATATTTTTCTTTTAAAAGGGTTTTTGTTTTATTTTAAATATAAAATAATTTTCATAACTTTAATAATTTATAGTGAAGGATGCGACGCGTTTCGAAGTATTACTCCATCTTTGGGCGAATTAGTAGTTTATCTTTAGTCGACATTTACATGACTCGACTTTTCCACAGACGATCTTTTGTTCATAGGTGAAGGGTTTATAAAGTTAGGGGTAAGGACCAAATTGTCCGTTCCTGACAAACTCCCACTATTTTTCCAGATGTTTGCGTTCTCTTTCTCACTTTTTACAGTTTTCTCTATGTGTTCGGTTTTAACCAGCGTTGCCACTAATCCGAAAATTTTTCTAGGTAAATTAAAAAAATATGATACAAGTGGATTAAATTTTTTGCAGTAGATAAGCATTTTCAAGTTTGTATTTGTATTAAAAAAAAAAAATTATTACTGATAATTAATTTAAAATACCTAAATAGTAAAACATTTCCTATAATCTGCGAATGCGAATAAATTTGTTTAAGAAATTCCAAACGCAAATTGAACTCCCTCTTTGTTTCAACTTTTTGACGAAGTGAATAAACGATGCTTTCTTTAATTTTAAAAATAAATATGTCTTTAAATTTGTTTAAATTTAAAAATTTTGCATTTCATATTCTCCACTCGACCAAAAAGTTCTTTTCTGGGAACTACCAAACGCATTCCATAAAGCAGAGAATTAAAAATTCGCTCGTATTTAACATTTTTTAACATCCACTCATTGGTTTATTTTTTATGACATTTCACGGCTTTCGGATACAAAGTAAATAATTCATATGAAAAAAGTATCAGAATTCACAACTATTTGCTTTGTAGTTTGATATCCACTGCTTATATGCAAGGCACTTATAGGATGGATTTCAGGAGCAATAAGATTGACTGCATTTCAAAGACACAATTGAAAAACTAGTTGTGATTTAAATTTTTTTGAATGATATTTTTTTTTTCATAAAATCATAAAGTAGTTTTGAATGCAATAGATTTACTGCAACTGCGGCAACGCTGGTATTAACGTGTCTCTGAATGCAAAATGAAAAGTACAGCAATAAAGTATGAAGAGATTTTCATGCTAATTTCGACGTTAAGTTCTTAATTTCTTTTTGTTTTAATAATTGGGCGGGGATGGACACTAGAAGTTTTAACAAATCTTCATCCTCCTCGGGCAATGCAGTCTCCTGTGCCTCTTGTAGATTCTTGGGATACTTAAAGATCTGTATGAATATTTTGATTTCTAAATTTGTAAAGGAATCATCCAAGACCGTATATTTGAATATTTAATTTTTATAAAAAATGGTTGTTCTAAGGTAAGCTCAAAGTGAATTGACAAGAAATTGATGATCTAAAATTATTCTATGTTAAAAGTGACTAAGCAACAATAATTTTGCAAATAAAACAATAAATGAAAAAAAAAAAATGTTAGGAAAATACAAATCTTAAAAACAATATTTCCATAAGTATTCATAGCAACACTAAAAATAAAATAAAAAGAGGCGGGGTACGACCCACACTGGTAACTTTGCATTGGTGCCATCGGAAGCTATAGGCCCAATGTTAAAAAATAAATTAATTTGGTGGCACAACAGCTCGTGGAGAACCAAGGCCTAGTGACTTAAAACTCTCAACCATTCCTGTGTGAGTGCCGAGTCTGCCGAGTCCGAACGGCTAATGAGAAGCACTTATTCATGACAAGTATACTCTTGAAGGATTTGTCAGTCCCTCGCAAGAGGCAGTACCTCTGAAAAAACATTTCTGATTTTAGGTGGCAGTGGCCGGGACCCGGGAATCAAACCCAGACCTTTGGCATGACAGTCCTACGCACTAACCATTATGCCACGAGGTACTACTAGTCCCTATGTTATTTTATTTAAAAAAAATCCCCTGCTAAAGATATTTGAAAAAAGTTCTTAGATATTCTATAAGTGAAGATTAGTATGAACAATAAAACTAACCCAATGCCAATATAATTGGTTGTTCAAAAGATATTTGAGAAGCAAAAAGTTTAACAATTTTGGGTAAAATTTCTTATAGTTTTTTTTTACTTAAAAAAAAAACAATATTTTTTGAATTATTTTACTAAACCAATCAAATAACAATTATGAACTAGTGTAAGGGCCAGTTTCAAGACTTACGGATAAAGTTTCGGATAGCCTGTTCGGAACTTTTTTGACAGATTAAGTTAAACTTTTGGTTTCAAATGTCTCGGATAGTAATATCCAACTAAAAAAGTCTCGGATAGCATATCCACCAGTTCAAGTAGCTGTTAAATATGAGTTTTCATCGTAATATTTTGAATTTCCCTTTGAATTCACCCGTCGTGGTTCAAACTGAGTTCAAATATTAAAAAGCAGTGACATTTTAAATAAAAACGATAAGAATTTTTTGTTTTGAGAAACAAAAATTTAATTTTCAGTATGTTTTTGATGTTTTATGTTGCTCTCAAACTGTAAATTTATCCACCGGTTAGTTTATCCGAGACTTTTATGATGAAACAGAAATAAATAACCGTCACTTTTATCTGCCGGATATCGTTATGTGTCGGATATCTATCCGAAACTTTAACCGGAAGATTTGAAACTGGCCCTAAGAAATTTAATTAAACCGAAGCCATTTTGTGTGATCTCAGAATATTTGGGAGAAAACAATTTCAACGATTTTGGTACAGTTTCTTGTTGTTTTTGTTTTTTTTTTGTAAAAAAAAATATATGTCTATTTTTTTTGCAAATTCTATAAATTATTAATTATAAATAAGTCTGTAAAAATAAATTAACTCAAAGCCAATATCATTGTTTGTTCTCAAGATAATTGAGACGAAACACAATTTTCAATAATTTTTGGTAAAGTAGCTTGTAGTTTTTTTCTTTAAAAAAGAAAATACTATTTGTTGAATTTTTTTACAAACCCTATCATATATGAATTATTAACTAAAATGTAGGATTAGATCAACCGGGAGCCAATATCGTTGCCTGTTCTCAAGATATTTAAAGCAAACAAAAATTTTCAATAATTATTGCTAAAATTTTGGTATATTTTTGATCACACTAATGCGAAATTTTTTCCAGAGTTTCCATTATCTTGATAAGATCTACAGACAATTGGAGTACTTTTCATGCAACTCAAAATTTAAAGAACGCAATAACCTCTTTTATATCTGCACAGTGTCCCGAGCAGCGGGTACTTTGGATGGAGCATTTTTTAATTCCCTCTAGATCTTCGTATCACCACCTAGAATATCGGAAAGAATAATAGCACATTGGTATGTTCCTATTCCCACTCATAACGTTCGAGTAAAAGTTTCACCCATTGCCGGGATAAGATTCTGTGGCCAGTTTTACTGCAATAGCTCTGTGTTCGATTATGCGGTTTTTGTGACCTTAACATGTTTTAAATATCATCTATAGTGCAATTTCACCGCACCGTAAAAAAATCGAGTCGACGAAACAAATAAGTATTCAGAAGCCAGAGAATGTGTACGTTAACGTCAAATGTGCTTGCAAGCAAAATTGACTGGTACCATGCCGTTAACAATCAAATAGAGGCAACAAAAAAAAAATTAACATGAAACCAAGTAAATGGGAGAAAACCTGTAGTTTCTAAAATATTCGATGAAACAAATTTTATTTGATTTGTGGATGAATAGTACGGAAGTTCCTAAAACTCATTCACGAAAGTGAAAAAAATCTTCACGAATACAGTAGATGCTCGATTTAGTGAAACTCAAAATAGTTAACTATCCACAATAGTAAACACACGAAATTTTCTATAAAATTGAATTTTTTATAAAAATAAATCGCAAGCATTTAAGAATTTGAACTACTTGAGAATACTGGGGAATTGTTTCGGTTTTTTTAACTTATAAATATAAAAACCATTCACATCGAACAAAATTAGCATTTTGGATTAAATTCATCTTTAGATCGCCTTTAAAAACTTCCGCTTGAAAAATTGAATAATCTCGAAAAATGAAAACTGAACAGGCCTAGTTTTTATTACTTCACTATTTCGGACGCCTACTGTAAAACCATCAGAAATGTTTATTATAGCTAAAAAAGATGTGCCACATAGTTGCATACTAAGCTGCACTCGAAATACATAAGAGAGTTAAAAGATGGGGACAAGCTCTAGAGTGTTAAACTCGCAAGTGTAGTAGCTCACCAGAGGGGAAGACCTCCGAAAGTTACCCTCGAGAGTTTTTTAGTAAAAGTACTTTTAAATGGATATAAATCTTTTTATGATTATGAAATAATAATGATTTTATGAAATTATGGGGTACCTATTTCTCAATAATTTTTATACAAAATGGTAGTTTGTCATTTTGAATTTATTTATATATCTTAATCTTGTTCATTTGAGCATTTGAAGCAAAGTTAGAATCTAACTATAAAAAAAACACTCCAATATTTGTAGAGATGGGTAGGGACTTCTTGGAACATTGTTTTTCGAAATTGTGTCATTTTTTATTCACATTTGCATTTTGAAAAGTGAAATCAGATCGATATGGGACTCAATCTGCTCTCTAGTATGAAATAATTTGACTATTCTCAAAAAATATTACATAGCAATGTAGCCTGATCTTTTAATTAAAGAGCTTAAATTTGAAGATTGGGCGTTATAAAACCCACGTTATAGGCTTTACAATCGCTCGATTTGAAGGCTGTTTTTGCATTTAGGAATTTTTCATATCTGGGAAAGGGGAGATGAATCGTTTGTTTAAGTATAAATATAAACGTATAATCTTTTTTTTACTGCCAAGAACAAATTTTATAAAGATAGAACGAAAAAGCATTTTTTGATGACATTTTAATGAATTAATATTTTATGCTTGGTTCGTTCCTACTCAGGAGGGGGGGCATTGCCCTCCCCCTGTATCCACGCTTTATTCTAGGGAGCTCAAAACGTGAAGATATTTCAACATTTTCGATTCGACAAATCGCACCAATTACAATAATTTCCAATGGGAAGTTAATAAAATACTAAATACAAAAAATGAGTATACGTCCTGGTGTACCATTTCTCGGCAGAGTATAATTAACAACATTATTTTGATCGAGTAGCACTTCTTTTACTTTATTGAATCATATTTTAATTTTTTTTGGCGCATAAGGGCCCTTATTTAATATATTGTTTTTAATTTGTATACAAAATTATTACATATAAAAAACTCCTTCGTCCTGTAGTACTGTCAAATCCAGGAATTGTGGCTCGGGATGTTTGTCTTTAATTGTGATGGTTCTCATTGTAGTGGGTTTTGATAATTACCGATAATGCTCGTCAGTCTTGTGGTAGCATTCAGCATTGATAATGTATTTGTCAAGTGGTGTTCATCCTGAAACCTTGTAGAGTCGCTTGTTGCTGCAATGTTTTCGTCACTGTGGTCAAAAATGGAGTCCCGTACAATTCCGCAAGATTTTCCTCTCAAATAATCATAGTTCTTGGAAATTGTAATCCAGGCAGGAAAGCACTTAATATGTGATAATCGGTTTTGAGAAGTTGCTTATAGAAAAGCAATTCTACTTCTTTTTCATATAAGGAGGTAGATGCGATGGAAAGCGTAGTTCGCTTTTATCAGAGTAGCTGTTACATTCGGATGGAAGCGTTACCTTTCGTCATTCACGCCATAGCAAAATGCGCAGAACGTAATCTCGAAAGAAATGACCGAAACCAAAACATTGTCATTATGTCAGACAGTCAAAGCTCTGAGCTCCTACGCAATCAGCTCTAAGGTAGTTTGGGAGTGTATGAACAACTGAATGTCCTGGGCAAGAACAACAGTGTCACACTTCATTGGGTACCTGGTCACGTTGGTGTCCAGGGTAATGAAGAAGCAGATTCCTTAGCAAAAATAGGGGCAAAGACCCATTAATGGGGCCTGAACCCTATTGTGGCTTAGGAGAAAATGTGATAAAAAACAAAATTAAAGAACTGGCAGAGCCAAAAACTGGAAAGAACTCCCCAAGCTAAGGCAGGCAAAACTATTACTTGGCAGTTACAACCGAGCACGATTTAAAGACTGCATCAACCTAACTAGGAACAACCTTAGGAGAATATCTGGTCTCCTCACCGGGCACTGTAAGCTTAAAAGACACCTAAATATCCTTGGTGTAGTTAGCAGTCCAACATGCAGATTCTGCTGCACATATGAGGAAACACCAGACCATATACTAGGAAAATGCGATGCAATTATGCACCAAAGGAAAAAACACCTGGGAAACTACCAGGTACAAGAGAGTGATCTTTCCTCTCTAAAAGTCCTCCAAATACTTAAATTTCTTAGGGAAATAAAATCGGAGGAAGAACTGTAGAATGAGCAACCTCATCCACAATAGATCTTAAGGTCGCAGTGCAACAACCCCCAAAATTTCTTTCATTCATTTATTCATTCATACCTCTCGTCAAAGTCTTATACTCAGATATTTTGAACGATGGTTTTGGTGTCGGATGTGATCCATCAAGCAGTTGGATGATGCTGCGGCATTTAGTCGACATTGTGTTTTTATAACCCACAAGTCTTCTGAAGCAAGCCAATTCAGATTTGTCTGAGTAAACCTTGATTCATTCATTCATTCATTCATCTCAAAGTGCTCTTCCATTCTTCCGGTAAGTAAGGTTCCTGAGAACAGTTTATCTGAAAGTAGGTTTTGTCGCACCTTATATAAATTTCCCAAACAGACTCATTCATTTCGATTGACGCATCTTTAAAGAGATATTTATTGTGCATAAAATCTCATTTCATGTAACCGCAAAACTGTTGATGCATAATTTGTAATCTTAAACTGTTCTAACTTAACTTTAAATTTCAAGTACATAAGTAATTAGTGTACATAATTTTAATGCAAATGCAAAAACGGGTTTGAGATATTTTTCACGAAGTTAAATTTTTAAGTAAATAATTAAATTTAATAACTGTAAGTACCTACATATTCGTAACTTCGAGTATGTAATTGGAAATTATCTCTTTAAATTTATTTCTTTATATAGATTTTTATCGGAATGCGCAAAAGATGTATAAGTACATTCAAACATATATAATCTCTATGTATCTAAACTAAAAAATCTTTAATCATATTTAATCCTTGATAATTAATATCTTTGTATGGAAATTCTTCATTCTTTAATCTCTTAATTGATTGGTTTAAATTTGTCATTCCATTCCCCTATCAATTATTTTTGTCAATAGGATACCATTTAAATTATTTATATTTGGTAAACAAAAAATAAAAAAAAAGTTTTGATACATCTAATTTTAAGGGAATTAGTTTAATTCATTAATTTTAATGGATTTATTTTAATTGTTCTTTTTTTTTTAGTCATTCGTTTTATAGGGCTCTTAGGGCTAGTGCATTGGTTTCGCGTGAAAAAAAATCAAACTTTTTGTTTTAAGCTACTAAATATTTTGATGGAATACAACGAAAAGGTTTTCACTGCATCTTTAATTTGTCAGTTTGTGCTTAGATGAACACAGAATTGCGTTTCATATCATTTTAATGTTATTTCATCTGTAGCCTATCTTTTTTCATATTTTATCGAAAACGGTTAATATGATTTTGATTTATCCTTTTACTTCCCCTGTTCAAGGTTTTTAGATAGAAAACCACATAATGGAAATATGGCATTGACTTTGAGACCTACATATTTTCAAGGAGCCCCTCCTTCATGGGTTAAACGATGAGAGCAAATGCTTGCGATTCATTTTTACATTTTATTTATTTTGATGATTATACATTTCAGTTGATGCAAAATTCATGCAGGCAAAAAAAAACTGAAATTAATTTGAACTATAAAGTAACATTTATTAAATATCCTTTTACCCGTACGCCAACCCACTCATACCTAGACATTATACCTGGCGAAATGGCGTCACCAAAAAGTCATGCTCAAAAATTTATGTGATCATTAGTCAATGCAATTAAAAAATTATTCAAACAGATTACACAGTTTTAGACGTGCGGCATATTTAACACATCAATGCCCGTGTGCTATCGCTAATTTGTATGCAAATTTTGTTGAAAATTGAAAATTACTTCAATTATTTTGTTAATTGATTATTTCACAAGGACTTAAACATTCACGTGGATTTAGTATTTGCATTCGATTTTTATTACTTTTATAGGGATGGATAAAACATTATAGAAAATGGCCTATATATATTTAGACACATCAACATTTTCAACCAAAATGGAGGCATTTTGGGAATAAAGTATGAGAGGTACACAGGCAATCACCAGCCCATATCTATCACCCACTCTATCGCCTTGGAAATTTCCATGTAATTTAAATTGAATTTCCATATAAATTGACAATTTACGTACACAAAGGAGTGTATAGTAGGTATATAGTTGTATAGGTGGATCGTGGATAGGATATTTTACTTCCTTTCGGTTCGAAGTAAAAATGAGACTCTCAAGGAACTGGGTTATAAGGTGGGAGAATCGCGAAACGTTTAGGTCGTTTAGTTCGCTGTGTGAAGTCAAAGTTTTGTTTATTTTGAAAACGTGTCTTCGTTAATCAAATTATTCGAAATTCGATAGGATTTTATAATGGAAACTCATTTTCTTTCATGTGGCATTCAAATTCATCACCAGGTAAGTGTATGGCAGTTATTTTAGTTTGTCATGTCTGAGAGGTATCAACAACTGATTTCTCTTTCGTTTGCTATTTTAGAAAAAAAAAAAAAAATTATTGTAGAAATAGCTACTGCAGAATACTGTTAGTGCATAGATATTTAATGTAGTATAATAGTTCATTAATCATTGATATCAAGTGAGAAACGCAACTCTCACGGATCGAAAAATGGATACATGCATAATCTGTCATTAATTGGATGTGGTGATTTCGAATTTGTTGTTCTATGTTTTCTATGTTTTTTTTTTTGGAAAGTGGTAAAAACTTCTAAATTTTAATATTTTAGTACTCAATAAATTGCCATTACTTAGTCGATATTTAGTTATGAAAAAATCAATTATCATGCGATGTTTTCTATGTATTTTTGGGTTATTTGTTTTTTATGAGTGTCAAGTTAGCAAAGCAACTTTAAAAAATCGGAAAATGGGTGGATGGATGATTTGCCGTTAATTAGTTGTGACAATTTTGAATTTGTCGTTTAATGTTTTCTATGTTTTTTTGGGTGCTTTCCTAACTTGACAAGTTTCGAAAAGAGACAAAAACTTCTTATACTTAATGTCTTATGGCCAAATATTTTGCCATTGGTTAGTCTTTAATTAGTTGTGAAATATGTAATCTAATCACATTATGTTTTCTATGTTCTTCTTTACGTCCTTTGCTAGCATGATATCAAGTAAGCAAAGTATCACCTAAAAAAGGGGTAAAAACTGCTAATATCGAATGCTTAATAATTTGTTGTTAACAAGTTTTGCATTAGTTGTGAAGATTTCAAATTTGTTGTGCAATGTTTTCTATGTTTTTCTGCATTCTTTGTTAAGTTCACATTAAGTTAGCATATCACAATCTCAAAAAGTGGTAAAAACTGTTAAAACTAAATGATTGGCTTATTTAGTCATTAAAAAGTTTTTACAATTTTGAATTTCTCGTTCTATGTTTTTTTTCGAAAAGTAATAAAGATATGCCTAGATAACATTTTATTACTTAGTAATTTGCTCTCAATAAGTCGTTAATTAGTTGTGACAAAATCAATTTTCTCGTGCGATGTTTTCTATATATATTTTAGCAACACTTCATTTGACTCAATGAAAGCGTAATAAAGCAATAAACCAATATAATCAATTTAAAATCCTTTTTGAATGTTTCATTGGAATTTAAACTAAGACCATAATAAAATTATCACATACAATATAATCAATGACCAATTATAGACAAATCATTACTCAATTAAAACATTTCAGTGTATGTAATGGGTTGTAAAACAAATTTTGCAAATTTTATTTGAATTTAGAAAAAGAAAACAAAAAAAATAGAAAACATTGTAAGAAAAATTGATTTTGTCACAACTAATTAATGACTAATTAAAGGCAAATTATTAAGTAATAAAATGTTATGTCTAGTAGTTCTTACCACTTTTCGAAAAAAAACATAGAACGTCAAATTTGAAACTGTCACAATTAATTAACTGCAAATTAATCACCTATTCATTTTTTGATTCGTCAACGTTACTTTGCTTACTTGAACTCATCAAATTCCAGTTTTCTACACAAAAAAAACGTTTTTTTTTTTTTTTTTTTTTTTTGTAAATTCATTTTTATTTTTTTTTCAATTATCTTAGAACTATCTTAAAACTAGACAAAAATTCATAAAAGCTAGCCTACTTATCAATATCTTAAAAGTAACTTACTGGCCCCAGTCGGGCGCTCTAAGTTAAACTAGAATAACTTAATGCTAATGCCTTTCGGCCTAAGAACTATCTTAATACTAAATCCAGGTCGGTTTTATTTTTTACCGAGAAGAATTTCACAAAAAAACTCGGTATCTATGTCTTTATTTTTTGGTTTTATATAAAACTTACAAACTACATAAAACTAAATTAAAGCTAATTAAAACTACTTAAAACTACTTACAACTAATTTTAAACTAATTACAACCTACTTATAAGCTACTTACAAACTAGAACAGCCACAGCAAGCATTTTCCGGTTTTTATAATTTTTTTGTATTTTTGTTGATTTTATAATTTTTTTGGTGTTTTTGTATGTTTTATATTTTTTTTTTTTTTTTTTTTTTTTTTTTTTTGTGCCACCCTGACTGTCCCTACTTAAAACTAACTACCTAAACCTATGTAAGTCGGCCATACAAGAGAAAATAGCAAGGTCAACTATTAAATGTCTGAAGGAACTTCATCTTCGTTTTTCAACCACCAGAACTGGTTCTCCTGCTTTACCCTATCTCTTCGGTCCCGTTCGGACACAGTCCTACTGAACCGAAGGTGCTCAGCTCCGTCTTGTGCGAGGACGTCCCGACTGTACAGGAGCCGCCGACTGTCTAGATGGAGGAATGCATCGGGCGGAATGAAGCCGCTTAGACGCACACTCTCGTAGTATTCGTTGTTGGGGTAGTAAGCCCCGAAAATTAAGCTGTTAGACGAGGACATCGCTCTTGCAATGTGACCTCGAATAAGCTTCAGCAAGAAATTATCTATCCTGTTTATGTTGGCCCCGTTGTATAGAGCCAGGTTGGAATAGTAGTGTTTGTACTCCGACTCTGGTGTTCTGTGCAATCCAAGGCAGCGTCGAAGACACTGCCTCTCAAATACCCGAATCTTTTCCATTTGAGATGGGGCAACGTTGAACCAAACCGGGCATCCATAGGCAATCATCGGCCGGATAAGGGCCATGTAGCAAATCACCTTCACCCTGCTATCAAGCCGGCTGCTATAAAACAACCGTTTCGTCAGGGCAAAAGCTCCTCTAGCCCTGGCCAGAGCAGCATTTATATGTCTGTCGAAATACAAATACTGATCCATCCAGATGCCAAGGTATTTTACTACACTTTTACTCGCCAGTGGATGTCCATTTGGCCCTACGATCACCAGCTTGCGCCAGTTCTTTCTCGTATCCCTTGTGGCTCCACGCAACGGAGTCCTAAACAAGATAGTTTCTGATTTCTGAAAGTTGATTTTCAACTTCCAGTCATCACAATATCGTTGAATCTCATCGAAGTCACTCTGCAAAAGAATCCTGATGTCCTCGACTTTTGCAGCTGTTCTGTACGCAATTAGATCGTCGGCATACGCTATTGCCTGAGTTAGACTACCTATCAGATCGCTGGTGTAAATGCTGAATAGAATCGGCGAGTTGACCGCTCCCTGCTGAAGACCATTTTTAATATTAAAGGTTGTGGCAGAAGTTACATTGCCACTCTTGACAACAAACTTTCTGCCATTGAGCATATCATAAAGCATATATAAAAGTGGTTTACTAATACCAAGTCTGGTCAGCTTTAGATAAAGACCCTCTAACCATACGGTGTCGAAAGCCTTCTCCAAATCAACCAGACAGGCACCCGTACACTGCTTCTTAGATTTGTTCCATTGGACATCAGAAACGAGCTTAGACGCGGCATGAATGGTGTCATGTCCCGCCTTAAAACCGAACTGATTGTCCGGTATGATATTATTGTCCTCTGCCCACTTAGACAGAGCTCTATTGATAACTTTTTCGAATACCTTGCTGATACTCGGAAGAAGACTTATCGACCGGAGATTCGCCGGATTGGAGTTGTCCTTTCCCTTTTTCGGGAGAGGATGCACCACAGCTGTCTTCCAACGCACTGGATAATATGCATTATTTAGAGCGTTGTTAAACAGAGTGGTATAAATGTCTACTGCTTCTTGAGGTAAATGTCGAAGTACAACGTTGGATATGCCATCGACTCCTGCTGACTTCTTCTTCTTTAATGAATCGAAGATGAGCTGTAGCTCCACCTTCGTAATTAACAGGGAACTGGGCCCATTTCGCTCTGCGATTATGGCGTTTGCCAAATGATCTTCATTGAACCCGGTGAAACCAAGGTTCTCTGATCGCCATTGCGTGATGTCATTCCGAAGGTAGAAGTGATGGAGCAAGGCTCTGTTTTCCAGGTCGTGATTCGGGCGAATGCACGCATTCACCTTGTACACTTGCTGGAAAGCAGCCCCCACAGCCTCCACTTTCTCCTGCGGATCTTCGACAATAAAGAGGTCATCGTCCAAGACGGCGTCCTCTGGATTAATTCCTGCTGTCAGAAGTACGTCTCTGTTGTCTGTCGTTCTCTGAAGCTTGAGACACGGAAGATCGTTCTGATCATTCCTTCTAAATATCTTGTTAATTTGGGGAAACATGCTCGGGTCGCTAGCATTAACGGCCCGAATTTTGTTGTCCCAATACAAATTGATTGACAACCGATAGTTCTCTTTGATTAGTTGGTTGATGTTTTTGATCGACGACTTCAGTGTCCTAATCTCCAGATCGTGAGGGTCAGTAAACCGTCGGTACAAGAGTTTTAGTCTTGTCAGCAGTCCACTTTTTTGTCTGTGTAGTGCGTCAATGGTTGCGTTTCGATACATGTCGGTTGCGTCCCGTTGCTTGTATTTCGGTATTGTTCTGTTCATTATTCGTTTGATTGTCTCATCCATTTGTTCTAGGTAGTGGTCTATTTCGTTATTTGTCAAATTCCTGTCATTTGGTGGGGATATGTTGTTCGATCTAATTTCGCTCGTTACGGCGTTGGTAAAGCGTGGCCAGCGCACCTTACTGTAATTGTAAGTATGCACAGGTACATACTCATCCAACTCCACGAGCTCGTTTGGAAGCTGTACTACGGCAGCGAGTCCGCAGTGGTCACTATCGTACTCGATCGTTCGTAAACAGTTCCTTGGTCTTTGACCCACAGTGTCAGTAATTGTCAGTCTTGCGTCTAATAGCAATAAATCCAGATAGGCACCGCTTCTTGGAAACGATGGCCGATCCGTAGCCAGCAGTTCTATACGATATTCAGCGTTATACTGACTCATCCAATTAAAAAGATGAATACCTCTCGGATTCTGTACTTGATTTCCCCAATCTAAGTGTTTGGCATTCAAATCACCGGCCATGAGAAAGTAATTTTCGTCCAAGCTCAAGTGTAGATCTTCGAAAAGTTTTTCAAGCTCTGTCAAAAAATCAGTTGGCTGAGGTGATTCCGGTGCATAAGCCGCGATCACATACATTCGCTTCCCCTGTTGGAGAGGAATGCATACGACACACGCCTCTAACAGCCGAAATCTACGTAGATCACTATTATATATAACTTTATGATTTATGCCTTTTCGTATGAAGATTGCGACGCCCCCCCCTTGAGTGGAGTTGGGTCGATCTCTTCTAACGATATTGTAATTGTTGTTAGTCAGTTTATGTTTCTGGTTCAGCTTAGTTTCGCTGGCCATAAACACATCTGGACTTTGGTCTTTCAACAATTGGAAAAGATTAGCTCTACGTTCGGTCCTAATCAGTGAATTTACATTCACAGCAAGGATCCTAAGAGGCCTCTCCGACAGCGTGCCTTTAACCTCTAATTTGCGTTAGGCTAGGCAAAACAGAGTAGAGATAGTCTACCCTAGTCGCCTGCTCCTTTATCTGATTGTGAAGCCCTGTCAGCTGGCCTTGAATTGCCAGCAACATGCTTCTAATTTCGGCCTGAGCGTCCGGAGCTTTTGGCCGAGGGCCGGTTGAGCTACCTTAGCTGCAGGCTGTACCGTTTTTCCCTTTCCTGCCGCCATTTGGGCGTAGGAAATTTGGGGATTGACGGGCGTTGTTGTAGGAGCACGCGTTGATGGGCGTATCTCTACCGCTGTCTGCTTAGCCGCTTTATTGGTACGAATTTGCTGAAACGCTGAGCAACCCCGATAATTAGCAGGGTGCCCCTCCCTTCCGCAAAGTGCACATTTAAGCTGGGTCATGTCTTCGACCCGTTCCTCGCCGAGTTTACACTCTCCCTTTATGTGGTCCTCACCGCACTTAACGCAGCGTGGCTGCATTTCGCAGTTTGCTGCAGCGTGGCCAAACCTTTGGCAGCGCATGCATTGAAGCATGTCACCGCCTCTCTTTAATTTATCCCAAGTAATAACCTGGTAGTTGAGGACGGAGATACTCTTCAACCTATCCAGTTTGCTGCTGGGCGATAGCTGTACCAGAAAGAACGGCAAAGACCGTTTCTCCCGTCTGGCTCTGACTGTAGCGAACGGCTTGACCCCGATAAAGTCGAGATCGTCGCTCGCTTTTTGACGGAGCTCATTTAAGAGCACCTGTGGTTCCGTGCAGGAATCAATGCCCTTCAAGAGGACCGTCTGGAATTTATCCACTTTGGGGGTAAAACTGAAGAACTCAGTCGTGGATTTCTTTAATAATTCTTTTATAATTTTATGCTGTGCCACTGTGGAGCAGTGGATAGCGTGTCTATCTTTACTTAATCGTTTTATAAAAAAGTTTTGGCCTATGGCCGACTTACACAGGTCAATGGTTTCCTGAAGTTCCATTTTGTATGTATTTATAGGTGGCACCTTTTCTTTTTTATTTTGGGGCGGCTGTGGCTGCTGCTGGTGATCTCCCTGCTGCTGCTGCTGCTGACTTTGCTCCTGAAGTTTTCGTTGCTGCTGCTGCTGTTGTTGTTGTTGTTGCTGTTGCATTTGCTTTTTTGGACGTTGCTCCTTCGGCTTCTGCTGTTGTTGTTTAATTGGCATCTGTTGTTGTTGCTGCTGTTCTTTTGGATTTAGATCCTGCTGCTTGTTTTTCGAAGGCAGCTCTTGCTCTGGCGCTGCATTTTTTGGCGCTTGGCCCGCTTCTTTCTGTTCGCGCTCCTGTTTCTCTCTTTTGCGTCGAGCTTCTTGCTTGCGTTTGAGAGCTTCTATTAGTGGGGTCACAATGGAATTGAGACGTTCCATCTCCCCCCGAATGACATCAATTTTTTGACTGATGGCCTGCTCGTCCATTTCTTCTTGCGCCTCATTTTCCTCTTCGGAGGACGCCTCTGGTGTGGTTACATCCACAAGCAAGTTGCTGTTGGAGTCACCCGTTGTATATAATCCCTCGCCACCTTCGGACATATACTCGATGTCGTCATCGGATGGCGAGGTATCCAGTTGTTGATGGATTTTGGCTGCTGCTGTAGTTTTGGCTGTGCGCGCCGTCTCCTTCACCCCGGCTGGCAGCTGGGCTGAGGTGGTGGTGGAGCGGCGCTTCACGAGGTTCGACGCACAGCTTATCTTCTTCCTCCTCTTGTTTTTGGCATCGGCTGTTGGTGCCGTTGCTTGTTTCGCCGTTGCTACGGCACTTGTTGATGGCATGGCTGGTGGTGCCATCGCTTGCTTCGTTGTTGTTGTTGTTGCTACGGCGCTGACCGTAGCTTTGGCTGGTGGTACCATAGCTGTCTTTATTATTGTTGCTGGGGCACCTTTCGATGTCCCCGCGGTGTTGTTGGTTTGCATTTGCTGCTTTTCCCAATCGATAAAGTTTTCTACTTCACGATTGTGAAAAAAAGCAGCCAAATAATTTTTGCCCGACTGGGACTCGAACCTGTGATCCTCAGGTTGTCGGTCAGCCACCTCTACCTCTGTGCTATTGCACTATTAAAAATAGCTGGGTAAAATTAAAACTTTGAAAAGTCACTCCGATTTTAGTTAAAGAAAACTGTGAAAGCCGATAACGTGCGCACACTTCCACAGATCGAGATCGACTGACAAAAAAAAAAAAAAAAAAAAAAAAAAAAAAAAAAAAAAAAAAAAAAAAAAAAAAACGTCGTATACGTGGGAGCACTGCACTTTTATCCCTTTTTTTATTAATAACAATTTGTTTCCATGTTTTGGCGGCCACCACTCAGGGCTCAGGCCAACCCATCGCTAGTGTGATAGAAGACTTCGGATTTACTTATCTGATGCGATACTTACTGAAACAAAACAGACTTAATATAGGCTTTTTTTTCTTTTGATAATTTAAAATGGTTGCTGGCTCCTGGACTAATTGATTGGTATCCTGTTTTAAATACATGCGATGAGAAAGAAATAAGAACCTATAATACTAAAAGTTATCTCACGGTCGTGTCGCTTTCAAAGCACTATTAAAATTAATTATTTCGTCGTCGGTCGCATAAAAAAAAACTACCGCTCGAGCAGGGACTTGAACCCTGGACCGTTGGATTAAAAGTCCAACGCTCTACCAACGGAGCTCCCCGGGCACTTGTGTAAACGTGATTTAAACGCTAGTTTTGTCAGCAATGGCAGCACGATTTTTTGTTGTTTTGATACTAAAAAATAAACATAAGAAGATTTAATACGCTAGACCGGAAAATGAGGGGTATAAAGGAACATGTTTGACTCACAACCAAACCATATACTTAAAACTGAAAATTTTACTTAACTCACCCATGCGTTTCTTTTCAATATT
Source organism: Dasysyrphus albostriatus (assembly GCA_946251815.1). Taxonomy (NCBI): domain Eukaryota; kingdom Metazoa; phylum Arthropoda; class Insecta; order Diptera; family Syrphidae; genus Dasysyrphus; species Dasysyrphus albostriatus. Next base: position 82,975,694 of record OX276335.1, read on the forward strand.
TTAAGTATTTATAACTTGGAAACAAAGCCGAACTTGACAATATTTCGTTTAGAACTTTTTTTCATATTAAAATAGATTGCTAAAAATATTTTGTAAGAAAAAACTAAGTAGGCAAAATAAACAAAAACAAACAGAAAAAAAATTAAAAAAAGACTTCTAATTTTTTGTAATAAATTCCGCCTAAGTTTTTTTTTAGCAAAACATGAAAAAAAAAAACATGAAGAAAGTAGAGGCTCAAAACCATAACATGGCATTTTAAAAATTCATTTAATAAAAATTCGTCAGATAAGGGAGAGTACGATAACATTGGCACCAAAAATGGATCACGGTTTTATTGTAGAGGGGTCACAAACAAGCATTTTTAAGTGAATCATCCCGTTTAGGAAGCAGGGGCAGTTTTAGGAAAAAAAATTAAAAACAACGGCAACACTTTAAATATACTTCTATATTCTTGAAAGCCAAAAATCTGTTCTTTAATCTTATATTTTTAATTAAATTTATTTATATCAAAAATTTTGTAAAATTCACATGCAAACTCAAAATTTTGATAAAAAAAGGAAAGAACAAAAAAGGAAGACCGATTTTTTTTTAAATTATGAAATGAAGTTCTATATTGACTTTTAGTGGTCCATGCTAATATCAATTTTGAATCGAACACAAAAAACGGAATGGTTTTATATCTTCTTGTTTTTGAGAAAATTGAAAACTTACCTAAACTACTTTTGTATGAGATTTTTGGTTTTTGGTATTTAACTTTTAGGGTAATAGTTAGTTGATGACAGGTTCATCTTTTTATAGTAAAGTAAGCAATTCAAATAGCGTTACCTACAATGCAATACGTGCATTTTGAATTGCATTGCATTCCGTGTCCTAGTTAGTCAGTTTGCGAATAAGTCAGGAGTTAATTAAAAATGATCCCGATTTGCTGACCAGTTCAATCAGGGAATTTCTTTGTAATTTCTCACGAAAAAATCCATCTCAAAGCAACTAGTTATTGTATTAATTGAATTGAATTAGTATCGTTAGGCACCATTTGAAAGGTTTGAAAGGAAAATTGGTCCCCTACAAAAAAGATCTCAAGTTATATTTCGATAATTGTGTTATTAGTTACCATAAAATCTCCAATTTCTAAATAAATGCTTTATTTAATGTTAACTATATGTACGATAATTTTATCGAATGAGTTTGACTGACCGTAACTTTGAAACGGTTGGATTCACGATTTTGTATAAAGAGTTCAATTTTCTATGAGAAAAACGTATGTTATTATTTTAAATACTTGATATTATTAAGTTATAAGATTCCAAACACAAACAAGTAGTATTTTTTCACATAAAAATCGCATGGAAAACCGAAATCTGCAATGAGGCATGTCTAAACCCGAATTTTCAGAGCTCAAACTTTCACAGAAGTCTTTTTTCGCTTATCTGAGACTGTTTGCAAGAAAAATTGTTTTTTGAAACAGTCTAATATACCTGTAGATGTAAGGCAAACATATATGTATTAAAAAATTATCATACAGTAAGGATTCTCACATTTTGCACTATAACGACTCTCGAATGAACTGAATTGGGGGTCGAAATTCTGTAGGGTTATTTATCTGCTTTCAAAATTGGGAAATTAAAAAACTGTTTTTCAAATTCTGGTTATAAAAAAATTCTGCATGACCAAAATTCTGTTTTTCGAAATTCTGTATTTAAAAATTCTGCAAATATGTTGTAAAAGAAAAATCGTTTTGATAATGTAAAAAAGTGCGCACTTTTTAACAGAATTTTTTAAATACAGAATTTAAAAAAAAAAACAGATTTCTGTTAATGGAACTAAATTAAACGTGATAAGAACATACATACATTATTAAAATGATCTTAAACTAACTAAATACATACTATCTTAAGCCAAAGTTTTGGTATATTTTTGATAGTGAAAATACGGAAGTTTTTAAAGAACATAAAACAGTGTCGGTGCTTTGAGTCGCTGACTAAAAAGCTATGTTGGAAAATTAAAGGCGGGTTGAATAAGCTCATAAACAACCTGAAAAATGTACATCTTTTCGCAAAAGCGCAGGTGAATACATTAAGAAATGGGGAGAAAATTAAGAAAAGAAAAGTTTTCTAAAAAATAGGCAAACAGCGCGAGTCATAAAAAAATTTAATTTAACAATTTAAATTTTTATTTTAAGAGTATTCATACAACATCGTAAAGCTGTAGTTAACATAGTAAAACTTTAAACTTCGTAAATATGTCACAATTTTAGTGTGAGTGATAGCAAAAAATAAAGTATAGGTAGGTGATGAAAGTTTCAGTCAAAATTGTTCCCAAAATCAATGTATAAATGGCAATGAACTCCAAAACTTTGATTTTTGGAATGACATTTTCTCATGTTTTTTATGCCTATACTTCATTTTTGCTATCACTGACATCCAAAATTTGCTATAGGCTCTGGGTCATAATAGAATCATATAGAAAATTTTTTGTGTTATGAGATTTTTTTAAGACAGTCTTCTTAAGCCGCATTTGGGAAAACAGAATTTTGACCAGAAAAAATTTTGGAATACAGAATTTCGCACTTACAGAATTTTGAATTAACAGAATTTTGAAATACAGAATTTTGACCAGACAGAATCTACAAAAAAAAGCAGAATTTTGACCAAACAGAATTTTGAAAACCAGAATTCCGACCTGCTCCCGAATGAACTATAATGACTCTCAAATGAAGAAGCGCCATCTTCCGGACAATAAATTATACAAACCAACCGACGGAGAGCTTTAGAACTTTTAGCTCTAGCTGTCAAAATGAAAACTTTTGAAAGGGAAATTTATTAGAAATTTCTCTTATGGAAAGCTCAACAAGCAAACACTAGAACGTTCAAGCTATTTTGGAAGACTGTGTGACGGGTATAAAAGAGTAAAGTGTTTTGATTAAGAAATAAATAAGTGAAAGTTTAAATAAAGTAAATAAGTTTTATTAATAGACTTAAAGCTGGCAGCATATTTTTGGTTTGAACACAACCAAGAAATGAGCTTGAGGGTTCATAGGTGCATGCACCTTGACATAATATTCAAAAGTCTCGCAGGATTTAGTTGGCGCCCGTGGAAAAGACGAGGGGTTGAAAATAGCAGTTTTCAGACTTTTGTGTTAGGACCACATGTACTTCACTTCATTTTTTAATGGAAATAGTGCTGTGACACTTTCTTTAAGTCCACTGAGTTTAATTTTTATGATCCGATTAATAGAACTAACTTTTTAAGTGCACCATATCAAGAGAAATGTGGAGAATTAAAAAAAATCACAAAAAAAGTCTCAAAAATAAAGCTGATAGGGTAAGGATTCGCTTCAAAAGCGAAGTTTTATTTTCAAATCGTTAAAATTAAAATCTGTGGACTTGAAAAAATAGCAGAGCATCTTTTCCCATTTTTAATAAATTATTTGAAGTTATTTTATTTACAATTGACTTAAAAATAATTAATAACTACAAGAAACATTGATAAATAAAAGGATTTTGTTGGCACATAAGGGGCCCAACATTATAGGTAAGTTTAGGCATTATGGCGTACCCCGCGAATATCTAACTTTCAAAACTCCAATTCAAAGAAGAAGTATGCAAAAACTTCAGTCCTTACCGAACACGTGCCAAGTTACGTTCACAAATTTAATAAAAATTTTTAACTGAATCAAAAAATGTTTTCAACAGCAAAGTAATTTAAGATTGAAGTTAAGTGCGCCATAATGCCCTGACTTACCCTACATTGAAAAAAAAATTAAATACAAATAAGATTTATAGTTTTTGAAAACTTTATAAATATAAAAGTCGGGTTGACTTTGTCGTCCTCGGATTGTTCATTCCCGGTTGTCAAGTGGCTCTATTGGTTTAGGGTTGTGATGGGATTGGCGTTTAGCCACGATAACGGGCTGACCCTGAATCAGTGTAGAAGTGTCCTGCTTCATCGTTGATTGTTGTAGTTATATCCAGGATTTCTTTAGCTCCTAGGTACCTTGGTTCCGGATGTTGTTTTTTTGTTTTAACATCGTTCTCATCAGCTGATAGGGTAGTTGGTGAGGTTCCTTACCAATTTATCTGCAGATACCATCAAGTACTTGTCCAGGGGGACTACTTTGGCTTCAGTGGCTTCAGGGTAGAGTTGCTCGTTCTTGAAGTGCTTACGCCTTTGACGATCGAAATGAAGTCCATTACAGATCCTCAAGATTTTTCTCTCAAATATTTTCAGTTCCTTCATAGCTGTTTTGGAGATTGTGGACCCAACTGGGAAGCTGTAACTGATAACTGGTCTCAAAAGTTGCTTGTAGAGTAGATCAAAACTTTTGTTTGCTGGCTTAGCCCAGTTCTCTTTTTCGTCAGCGGGTAGAGCCGATGGAAAGCAAAGTTGGTCGTTTTGAATACAAAACGTGAATGTGAGTTGAATCTCAAAAACTCGTCGAAGTTGAAAACAAATAAATTTAATATGGTTATAATGAGTGTTTTAAAAATAAAACAATGCAAATAATAAAGATATATCATAATTTTTATTTAATTCTGTGCATCTATCGGGTTTTTCAATAAGAGCGCTACAAAAGTTTTTTTAAATAAAAAAAAAACTGTTTTGGATATCAATGAATTTTTTTATTCCTGTGAAAGTACGTTTGATGGCATTATGTATGGAACTCGATTTCTTTTGCATGGCCACCACAGGCACGCTTGCAGAAGTCCAGACGCTGAACCCAATTTTCGACGGTTTTCTAGCATAAATCGATCGATACTGCTGCAATTTCACGTTCGATATTCGTACGAAGTTCATCAATCGTCGCTGGCTTGTTGGCAAAGACCATAGACTTGACGTAGCCCCACAGGAAATAGTCTAACGGTGTCAAATCGCACGACTGAGGCGGTCTTGGTCATCACGGAAGAAGTACGGCCCAATGAGCAATGCAATGATGACTCATGGAGTACGTGGGAGTTGCTGCCTGACCAATATCGCATATTTTGTTTATTGACGAAGCCATTCAGCCAGAAATGAGCCTCATCGCTAAAGATGATTTTTCGATGAAAATCCGAATCATTATCAAGTTGTTGCTCAGCCCAATTCACGAACATACGACGCTTCTGGTAGTCAAGCAGCTTCAGTTCTTGCGTCAATTTAATCTTGTAAGGATGTAGGCCAAGATCTTTTCACAAAATTCGCCACAACGGCGTCACAAAGATGCCCAACGCTTGAGAACAACGTGTGAGAGACACATTTGGGCTTTCTGCAACTGAAGCCTCAGCGGCAGCAATATTCTCGACACTGCGGGCACTTCTTTGTCTCCCTGGCACGGGAACATTTTTTACTGTGCCTGTGGATTCAAATTTTTCCACTAGACGCTCAATTGTTGATCTGCTAGGATGATTATGACGACCATAAATTGGACGTTGAGGCCACTGACTCCGAATTTCGGTAGTAAATTTTAATAATTTCGACTCGTTGTTGGCTCGTATATCTTTCCATGATGAAATGGCAAACCTTACTGAAGGGAAATGTCAAAAGAGTGGCCAGAGATATGGCGTCGTTTGCTGTCCCTGTCACTCTACTTTTGTAGCGTCCCTTTTGAAAAACCCTTTATTAGTACCTCGTGGCATAATGGTTAGTGCATAGGGTTTGATTCCCAGTCACTGCCACCTAAAAGCAGATTTGTTTTTTTCCGAGGTACTGCCTCGTGCGAGGGACTGACAAATCCTCCAAGAGTATACTTGTCATAAAAAAGTGCTTCTCATTAGCCGTTCGGACTCGGCAAAAAATTGTAGGTCCCCTCCACTCCTGCCAACAACACGCACACAGGAATGGTTGAGAGTTGTAAGTTACTAGGCCTTGGTTCTCCACGAGCTGTTGTGGCGCCAAATTAATTTTTGTATCTTTTCAAATTGGTGGTAATGGCGAATCCAGAGTTTCGTTTACTGGACAAAAATAGCCGAAATTTTTGTTGTTGTGTTTACGCGTTATTTTAGGAGCGCTGACAGTTTCAATTTTGACACCCTGTGCATATTATTACTATTACCTGAGATTTGTTTTAATTGAAGTACATTTGAAATTTTTTATCTAAATCGTTGGAGTAGTTTTCGAAAAAAAAAATTGATTTTACTCATCATTTTTAATATTAGTGTTTGTATAAAAATAAAATATTTTTTCAAATACCCATTCTACAAAAAAATATAGTTTTCTTATATAGCAATAAAAACAATAATAAGTCGGTAAATGTATGTACATATTTTTGTTTTGACTACCCAGATTGTGTTTTTGATATTTTAAAACAAAACATTTTTCAGTAAATTAAACGACTCCTTTGAATAAAGTGCTGAAATATTCTTAAATTATTATTATCAATGCGAAAATTATTCGTGTAATTTTTTTTTGTTTTCTTAATTATGTTTATCTATTCTTCTTGATGGTACGTCAAATAAAGTGTAACAATATATAATTTTTGTTTTGATCCATCACAAAGAAGTTAATAATGTCTCATCTAGAAGAGTACTCAAAATACTGTGTCTCTTGCTAATAAAACACGCGCAAATACAGCGAGGAATAAATTTGCAAAAAGAAGTTAACGACCCATGTCGCATTAATAATTCAAAACAGCGTTTAATATTTTAATGTCAGCACATTTGACAAGCACTTTATATTCGCCATACATAAATAAATACGGCCATTAACTCCTGTGAGAGAAGAAGCTCCTTTTCTCGTCCTCAGTTTATCGAAAAAATGAAGAAAAAAAAACACAGAAATTCAAAGCTTCCTTCCAACATCATAGACACCAGGAAGGTCCTTTATTTATTTGGTCTTTTTTTAATTTTATTTTAGATGTTGTTTTTTTTTTTTTTGAAAACATCACAAGTACTTTTCAGCTAGTGTTCTTGTTTCTTTCTGACGTTACATTTCCTTACTATGTCCTGGCTGTTTGTGAGTTCAAAATAGTATAGCTCATTCCTCTGCATGCCTCTGCTTGGTGTAGATCTGTCCCTTTGTCCTAGAAAAAGCCATTTCGCATTAAATGAATTTCCAAGGAAACTAAAATACTTAAAATTCGTTCGCTTCGCACTAGCCCAGCTAGCTAATGTCTGCTCCCATTACACTCTTGAAGGACGATGACGACGACACGATGATAAAGACAGAGAACGGAGTGTGGCAAGATACGATAGTATCTATACCATCACCAAACACCGACTCGACTACCAAACAGAGAAGAGCTGAAGAAAGTTTCGGTTATTTATTGGATGCTCTTGAAGCAGCTAAACATTTTCGATGGAGTAGCACCAAATGAATTTGCTCAGCGACGAGGAAGACGACTTCCCCGTTGACGACACGACGACGACAAACGACGACGAGGATGAAACGACGACGGACCTAGCTAATTACCAAGTTCAACTTTATGGGGTAATGTTGCAGACATAGACCGGTTGGAAATACTTTAGTCAGTTCGGGTATGGATGTAGACTACGGACTTTAGATGATGGCACCAAAAGCCATCCTTCCAATTTCAAGACAAATAAGAAGAATACAAGTAAAGCTAGATAAGCAATGTTTATGAGTTGAATGAGTCAGTGTTGATGGTTTTCGGATCTTGAATGTCAAATTTGTTTGTTTTGTTTAGTTTAAATTTAATTTAATTTCACTATAAACAAAGTAAGTATGTATGTTTATATGTTTGTGTATTTTATAATATCAGCAACTTAGTCATGGTAAGTCTTTAAAATTTTAAATTTTATTGGCACATTTGTTTGGTCTTAAGAATTATTTTTTCACAGTTCGATATTTTTATTTAAAATTCAAACAACATTTACATTATATCAAGATTTATATAAAATAAATTTTAAAATTAATTTAACATGAAGCTAAAATTAAAATTTTAAGAATTCTCATAGGTTGGAAACATTCAAAGAAATCTTTGTCTTCACATCAAATTTTATTTTTCATATTTGTTATCTCTTTTTTAAGACCCATAAGATTAAAACACAAATAACAGACAAAAACATAAACTTTCCCATTCGAATAATCCCCAAACATATAAAAGCCTGAGTACATTTTCCTTCGTTTTATTTTAATGTTAAACAAATTGACTCCTATATACGCATCATAATGAGCATATGTTGTACCTACCCAACCCAGACCATCCAGCATAACATAGGAAACGCCATCCTGACGACAGGTTTATCTCTCACAACCTCAAAAGTAAATATTAATTTACATCCTGCCGAAAAAAAGTTTTAACGACAAAAGTCGACTTTGTCAACTTTGTTGTTTGTACGTTATGTGTCGTCGTCATGTCAAAATTACACACATATGTGCATACGTACATATATTGAAGTACGTCTTATGATTTGATGTAAGTGTTCTAACGTTGATCCTTTCAAGAGTGACATGTCCTAAGTCTATATCTACAAAAAAGGAACACACATGTCAGTCAAAAATGTTTCTGTCATCGTTAGCTGTTAGCCATACCCCGTACAACGTACAGTACTCGTACATACATAATTTTGTTTAATGTAAGTCATTAGATTTTGAAACTTTAGACTTATGTGTGTTGTTTATGTAAGCTAATGAAAGGCTAAATCAGTTTAAGTTTGAAATTGAGTAAGTTTGATAGAAGAAAAATTTTAATGAAGAAGATTTGTAGGTAAAATAAATAAAAAGCTAAAAAAATCTTTTAAAAGCTTTAGTAGACGAAGATCCTGTTGAAGGACGACTTAACTACCCTGATCGTTATATTGAAAAAGATATAATTGTACATATACAGATTTTATAAGGTCCATTAAGACAGCACCGCCACAAACGAAATTCCAAAACCTAATGATGCTATAGTTAGGTGCTAGTTAGGTGCTAATTAAGTGCTGCAATCTTAGCTGAGCACTTAATTCCCTTCCACCTCAAACCTGTGGCGGTGCTTACTTGACGTCAAGATAGCAACGCCACAAAAGAAATCCAAGAATCTAATTATGCAGAAGTTACCTCCTACTTAAGTGCTAATTAAGTGCTGCAATTTTAATCTCGGACTGCATCTCAAAAGTGCATTTTAAAATCGGAAAATGCCTAAAAATAATTTTACATTAAAAATTCTGGGCTCAAATTATAGGTCCCTCCAAATGCTTTTCAAAAAGGTGCATATCAATTTTGTACCCCCACTCTTTAATACCCAAACAGGCTTGTGGAAGCTTCTGGAACTTGTGGAACTTGTGGCGTTGCTATCTTGGCGACGCCGCATGCAAGTTGAAGATATTTAACATACTACATCTATCCAAAAAGTCGAAACGCCACAATTAAAGAGCTGTCAAGTAGATTGCAAAAAGTCATATTTCATTTTTCTACCTCAACCCATTCGTTTGTGGTATTGCAATCTTAACAAAAGTGCATTCATCAAAAATGTTTTTTGTTCCTTTAAGGGCGAATGTGCTGAGGTAGAAAAATGAAATATGACTTTTTGCAACCTACTCGACAGCACTTTAATTCTGGCGTTTCAACTTTTTGGATAAAGGTGGTAAGTAAAAAGTCTACAATTTTGTTGACATTTGTGCATCCGATTTCAAGGTCATCTGAATTAAGTACTGCGTTTATATTGCAGCACTTAATTAGCACCTAATTAGGGCGTAATTTCTGCGTTATTAGATTTTTGAAATTCTTTGTGGCGGTGCTATTGACCTCAAGATAGCAACGCCACAAGTTCCACAAGTTCCAGAAGCTTCCACAAGCCTGTTTGGGAATGAAAGAGTGGGGGTAAAAAAGCATTTGGAGGGACCTTTAATTTGAGCCCAGAATTTTGAATGTAAATTTATTTTTAGGCATTTTCGGATTTTGAAATGTACTTTTGAGATGCACTTCGAAATTAAGATTGCAGCACTTAATTAGCACTTAAGTAGGAGGTAACTTCTGCATAATTAGATTTTTGGATTTCTTTTGTGGCGGTGCTATCTAACCGTCAAGTTAGCACCGCCACAGACTCTTGACGTCAAGTTAACACCGCCACAGGTTTGAAAGGGAAGGGAATTAAGTGCTCAGCTAAGATTGCAGCACTTAATTAGCACCTAACTAGCACCTAACTATAGCATCATTAGATTTTGGAATTTCGTTTGTGGTGGTGCTATCTTGATGGACCTGTTTTAATATGCTAAGTGACTATAAACAAGGAATTTAGGCATGGTGTGCCCAGTAGTCAGGGAAGTAGGAAGGCATTGAGCTACTATGCTTTAAAGGTAAAATTAGTATGTATTATTAATCCCTAAGCATACAAATTTTGATTTAAATAATAAAAAGTTTTATGGCAGGTACCGTTGATAACAGTTTTTGGTATTTTTTTTTTTTTTTAAGAAAATACACCATAGTAGCTACAATAAAACACTAATTTTTTGTTTCTTTTTTCAAAATCCTTAGACCAGTTTTTGAGATAATCAAATTTCTCCTTTGCGGTTGCTTGGTAAGTACAATTAGTTTTTTAGCTAAATTGTAGTTCATAAAATATTTGATTTTCAAAAAACAATTTCTGAAATGTTTTTAAAAATCCAAACAAAATAAAATATTTGAAAATTTTGATAAGAAAAATGATTTATATTCTTTTGAAACTTCTAAAAAAAAAAATGACTGAAATCAAAATTACATTTTTATAAAAAATCGAAAGTAAGAAAATCGTTTTTTTTTTGGAACCATAATAATCATAAGCAACCTTTTTTTTTGAAAAATTGTTGCCGATTCAAAGGTAGCCTTTACTGAAAGAAATTTTTTGAATATTTTTTAAGAAAAGTTGTAAAATTGCTAAGACAATAATGTGGCAAGTTCCGTTATTTTTAGTTCTAAGAAGAAAAAAAAAACATGTGGACAGAATCTCCAAAAACCACTACGTATCAAGGCATCAGAACCTTTGGCACCTCAAATATGGGAAATTTGTAAAAAAAAATGCCATCTAATTGGTCAGGAATCGGTCAGAAAACGTCAGCTAGTCCTAGAAATTGGTCAGCCTTAGATAACTTATAATCAAGGCTTAAAGTTTCTCGAGGTTACTCAAGGTCAAGTGCTTTTTTTGGACCTCATTAGTGAGAAATTTAACAAAAAACAGTATACCATCTGATAGATGTAAAAGTTCAGCTAGTTTAAGTAATTGGTCAGCCATAGATTTTTTTAAATGAATTTTTAAATTTTTGTTTAAGGTCATCTTATTTATTTATTTATTTAAAAATATATGTTTTTTTAAGGATTTTGTATCCTCCAGAAAACATATATTTTTAATATTCATAATAAAAATCTAAATAATTAATGAAACTAACTGATCTTTTCCGATTATCTAGTATCTTATTAGAGACTACAGTTTTGATCATAAAATTACCCATGAGGTACCAAAAAGCGTTCCACGACCTTGAAAAAAATTTAATAAATCGTTAAAAACAATCAAATGCTGACTTATAACTGAAATTATCTCACCATTTATATAGATTTGAGGGCCTTTCAGGTGATACATTTTTTTTTGCACATTTCCCATAAATTAGGTCCAGAAAATCACTATGACCATGAATTTGTTTTTATTGATTAAAAACTCATACAAAATTTTTGTATAGTTCACCAATTGAAGTGGCAAAAAATGTGTCTGCGACCTTGACACAAATTTTGAAAATTCATAGAAAAAAAGCTATGGTTGACAAATTACAGAAAATAGTTGACCCTTTATCATGATCTTGAGATCTTTTGGATGGTATACTTTTTTGGTATAAATTTCCCATAAATGAAGGTGCCAGAAATCACTCGTGACCTTGAGAAACTTAAAGCCTTGACTACAAGTTATCTAGAGCTGACCAATTTCTAGGATAAGTTGACCTTTTCTGACCAAGTACTGACCAATTAGATAGCATTTTTTTTTTTTAGTTCCCATTTATTAGGAGCCAAAGGTCCAGAGCCAGTATCAAGTTTTAAGAAAATTGATCCAGCCGTTCAGGTTGTAGCCTAAAGAACAGACAGACAGTGAGAACTACTTTTTTCGGCTTCCCTATAATCGTATTGGCAAGTCTGATCACAATCTCGATTTCCATTTTTAGGTGAATGCATAACTTGTCTAGTAGTACCTAGCAACAAAAAATGGTTCTTTATGCAGTTCATACCATTATAGACTGAGAGCCTATAGCAGATTTAGGGGTGGCCACGATACCAAAAAAAGTCTCGGTATCGTTTGGTAATGATATCGGAAATCGAAACGATACCGATACGATACCAGCTCCGAAACGATACTGAGACGATACCAAACAATATATAAATTAATACGATTAATAAAAAGAACTAAAAAATTATTAAAAGTTTAAGTATGAGTACAGGGTGGTACTTGTACTTAAAGTGGGCGCCAGGAATTCTCTTAAGAAATAAGAGTTAGTGAATTCCAAAACTAATTTTTAAATGAAAAGAAGAATATAAAACAAACAAAAGAACCAAAAATAAAACTAAAGATTTATATGCCTAGATGGGGACTTCAATTATTTTTATTAGGGAAACCAAGGGATTAGAACCCAAAAATTTTTCCAAGATATAGATATATATAAACAGTACGTTTAAAGGGTTTACGTGAAACGTTAAGCTGAAAGCAAAGAAAAGAACAGACAATGCCGTTAACGAGGCAAAACAGTGTCCCACAATTAATTGGAAAAAAGTCGAAATTAAAAGCAAACTAACTTATCGGAGTTGACAAAAAGAAATCAAATTATAAACCAAAAAAGAAACACAAACACTCTACTTATATTTTTATTATGTCTGCGGAACTCCTATCCGCTTCTTTCCTACTATCACATCGAATTTTCCTCAGTTTCCTCAAAACAGCTTCACACCTCGAATCACTAATATTTTCTTTCAAAATTTCCTCTACAACTTTTCTTCAAAAAAATCACTTTTTCTCAATTTTCTGTTTTCTTTAAAATTTTCCTCTAATTCTCAAAGTTTTACTTTTCGCTTCCATAACTCAGCAAGTTGTTGGATGTCTTTCTAAAACTTGCCTAAACTAAATTATTCGAGAAAACTTTAAAAAACTAAAATCGGGAAAAAGTTTTTTCTAGGCATTCTGCTAGTTACTATGAAATAATCGCGAGTGATTCGACACAATAATATATTTATTAAAATCCTGAGATCTACTCAGCTCTTTTCTTTTCGCGTGTCAATTGCGATAAATCTATTTTATTATTCAAAAAACATTAAGATTTTAGAATTTGCGAACACATTAACAACCCATATTTCTGACAAAAATTTTAAGCTACGTAACGTTAAGTTAAGTTACGTTAAATATATAATAATATTAGTCTGTTGGCAGGTGAAACTTGTTCTGGTAAATTTTACCGCAACAATTTATGAGAAATTTAGAAGCCGTGAAGTGGCCTTTCAAATGGTATTCTTGTTGTTTTTTAAAATGACCCAACTGAAGAGACAAAAAATTTGTGTGCAACCTTGAAACGAATTTTGAAAATTCATAGAAAAACACCATTGGTTGACCAATTACTGAAAATAGTTGACCATTTATCACGATGCAGAGATCTTTCGGATGGTATATTTTTTGTTGTTGTTAATTTTCCATAAATAAGGGCCAGATTTTACGCGTGACATTGAGTGAACTTGAGAAACTTTAAGCCTTGATTACAAGTTATTTAGAGCTGACCAATTTCTAGGACAAGTTGACCAATGAGATGACATTTTCTTTTTCCAAATTTCCCATATACTATGAGGGTGCCAAAGGTCCAGAGCCTGTATCTTGTTTTAAGGAAATCGATCTAGCAATTAAGAATGCAGCTGAACGGACAGACAAACAGACAGAATTGTGATACCAGCTTTTTTCGTCTTCCCTATTATCATAATGACAAGTCTGATCAAAATCTGGATTTCCATTTTAATTCAAATGCGTAACTTGCCCAATAGTACCTATAATACATGTAGCAACAAAAAATGGTTCTTTAGGCAGTTCATACCACTATAGGACGAGAGCCTATAGTAGATTGTGGTTGTGAGTGATAGCAAAAAAAGAAGTATAGGTGCCAAAAGCTTTATTAGAAGCTATTCAAAAAATTGAATTGCAGTCCACAACTTTTTGAATAAATGGTGCATCAAAAAAAAAAAAAAATATATGAATGCAACTTTGAAGTAATCGTGCTAGCGAAAATTGGTTTTCACACACCCCCCCCCCCACTTTACACTCCTACACTCCTCGGATGGATCACATATTATGGAATTTCAGACTATTTGAAAAATTTAAAAGTGAAAAACTGTTCCGTGATTCGAGGGGCCTATCTAGGAGGGGGGGGGGGGTAAAAACCAATTTTGGCTAACATGATTACCTTCGAAGCATTAAGAAATGGCAAACCAAACTGAGCATAAATCAAGTGACAGCTGTCAAAAAGACCAACTCCGAAAAAGGATTGCCTGATTGAAAACCACACGTCTAAAATAAGCACCCCTTATAAGTTTCGCTTGTTAATAAAGTCCAAGTCCTTAAAATTCTACTAAAATAAATATTTTATAAAATTTTATTTCAATTGTTTCAATTGTGAGATAAGAATGGTCTATGAAGAAGGGTTTTGCTGTTTTAAGTTAGACGAGTGCTTAAATATAATTTAAATATATTTTAATTACAACGGACTCCTATTTTAAAAGAGATTTAGGGTTGGCTTTAAATGTTTTAAATTTAACACCACTAATTTTGAATAGCTTTACTTTTTCACAACTTAAAATCTCACATTCGAAATATCGCAATTGCAAAATGCCGCTTTTCATAATCTCGCAACAATGAAATCTCGCAAATCAAAATCTCGAAAAATTCAAAGGCATTGCAAAAAAATAATTTTTAATCAAAATCTCGCTCGAGAGACTTCTGCAATATATGCAAATCCATACTAGTAGATTATTTATTATCTACTTTTAACTGTATATTTTTTAATTGGTCTGAAGAGAAATAGAAAAAGAGAACATCCAGATTGTAAATACGTCTGGATTTTAAAATGCTAGATTTTGATTGAAATTTTGGAGATTTCTCAATGTGACATGCAAATTAAAAGCGAGATTTTGTAACTAAGATTTTTAATTGTGAGATTTCGTTATTCGAGTTTATATAAAATTGAGTTGCCATTACTCGAGGTTTTGATTTGAGGTACCACTCATATGCAGTGTTGCCAGATAGTTTCACGGATTTTCAGTTTTAGATAGAGGACATCTGAGCTTAAATTAGTGATGTATCAACTCGGTTTGCTAACCGGAGTCAACTTAAGTTAAGCACAACTCAGTAAACTCGAGTTTTGCGGTTTGATTTTTTCCAACTCCAGTTAGATTTTACCTGAAAAGAAAGACAACTCGGTTTGAATTGACCGAGTTGACTCGATTTTAATTTTTTTTATACTGGGGTTAGATTCTACCTGGACCAAAAGACAACTCGGTTTGGTTAGTAAATAAGATAGTAATAGCATTCAGTTTAATGAACTCGGTTGGTGTCTTGGCATTGACATGTGCTGAACGTTTACCGATGGGTATTTGGTTTGTTATTGTTACTGTGCCCGAACCACGAGTACCTAATTGAAATTAAATTGAATACAAATTTAAGCCCAGTTGCAAGCTGTAACGATGTAAGTTGATGGAATGGTGAACTTAAAAAAAAACACAAACATAGTATTTCAGAAATGTTCAGTTCTTTTAATGCTTTGGAAAAAACATGATTCAAGAGCAATTGGGTGACATTTGGAATTAAATACACATTTTGCTTTAAATATAGTTCGTCCACCATCTTTCCAACTATGAACTGTCAAATTCCATTGAACGATGGCTACGATGACGATGGATGAAAAAACTTCTTAAAACCAGAAAATCTGGCTTTTTTTAATGCTCTGGAATAATGTGATTTAATGCCAAATGGATGACATTTGGAACGAAACACACTATTTGCCTTAAAATATAGTTTTTTCACCATCTGTCAAACTATTAACTGTCAACTTGCATTGAAGAATGGCTACGATGAAGATGGATTTAAGAACCTCTAAAAATCAGAAAAGAATTTGAAAAATCTGATTTAATGGGGTTTTCCATTCGACCACTTCACATTTAAAAAGTTGATCTGACAATGGATGTAAGGTATTCGCAAATTTAGCTTCAACTCGAGTAAACCTACTCGATAAGGTACATATAAATTTTTCATATATTAAAAAAAATTTAAACTGCACTTTAAAGTCATCAGCTTTTTTATCCAAAATAAAAATTTATGATAAAATTTTGGTTTTCACTTCTTTTGTTTAAATAAGGTTGCCAAGTACATGCATTCAATTTTAAAGTGGCAGCCCTATATTTTATTTTCAATAAGAATTATTTTTTCAATTAAAAACAATTTTAATTTTAAACCCTGTAAGCTAAGTGACGGTCGGAAACTGATTTTTTTTTTCAAATAAGGTTTCCAAGAACATGTGACCATTTTCTATTCGAAACTCCTATATTCTCTCGATCTATGTATTTTGACGCGCTCTTAAGTAGGACTGGCCACGATATCGGAAAAGTGTCGGTATCGGAAACCGAAACAATATCGAGACGATACTTTGTTATACCAGACTAAACGAAACTGAGTACGAGACCAATACCGATACCGATAAGATTCAATTTTGACGATACCGAGACGATACTTACAAAAGTAACGTTTAGTTTGGAAATTAGAACTGTAACGAATCATATTTAATCGTTACTTAGATGCGGGTATTCACTTCTATACCGAGAAACGAAACGTTCCTATCTAAATAATGTAGTTACTCGTACGATTTCGTTACTTGGTATATACCATACAAACAATTCCTTGTCGTACATTATGCTTGTCACATTTTTCGCATGTGCGAAACGAAAATAAAATTCCACATGAGTAATATTTCTTGCTTCGATACCAAAGAATGAATTGGTATAGAACCTTTTTCTGGATGAGTAAATAACCCTTAAAAGTTTCTGACTTTTTAGATGAATTTTAATATATCTATATTGTAGCCATCCTTTAATGGAATTTGACAATTAATAGCTTGACAGATGGGCAACAAACTATATTTTAGGGAAAAAATAATATTTTGTTCCAAATGTCACTCTCTATGGCCTTGTTGAGGTACTTAAAATTTATTCTGAAAAAATTCGATTTTTCAGAGCAAACTTTTAGATTTTTCAGAGGGTTTATAATCTATTTATATCGCAGCTGTTATACATACGTTTATTTACTAACTTAAAATGTCTCACCTCCTAACCCACTGAGTCAGAATGCATAACAATTAACTATTATGCATAGTGACAGTTTTGGTTTCACACTTATTGTGACGCAATGGCTTAGTGGGACAAGTCAACTTCCAGAATGCAACTCAGTAGGTAAAAGCTGAGTAATGCATTTTGGAAGTTAAACCAAGAAGTTCCAGGTAGGTCGGTTGTTTGGTTTTGTTTATTTGATCGCAATCCTTCAATTGCATTTGACAGTTGATGACTTGACAGAAGGGAAACAAACTTTTTTTGAGGGAAAAATAATATTTCATTCCAAATGTCATCCCGAGGCCCTAAAACCACATTGTCCCCAGTACACAAAATTAATTCTGAAAATTTCGATTTTTCAGAGCAAAAATTCAGATTTCTTAGAGGTCTTTTAATCCATCGAGATCACAGCCATCCTTTAATTAAATTTGACAGTTGATGGTTTGAACGAAGGGCAACAAACTTTACTTGAGGGAAAAGGTAATATTTCATCCCAAATGTCATCCTAAGGCCCTTTAACCGCGTTGTCCCCGGTTCACAAAATTAATTCTGAAAAATTTCGATTTTTCAGAGCAAACATTTAAAGGTTTTTTAATTTATTAAGATCGCAGCCATCTTTCAATATAATTTGACAGTTGATGGCTTGACAGAAGGGCAACAAACTATATTTGAGGGAAAAAATAATATTTCATTCCAAATGTCACCATAAATCCCTAAAACCACAATGTCCCGGTACACAAAATCATTTAAGACCCATAAAAGACCCATTTTAGACTCCATGCCAGCCAAATTTTCGTAGCAACCCACTATTAATAATAATGACTTATTTTCTTCTATCAGGCTTCATCGACTTCTCCTTAAACTTATTTTTATTAACAGCAAACCCTAAACAAAAAACCCCTAACAAAACTCAGCTTTCAATAAATAGAGCTAATTTTAATTACATACAATTTTGTTTCTCTTCTTTTCTATTTCTATTGAATTTGATGTAACACCTTCTTAATTAATATTCGCCAAACGAATTCACACCTATTTGTATAATTGAGACAGTCTTCTTTTTTCGTAATGACCCGTTTATACTTTCCATATTAATTGTTATTCGGTCTTTCCCGCATTCGTTTAATTTGTTCAAAAGCTTTTTTTTCCAGCCATTTCGCCATAATTCCAAGCAGTGACAGAAAAATTGTACATCGACCCCTTGGTAGTTTTTTTTCGCTGTTTTTTTTTTTATTATTTTTTTTTTTTGTCACAACCATTTCGGTTGAAAAATCCTTGGCGACATCGTGCTGTATTCAAGCGAACCGTTTTACGACTCATTGGTCGACCATTATCTCCATTTTATTGCCAAAGTTTATTATTTTTATTTTTATCACACCCCTGCAAGATACCCGGAGTGGGCGAAGGGCATCAGAAAGATATGGGGCTTACAATTTTAATATCGTTTTTTTTTTTTGTTGGCTTCTGGTTCCCAGACTGAGTCCCTTTCCTAGTTCTTTGATACCAATGTTGTCCTTGTGCACCTAGAAATTTTCATTTCAAACCGATAACTGTTTTGGGGTGGACAAAAAGCATAAAAAACGTCCGGGACGAATGAAGAAAAAAAAAACAGAAATAAAATAAAGCAGAATACCAAAAACCCTCAGCTAAAAACTGGGAATGAATTTCTGTATCTTTTTTGTTTAAACATATGCAGTATCGAGTTGGTTATTGTTGTTGTTGTTGTTGTGTTTGTTGTTGTTGTTGGTTGGTACACAGCAATCTCATGAAATTTTCAACCGAATAAGCACTGAAACAATATAAATTTGCATTTTGACTATGTATACAAAAAAAAGTGTTAAAAAAAGAATTTTTATGGGGAAACTGGGAACACCAGGGAAGGATACGAAGGCTTCTCTCTCCATCTCCATCCCCAGTGATGGTATGCATGATACTCAACAACGTTTAACTTTTGGTTTTCCAGGGATAATAACTTCCGAACAAGAAACGTTTTCCATACCTGGAAAGACATATAGCTGCAGCACAAGTTGACTGCTTGTTTTTTGCGACTTATCGCTGATAACTTTTGCTCCCAATGTTGTCATACAGATGTAGGAAGTTCAATAGAGCATCATTTTATCTACTCAGTTTGTATATGGAGATATGGAAGGTATAAGGCTGAAGTTTCTCCTTTATTACGAACTTTTTACCATTGTTTAAGCAATTTTATGTTTTTTGTATAGCTATTGTAAAAAAAAACTACGGATCTTCTTTTTTTTTGTAAGTCCATAGCTCCTTTTTACTGTGTAGGTAGAAAAAATGGTGGGAAAGGTTTTTTTTTTTAACATAAATATTATCGAGCTAGATTGTTGTATGTTTTTCTCAAAAGGTGGTTGGCTGATCTTAAACGTAACTACATATCTAGCAGCAGTGGAATGGAATAATTTGAAACAAGGAAAACTTTTCGAAATCGATGACATTTGCCCAAGGAATGTTGTTAGGAGTAAAATATATATGCAGAAGCTCATATTCAAAATAATTCCTGCAAAACTTGAATGCAGATTCTAAAGGGTTTTCCAATAGGAATGGATAGATCCTAAAATTTAATAAAACAAATTGGGTGAAGGATATGTCGATGAATTTAAGCTTTTCTTATTTTGAAATCAAATCGCACAATCTCGGTGGTCAGTTCACGTGTGGCATCTGGATGACATAAACATTCTCTCAACGCGTACGTGCAGAGTTTTCTGTTCATTGTGGCATCAGCTGTGTGCACGCAATGTCTGCCTTCCTGTTCGTAGAGCTGGCAACGATTCC
Source organism: Dasysyrphus albostriatus (assembly GCA_946251815.1). NCBI lineage: Eukaryota > Metazoa > Arthropoda > Insecta > Diptera > Syrphidae > Dasysyrphus > Dasysyrphus albostriatus. The sequence goes on from OX276335.1 coordinate 82,995,704, forward strand.
AGAAAAGTTTTGTTATCTTTTGGTATCGGTATCGAAGACCGAAGCGATAACGAGACGATACCAGCTCCAAAGCATCTGAAAGGATACCGAGCCAATAACTTATTTTTCGGACCGAAATTTACCGATACTTTCGGTAATATCTTGGAAATGGCTCTAACGATTTGGATGACATTTTCACAGTTTTTTCTCCATAACAGGGAGAAGGTTTAAGCAATTATTTAAACTTGTACGTCCAGTCCTCGGAACTCGAGAATTATTAGCATTATTTGAAAAATAAAGCTGCCTTTAGCCTAGACAAAAACTGATACCTCGTACACAAGGAGAATGGAATTCGATTTAAATCAGGATTTAGGTCCATGTAGACCTGTTGCTCGGTCACCTGAATCGAATTGAAATAAGAATGTATCGGGTTTTTCAATAAGAGCGCTACAAAAGTTTTTTTTTTTTAAATAAAACAAAAACGGTTTTGGATGTCAATGAAATTCTTTATTTTTGTGAAAGTACGTTCGATGCCATTATGTACGGAACTCGATTTCTTTCGCATGGCCACCACGGGCACGCTTGCAGAAGTCCAGACGCTGAACCCAATTTTCGATGGCTTTCAAGCATAAATCGGCCGATATTGCTGCAATTTCACGTTCGATATTCGTACGAAGTTCATCAATCGTCGCTAGCTCCACAGGAAATAATCTAACGGCGTCAAATCACACGACCGAGGCGGCCATGCGACTGGACCATTTCGTGAGATAACACGTTCTCCAAACTTGCTTTCCAATAAATTGATTGCGACATTCACTGTGTGGCTTGTGGCGCCGTCCTGTTGGAACCACATGTCCTTCAAGTCCATATCATCCAATTGGGGCCAAAAATATTCGGTTATCATTGAACGGTAGCGATCCCCATTCACAGTTTTTTTTTTTAATTCATTTTTATTTTTCAATTTTCTTTAAACTATCTAGACAGAAATTCATAAAAACTAGCCTACTTATCAATATCTTAAAACTAACTTACTAGCCGCAGTCGGGCGCTCTAAGTTAAACTATAATAACTTAATGCTAATGCCTTTCGGCCTAAGAACTATCTTAATACTAAATCCAGGTCGGTTTAATTTTTTACCGAGAAGAATTTACAAAAAACTCGGTATCATTGCTCGGTCATTCACAGTAACGTGCCGGTCTTGATCATCACGGAAGAAGTACGGCCCAATGACGCCGTCGGCCCATAAACCTCACCAAACCGTAATTTTTTCGGGATGCAATGATGACTCATGGAGTACATGTGGATTGCTGCCTGACCAATACCGCATATTTTGTTTATTGACGAAGTCATTCAGCCAGAAATGAGCCTCATCACTGAAGATGATTTTTCGATGAAAATCCGAATCATTTTCAAGTTGTTTCTCAGCCCAATTCACGAACATACGACGCTTCTGGTGGTCAAACGGCTTCAGTTCTTGCGTCAATTTAATCTTGTAAAGATGTAGACCAAGAATCTTTTCGCAAAATTCACCACCATTATATACCTTGATCGAAGAATCGATATTTCAGATGCTTGTTGGTTTGCGTGTGTAATTGTGTATTTTGTTTCCAGACTGTTCAATGTAGTATCTTTGGCTTATTTTGGTTGTTTGTTATTTATGGTCGAAATTTATTTTTACTAACAACTTCGCACCCCCACACAATGAAAGCAAAACTTTCACTTCAATCCCATTGAATTTAATCTTTCGAATTGTTATAAGCCTGAGTTGAAATTTCGATCCGGATTGAATCCGATTCTTCAATCCGCTTGTGTAAACGGGTTTGAGCTACTTATTATTATTTTCTGTAGCACTGAACGCTAACTTCAGACATTCCAGAAATCTTTCCAGTCAGTACTGGAAATGGAATCGAAATGTCACATTAAGGTAACGACAGATAATTGCTCGGTCTCGTTCTCGCTCTTGCTCGCACTTATTACGCAATTTTATTTTATTGTTTTTTAGTTTTTGTGGTGCAGTTATATAATAAATTTTTCCATTCTGCACTTCTGTGCAAAAAAAAAATTCTAACGATAAATGATTTATATGCTTTTAGCTTTTGTAGACCACGCAAATTGTTGCACAAAATTCGAGTTTGTCGTTTTATTATATCTTCTTCTTCTATGCCCATTTTGTTCGTTTGCTGAGACCAGACCAAAACCAGACAAGACCCTTACCGAGAGGAGACTTCCTTATACGAGACCGATACCGAGACGGAACTTAAATTTTTCGATGTTGACGATACCGAAAAAATACTTACAAAAGTGTTCAAACCACATGTCGTCTATTCATCCAATTCAGGAGAAAAAAATTGGTTATCATTGTCATCGAAGTGATGCTCTCCGTTGATGGTGGTGGAAATTTGATCCTCGTTTTCGAAGAAGTACAGATCTATGATGCCGCAGGCCACAAACCATATATCAAACAGTGACCTTCTGCGAATACATTGCAACTTGGCAGAGCTCGTGTGGATTGTCATCGTCCATAGACTGATAATTTTGCTTGTCGACATTCGAACGTGCTGGTCCACCATAAAATGAGGCTCTTTGCTGGAGAAGTTTTCTTAAGGTAGAACTATAATTGTTGGAAGGGCACTGAAACTAATGTCAAAAACCAACGAAAAGTAGCTTTCCGCACCGTCAAAAGGGGAACGCACCCATACTGTATTTATCATCTATCTCTTTTTAGCATTCATATTTTACCAAATGTCAGTTGTCGGGGAAGTTAAACGAAACTTGACGAAACGCTCCATTTCGGCATTATAGCCGTAGCATATGCTTTCCGTGTATTCACTTGTTTTCTTCCGACCACTGAAGTGCCCCTCCGAGCATTATAGTTCTAGCTTTATGCTGAAATTGACTAGTGTCAAACCCAGTTTTTAAATGCCAAAAGTTGGAAAAACTATTAGCAGTAAATGGATGTTGGGAAAATTTAGAATTAATAGAACACAAATAAAGGGGATAAATAAATTGCCCCACAATAGATGACCGGAAGTAGCATGGAGGTGCAAAGAGGTGAAAGGGTTTAGTTAAAGTAAAAAAACGGTTTTGTTACTATTTCTGAAGAAGGAAAAAGCTATGAATAAGAGATGGAGATAGTCAAGAGACCATCAAGTTAAATTTAATCATTTTTTTCACATAGCCTGTAAAATTGATGAAAACACTAAAAAAATAATTATTTATTTTTTTTATTTTTATCTTCGACGAAAATAATTCAATTTTGTTGAAATTTGCTGAAAACTTTTATGTTTGCTTATTTTGCTGTAATATTTTTTAATGTAATTTTTTGTTTGTTGTAATTTTTTTGAAAAAATATTATTTTCTTGTGTATTTATTTAAAAACATAATTTGTTTCGATTCAAAAGTTAAAAAAAAAAACATCACCTGACAATTTTTTATTAATTATAGAGTTGTTTTTATTGTTTCATAAGTAGGTAATGGCAATTTTACAGTTTTTGCCAACTGTCAATTATCAGGATTTTTAGTGTTACCTACGTCTGATTTCAAAAATGGAATATGAAAAAAAATCAACACAATTAAAACAACGTATTAGGTACTCCAAATTATTTCCAGTTTTTGAGTAACTGTACCAAAATTTGAATTTAAACTTAAAACTGTCAAAATTGCCAAAATTATCCCTAATTGAATCAGATTAGGTCTAAAAACAATTTTCGATAAAAATTTGCTTGTACAAAAAATTCTTATATGTTAAAGTAGTATTAATATTTTGACCCTGAACTTTAGGTACAGACGATTTGAATATCATATTTTGGATTGCCACCATTGGCGTTAAAATGGTTGGATTTGAAAAATGTAACGGCAATTATATCATGACAAAATCTCGATATGCCATTTTTAATTTTTTGTTTTAGTAATAAAAAAGTTATGACGGAAAATGTATTTAGTGCCAAGAAAAAAACGTTGAAAATTTTTGGATTGTCACCAGCCCCGTAAAAATGCATCGATTTTAAAAATTGAGATGGCAATCTATTTGTCATGAACAAATCTCAATACACCTTTCTTTATTTTTTTTATTTACCGTTATGAAAAAGTTATGACGAAAAATTTATTTAGTGCCGAAAAAAGTCTTAAAAAATGTTGGGACTGTCACTAGCACCGAAAAAATGCATCGATTTCAAACACTGAAACGGCACTTAATTTTTCATGATTAAATCTCGCATTACTATCCCAATTTTTTAATTTTTTTATTTACCGTGATAAAAAAGGTAGGACAAAAAAAAAATAAGTCGTGCCGAAAAAAAACGTTGACAATTTTTGGACTGTCACCAGCACCGTAAAAATGCATCGATTTTGAAAATAAAGATGGCAATCGATTTGTCACGACAAAATCCCGATACTCGATTTGTATTTTATTTTTATTTACCGTAGTAAAAAAGTAATGACGAAATAAGTGACATACCAAAAAAATCTTTTTTTTGTATGCGCATTTTTTTTAATTCTAGACTTCCTGAACATAAGAGAAAGAAAGTGCATCCCAGTTGTGCATTTTATGTTTCTATGTTTATTACGGTGGGGCTTATATTTGTGTTTTTTCTACTTATCCCAGATTTTTATTTCACTTTAAGTTGCTATAAAACGCAAACAAAAAATATAAGAACGTATAGATTAGGCTCAGACGTCAGACAAAAAAAATCATATTGGAGAAAGGGTCTATTTCCCCCCGTTTAAGCGGGAGAGGTAATGTTCTAAAAAGTTTACTCAAAATAGAAGAAAATTATTAAAAAAAAAAAAAGGGAACACTTACAATTTCAGGCTTTAGCCACTAGTTCACTCTCTATAATATGATTTCTTAATAAAATATTCCTTGCAAATAGTTTTTGAAAAGAAATTAGAGAATGGATTTTTGGCTTTAAAAAAAGCTAGGTATAGCTTAGTATTATAAGAGTTCCTTTTTTTAAAAAAAATATTTCTTTCTATTTTTGTTGAAATTATTGCTCCCGCTTAATTGGGGGAAATCCCACTGCAATACTATTTTTTTTTTCGTCTGAGCCTAATCTATACACTCTGATATTTTTTTGTGCGTATTGAAAGAATCACCTTAAGCCCGTAGTTGGTAACTAAAGTAAAAAGAGGGAAATGGAGGAGGTGAAATAAAAATCTAAAGAAAGTAGTGAAATTCTTTTTCAATGTCTTGAATCGAATGGTGTCTATCTGGGATGAGGTATATGGAATAATGTCTGCAGTTTTAATATACTTAAAGAATTATACATATGTTAAATATCGGTGCCTACTTCCAACAATTGTATCCTCCAAATATACATAAATACTTCATAACTAATAAAGGAAGTGTGTTTTATTTTTATTTTTGAAGAAAACATCCTTTGCCTCAAAGAAAATTTTCTCCTCAAAAAATCTTGATAAAATTCCATTAAAAAACAATTTTCAAACAACTCATTACCTTGATGAACTTGTAAGCCACCCGCCGTGATCACAGACTATTTACCAGATAAGCTTTTGCTTTTACAGTCAAGGCCAAGGACGCTCTTCGCTCTACCGGCTCTTACACCCAACACAAATTATGGAGAAAGTTAATCCATTAAAATACGATGATATTATCAATTCGAAGAAAATTAGGTTTATTTTACTTGAGATACTCACATCAAAGACACAATATTCTTCCACGAAGTATGGATTTATTGTTTAATAAATAAAATCAAGATTGAGTATTATTCAAATATCATACTTCATAATTCATAATAAATATTTAAAACTAATTTGTTTAATTAAATTGTTATTTTCAAAGGAATGGGATAGTAATGAAAATGTAAAAGAATGACATTTTGTTTTGAATATAAACATCTCCTATGTTCCTGTATTGGAACAGAATAGAAGAGTTTTGGTACCAGGAAAAACAGTAGATTAAGGGGCTGATTCCCGATTACAAAATCCAATGAATGAGCTTAACGCCATAAACGACAGAAACTATTGTGTAAGCATTTTATGCATCCGTTAACTTGCAATTTAGCTAGTTTATATTTGTTGAGTGCTTAGTAATTTTCCTCCGTTCTTTGACAGAAAAGGGGGCCAATTTAGCTTCTGTGAAAAAGCGAATCAAAACACTTTTCATCCTTTCACCAAACAAAAAATCAAAAACATTCATAAGAATAATTTTCTTTCACACCGTCATTTAGAAGTGAATAACCAAAATGAAACGTGAATCAAAAAATTTCAAATTCAATCATATCTTTTTTCTCTGACAAATCCAAAAAAGTGTTTCTATCAAATACATTTCTCTGTTCTCTTCAAAAACACGAGAAAACACAAAATTGAGAGAATCGTGCAGTTTTCAGGAGAAATGGTAAGGTGGTTCGAACATCGATAATATAGTTTCCATTCACAGATCCAGAATCGCTTATTTCTGCCAAATGAATCGAAAAAGTGAAAGTAATACTTGACAGCGAATGTGAAAACTATTTATTCGATTCACTTTTTCACAGAATAGTCCCCCAGGAGTATAAAATATAAACAGAATCGCTCACATAACAAAGGGTTTTTCAAACGAGACGCTACAAAAGTAGAGCGACAGGGACAGCAAACGACGCGATATTTCTTGCCGCTCTTTCGACATTTCTCTTCAGTACGGTCTGCCATTTCATGATAGAAAGATATACGAGCCAACAAAGAGTCGAAATTATTAAAATTAACTACCGAAATTCGGAGTCAGTGGCCTCAACGTCCTCAACGTGGCCATAATCTTAGCAGATCAACAATTGAGCGTCTAGTGGAAAAAATTGAATCCACAGGCACAGTACAAAATGTTACCGTACCAGTGAGACAAAGAAGTGCCGGGATTGTCGGGAATATTGCTGCCGCTGAGGCTTCAGTTGCAGATTTTTTTTGGTGTGGTTTATGGGCCAGCGGCGTCATTGGGCGGAACTTCATCCGTGATGATCGACCGGCGCGTTACCGTGAATGGGGATCGCTATCGTTTAATGATAACCGAATATTTTTGGCCCAATTGGATGATATGGACTTGGAGGACATGTGGTTGCGACAGGACGGCTCCACAAGCCACACAGCGAATGTCACAATCAATTTATTGGAAACCAAGTTTGGAGAACGTGTTATCTCACGAAATGGTCCAGTCGGTTGTGTCGTCGGTCGATTTGACGCCGTTAGACTATTTCCTGTGGGGCTTCGTCAGGTCTATGGTCTATATGCCAACAAGCCAGCGACGAGTGATGAACTTCGTACGAATATCGAACGTGAAATTGCAGCAGTATTGGCCGATTTATGCTTGAAAACCGTCGAACATTGGGTTCAGCGTCTGGACTTCTGCAAGCGTGTCCGTGGTGGCCATGCAAAAGAAATCGAGTTCCATACATAATGGCATCAAACGTACTTTCACAATAATAAAGAATTTTATTGATATCCAAAACCGTTTTTGTTTTATTTAAAAAAAACTTTTGTAGCGCTCTTATTAAACAACCCGATAGAAGTGAAAATAATTTTGATTTTCTTTTCTTTGCTTTTAATTTAGTGGTGCGGCTGCTATTGCGATAGCTGCTATTGCTATTGCTCTTTAATGTAACTGCTCTCACTGCTCAGTGATGAACGTCTAAGCAAAATGAAAGATGAACTTCCCAGTTACAGGCAAAAAACATTCTTTTCACACAAAGAAGTGCTACGGGCAAAAAATTTATCATTCTTTATTCATTTCTATTTTTATTTTAACCTTTTTCTGTTCCGATGGGGTCAATTCTCGGTCTGTGAAACTGTGAAATGAAAACAAAGTTATCATTTCAGTTCTCACAGAGTTTTATCATTTTATCAGTTCACTAACACGCTCAAGGCTCAGAAATGCCTCTCATCTCTCTCAATCTATCATCATAAAATATGGTTGTTGTGTCATAGATAGACCAAGATGGCGACTTAGGTGTATCTAACGTGCATATATTGTTCCTCTTTATCATTTATCTTTTCACAGGTTTTCACAGAGTGAATTGATTGTGATAAAAGAATTATCATATTAAAACATTTGTTTAAATTTTTCACACTTCGAGATTCGCATTTATCACTTCACAGTTTTACAGATTGAGAATTGATTTCCTACTGTCGAGCAAAAAAAACCAACACTCAGTGAAAATTCAAAAAAACTCAAATCATTTGAGAGGTTCTCCAGCTTTTAATCTTCTCAATGCTTTTTTAACCATAATGCTTATCATATGCAGTGAAATGATGAAGTAAAATAATATTCTGAAAATCTAATCTGAAACGGTTTTTTAGAGGTTTCTCTATAATTGACATTGTAGCCATCCTCAATGGAATTTGACAGATGGACAATACACTATATTTAAGGAAAAAATAATATTTCGTTCCAAATTTCACTCTAAGCCCTAAAATAGCATCTTTTCGGTACATACAATTGATTCTGAATAATTTCGATTTTATAGAGCAAAGACACTGATATTTCAGAGGTTTTTTTATCCATCGAGATCACAACCATCCTCCAATTGACAGTTGACAGGATTTTCCAGAGGTTTCTTAATCCATCGAGATCGCAGCCATCCTTCAATGGAATTCGACAGTTGATGGCTTGAAAGATGCACAACAAACTATATTTTAGGGAAAACATGATATTTATTTCCAAATGTCACCTTAAGGCCTTAAAATTGCAGTTTTCCGGTACAAACAATTAATTCAGAAATATTTTGAATTTTCAGTGCACAATTTTTAATCCATCGAGATTGCAGCCATCCTTGGTCCTTCAATGGAATTTGACAGTTAATGGCTCGGCAGATGTTCAACAAAATATGTATTAGGGAAAAAATACGAATTTCTACGAATTTTGAACAAAGTTCTGACAAAGCTCAAATAAAAAATAAAATTCGTTGAAATTCGTAATTTTGGGAAGTACACAAACAGACAGACTTTTAATATTTCGTTCCAAATGTCACCCAAAGGCCCTTTAAATGCCATATTTCCGGTACTTACAATTAATTCTGAAAAATTTCGATTTTTAAGAGCAAAGACACTGATATTTCAGAGGTTTTTTTATCCATCGAGATCACAACCATCCTCCAATTGACAGTTGATGGCTTGACAGACAGAGTAACGAGTGACAATATTTTAGTATCGAGTATTCAAACCAAAAGTTACGTAAACATGCGGGTACTGATTTTGTGGTTACTTTTAAAGCCCTGTAAGTAAAAAAGTAAAAAAAAAGAAAAAGACAATTGAAGCCTTTAAATTGAATGTTCCTGCTTTTTTTTATTTAACAGAAAATTTTTCCATAACCTGCCGGCTCCACTAGACATGAGCCATGCTCGGACTATGAACTTGTCGAGAAAAAAAAAACCAATGGGGGCAGAAAAATCCATGTCTTTTCGACGACATGTCGAAGAAAACCAACTTTTGAATGCTGTTCAAAGCTTGCCTTGCTTGCTTGATTTGAGATTTCAAGTGCGTGAGAGTTTTTTGTCTGATTTTTATTATATATGAAGGTAAATATTGCCGCAAAAGTTGTTATTTATTTACGTGACCTTTATTTCTAAAATTTGAGTTGAATATTATTGCAAAAGAAGTAGTGGTGAGAGAAAAATGGAACGACATGACATAATTTGCCCAGCGAGAAAAAATCTGCTGATTGTTGATTTGATTGTGGTTGTGACGTTGGGCATCTGTAAAGATTTTAGATCGGGAAAATCTAGTGGTTAATTTACAATGACGTGTTCGAGTTCGCGATGCGTATGTTACATTTATGAAGCGTTACCGATGCGTCGAGATAAAATGAGAACAGAATTCAATCACACAAGATGGCCACATGCCTAAATTGAGAATCTAAATGTCGAAACGCACGCAAAAGTAGAATAATAGCTGATTTGCAATGCCGCGTTGGGTGTTACGTTGAAAGATTTGTCTGTCAACGCAAAAGTTGAGGTATAGGAATTTCTTATTAGGTGCCAGTCATAGCTATCATTGAAACTCATCATTGAAAATTTTAATGACGGATTTTGAGACACTTAGAAAACAAAATCATTTATTATTTTAATAGATAAATAAAGCTCATGACTTAATTAATATTTTAAGTCAAACAAAAATTTGAAATAGGCCCTACTTTCCACATAAAAAGACTTTTCTTTTTTCAATGATTGAACTACCTTACCAATGATCATTGGAATCTTAAAAGTCATTTTATGTGGAAAGTAAAGCCTATTTGAAATTTTTTTTTGACAAGAAATATTAATTAAGTCTTAAACTTTATTTTTTCATCAAAATAATAAATGATTTTGCTTTCTAAATGTCTCAAAATCAATTATTAAAGTTTTCAATGATGAGTTTCAATGATAGCTATAACTGGCGCCTTGGTGTCTATATTAGTAAGTACACAAACCAACGTAGCGTAAGCAGTTCCAACGCAAAAGTAAAAATTATTCAACTTTTGCATGCGCTTTGACATTTCACTTTTCAATTTAGCCATGTGGCCATGTTGGGTTGACAAAAAAAGTAGAATTTCGTTCTCGTTTTATCTCGATGCGTCCGTAGTGCGGTCTTAAATGTAACATACGCATCACGAACGCGTCATTGTGAATCAGACATAATTTCTTCTTTTAGGTTGCAGCCGCTTACGTTACGTTGGTTTACGTTTGTACGTACTAATGGATGCAAAATCGTAACATAACGCTCAATGCTTCATAAACACTAAACAGAAATTCCTATGCCTGAACATTTGCGTTGACAGACAAATCTTTCAAAGCAACGCCCATCGTGGCATTGTAAAACAGCCATAAAGCATACTTAAATTTTTCGACGTTAACTGCCATCTAAAGAGTTATTAAATAGTGCTCTCTGCGATCGCTGCTCATTGAAAATCGCTCCTTTCCTTAGCACATCTTTAAATTTATTTACTGCGACAAAAAATTAAGAATCGCGTTTATATTTCTGAGTCCTCTTGAGTTCTGAGATCTGAGAAAAAGAAAAGCTATCCATACTTGTGCCACCTAACACGTGTTTTAAGGAGCGAATAATGTTTTTTTCTTTTATTAATACTGGTGTAAGATTCTAATTTTAGCCAGAAGTCCATGTTAGTTGATTTCCAAAGCAGAAGCTGACTTAAAAAGCCCCACAACTATTCAATTTCCAAATGAATTTTAAAATTACAACATTTGTACAATAATCGATCTTAACGTTAGCAATTAATTTAAAAATCCTTTTAACTCTAAACTAAGCCACTTTAAATCAACAAACACTCAAATCCCAATATTTCTTGTAAATATTTAAACTCCTTTCTCTAGAAGCTGATTATTTACTTGATTGAAAAGATACTCGTACTTACCTACCCCAATTCCAATATTTGAGGTTCTTTGAAAATTTACAATTAAGGTAAACAAAGCCCACCTGTTTCGAATTCTTATTGAACAAAGTGTTATGTATACATAAGTTGTTTAACTTTCTCTTATGTGAGTTCTGTATGTGAGTTTTCCTTGTGAACTTTGACACAGATCCTTCGCCTTGCTTCTGGCTGGGTTGTCCAGATTGCATCACAAAATTTCACGTGTAATTTTACTCCGGTAAAGTGTGCAGTGGTTTTTGTGCGTTTTTTTGTTTGCTTTATGCAGAAGGAACTATGTAGGTATTATATGGAGATGCATAGAGATTGGTCGGCATGTGCAGTGCATTCGGGTGACCAGGATAACGAATTGGAATTAAGTTTTCTGCAATAAAACATTTTGGCTCTTTGGCATTCTGCTCTGGTTGATGGAAAACTTTTTTTTCCAGATAGGTACATAAAGTGTATCTTTCTCGAGTTATGTTTAACATTTTTTTTTTTATTTGACGTAGGTATATTAAGGTGAATTAAGGGTTAGTAACGGCCTCGTAAAATAATCTAAAACTGGTTTCAATACATATATCGGGATTTTCAATAAGAGCGCTACAAAAGTTTTTTTTTTAAATGAAACAAAAACCATTTTGGATATCAATGAAATTCTTTATTCCAATGAAAGTACGTTCGATGCCATTGCCATTATGTATGAAACTCGATTTCTTTTGCATGGCCACCACGGGCACGCTTGCAGAAGTCCAGACGCTGAACATAATTTTCGATGGTTTTCAGGCATAAGTCAACCAATACTGCTGCAATTTCACGTTTGATATTCGTAAGAAGTTCTTTAATCGTCGCTGGCTTATTGGCATAGACCATAGACTTGACGTAGCCCCACAGGAAATAGTCTAACGGCGTCAAATCGCTCGACCGAGGCAGCCAAGCGACTGGACCATTTCGTGAGATAACACAATCTCCAAACTTGGTTTCCAATAAATTTATTGTGACATTCGCTGTGTGGCTTGTGGCGCCGTCCTGTTGGAACCACATGTCCTCGAAGTCCATATCATCCAATTGGGGCCAAAAATATTCGGTTATCATTGAACGGTAGCGATCCCCATTCACAGTAACGTGCCGGTCTTGATCATCACGGAAGAAGTACGGCGCAATGACACCGCCGGCCCATAAACCACACCAAATCGTAATTTTTTCGGTATGCAATAATGACTCATGGAGTACGTGTGGATTGCTGCCTGACTAATACCGCATATTTTGTTTATTAACGAAGCCATTCAGCCAGACATGAGCCTCATCGCTGAAGATGATTTTTCGATTAAAATCCGAATCATTTTCAAGTTGTTGCATTTGGGCTTTCTGCAACTGAACTCTCAGCGGCAGCAATATTCTCGACACTATGGGCACTTCTTTGTCTCACCGACACGGGAACATTTTGTACTGTGCCTGTGGATTAAAATTTTTCCACTAGACGCTCAATTGTTGATCTGCTAGGACGATTATGACGACAATAACTTGGACATAGCGCTCTTAACGTTGAGGCCACTGACTCCGAATTTCGGTAGTAAATTTTGATAATTTTCGATCTTTCCATCATGAAATGGCAAACCTTACTGAAGAGAAATGTCAAAAGAGCGGCAAGAAATATGGCATCGTTTGCTGTCCCTGTCGCTCTACTTTTGTAGCGTCCCTGTTGAAAAACCTTTTATTAGGAAAAAAGAAGTTGAAAACTCATGAACAATAAACAGAGTTTACTTAAGCTGAAAAGCTTTAAAACACTTAAAACTCAAACAATTAGTATTACCATCAAATCGTTTTCCAAAGCACGGCCAAAAATCTTATCAGTGACCTCAAACCTAATAAAAAATCTCTCAGGTCAGCAGTGTGTATAGATTATGAATGGAAGAAATAAGGAAACGAACTTTAACTTAGCTAAAATATTTAAAATGTTATACTTATAAATAACCTTCCATATCAAGATTCCATCAGATTCTTTCTCTAAGAAGCATCCAACAAAACCCCGACAGTTATTGAGGGTGCTAATAATGCCACCTATTCTTGAATCTCAAGAACGCATGAATAGTTGATGTTTCTCCCGAAGTCCAAGCTGCATGTCCAGGATGATGCTCTTACTGGTGGTGCAGAATGCCTTCAGTCTCCGAAGAATTAGTCCTTCAATGATTTTGCTGATGATACTGTGAAAAGACATGAGACGATATCTGGAAACGGTTCCTAATATATAGACTTTCTTCGGTATAGGTACTATTTTAGCTGTCTTACATCTCTTCGAAAAGTACATTGTAGCTATTGTTGTGGTAGTAAATGAACAAAATCTTGAGAAACAGCACCATTGACTTTCTTTCTTTTGATTAACATAGCTGAAAATCATATCTCGTCCTGATAGTTTCTTCTATTCGTCTACTATTTATAAGCTCAGCTTCTTTTTCGAGGTTGGTGAAGTCTCCAGCCAGCTTGAGATCACTGGCAGGATTACAGTCATTCAGAATGGTAAGTTCAGCTAGCGTTCGCTGCAGGTGCTCAATTGTTAACTGAAATTCCTCTAATGATAATTAAGGATCCCACTTAGCGATGTGGCACGAAATTTTCTTCGAAATATTCGGCAAACACTTCCGCTTTATCCTGAGTTGTCTTGACTTCTCATTGTCTGGTGCTAATTTCTTCCTAGCATTTGTATTCTTTTGCTGATGATCTACGAGTATGTTGATGGTGGATTGCAGCCTTTTTAGGAACTGGCTGTTGTTGAAATATTGAAGATCGTCCTAAAATATAACTTGTGCACATTGTAGTTCATCAATCTTTACCATTTGAAAGTCATTGTTGAGTGTTGTACCAATTCCTTTAATGGAACATACAGTTGAACAATTCCTTCCTTTATTTGGGGCGTCCACAAACTTTTTTCAAAGTGAGCCTCTGTTTGTCAACTCCTACTCTCACTCCCCATGGTGAACATCGGGCTTCTAAGCAAAAATAAGCCTCGGATATGAATGATCTAAATGACCCCAGCAAACGAAACAAGGACAATTAATTTCAGCCGAACAATTTGTGGAGAACCTGGATAGGCTTAAAACTGATGTAACAGCCATCCAGGAATTGCGATGTGATGGAGAGGGCATACGAAGGATGAAGTCATGTGACATCTACTTAGGAGCAGGGTCAGCAGCTCTTTGGTTGTGGGTTAGGTAAGGGGAAGGCTAAGTGAAGAAGTCTTGGGCTTCAGAAATGTTAGCGAGCACTTGGTCACAATCAACATCAAATCTAAATTCAAGAACATCTCGTTGATCTGTGCCCACACCCCAACGGAAGACAAAGATGACTCAACCAAGGAAGACTTCCACGATCTCCTCGAGAGAACGTTTAATAGGTGACTGAAGTATGAAGTCAAGATTATTCTTGGTGACTTCAACGCCAAAATCGGAAAGGAAGGCTTCTTTAGTTCGATAGATTGTCAACAAGCCACCAGAATTGCCCCCTTTAGTAGGGTTTCATTAGGCGACCACAACAAAACTCCTGGTTCGACGAAGGATGCCGGCCGATGCATGCAGCCAAGAACGAGGTCTACAAGTCAATGCTACAAACTAGAACCCGAGCTGCTGAGAGAGCAGCTCATGAGCTCTACGGGCAAAAACAATGGCTTAAATTTCTGTCCACCTAACCTAAATGAAGTTCGTGTGATAGCGTAAGCAAAGACGAGCTGTACAGAGCCATGTCGCATCTCGATATATCTGCAAAGCACACCTTTGCAGAATGACAATGGAGATATTTCACAGCTTCGTCAAAGTTGACAACAACACCACCGATCCCTTTGTATGATGCATTATCATGCAGCCTCTTTAACATCGTACTTGAAGCAATTGTAAGCAACTCAAAAGTTAACACAGAGGTACAATTTTTCAAAAGTCTGTTCAGCTACTTGCTTATGCAGATGATATCATGGGGAGAACGAAGCGAGCTGTTACCGGCGCGTTTGCAAGTATTGAATCAGAGGCGTCGAAAATGGGTTCTACTTCGAAGTCGTCAAGGACTTTGTCTACCTGGGTTCCTATGTAATAGCAAAATGACATCAAAATTCCAAACGCTGTTTCTTCGGACTAAAAAGGCTCTCTCTCAAAGAACCAAGGAAACCTTTTATAAAACCCTAATCATCACGGTCCTGTTGTATGTGGCAGAAACATGGACTCTGTTAAAAATGGATGAGAATCTGCTTGGGTGCCTTAAAAGGAAAATTTTTCGGGTGATCTTCAGTCCAGTCTGCATGGATGGAGTATGGAGGAGCAGATTTAGCAACGAGCTCTACATGCTCTACAGCGTCGTCGGCATAGTCAAAAAGCTGAAAATACAGTGACTGAGATGGCCGGGATACGCAGAGCGTATGGACACCTACGCACCAGACCGACGATTCTTCCCCTGATGGTCTGCTCAGTAGAGGAAGACCCCATCTAAGGTGGCACACACAAGTGGAGAGCGACCTCAACCAACTTGGAGTGCATAACTGGAGGCACTTAGCTAAGGAACGAGCTGACTGGAGGGGCTTGTTAGTTGAGGCCGTAGTCCATCCTGGACTGTGAGCTCCATAAGCGAGTAAGTTAGATCTGTAAAAAAACGAATACAAAATACTGAGCTCCCAAGATATATAACCTGGCAAATTAATAGCCCACCTTACCACTGATTTGAGTCGTACATGTAGGATTTCTTCTACAAGGCAGTGGACGGGGTCAATGGGGTTTTTCCTCAAAAATAGCAAGTCCCCAAATTTGAAAATTAGATATGCTCAAAGAATGAAAACCACATAGAAAGCTATAGAAAGACTATAGTTAATTCCATCTTCTAAGAAGCACAATCGATCGGTCCAACACGAAAAGTCTTTCTGGATAATATTTTTTTTTATTTACTTGAAGTTTCCATGTTTTTTGCTCAAAATCTTCCAACAAGTTCATTCAACGCTGCACTTGTGTGTAATATTTTTTTCTTCAAATATTTGATATAAAGGTATTATATTGCTCTGTCCCAAAGTGACGTATAGTTATTTATTCTTTCGTGGATACTGGTTAGGTTAGCGTCGAAATAACCAAGTAACTTTATCTTTTATATAGCTGAGATGAAAGGGAAACAA
Organism: Dasysyrphus albostriatus; assembly: GCA_946251815.1. Lineage (NCBI taxonomy): Eukaryota > Metazoa > Arthropoda > Insecta > Diptera > Syrphidae > Dasysyrphus > Dasysyrphus albostriatus. Next base: position 83,012,149 of record OX276335.1, read on the forward strand.
CACACAAAGTCCACCAGGAGCATGGTTTTGTTAATCACACATGCATTGCTTTTCTATCTTTATCTATAACATCAGAAGTTTCAGGAATGAAGCATTTAAATAAATGATGCAAAGTAGATACAGATACAGAGAATACTTTTGAGGACATCATGGAGTTCAAAATGACTTTTTTTGTACATCTTACATATATTTATACATATTTTTTATTTTAACTAAACCAAATTTGTTGGGTAATTTTTTACATTGAAGTTCGCTTTTTGCCATCGAAGAAGGAATAACAGATAGTCGTGCATGGTAGCACATTGGTTACAATTTGCCTTTTGGTTTCTTTTTCGAGGTTTGGCTTTTGGATAAGAGAAAATGATATGAAATTTGATTACACTTAAAAAGAATTTGTAACAAAAATACTGTATTCTTTAAGAAGTAAAGAGAAAATAACCATCGGATTATATTTTAAATTATTTTCTAAGAACAAATTCACTTTCGGCTAAGGCTAAGCCCTATGGATTTAAACTTTCACGGGCTAAAATTTTGTAAAATCCTGAATATTGCAACAAAATTACCACTAACAGCAACTTTACTATTAGAATTTGGAAACTAAAAATAAATCTAACTAGCTGGTTGCATTTGCATTATGTAAATTATGTAAATTACATTAAAGTTATTAAAAAATTGTTGTACCAGGACGAAACGCACTTTATGGAATACCCCTTGTATATAACAGATACAGAGTTGGCCCTAGGACACTTCTTTGTGGTACATCGGCTTCAATTTTCTTTAAATAAATAAATAAATTTAGTGGCGCAACAGCTCATGAAGAGCCAAGGCCTAGTGACTAACAACTCTCAACCATTCCTGTGTGCGTGTTTGTTGGCAGGAATGGAGGGGACCTACAATTTTTTGCCAAGTCCGAACGGCTAGATGAGAAGCACTTATTCATGACAAGTATACTCTTGGAGGAATTGTCAGTTCCTCGCAAGAGGCAGATGCATTTAAGTTTTTTAGGTAGCAGTGGCTGGAAATCGAACCCAGACCTTTGGCATGACAGTCCTACGCACTAACCATTATGCCACGAGGTACTACTCAATTTTCTTTAGTTCGGAGTAATTTTGGTTGTACCGTACTATTAAGAGTCGGTTCGTAATGTAGGATATCAGTTTTTCGTAGTAGTGTCTGGGAAGGTCCCTATGCAGTTTGTACTCATATCCCAAGTGGCAAACCTTGTCAAAGGCTTGAGCAACATCTAGAAAAATAGCCGCACATACTTGTTTTTCTTCAAGTGGCTTTTCCACATCCATAATCCGAAGAACTTGGTCTATCGAGGAATTTTTATTTCTAGGTCGCATCTGATGGCTCGGAATAAGTCTTCTTTCTTCTATTATTTTGCTAAGTCTTTTCAGGAGCAGTTTTTCGAAAACTTTTTCCATGATTGGTATAAGCCTAATAGGTCTGTAAGATGTTACTTCTATTGGTGGCTTATCTTGATTGGGTATAGCAACGACTTCTGAAATTTTTCAGTGATGTGGCACATGTCTTAGTTTAGGGCATGCGCTTATAATAAATTGGAGTTTTTTTTGAAGGCTATTGAAGGCATTTCTTTGAAAATCTGTGCAGTTATTAGGTCGTACCCTGGTGATTTTTTGCTAGACACAAAAAAAAAATCGTCCTTTCTATCAATAAACTGAAGGGGATCTGTAGCTGTATTTGCTGAGAATGACTTAAAAGCATTCCAGAGATGTTCAGCGAAAAGATCAGCCTTTTGTTTCGGACTTCCGATCCATTTGCCATCTTGAGATTTTATTGGCGAGTTTTGTGTCTGTGGTCCTTTTAGGCGCTTAGATGCTTTTTATAAAAAGTATACGGTAGAAGCATCCACCGTCAGACTATTCAGGAATCTACAAAGCAAATCATTTTTAAGCTCACAGATTCTTTTCTTTAGTTCGTGGTTGATACCAGTGTTGCCCCCCTTAGTGATCAAAAATGTAGTGTTTTGGATTTTGCTGCTTTCAAAATTCTATTTGTCAAAATTTCTGTTTTTCAAAATTCTGTCAATTTCGTAAATCAATAATCTCATAGAAAAAATTTCTTTTATTTGGTGAAAAAGTGGAGTAGCTGATTTTTCTTTAGATTCTCCTGTGTTTTACTTACTTAATTGTAATTTCTTGATATCTAAGTTTTTTTCAAATATATGACCTACTTCAATTTCAAATTAGGTAATATTATGCTATGTTCCTACTAAAACGAAATCCGATTTTGATATTTTTAATTGATGGAATAAGATTTCATGAAAATTTCATCTAAATTTCAAACGAAACCTCCAGATTTCAACTAAATCTTATGAAATACTGGTCCACCAATTTAAAATCTCAAAAAAGTTTTCTGGAAAAGTGACAGCCTCAATAACCTGTAAAAGTATAAAAATAAATGAAAAAATAAGTTGTAAATACATGGCTGGTTATTTGTTTTATTTTGAAAAAAAGGCAATGTTAAGATTATAATTGAATATGGTGCAAACCAGAAATGACACATGTTTTACAAAGAGTTGTACTTTTTTTTTTGTTTATTTTCGTTAATATTACAAACTATATGAAAAATAAAGCAGAATAGGTAGAATTTTATTTTTAAAAATGTTTTATGACAGAATTTTGAAAAGCAATTTTGACAGACAGAACTTGAAATAATAAATCAAAACTGAATTTTGAAACCAGAATTTCGACCCGCTCTCGTTTTGGATTTAAAATATATTTAAATGCAGTGGTATTTAAAAATATAATATTAGGTGTTTCATTGGGGAATCCATAGCTGGCGCAGTGAAATTTTTTAGGTAGGTAAAGAAGAGGTTTCTTGGTAGGTAAAGTCTTAATTGGTACTCTTTGTTGACTTATATTTCTTTTTTCATAAAGTAGCTAACACGCTTATTTTATATGCTTTTGAATTTTTTCATTCCAACAATAAATTAATTTGATTTCTGGATAAGGAAAAGGAATGTTAAATAAAAATTGCAGCTTAATTTTTTCCAAATCTTAGAAACCATTTTAAATTTTAGTTAGAGTAAAAATGGTGTTAGAGTAAAAAATGGTCTTCGATTATTTTAATTTATTTTTCCACAATTTTTTTTTTAATATGAAATATTTCCATTTTGCGTAAATGTAGTGATTTGTAAGTAATTTACGAATGTACGTAGTGACTTTTTGAAGAAAATAATTGTAGCAAAAACGCTACAATTGTAGCAACACTGGTTGATACGTTCGATAACAGCTTTGTCAAATGGAAATCTCGTATCTTGCCATTTTCTTCGAGTTCTTCTTTTTTCCATTATCAGCTTCGTAATTTCGACAGGATGTTTTATTTCTTTTTTTCTTGAGTTCGAAATAGTTGTTGCATAAATAGTTTGTTGCACATCAACAAAAAATCGTTCTACATACTTTATGATCAATTTGTTCATTTTTTTTGCATACGGGATCTTGTCTGAAGTTTATAAAACTTCTATGATTATAAAACTTTTAAGTTTATCTCTGAATTCATTCCAGTTTGTTCTTTTATACACGAGCTAATGATTACTTTTTTCTATTATTTCAGCTTTTAAAAGTGAAACTTTTAATAGCTTAAATTATCGTTAATTATCGGGAATGGGTCATTGTTCTGTATTCCAAAATTCTTTTTGACCAAAATTCTGTATATATGAATGAAAAATTGTGTATGAAAATATAATCCTGTATTTCATTTTTCTGCTTTTTCATTGTTGTGTATTTTAAAATTCTGTAAATTTTGAATTCTCTACTTCAAAATTCTGTAAATCAAAAAGGTGATAAAATTCAGTTTCCAATATTCTGTATTTCAAAAGTTTTGTCAATCTGAAATTCTAATATTTCTTCAATGTAAACTTAGACTTCCCCTTTTAGAAATATTTGGAGGATAGTTTTCTCAGTTCTTAGTTCCAGTTGTATAAACGTAATTCAAATTTTGTTTCGTGGTTCAGAAATTTGTATTGACTGATTTCGGGGGATATACTGAGGCTCAACGACGGTTCAAATTTCAAGTAAGTTTTAGTAAGTTATTTAATGTCTGAACCAACAATCGTTGAACCTCAGTCAATTCGCCAAAGTTGGTGAGTTAAAACACGGACTCAATATTTGTACCACTATAGCCTTATTTATTTTTTAGATCTTTTATGTGGTTGACAAGTTAGACAGTTCCTTGAAAGTCCTTAATAGTTGAAAATATGACTTTTTTAATGAAATAAAATTTTAAGCTTGACCAATCTTGAGACAACCGATATCGTTGTCCAAGTTAGACGACCTAAGGACAACTGCGAACAAAGTTAATTAATAATTTTTTGGAGTTGGACGGCTGTCCAGGGTTACGACATCTTGAACAAGTTCGATAATCGGAGCCGAAAAAGTAGTCCAAAAAGTAGTCCAGTAAAAAAATTACTTCAATTACAATTTTTTTTTATAAATTACACTTTTTGCTCATAAAAGAAAGAAAAATTAACATATTAATTCTGACTACAACAGAAAAACTGAATGATTTTAAAGTGAAGTTTGTTGCGGTTGATTTAAAATGTCAAAACCAATGAATATTGTGTTCCCTATTTAACGACGATTCTTTGCTTCTGATTCCATTTGAATTTTCATATCGCACCCATTGAAAAGAGTTAGACGCAAAGAATCATCATGTAATAGGGGCCTATTCAGTGAATAAAAAGTGGTGCCGAACTGTGGAATGCTTAAAGAACATGCTTAGAAGGAGAAAAGTGTTTTATTTCAGATTTGGGCTATTAGTAGCTCAATTATGATTGGGTTAAAATACTGAATTTGCTGTCGGCAATTTCGAAAAAATATAGCCCAACTCTGATAAATAGCCAAACCTGGCAAGCCTGCGGCTGTCTTAAGTTAGAAAAAATTTATAAGCTCAGGGTGGGTAAATCAAATTAATCGTTGATTTTTTATAGTTTTGCTGGAAATTCATGGATCTATTGACTAGTTTCGAACCGTGTTGTTATTGGCTCGCTTCTTTTTTTTGTTAATACCTCTTTGATTAATTAAAGTGAATTTTCAATTTTTTTGAACTCTAGTATTGGAAAAAATTATTTTATTTGGTTAGTTTTTTAGAGCGAGTCAAAGTTGATAAATTTTTTTGGTGAAAAAAAGTATTTAATAAAAATTAAGCATTGTGTCCAATAACTATAGGAAAAGATATGTAGCACCTTTTTTATTACCAAAACAATTTCTGTATTCCAAAATTTTTAAAATGATAAAAGAAATGATGAAAGAAATGCACGTGAATTTTGAAATACAAAAATTTGGAAACTGATTTTTGGTACTTATTGAATTTTGAAATAAATAAATAACAAAATTTGTATCAAAGTGATAATTTAACGAATTTCAGGAATTTGAAATTAATGCTGAGTCCGTATTACAAAATTCAAGTTTGTGTCATACCCGTAACAGGTATGCATTTCAAAAGTTATTCTTTCTGTTTTTCAGGTCTATTCGATGTTGTTGGACGACTTTTTTCGAAATTCAATGAGTGCGAACGAGAAAAAACATCTGATCTCACCTTCGTACTCATTTAATTTCGAAAAAAATCATGACTCATAAGTCGTCGTGTCATAGGGCAGTTAGGAATAATATGTGAATTACACGACGACTTAAGAGTCATGACTTTTTTCGAAATTAAATGAGTTCGAAGGTGAGATCAGACGTTTTTTCTCGTTCGCATTCATTGAATTTCGAAAAAAGTCATGACTCTAAAGTCGTCGTGTAATAGGGCACTAAGTCGTCGTGTAATAATTAGGGCACTTAGGAACTAAGGAATAATATGTGAATAATAAATAAAATAAAGAGTCTCACTGTCACACTCGTAACGATGGAAACCATGAATGTAAATTTTAGTTGATTCATTGAACCTATTTAAGTAGTTTCATTTCACGCAATTACCAGTTGTCAATTATTTTAATCATATATCTGCTCAGTACCCAAAATCAAAATAATAACAAAATGTTAAAGTATGAATCTACGAGTATAGAAGAAAAAATATCGATTTAGTTAAAAATTTGTTGCAAAACTTTTGCTGTATCTTTTATTTTAAATGTATACAATCCAGCAGCAAGCAATACGAGCGGAATAATTATTTAAATTTTAAATTATTGAAGTGCTAACATAAATTATATTGCCGCGTTAATTGTGGCTACGTTGGACCTTTTTTTGTATCTCCAAAGAGTTTCGAAAATTAATTCAGCCTACTGAATCGGCACTGCAAATTTTATGAATACATAATGAGTAAAAGTAATTGCGTTGAGTTATTAACATTTTTATTGAAATTTAAGGCACTGACCGTTGTTATATGTGCTTGTGCATTAATTTACAATGAAATTGTCTGATGTAGACGGATGATGATAAATTACTGATTATTTTAGGTTTTCAAATTGTGTAAAGGAAGGTACGTGGTTATAAATTTAATAGCATATTCATTGATAAAAATCAATCGTCTTTGAAAAGTATCCAACATAAACCAGTTAAATATAAGCTTTGTACCTATAAAATTCAAAAAATACCGCAGTTGTGATTTTTTTTTCATATTGTGTTCTCAAAAAAACGTGTTCGGTAGCCGTCATTAATATATTCATACTTAACACTTTAGAAAAATTGTATCTACAAACCAAAAATTCAGTGGCGTAGCTCGGATGGGCGGGACGTCTGTGAATTTAGCAGAACATTTTTAAGCTTGACCAATGGGACCATGGCAGGAATTCGCAGTTTTTTTTGCATTTCTAATGCATTTCTATTCCGGATATTGCAGTTCACCTAATAGTGGGTGTAACCCACTGCACTGCTTACTTCACTTTGAAAATAGCTGTGCATGCCTTTTTCTCAAAATCCGGGCTAGCTGTGAATTTGAAATACGGCTCTGAATTTGCAGTTTAATTTACATTTCAAGAAAAGGATAACCTAAAATTTTTAAGTGCTTTCATACCAAAAAAATTCATACTGCACTGCTAAGTTCACTGTGAAGTTAGCAGAACATTTAATTTCTCTATAATGGAGTTAGCTAGAAAATTGCAGTTAGGCTTCAAATTTGCAGTTTAATTTGTATTTCAAGAAAAATTAAGGTCCAAATTTTGAAGTCCTTATTTAAAAAAAAAAACGAAAATTAATGTTTCACTGTTAACTTCACTGTAATGGAGCAAAATAGAATTTGCAATGAAGCTGAAAATTAGCAGTTTTTCATGCACTTCAAGAAAAAAACTCAATTCAAAATTTGAAGATCAACATGGACAAAAATCGAAAAAATCAATTTTGTACGACATACGTCTTGTTTTCGTTTTTTCCCATACTACACAAAAGCTTTTTTGTTACACTAAAATGCATCAAAATATAACTAGTTAGCTGGTCATACGGTGATTTGAACAAAACTGCTTCAAAAGATGTTTTAGGTAAGAAAAATACTCTTCCAATAATTTATGAAATGTCGATATTGGTTGGACTAGTTTAAATATATTTTGGTTATACTAAATACATTTTATTCATACAGCAATCCACCAGAACACAACATTATCTAGCGAATAATTTTTTACGCATATCGATTTAAAAGAAGCCCCCATAGTAACAATAATTGTAGTACTAACATAGAAATAATTTTGCAATGACATATGTATCGTTGTGATTGGTCTTGTGAACCGTTTTGTTCTACTCCTATTCTTCATTGACAAATAAATCGAAAAATCCATTTTGCACTATTAACTTCACAAAATTTATTTTTAGATTTTCTTGTCAAATTTCATCAAAGTTCATAAAGAACTGCAAATTGGGGGCGTAACTGCAATTTTCTAGCCGGCTACATTACTCAGAAAAGGACGATTCTGCTAACTTCACAGTGAAGTTGACAGTAAAAAATTAAACTTTTCAATTTTTTTTTTCAAATGAGGACTTAAAAATTTGGACCTTTATTTTTCTTGAAATGCAAATTGAACTTCAAATTTTGAGCCTAACTGCAATTTTCTAGCTAACTGCATTATTGAGAAATTGAATGTTCATAGTGAAGTTAGCAATGCAGTCTGAAATTGTTTGTATCAGGTTTTTCAATAAGAGCGCTACAAAAGTTTTTTTTGAATAAAACAAAAACGGTTTTGGATATTAATGAAATTCTTTATTCTACTGAGCCCAATTTTCGACGGTTTTCAAGCATAAATTGGCCGATACTGCTGCAATTTCACATTCGATATTCGTACGAAGTTCATCAATCGTCGCTGGCTTGTTGGCATATACCATAGACTTGACGTAGCCCCACAGGAATTAGTCTAACGGCGTCAAATCGCACGACCGAGGCGGCCAAGCGACTGGACTATTTCGTGAGATAACACGTTCTCCAAACTTGGTTTCCAATAAATTGATTTTGACATTAGCTGTGTGGCTTGTTGCGCCATCCTGTTAGAATCACATGTCCTCCAAGTCTATGTCATCCAATTGGGGCCACAAATATTCGGTTATCATTGAACGGTAGCGATCCCCATTCACTGTAACGTGCCGGTCTTGATCATCACGGAAGAAGTACGGCCCAATGACGCCGCCGGCCCATAAACCACACCAAACCGTAATTTTTGTCGGGATGCAATGATGACTCATGGAGTACGTGTGGATTGCTGCCTGACCAATCCCGCATATTTTGTTTATTGACGAAGCCATTCAGCCAGAAATGAGCCTCATCGCTGAAGATGATTTTTCAAGTTGTTGCTCAGCCCAATTCACGAGCATACGACGCTTCTGGTGGTCAAGCGGCTTCAGTTCTTGCGTCAATTTAATCTTGTAAGAATGAAGGCCAAGATCTTTTCGCAAAATTCGCCACAACTATGTCACAGAGATGCCCAACGTTCGAGAAAGACGTGTGAGAGACACATTTGCTACTGAAGCCTCAGCAGCAGCAATATTCTCGACACTACGGGCACTTCTTTGTCTCACTGGCGCCGGAACGTTTTGTACTGTGCCTGTGGATTCAAATTGTTCCACTAGACGCTCAATTGTTGATCTGCTAGGACGATTATGACGACCATAAATTGGACGTAGCGCTCTTAACGTTGAGGCCACTGACTCCGAATTTCGGCAGTAAATTTTAATAATTTCGACTCGTTGTTGGCTCGTATATCTTTCAATCATGAAATGGAAAACCTTACTGAAGAGAAATGTTGAAAGAGCGGCAAGAAATAGGGCGTCGTTTGCTGTCCCTATCGCTTTACTTTTGTAGCGTCTCTGTTGAAAAACCCTTTAGTTTAACTTAGAGCACCCAATTGGGGAGAGTAAGTTAGTTATAAGATATTGATAAGTAGGATAGTTTTATAAATCTTTGTCTAGCCTTAAGATTGTTTTAGGAAAATGGAAAAATAAAAATTAAAAAAAAAGGTATTTTTTACGCTGAATCCAATCAAAGCTAAACTAAGATTATACAAGCTTCCTTAACAAAGTTATGGTCCCTTATAACCGAAAAATAATATTTTAAATATTATTTTCCATATAGACTAGGTCAAGCTTTAGCCCACAAAAAGCACTTTTAAAAGAGATGAATTTAATTGGACCATTTAAGTTTATGGTCACTAGATAAATTTTATATTTTTGTAAAAATTTCATGCGGGTAAGAATTTTTTCTTGGGCGTTATGGTCTTTAAAAGCTCCTCTAACCTTTAAAAAAATCACCGTTTCACCACAGATATTTTTAGAGACTTTTTTAAAAGATAATAAATTATCTTCTTTGATCATTAATATTCCAGCTGATAACTATCAAATATAGCTTTTTTTTCACCAAAAGAGAATCCAAGGATTCACTCAGAGAAAAAAGTCTGGTAAATAATTGACCTGGGCCCTGTTAAATTTGCAAGGTGCACAATTCCATATAAAGTTACAGACATTTCAGAAATTTACCTGTTTTTAATAACCTTATATTAAGTGTTAAACTAGCCTGATGATAGCCTATATTAACATATTCAAGGATATTTAAGAAGATGAACTGATATTTTAATACTGCATTCTGGTAAACAAGAAATTTTGACAAGAATATAGCGGTAATTTTACCTGAGATCAGGTTTTTTTAACACTGCTTGCTATGAATTTCTATTTTACCACAAATCAGGTTGAAATTACATTTTATATGGTTATTTTTATAATGTTTACCTGTTGAATTTAACCTTATCTGCCAGTTAATTTTGACGTGACACCAGTGTTAAAACACACACACACACACAGGCCATCCAAATAAAATTATTTAAATTTAACCTGGTCGCCTGTTAAACTAGCCCCCTACCAACGTTGAAACACACTCACAAGCCATGGTTAAGGAAACACTCCGCCAGGTTATTTGAACGTGACACCAGTGTTAAAGCACATACAAACACAAGCCATCCAAACAAAGTCAGTTTCAACTTGTTGATATTTGGCAGCGTATTTTTAGCATATTTTTACGCAGCGAAGTGGCTTAGAGGATATGTACTATCTCCATGTGTGAGAGGTTCCCAGTTCAAAACTAAGTAAGTATCACAAAGTATTTTTAAAATAAAATTATGTACATAGTAATAAAATTCTATGCTTTCAGAATAATGCAAAATAAATTGGACGGTAAGCAGTGTTAGAGATGGGACCTCCAAGACATAATAATTACCGGATACATGGTTAATTCAACATTGAAAAATGTTAAATTAACTAGATCTTCATGTTAAATTAACTGGACATTGAACATTTTATTCGTGTTCTTGAACTTGATTTTCATGTAAAGTAAACTAGATTTACAGGTTAAAATAGCAAGATTCTCAGGTAAAATTTACAGTTTTACTTTTTTAAGGCAGTGTTAACTTGACCTACGTTGATTTAACACGACATTAAAATCAGGTATCAGGTTAAGCCGTTAACCTGATCTACCGTGTTGAAAAATAACAACCTGAAAATTAGGTAAAATAAATCAGAAATTGGTTGGTTATACCAGCTTTTTTCTCTGAGTGTTGAATTATTAATCCTCAAAATCAATAATCTGTCAAAATCGATTGGTTAGCGCCATTTAATCTATAATTTTCTAGAATTTTGATTGTACATTCTTAGTTTTGTTGTGCGGAGAATATAAATAAGGAAAACCCAAATCTTCATCTTAACTTTTTTGTTTGTTGTAAATTAAATTCCAATAATTATGACATTGAAATTGTTAGAAAATTTAGCTTCCAATGATATCTCAATTACACCCAAAGCTCTTTTCATTAAAAACACCTGCTAATTAACAATATACAAATAATATCCTTCAAAATTTCTTTAGGTATAGAAAACCCAAAGGAAATTCTCAAACCCAATCCTTATTATTATTATTCCCTGTACCTAAGTTAATTAGATTGGTGGTTAACCCTGGTGAAAAAAACATCTGTTTCCATTAATATTCCAAAGTGACTTTATTTCTAAAAACATACATAATATTCCTCTATCCAAAAAATATTCATAACCACCAAATTGCGCAATACCTACTACCAATTCTTTTATTTCTTCCTTGCTCCAGTCTTGCTTTATTTTGTCGTTGGTTTCTTATTCATTCGTCGGGATCGGGACTCAGGACTAAAGCAATAACAATAATAATAAAAACCTTCCCCGGGAACCAATTTCACACCATTCGAGTTCTATTACATCCCCATTCGAGAAATGGTATAATCAAAATGTGCCTCTGACTTATTGTGAATTTATAATTCAATTTATATCCTTTTCGCATCTGTGCTTTGTGTGCGCTGGGTTGGAGTATTGTTTGCACAATTCAATTTTCGGGACATATGTATGTATTTTTCAAAAAAAAAAAAAAGTCAGAAGTAAAAAATTAAGACGAAGGAATTCTATTTCTACTTCGTTGCGTTTTGCTGAGATACGTAAATTGTTGCGGCCTAAAAAGCAATATACGAATCGGGAGTATAAGAAGTTTTTGTTTTTGTTTATTAGAATTTTGAGCTGACGGTATATTGGTGTGGTGTAAATTGTTTTTCCTTTTTTTTTTGTTTACCATGCGGAATCAGCCTGGTTATCCTAGGAAAAGTTATGAAGTGATAAATGAGTATTGAAGTAAGTAAATCTGGAAAGAAGAAATAACGCTTGTTTCTTATTGAATTTAATTTTTATGCAAATAACGAAAACATTCTAAGGAAGAGTTGATCCTTGTCTACAGCTTAGGAGTAGGCGTAGTAATGCATTTTTCTTTTGAAGAAATAAATATTTCTGATTTGAATCCTAGTAAGTAGGTACTAGGTAGGTAAGGTACATTGGTAACGTGCCTATCCTTATAGGTACATAGGGAAACAATTATTTTTGAAGTGATAGGTTTATTTTATTTTTATATTATGTTCAGAAAGGTTAGTAAGCTTTGCTTTGAAACACGTGTAAATTCTTAAGCCACTTTATGATAGTTGAATTTCCGGAAAACAAAATCAAGTTTTTTAATCTTCGAAACATAATATTCGCTTGCTCTTCAAAAAACTAAGTATGGTCTTCAGTATAAGAAGCATTCAAACTATAAAGACAACAAAAAATAGCGATTGCTGGCGGTTTCATCAACCAATGATGTCGAGTCAATGTCAATTTTCAAAAATTGGACCTGAAGCTCAGGTATGTTATGCAGATCTTTCATATCTACTAACCTACTTCTTCGGTTTCCAATCTGTGAAAGGTAGCAGTCTGATACACCGCAGCCTATTCCATCCCCTAAGATCCCGATTACACTGCTTCCAGTCATCTTGACTAAGCTTTCTGGCATTTCCGATGGCTTGTCTTTGAACCCGAGGTCTGGAGCTTTCTGGGGTGGAGCATTATTATCCGGTCCAAGGTGTTTTGATTTTCTGCATCCACACTTTGATACAGCTCATAGAATACCAAATATTCGTGGAAGAATTTTTCTTCCGAAGCAGCTCAGTATTAGCTCTCCCTTTCTGCTTATTGCCCAACACTCAGCGCCATAAAGAAGAATTGACAGAATAAGGGTATTACAGAACATGTAGTCTTTCTTGTTAGGAGTCTGGAACCAATATGTTACACCAAAACGAGGTACCACCAGTTTGTTTTTATGATTCTTCGTCAGATCTTCACTTAGATGTTGTTCGTGGGATAAATGTTTACTCAGAAATAGATGAATACCTTAACTACTTGGAAGTTGTTGCTATTAGTATTGACGTTTTGTCCCAGCTGGTTGACAGATCTTTCATTTTGGTCTTGTCTTCGTTTACAGATCTGTTGAAAAAGTGCCTTATGTGTTAACGCTTGCCCAGTGTACTATTTGCTCTTAAACGAGATTGAAGAAATCACACCATAGCACGTCTCCTTGCTGAAACCCTGTGTAAATTTGAAATAGTTTGGTAGAGATTTTTCCTAGTTGTACATTGCACATGCATCAGTTTTCCTGTGATCTGAAATATTGCCGTATATGAAGTGCTCCTAACGATGAATGCTATCATATGCAGATTTGATTGTCGATGATGGTGTGGCGTGTGCCTAGACTTGAAATTCGTTGGTCTTTTCAGTCCACACTGGTACTTGCTGATAAAAGTGTTGCAGAACGGCTTAAGACACTCACACAGTCCGTTGGCTGGGATTTTGTATGCGGCGGCGTTTAATAGGGATATGCTTTGATAGTTTTTGGAGGACACAGTTTTTTTTAGATGAGACACATGGAGCTCATGGACCAGTCAGCAGGCAAACATCCTTTCACCCAAGCTTATTTGGTGATTGATGCATGCACCCTGAACATCTCTGCGTGCTTGAAGAGCTCCGCTGTCAAACCAGCAGATCGAGCAGCCTTGTTCTTCTTGGCTGTTTTATATACAAGTCTAAATTCTTCTGATTGGATGTTGTAGGAACTGGGCGCCTCCTCGAGCTGTAACTTTTCATACACATCAAGTGCTTATATATCTTCCAAGTTGGTAACCGCCGGATATTGGCCTTGGCTTTACGTCATGACTTGCTTAACTTGTAAGTGCGAGTGTAAATCAAGGAAAGAATTGATACACCAAACTCATGGCCATAAATATTGGCGATAAGTGTGTTGGGCTAACGATCCGGTCACAAACGCGGAAACCCTCGGATAACGACCCCCCTCAAATGGCAACTATACCCGGATCGAAAATGTACTACGAAATAGGAGTATGCACCTGGAATATAAGGACACTCTATACGTCAGGTGCTACTCAAAATCTTGAATCTGTCCTTAAGCGGTACAAGGCAGATATTACCGCTATCCAGGGGAAACGATGGATAGGATCAGGTTTAACGAAAAGGAAAGATTGCGACATTTATTACAGCTGTCATCAAAGATTGCACATGCTAGGATGCGGATTTGTCATGGGAAATTGACTCAGATCGAAAGTCATGGATTTTAAGCCCATCAGCGATCACCAGGCTGTGATCCGCATCAAACCTACCTTCCAAAACATCAGCACAATATGTGCACACGCCCCTATTGACGAAGCTGAGGAGTCTAACAGGGAGGAGTTGTACGACAATCAAAGTCGTGCTAGGAGACTTCAATGTTAAACTCGGGAAGGAAAATATCTTTGGCGGATTAGTTGGATAGAACATCCTCCACGAAAAGACAAAAAATAACAGCTTCCAACTAATCAAATCTGCTGCAGCTCGTAATACGGTGATAAATAGCACTGGGATCCGCAGCCCAGGCGAAGGATACACCCAGCAACCTGGTGATCTTTAGATGGTCGGACCGCCAACCAAATCAAGCATGTTGCATCGAACATCTTGGACGTGGAAATTTTCCGAGGCGTAACCGTGGACTCTAGCCACTGTCTTGCTGTGACAAAGTTCAGAGCCCGACTGTCCAACAAAAAGAAAGCGAAAACCGCCCAAAGGAAGAAATTCAACAAATCATGCCTAAGCACATCTGAGAAAGTCAGAGACTACTGTGAGCAATTAACCTGGAAACTCTCTGCCGAACCTCCACCCACAAGCGTCAAAAGCCAGTGGAACCTGTACCGCGACATTATTAAGGAGACAGCCGAGACCACCATGGGCTATCAACAACCAAAAAAACCCCGTGGAATGATGAGGTATGCGTGGTACTGAAGCAGGAGACGGTAAATGCAAGAATAGAAATTCTGCAATGGAAACAAAGAGTCAAAAGAAAGAAAAAACCTCTGGTATCTCGAGGAGTCTAGCACCGCTTCCAACACCCACCTGTTCTACGAAACAACCAAGTAACTGGCATGTGGATATAAAACCGGCAAGCAAGCTCTTCGAAACAGCGAAGGGAACTTAGTCACCGAAGCACAGGGAATTGTAGACGTGTTTAGCAGCATTTCCAGCAGCTGCTTATTGGACATTCTGTAGAGGAAGCCAGGAGAACAAAGAAACATGATGAGACCAGTGAAGGAAGATCCAGTCCCAGCACCTAATACTAAAGAGATTAAGAAAACCATCCATAATCTTAAGAACAACAAATCCGTAGCTTCGGATGGCCTACCTGCGAGACACTTCAAGTATGGAAGAGATGTCCTGGAAGGGTGCATGTATGTACCTGCTTATCATCGACTGCAAAGCCGCATATAAGTCGACAAAGGCTTCTATTGGCGATATCGGAACTCGGGATTTCGAAAAAAAATGGACCAGCTATGCCGCATGACGTTACAAAATACGCAGTGCAATATGAAAATGAGTAATAGCTTATCTGAGCTATTCCAGATATGTACAGTTTTCAGACAAGGAGATGAGCTATTATGTGATTTCTTCAACCTAGTCCTGGAGCAGATAGTTCACAAGAGTAGTATTAACCTGGAAAGCACTATCTTCAACAGGTCTTTGCAACTGCTTGGCTATGCAGACCACATCGACATCATCGGCCACTCAAAGGGAGATGTCCTAGAAGCATTCACAGCTATTAATGTACAGGCGAAACGCATTTGGTCTTGAAGTGAATGAGGACAGATCAAAGTATATGCTATCAAAAAACAAAGGTGCATCTGTCCATCACCTAGGACGAAACGTCACTATTGGTAGCAGTAATTTCGAGGTAATTAAGGAGTTTCCTACCTTGGAACAAACATCAATCCCACAAATGACACCTTAGTGGAAGTCTGACGAAGAATTATCCTACCAAACTGCTACTACTTCATGGGTTCAAAACTGCTTTCCAGAAAAAAGTGCACGGTATACAAAATGCTAATTTTACCAGTTCTACTCTACGGCGCCGAGTGCTGGACGATAACTAAAAAAGGGGAATTGATACTGGGCACATTCAAGAGAAAAATTCTTCGGCTGATATTTGGTCCAATATGCGAGGAGGGTGAAAAGAGGAGAATATTCAATCGTGAATTGTACGAGCTGTCTGCTGTACCAAGATGTGAATGTAGCCAAAACACGTAGACTACACTGGCTTGGCCACATCGACCGAATGGACAACAACGCTCCTACCAAGAAAATCTCCGTATCTCAGCCCCCAGGTTCAAGGCGACCAGGAAGACTGAACTTTCGCTACAGGGACCAAGTGATTTCAGACGAACGAACGCTCAGTCTCAAGGGAGCGCGCGAGGGACCAAAACCGATGGAAAACCATATCTCAGGCAGAGGACCTCCATGGGCGAGGAGCCGGATAAGTAAGTAAGTAACTTCTTCTATACTGGGTGATGGTACTGGGACTAAATTGCCTGGAGTTGAGTTAGCTTCATGTCCTATATCTCACCCTTTCTGATGCCCATTCAGCAGCCGTTGGAAATGCTTTTAAAATACATCTGCTATTCCCTGTTCTTTTGTGACTTGCGCTGTTTCAAAGAGCCTGCGTTCTGGTTTTAAGGCCAGCAGTCAGTTTCCTGGCTTTATTATAAAACTTCCCTGGGTTGTTTCGATCGCGAGGCTCTTTGACTTCCCTGAGCTTTCCTTTTACATCGTTTTCCAGGGAGACTTCGTAAGTTTCCAGATAGTCATAAAATTCATCCTTTAAAGAGCGGGCGTGTGCACATATTTTTGTCTTATTTTTATAACTTTTATATCATTCTGCGTGGATTTTAAAACGGAATTCCATTCCATTTTTACTTGCGATATACAGGATGATTGGTATAAGACGCACCAAAAAGCTAGGGTGATTAGGTTGGCCTAAGGATAGAAAAAAATCGTATGCGAGGGGGTTCCATTTTCTAAACAAATTCCTTAAATTAGAAAAAAAAATTATTTAAAAATAACAATAAGATTACATTGCCATGTTATACTTTTTTTTAGAAAGCCAGTAATCAATTCTTTTATTTTAATTTTAGATTAGGTTGTGTTAGTGAATAGTTTTTGAAAAATTAATTTTCCAACCCGAAACTTTGAAATTTTTTTTTTATTTCAAGCTAAATTTTAGTTTTTCATTTTTATTGCATACCATCTGGTTTTTAGCAAATAATAAAAAAAACGGTTCCTGAGAAAAATGAAATGGCCTGTTAGCTCCCTTGTGAAGTAAGAAGGTCACTCGAGTGCTCCTTTATTTGGTGAACTGAAAAATCAAGAATTGAAATAAAATGCACGAACATGAAAAAAAAAATCAAAAGGACCAACAAATTCCTGCCAAGGCCCCATTTATGTATCTCGATAAAAGTTGACCCAGACCACGGATTGCGATGGGTTGAAAGAGTACCTAAAAAATAAATTACATATCGCATTTTAAATACGAGCAAAGAAAGAAAATGCATTAAGATCCTGGACATCAAAAGAAACAAATTTTTAATTCAGTAGGTATTTTGACCAAAAATAAATTCATTAGGAACTAATTTTAAACGACATTTCCGTCTACAGCCATGAAAATTTACAATTTTTTCAATAACCATATGAGAAATGTAATCTAACGGTCCGGTTGGTCGTGTTCCGGAATATTTATTGAAAAATTCAAATTTGTTGATCCTACAATAGAATAAACGTTCAATTAAAACTATTTATGCAATATTTATGTATTATTTTATTTAAACTTACTTTATACAGAATAAATAATTTATATATTTACATAATTTCCGCTTTTAAATTAGCAGTTTAAAAATCTCTCACTATGTTTTTTTAATACTGCCACTTACTTTCTATTCAAACATTATGGATGAATAAAAATTCGAATTCAAGCAACAATTTTATATAGTCTCTGATCTTTGTACATGGAATAGGTTAAAAAAAATATAGGTCATACCCGCACCGACAAACTCTATTGCAGAACTTACCCTTTTTCAGGTATCGCATTAGGCGAACTCCTGTGAGCTTTTCACAGTGTTAATTGAATTTTTCCTCTTCAAATGCAATATGTATATGTTCTGTACATACATATGTATGTAAAGGCATCAGATTCAGGATGAAAGGTAAACAAAAAAAATCTGCCCTGATTCTCCTAACATCAACACGGAGCTCTATGACTCTATACAGAAACCAAAAACTGATAAGCTATGGCAAAGTTGAAAAAGTCACACCAATATAATAATATTTGTTTTAAACTTTTTTTGTATGCGGGTTTAGAAAGGCCAGATTAGCTACGTGTTGTACCTACCTATAGTTAGCTTTTTTAATACTATGTCATATGAAAATAAAAAAAATCTATCTTTCTATTTATTTACCTTGTTAGGAAACTTCAAGCATGTGAACTAGCTCTATTTGTAAACTTAAGATACTACTGACTATATTGTTTTTTTTTCTTGTTCTTAAGAAAAAAATAAAGATAAGGATTCAAATTAAATTAATTTAGGATCTCGCTCTACATTAATGTACCAAATCACACCAAAAATATGTTATTATTATTATTAACAGAGAACACGAAAAAAGTGGGTGGCACAGTTCTGTCTGCCTGTCTTTCTGTCTGACTCTCTGTCTGTCCGAATATTGACCTACAGCCTAAGCCACTGAAGCAATTTTCTTCAAATTTAATTGTAACTTTCCAGAGGGGAAATTGAAATTTTTTTTTAGCACCAAAAATAACGTTACTTGCCCAACAATCGTAAATGAAAAGCTTAATTATCTCAAAAATGTCCCTTAATAGTAATTTAAGAAAGAAAACAGCACCAATGATTTCAAATTCTTGTTTTTAATATCGGGGTTTTCAATTAGAGCGCTACAAAAGTTTTTTAAATAAAACAAAAACGGTTTTGTATATCAATGAAATTCTTTATTCCTGTGAAAGTACGTTCGATGCCATTATGTATTGAACGCTTGCAGAAGTCCAGACACTGAACCCAAGTTTCGACAATTTTCAAGCATAAGTCGGCCGATACTGCTGCAATTTCACGTTCGATATTCGTACGAAGTTCATCCATCGTCGCTGGCTTGTTGGCATATAGACCATAGACCTGACGAAGCCCAATTCACGAAAATACGACGCTTCTGGTGGTCTAGCAGCTTCAGTTCTTGCGTTAATTTAATCTTGTTAGGATGTAGGCCAAGATCTTTTCGCAAAATTCGCCACAACGACGTCACAGAGATGTCCAACGCTTGAGAACGAAGTGTGAGAGACACATTTGGGCTTTCTGTGACTGAAGTGGCAGCAATATTCTCGACACTACGGGCACTTCTTTGTCTCACTGGCACGGGAACATTTTGTACTGTGCCTGTGGATACAAATTTTTCCACTAAACTCTCAATTGTTGATCTGCTAGGACGATTATGACGACCAAAAATTGGACGTAGCGCTCTTAACGTTGAGGCCACTGACTCCAAATTTCGGTAGAAAATTTTAGTAATTTAGACTCGTTGTTGGCTCGTATATCTTTCCATCATGAAATGGCAAACCTTACTGAAGAGAAATGTCAAAAGAGCGGCAAGAAATATGGCGTCGTTTGCTGTCCTGTCGCTCTTCTTTTGTAGCGTCTCGTTTGAAAAACACTTTATAATCACTAATCATATTGAATCAGGAATTAAGACAGCGTTCTTTTTTTCATTTAAAACTCTCAAAGACGTTATTTTAGCTAATTTATATCAAATATAAAGCTTGGTGCAGGGAAACAATTCCACGGGCATTTGCTCCACACGGGAGTTTATTCCATCATAAGTAGGAATCTGTTCCACTTTTGAAAGTGCAATTTATTCTCACCTAGAGAGGGGATTTATTGCACTTTTTAGTGAGAAAGATCTCCACTTGGAGAGTGGAGATTTTGCCCACTTGGTATCAGACTCAACTTCACTTCTTTTTCTCTGATTCGATCTTATAGGAGGTATTTTTTTAATCTAGTTTCTTTAAATCTAGATTCCAGAATATGCAAAAGAAACTTCGCATACACCCAACCCAAATCCTATAATGAGCCCAAGCAGGGGGATTACAGGGGTTGCCCCCTCATACATACCTCACTATTTATTCGTCATAATGCTGGCGTTTTTCTGTAAATAAATAATGTCGTTTTCTGCAATAAATCACTAATATCTCAAATTCCAAATTTTAGGTGGGAAAAAATTCCACAAAATTTCGAATTCCGAGTGCAATTAGTTCCCTATCTATGTGAGAATAAATTGCACTTTGGAAAGTGGATTAGATTCCTACTTATGATGGAATAAACTCCCATGTGGAGCAGATGCCCGTGGAATTATTTCCCTGCACCTACCTCGCAATTCGCAAGTGGCAAAACTACGAAAACATTCCGACGAGGCTCGATTTTGGTGGAGAAGTCTTAAGCATTTCAGAAAAATTTCCGTCAATTTTGCCCAAGGCTACATTTTTTAGGGGGGTAAAGTTCAAATAATGGTTTTTTGTAAATATCTTTGGAAACGTTTTTTTTTTTTTTAATTTATGAATTTATTTTTTGCTCATAAAATTCTACACAAAAATTATTGTGACACTTTCTTTCTCTCGCAAGAGCAACAGATTTTGTGAAAAATATGCAGAAACGTTATAGTAACACTTTTGACAGTTGTAAAATTTTTAACATAAACTACGGTATTTTCTCATTTCTTCAAAAAACTGATACTTATCGAGAAATAATTACGAAATTTTAGCCCCTTAAAAAATTTTGCCGGTGTCCAAATTAACGGAACTAATTTTCCTTGACTATGATTTTTCTATTAAAGATTATTATTGAAGCATTAAAGTTTATTAACATAAAACAACATCATATTGCCTTATGTAAATTTCTTAAGCCTTTTTTAATTGTTGATGATTTTTATATAATCTTTTTTATTTTTATTTTTATATTCCATTTTCTTAAAACTATCTTTAAGTTAGACAAAAATTTATAAAAACCAGCCTTCACATAGAAGCGCTCTGTAATAAACTCTAACAGCCTTATTTATAAACTCGATTTAGTGACAGAGTAAAGTTACTCTGACCTAACAATGCCCCTTATCCTGGAAAACTTATTTATTAAAAAAAGGAATAAAGGCGAAGTAAGTAAAAACGGGTTCATAAAGGGTATAAGGCCGTAGTAGAGCCGTTTTAGTATATAAATGTCATTTTGGCATGACACCGTGTGAAATTTTCAAAAAAGAGTGTAACCCTGAAGCCACACAAGCCAGTACTAGTTAGCCAGTCGCAATACACTCACATTTTTGTAATAACACATACAACCCTGAGCAACTTGCTCATCAGCTGGCTTGCCTTTTTCGTAGCTAGTTGGGAAGCCAGTAGAGCAGCCAGTAACAGGGTTCGGCACTACTTTTTTGGAGCAGATTTGGAAAAATATTTCTAAGAATAAAGTTTTCTCACATTTTCTTTCACAAAATATTCTTAAGGAACTCAAAGATTTATAAATTTGCTAATGCCCATATTATTCACTCATTTAATCCGATTAATTCAAATGGATTTAAACTGCATTCTGGAGGTCGTTTAAGTTGTTAAATCCAGATTATGACTGAGTCTCATATTATTCACTCTTTCTTTTCAATTTCAAGTAGTGATATCAAACCAAGCATTTTTCAACCGAGTTAAACCAAAAATTTGTTATAATAATTTTCATACGTTGTTTTTGGAATCGAAAACGACAACGATGACTCACATGTTTCTCCGTGTTCGTCCAAACTTAGTTTCCAGTATCGTGGTCATTAAGCTCTTTTCGCTGTGGTCTCACCATGCCCGTTTACACGGAAATGTATATCATGGTTTTTTCGCTATGGTCTCGCTTTGGTCTCGCTTTGGTCTCGCCATGACATTTGGTTTTTGGCATTGAAAATGTTTTGCCATCATCTCGCTTTGGTCTCGCAAATTTTTTTTTTTCAAAATTGAAATTTTCGAAGTACTCGTACTTAAAAAGCTATTGGTTAAAAAGTCCAAACTTGGTCATGGCCATTGTTTCTGTCTCATGTGGTGTGTTGTTGGGTCCACTTACCATTCGAGAAGAGAACAACAAAACTGGTGAATGAATTGACAAAGTAGTAAGTCTTTCCCAAACCAAAGTGAATAAATATTCTAGTGAATTCACATCTCGTAAGTGTAGTTGCTCTCATTAACGCCATGTAAACAAATTCTGACAGTTAAAATTTTCGTTTCGTTTTCTGATGGTTTCGCGTTGGTTGGGGAGAGCTTTTACAGAAATAAGTAAAGGCTTTCCATAGGAAACGCAAAACATTCGTAACGTTCTTTTGGTAGTTTTGTCGAATGGCTTCAGTATACTTTTAGTGCATTTAATTTTGAAAAAGCGGAATATCGTAGTAGTTTTATTTTTTTTTCCTAAATCCGGAATAGATTAACTTCATTAGGAACGCTGGCCAATATAAAGAGATTTTCAACAGGGACGCTACAAAAGAAGAGTGACAGGGACAGCAAACGACGCCATATTTCTTGCCGCTCTTTTGACATTTCTCTTCAGTAAGGTTTGCCATTTCATGATGGAATTTACTACCGAAATTCGGAGTCAGTGGCCTCAACGTTAAGAGCGCTACGTCCAATTTATGGTCGTCATAATCGTCCTAGCAGATCAACAATTGAGCGTCTAGTGGACAAATTTGAATCCACAGACACAGTACAAAATGTTCCGTGCCACTGAGACAAAGAAGTGCCCGTAGTGTCGAGAATATTGCTGAAGCTGAGGCTTCAGTTGCAGAAAGCCCAAATGTGTCTACCACACGTCGCTCTCAAACGTTGGGCATCTCTGTGACGTCGATGTGGCGAATTTTGCGAAAAGATCTTGGCCTACATCCTACAAAGATTAAATTGACGCAAGAACTGAAGCCGCTTGACTACCAGAAGCGTCGTATGTTCATGAATTGGAATGAGCAACAACTTGAAAATGATTCGGATTAACATAAAAAATCTTCTTCGGCGATGAGGCTCATTTCTGGCTGAATGGCTTCGTCAATAAACAAAATATGCAGTACTGATCAGACAGCAATCTACACGTACTCCATGAGTCATCATTGCATCCCGAAAAAATTATGGTTTGGTGTGGTTTATGGGCCGGCGGCGTCATTGGGCCGTACTTCTTCCGTGATGAGATGATCAAGACCGGCACGTTACTGTGAATGGGAATCGCTACCGTTCAATGATAACCGAATATTCTTGGCCCCAATTGGATGATACGGACTTACGGATGAGGACATGTGGTTCCAACAGGACGGCGCCACAAGGCACACAGCGAATGTCACAATCAATTTATTGGAAACCAAGTTTGGAGAACGTGTTATCTCACGAAATGGTCCAGTCGCTTGGCCGCCTCGGTCGTGCGATTTGACGCCGTTAGACCATTTCCTGTGGGGAAATGATGATGCTTCGTACGAATATCGAACGTGAAATTGCAGTAGTATCGGCCGATTTATGCTTGAAAACCGTCGAAAATTGGGTTCAGCGTTTGGACTTCTGCAGCGTGCCCGTGATGGCCATGCAAAAGAAATTGAGTCCCATACATAATGGCATCGAACGTTCTTTCACAGGAATAAAGAATTTCATTGATATCCAAAACCGTTTTTGTTTTATTTAAAAAAAAAAATTTATAGCGCTCTTATTGAAAAACCCATTAGAAGCCAGCTACGTCATAGCTAATACATGAATAGAAATTTGACAGTCAAAGTATGTTTGTAGCCAACTGGCTCATGTGGCCGCAACGCAGGGTATATGAATTTATTTTCACATTTTCTTACTAACGTTTTATTTAATTTTTTTAAACCATTTATTAATTATAGCTTTAGCTAAATTCAACCAAAAATAATTAATTGAAATAAATAGTTGTGGGAAACAGCTAGGGTGTGTTTACCTTTTTAATAACCAGAGTTTTAGATTTGTCGTTTTTTTGACATAAATAAGGATTATTTTGACGTGGCTTAAAGACGAAGTAAGTGCTTTTACTCGGTTTAAGTTTAAACGAGTATTGGTTAAATCTTATAAATAAGGCTGTGATAATTAAATGGTAATACCTTACTTAAAGAATTTATTAAGATTAAATGAATGTCGGTTTTATTTTTTATCAGTTTCAATATAATTTTTTTTAGTTTTATATAAAACTTACAAACAAAATAGAACTGTTTTAAAGTTAGCTTAAACTCTAAAACCACATTATTTGTTTGTGTTTTTGTTTTATTTTATATTTTTTGTGTGCCACCCCAACTGTGAATGCTTAAAACTTATTAAATCCATCCCCCGCTTACGGTTGTAGCTCCTCCAAGAAATAGCGACAAAAAGACCGACGTGAGAAGACTTCTTCTAAAAGCCACTTTTACGGACTTCAACTTCATCCAAATGTCAGATTTGATTAAAACCTTAACAAAATCAATACGTACTTGCCCCCATTTTAACCTTATGGAGTAAGTAAAAATGAAAAATAATGGTTAATACATGACCCAATTTTATACGTATATATAACTCCTCGTATAATATTCATCTATACATGCAAACTTTTTTAATTTAAAAAATTGTTTGGCCTTGCAACCATCAGGTTTTACAAGAAACCAAAGCAAAGTGTCAGAAAAGTTCCTCAAATAATAAGAATATAACCAAAAGAAAACACAACTCCGATAACAATAAACAAGTATGAATATCATGAAACCCCCAGCTACACAAGAACACGCCGACACAAGAATAAGGACAAAAGGGAAGAAAATGGATCTCATAAACAAAATAAAGTCCTGTTAATCTACGCAATTCTGTGTTGAAGTTATTAAAGTTACATCGGGCAAAAGTCAAAGTGTTAGGAAGCACTCATCTTTTCCTTTATATACAGCTCAGCTACAGCATATTACACCAACATTTACCCACCTCCTCATCAATATCACTATGGTGGGTGGGTATACATTCCTGTAAGTCTTCATCCGCAGCTATATTGGCCTTATTATGGGAGCATAGCTGTCCTTGAATGGCTGATGTGGGGAAAACGAAGAAGATACTTCCATTTCCTCCACACGTGGAAGTTTTGCAATGACTCTCCGAGTATCCCTAAATTTATGATAAAATTCTGCACTTATTCGGGAATCATATGTGAGGATGGATCCAATACCGCACACACACTCGTGGATATATTCTGATGGCAACAACAACAAATGTATGAGCCAAGGAAAGAGGACAGAAAATATATGATTTAAGCTTGTGGGTAAGTAGTATATGATATATGATTCATAACGCACACAAACACGAAGTTTACAAACCAAAAGTAACGCATGGGTTAACATTTGGAAAATTGTTAAATTTGCTGGAAACGTTAGTAGGTCAACGAATTTTATTCATTTTATTTTGGGTGGGATTTTAAAGGGTTTCTTTTTTAATTAAACACTTTTTATACTGCTATCTATTTAGATTTGTTATTCTACATTTATTTAAAAAAAATTAATATTCAAAAAGTGAGGATTTAAATAAAATTTTCGTTAACATTTCATATTTTAGGTATCAGACATTTTGACCATTTAAAATGTTTAATGTTTTGAGCAACCTGACACTTAACTGCTGCAATTAATAACATTAATGTATTTGTATATCTACGATCTACAGGGTTAGATTGGTTTATCATGTCCAACTGGTTGCCACAATTATTTGTATTAATTTAATTTCAATTATTTAAGGCTATTCGTATGTTACCCTTGTTATCATAAAAAGCATTTCCATCTCAAAATATAATAAAAGTCGATATCCATTTTGCCTCCTTCAAAAAACCAAAAAAACCATCTCAATTAAAAAACGATTCCCTCACAAATTAGGCCATCAAGGCCAACATCTTAAGAGATATCAAAACATTTGAATTGCACACATGCTCTTATCTTTAAGATAAACGAAACTTCTAAACTGCTCGTTCCTTTGGAGTTTGCACTTAAGTTGTTAAGTTTTATCTAAAAGTTAAGTTTTCTGCTGCTGAAATGAGAATGTGTTAGCCATAAGGCAATTCTATTTTTGTAGCAGCTTAATACTCAAAAGTCTACACCAAAACCTACGTAATATCCTTGCAGCAAGGTGTGTTGGAAAATTATAACGTCCGTCGTGGTATCGTCTCTATACAGATACCAGCCGACCACCCAAATGTGTCTAGCAGTTTGTGTTAAATTTTGTTTTATTTTCTAGGTATAAGGCCGTCAGATGTTCTCAAACCTCAAAAATTCCTTTTTTGGAATCATAATTGCTAGAGATTTACATTTTGATTAGGTTCATTATAGTTGGAGAGAGAGAGAAGTACAGTACGTTCCCCGTTTAATTGCACTGCACATATATTCTAATTTTTTTGTACAAGTTTTTTTTTTAAATAAAGAACTACAATATTAATAACATTTATGTAAATTTTTTACAAGGAAAATTATTTAGTAACTTATATATGTACCTATGTACGTAAGTAATATAATAATAAACTATCATGTAAGTAAATATATTATTATTTATTTATAATCTTCCTAAGAAAAAACATTGGTTAAATTTTATTCAAATGAGTTAATTTCATAGCTTTTTTCTTCCATAGCCAATGGGGGCTCACAGGACTTTGATTCCCCCGAAAGTTTTGAGAAAGACATTTTAAATCATAATTTTCAGTTTTAATATGAAATGTATACTCAAATTTCTGTGAAAGTTTTTAATTATGTTCGAAACTTTCTGAAGTCGCAATCTTCATCGAGTGTCTACGCTTGAGCTTGGAAGAAAATTTCTTTCTCATGGCCGGTGATTTGAATACCAAGCACTTAGATTGGGGAAATTAAGTACAGAATCTGAAAGGTATTCATCTTTTTAATTGGATGAGTCAGTATAACGCTGAATATCGTATAGAACTGGCTTTTTTGGCTTTGCGTTTTCCTTTCTCAAACGGCTTTTGATATTTCACCTTCAAGCATAATTTACAGTTACTGCATACAGAAAAACTCAAATTTTTCAAAACAATTTTCTTCTTATTCTGCAAAATGTTTTGCCTTGGCCTAAGCCACCCGTTGATTATATAACTAACCTTAAATTAACAAAAAATGGGAAGCAAAAAAATATTGGCATGCAAATTATGCTGTAAGGTGTATAAGGTGCATAATAGATGTGTCTATTTTT
The DNA here is from genome assembly GCA_946251815.1 of Dasysyrphus albostriatus. NCBI lineage: Eukaryota > Metazoa > Arthropoda > Insecta > Diptera > Syrphidae > Dasysyrphus > Dasysyrphus albostriatus. Next base: position 83,039,509 of record OX276335.1, read on the forward strand.
TTTTCAAGTGTAAAACCTACTAGATATACAAACAAATATTTTGTATTCACCTCACTATTTGTTCACACTCAAGACAATAATTGCCAGTAAATTTTTTCATAATAAAAATGGGAACTTTAAGCTAGGCTTAACACCAATTTTTTTCGCTCCAAGCACTTTCACTGACATTAGGCGTGTTTTCTTGGGATTTTATATAAAGCACAGCGAGAAATTCCCAACAAAACGCATCCATAGCTGCTGATATTTTTTTTATTTCAAATGTGATAACCCTGAACATCTTTCAAAACACAAAAGTGAATTTAAGGAAAGTTAAAAGTGGAAATAAGCCAAAATTATTAACAAAAACTAACTTATTTTCAATAAAACGGGAAATATAACTATATATTTATATAATTTATTATTTAAATTGAATTTTTGTGTCTCTTTTTTCTTTGTTTGTCTTTTCCTATCTTGAAGATTGATTTTGCAGCTATAAAAGAATTAAATGCTGTAGGGTTGCGTTGGTAGACTATGGTCAAAACAAAACAATTGTCATTAAGTCTGCTATTACACAAGGACTTCTTATCGAAATAATATGAGTGCGAACGTGAAGTCAGGTGTTTTTTTTTTTTAATTTTGAAAAAAAGTCATAACTCAAAAGTCGTCGTATAATATATATAATGACATTTGTTGTTTTTTGTTGCAACTCAAAATAATTCTGTCTGAAAAAAACGACAAGAAAACACAGCAATTTACGTGTTAAAAACAAGATGCAACAACAACTATGTCCATATACAGTTAGATATGTCCACATAATCCACATAAGTAGTTTTAACTTTTGTCTTGATGAAAACGGTATTGCCAGACTACCATTGTCATTGTGTTATCGATAATTTGTATAGAAATGTCAAATGTTTGTCGGTTAGATTGTAAAATACAAATGGCAGACCAAGGCAAATTTTTAAATGACCCGATGTCGTTTTTTTCGCCAAAATCCATATGGACATGCAAAAAAACGCAGCTATTATTAGTGATAATTTCATAATTATTATAGCTAATTAGGACATGATTGTGTTCACAACTTTTAATGTACAATGTACATATGGTCCCCCTTATTCCAGAAGCAGGAATGTGCAAATTAAATTTGAAAGCGGTGAGTCAAAATCGTTGAACCACGGATCAAAATTTTAACCATTTTAACCATGTTTTTACAACTAGACCTTTATCCACCAGAGCAGTCAGTTAAAATTGCTGAACCTCAGGTCAAAATTTTAGCCACGTTTGTACAAACTGGTCCATATAGGCCAAGATTACTCATGTAAGTTTAACTTATCATTTATGTAAAAATGCTTTTCATTTGAGCTGCGAAAAGAGAACTGCGAATGATCATGAGTTTTTACATTCTATTTACACGAGTAATTTTTTTGGTTGCAGATATATGCGAATAAAATGTGAAGTTCAATTTGAACGATTTTTTCGTTCGCTGCTTTGTGGAATGCGTCCTGATGTTGTAGATTGCGAATCAACCTTTTACAGTGTGCAGAATATATCTTGATGGTGATATAATTAGTAAATTTTGCAACTAAAACTAATTTAAGGCAATGTTTTTTAAAGATAGAATGGGATCGTTTCTGTGTCGAATAGTTAAAACAAAACAACAATACACTTATAAAAGACCCTGTTTAGACTGTGATTGCTCACTACGCCTTGGCCATGAGTTTATGGGTAAGGTTATCTCGTCACCGATTTCAACTACAAGACCATCGTCATGACGAATCAAAAGTCATAACTCTACTCTACGAACAAAGCCATCGAGAATTCGAAATATATAATGGTATCAACCGTACCAATAACGAGACACCAAAATTCTATTCAATCGAAGTCGATACTCAAACAAACTTCAAAAGTTTATCCGCAGCAGGATCCTACTTTACTTTTTATCGGCAATGATTTTGCTGCCGATATTGTTTTTGTAATTCATATAAAATTTCGCCGTATTTGTTCCAAAAAAACACGCCTATTATTTTGCCAAACAAAAAATTCCACTTGGTAGTTGTATTTGATTTTACATAGTAAAATGAAGAAGGTTAAAAAAGTTTCGTTTATACCACTGACATTCTTTCTTTCAGACCAATTTTTTCTCACTGCCAAGCTTTTTCTACTTAAAGAACTGCACACCTATTAATTGAAAACTTAAATGGCTTAATTTTTTTAAAACATTATATCCCTCGATTGACTTAGGGTATATTTAGTTGGCAAGCAGTTGTCAAATATCAATTTCAGCAGTTTCCTTATGCCAGTGAAGTACCTTTGTCAGCAGCTTGAAAAATGTAGCTAAAATGAAATTACTTTAATTGAGACAATGATATGACATGCACAATGACAAAAAAGACGTGTAGATATCACAGCAAGACCAGATAGCCGTGTTAACAGACATGGTGAGACTATAGCAAGACGAATGCCATGACCCATGATACTGAAAACCATGTTTGGATTTTTTTATCAACGTTTTTAGCTTATAATATCCCTTTTAAAAATAAAATGCACAACTGAATCGCGCAAACTTGCTCTTATGTTCAAGTTGCTTGGAATTAAGAACTTTTGAAATATGAAAGTAATTAACAAAAAAATGTAAAAAAAGCATAAATGATGAAAAAAATTATAAAAAAATATAAAATTATAAAAACATTTTAATCGTTCTTTTAATCTATAAACAACTAGTGAAAAAACTTACAGCTCAAAAACAAGTATGCCATTTTATTACTTAAAAAAATATGAATATATGCAAACAATATGTATTAAAATATATTTCTAAACCTAGTTTCAAAAAAATTCATCAACTCGTTTTTGAAATATTGAAGTTTCAATAAAAAAATGTTATGTTTTTTTAAAAATCCAAAATTTGTTTGTTATCAAAATTTTAATTGCAGTATTATTAACATTTTAAAAGAGCTTTTGCATAGAAATTTCGACTGAAATTGTTTGAGCCGTAAATGAGAAAATCTAAAATTGAAAAAACGTTATATGGCAGGTACTCAAAGAAAAAGCAGGTATAACCAACCAATCTCTGGTTTATTATTACTGATTCTCATGTTGTTATTTTTCAACTCGGTAGATCAGGTTAACGGCTTAATCTGATACCTGATTTTAATGTCGTGTTAAATCAACGTTCGTTCCAGGTAAAGTCAACACTGCCTTAAAAAGTAAAACTGTAAATTTAGTATTTAGTTAACTTTACATGAAAATCTAGTTCAAAAACATGAATAAAATGTTCAGCGTCCTGTTAATTTAACATGAAGATCTAGTTAATTTAACATGATTCAATGTTGAATTAACCCTCTATCTGGTAATTATTATGTCTTAGATCCATGCTTGTAGGTTCTATCTCTAACACTGCTTACCGCCCAATTCATTTTGCGTTATTCTGAAAGTATAGAAATTTATTACTATGTATATAATTTTATTTTAAAATTACTTTGTGACACTTACTTAGTTTTGAACTGGGAACCTCTCATAGATGGAGATAGTACGCTGTACGCATCCCCTGGGCCGCTGCACTGGCATAAAAAAACTTGTGCTAGTTATTAATAAGTTGAAATTGATTTTGTTTGGATGGTTTGTGTATGTGTTTCAACTCTGGAAGAGTGCTACTTTAACAGGTGGCCAGGTTAAATTCAAATTTTATTTGGATGGCTTGTGGGTATATTTGCTTTAACACTGGTGTCACGTTAAAATTAATTGGCAAAGTGTTTCTCTAGGATGGGGTCAGGTAAAATTCAACAGGTAAACAATGTAAAAATAACCATATAAAATGTTACTTTTTAATCTTATTTGTGGTAAAATAGAAATTCATAACAAACATTGTTAAAAAAAACCCGATCTCAGGTGAATATGGTAATATAGGCCGCCAGGCTAATTTAACGCTTAATATAAGGTAATTAAAATCAGGTAAATTTCTTAAATGTCTGTAGCTTTATATGGGATTATGCATCTTGTAAATTTAACAGGGCCCAGGTTAATTATTTACCTGACTTTTTTCTCCAACTGTAGCGTTAAAAACAGTTTTCGGTAAATTTTTTCTTATCAAAACGAGCACCATAACAATAACACGTTGATTTTTTTTATTTAAATCGTTAGCTTTAAGCTTTTCATTTACAGTTGTAGAACAAGTACCGTTATTTTTGTGCAACCCACTTTTTTATTGTTATCCCGAAATCTTTATCTTGCACGGATCCAAAACTTGGCCTTTAATACCTATATCGCAAGTAAAAATAATGATGAAAAAAAAATTGGCGAGACTAAAGCGAGATGTTGGCAGAATATGCTCAATGCCAAAAACTACATAGCGAGAAAATCAAGATAGCAGTTCAAATGGGTACGGAGAGACCAAAAGCAAGTTTAACACAATGACCACGTCACTGAAAACCATGTTTGAATGCAGGCGAGCGTCGTCGTAGTCCTGAATTTGTTCTGAGAAGGATTGAAATATGTACATATATCAAAAAGCACAGATTTTATATGTATATACTTTTTCTAAGAGAGAAAAACCATTATTGATTTATTTTCTATGGAAACAGTTTAAGGTTGATCGTTTCCTTTATTTTTTATAAAATAAGTCAATAGATAAGACTTATTTTTGGATTTAAAGGCTTAATCTCATCAAAAGACAAAAAAAAAAATAAAGTTTTAAAAATATATCTCAGACGGATAACAAAATGAAATTTGACGAATTAAATATCTCTCAGTGATAAAAGAGTTGAAAATAAAGGTCAACTGTTATTTTCGATCTCTGTTTAGAAAATAACAATTTGAATAAAGAATTGTAGTAGATACTGTACTTAATTATTACTTTTGTTATTGAGATTTATCGCCAGTTATTGGTTAATGTAATGTTGACAAAATATTTCACTATGCATACCTACCTCTTTGCAAATGGTTGCAATATCTAATGCTTGAGATTTAAAATACCTTGAAGGTTTGAAGTGAAAGAAATATATTTTCGAACATCTTCAAAATATTCCCCCGTTGAATGACATCCATCTTAAATAAATAAAACAACACTTCGTTTCAACGAAAATCACCTTGCTCTTAAATAAATATCCCAAAACTTTCGGAAAAAAATACGTAGCACTTTTATTGCAAATCTTCCCATAAATTGAGCTGATAAGAGAGTTCAGTATTAAACAGTAAACAGTATTTTTTTGTTGTCGTCTTCTTCAAAGTGTTGTGTTTCACGATAATGAAGTCCTGAAGTTTATGGGAGAAAATAACAAACAAAAAATGTATTCAATTCTAATAACCCACATAAATCCGAAAGTTTTTTTCTCCTTTGGTATTTTTTTTACGACCCTCATTAATATTCTTACGATTTTATGCACCAGCAAAAAAAAAAAAAAACAGAAAAGAAAATGGTGGGTGTCAGTAAATTTAAAGTGAATTCCACTTCATTGCCACAATAAATGAGGATCGATGTTTAATTAAGTTTTTGAATAAATTAAAGAGTATTATATGTATTTAATGGAGACGGAGTATATATTATTTGAATCGCGATGAAATGGATTTTCTTTGGGTTAGGTTATATAAATCGGTTTTCATTTGTAAAGAGAGTGAAATGGAAATAAAAGGGGTTGTAATTAAGTATTTTTAAATTAACAGTTGAGCGAGATTATGCTAAGTTTTACAGTAACGGTTTAATTTTCAGTCTTTCCACTTTTTTTAATTTTTAACACTAATTCCAAAAATTAAATATTATCTGATTTATCTAGGTAACGGGTTGTTCAATAAAAGTCAATTTTCGACGGTTTTCATGCATAAATAAAATGCAATTTCACGTTCGATATTCGTACAAAGTTCATCAATCGTCGCTGGCTTGTTGGCAAAGACCGTAGACTTGACGTAGCCCCACAGGAAATAGTCTAACGGCGTCAAATCGCACGACCGAGGCGGCCAAGCGACTGGACCATTTCGTGAGATAACATGTTCTCCAAACTTGGTTTCCAATGCCGCCGTGCTGTTGGACCCACATGTCCTCCAAGTCCATATCATCCGATTGGGGCCAAAAATATTCGGTTATCATTGAACGGTAGCGATCCCCATTCACAGTAACGTGCCGGTCTTGATCATCACGGAAGAAGTACGGCCCAATGACGCCTCCGGCCCATAAACCACACCAAACCGTGATTTCTTCGGGATGCAATGATGACTCATGGAGTACGTGTGGATTGCTGCTAGACCAATACCGCATATTTTGTTTATTGACGAAGCCATTCAGCCAGAAATGAAATGAGCCTCATCTCTGTAGATGATTTTTCGATGAAAATCCGAATCATTTTCAAGTTGTTGCTCAGTCCAATCGACGAACATACGACGCTTCTGGTGGTCTAGCGGTTTCAGTTCTTGCGTCAATTTAATCTTTGAGGATGTAGGCCAAGATCTTTTCGCAAAATTCGCCACAAGGACGTCACAGAGATGCCCAACGTTTGAGAGCGACGTGTGGTAGACACATTTGGGCTTTCTGCAACTGAGGCCTCAGCGGCAGCAATATTCTCGACACTACGGGCACTTCTTTGTCTCACTGGCACGGGAACATTTTGTACTGTGTCTGTGGATTCAAATTTTTCCACTAGACGCTCAATTGTTGATCTGCTAGGACGATTATGACGACCATAAATTGGACGTAGTGCTCTTAGCGTTTAGGCCACTGACTCCGAATTTCGGTAGTAAATTTAAATAATTTCGACTCGTTGTTGGCTCGTATATCTTTCCTTCATGAAATGGCAAACCTTACTGAAGAGAAATGTCAAAAGAGCGGCAAGAAATATGGCATGGTTTGCTGTCCCTATCGCTCTACTTTTGTAGCGTCCCGTTTGAAAAAGCCTTTATAAAGAAATTTCAAAAGCTTCTCAACTCTGGACAAAAAAAAACATAAACTATGTAACTTTTCATTTCTTTTGCATTTGCTATGTCTATACGAGTTTCACCGGGCTCCGTAAAATATTTCCGCAATGAAATAATTTCCCAAGCCAAAAATGAAATAACTCCTCAATTTGTTCTTTTTTGCATTTTAAAATATGTCCCCAAGTTGCAGATGAATTAAATCCCCAAAAACGAATGAAAAAAATAGGTCCCCAAAGCTAAAGTGGACACATTTTGAAGATTTTCTATTCAATATATTGAAATAGATTGGCATACAAATCTCAATTTGGCACCTCATTTAAGGGAAATTTACAAAAAAAAATTATACCATCCGAAAGATCACTGAATTGTAATAAAAGGTCCAACTATTTACAGTAATTGGTCAGCCATATTTTTTTTTCTATAAATTTTCAAAATTGGTTTCAAGGTCACAAAAACAACTTTCGACCCCAAAAACTTAAGTATGCCATTTGAAAAGCCACTTTATGGTCATAAAAGGTCAGCTAGTTTCAGTAATTGCTCAGACATAGATTCTTTTTTTACGATTTTTTAAAAATTTTTAAACTTTTTTGTCGAGGTCACGAACGTTTTTTGGCATAATGATAAAAATGCATAACAACAAATCTATAGCTGACCAATTACTGAAACTAACTGACCTTTTCGATCAGTGTTTCCCAACCTTTTTTGCGCTATGCGCCTTTAAGACAATTCCAAAATGTTTATGCCCCCAACATAGTCAGCCTAGTTAGACAGTTTTTTAAAAGTGCTTCATATTTGGAAATATGCTTAATTTAATGAAATTAAATGCCTAGTTAGACAAATCTTACACAACTGATGACGTTGTCCAGATAAGACAAGAGTAAATAAAATTTATAAATAACTTTTTGGAGTTTAAATGGCTGTCTAAAGTTATACAAAGTTTATAAATACGACTGAGTATGTTTAATTTTTAACATTTAAAATGTTGAAATGTGCACTACACTCAGAGAAAAAAGCTGGTATAACCAACCAATTTCTGGTTCATTATATCTGATTTTCAGGTTGTTATTTTTCAACTCGGTAGATCAGGTTAACTGCTTAACCTGATACCTGATTTTAATGTCGTCTTAAATAAACGTTGGTTTCAGGTAAAGTTAAAACTGTCTTAAAAAAGTAAAATAAATTAAATAAATTAGGTGGCACAACAGCTCGTGGAGAACCAGGGCCTAGTGACTTACAACTCTCAACCATTCCTGTGTGCGTATTTTTGGCAGGAATGGATGGGACCTACAATTTTTTGCCGAGTCCGAACGGCTAGATGAGAAGCACTTATTCATGACAAGTATACTCTTGGAGTATTTGTCAGTTCCTCGCGAAAAAAAACAATTCTGTTTTTAGGTGGCAGCAGCTGGAAATCGAACCCAGACCTTTGACATGACAGTCCTAAAAAAGTAAAACTGTAAATTTTACCTGAGAATCTTGCTATTTTTACCAGTAAATCTAGTTAACCTTACATGAAAATCTAGTTCAAAAACATGAATAAAATGTTCAACGTCCTGTTAATTTAACATGAAGATCTAGTTAATTTAACATTATTCAATGTTGGTTCAACCCTGTATCCGGTATTTATAATGTCTTGGATCCATACATCTAGGGCCATCTCTTACGCTGCTTTCGATACTTACATAGTTTTGAACTGGGAAACACTCATACATGGAGATAGTACGCATCCCCTGGGCCACTTCGCTGCATAAGAAACTTGTGCCAAATGTCAATAAGTTGAAACTGATTTTGTTTAAATGGCTTGTGTGTGAACGTGCTTCAACACTGGTATCACGTCAAAATCAACTGACAGATGAGGTTAAATTCAACAGGTTAACATTGTAAAAATAACTATATAAAATGTTACTTCAACCTGATTTGTGGTAAAATAGAAATTCATAACAAGCAGTGTTAAAAAACCTGATCTCAGGTAAAATTACCGCTATATTCTTATCAAAATTTCTTGTTTACCAGAATTCAGTGTTGAAATAACAGTTCATCTTCTTAAATAAACTTGAATTTGGTAATAAAGGCCATCAGGCTAATTTAACACTTAATATAAGGTTATTAAAAACAGGTACATTTTTTAAATTTCTGTAACTTTATATGGAATTGTGCACCTTGCAAATTTAACAGGGACCAGGTTAATTATTTACCTGATTATTTTCTCTGAGTGTAAAAACTTGAATTTATAAAAAATTAGGAAGAATTTACCAGAACCAAAAAATTTTGTTTTTTATTCCAGCAATTAATTTTCCAGATGGTAAGCAATCACATTTATAGCGTCGTATCAGTTTACATTTTCGAAAACATTGAAACATATCAAAATATGAGTTGTAAATGATTGTCTGAAAAATAAATAAGGATATCGAAGCCAAAGATCTTCGTTTTGCTTCCGGAAAAGTTAGGTACCGTACGGTGCGGTCTGTATTCGGTTCAATTTTAGTCGGACCTGATAAGTGTGAATCGATGAAATGGCATAAGAATAAAAACCTAAAAGCATCGAACGTCGTCCCCTCGACACGAATACGTTAATTTTTTTCTATTTTATATTGAATTAACAACTAGTGCTGAACTTTGTTGATATTTTTTGAATAAAAAAAACCTTATAGGAACCGTATATGCATGAAAATTCAAAACGGAAATCAAAAACGAACAGAATAAGACCGAACCGAATGAAACCGAATGTGTGTGAAACATGCCTAAATGAGGCTAGTTTTTCGAAAATATCGACTAAGACTCATAAATGCTTTATAATCGACCATTTGCAAATTTTCACTTCCAGTTTATTGCTTGACAGAATCAAAAAGTTCCACAAATATTTTAAAATGGTGCTCACATTTTGTTTCTTACAGAATACCGGGAAAAAGCGTTTACAATTTGGAACAAGCAACAGTTCTAACAAGCCAAGATTAATTCAGGACTCTTTTCGAAAATTAATTAGTATGAAAGTGAGATCTTTTTTCCTTCATACTCTTAAGTAATATAGAAATTTGAAATGGATGTGAAGCATAAGAATGTGAAACTGACCCCAGAAAAATTGAATTGCTCCCCTGTGGGGCGTGGGCCCCACGTAGAGAAACAATGTTTTATATAGATCTTTAGGCCTTTCAGGTGGTATTAAATTTTTGCAAATTTACCATGAAAGAAGTGCTAAAAATCGCAACTACCTTGAACAGAAACTTAAAAATGCAAAAAAAAATCTATGGCTGACCAATTACTGAAACTAGCTGACCTCTTACGACCATAAAGTGGCCTTTCAAATGGCATACTTAAGTTTTTGGAGTGACCCAAATGAGGTACCAAAAGTTTTGTTTGTGACCTTGAAACGAATTTTGAAAATTCATAGAAAAAAAACTATGGCTGACCAACTACTGTAAATAGTTGACCTTTTTCACGATCAAGAGATCTTTCGGCTGGTATACTTCTTTTTGTAAGGTGCTAGAAATCGCTCTCGGCCTTGAGTGACCTTGAGAAACTTTAAGCCTCTATTACAAGCTATTTAGGGCTGACTAATTTCTAGGACTAGTTGAACTTTTCTGACCAATCACTGACCAATAAGATGGCATTCTCAAATATCAAGTTTCCCATATGTGAGGTGCCAAAGGTCCAAATGGGGCGATTACTTGAAAAATATAAATACATGCAAAAACAAAAATTTAAATTGTTGGAGTGGTTTAAAAATTTTAGTTACATAACATAACGATGATAGAGAAAACGAAAAAGTGGGTGGCATAATTCTGTCTGTCTGTCTGTCTGTATATCGACCTACAGCCTAAACCACTGAAGCAATTTTCTTAAAATTTTAAACTTAAGGTTATTTTGTAACTCTCCAGAGAAATAATAAAGCATATTATAGATTTGTGATTTTGAAAAAAGTTATAGCATGGCATTGCAAGTGTTACCGTCTTTTTAAAAATAATTTTTCCACCTGAACAGGAGGAAATAGCCCCAACTAACAACTTAACTTGTATTAGGTTCTATACAAGCTATTTTCAGACTGCTATAGAAATAGTAAAAGGCCGTATGCAAGTCATTTTGGCGCATTTACGCAAGCTAATTAAATGCCATAAGACTTTTGTTGACGGGTCTTATAGTAGCAAATAGCTTTCTATGAACTGCTATTAGCTTGGCTGAACAAGCTTAAGCTTGTCTAGGATGTTTATATAAGGCCTTACAAAAGCCATTTTGACAGCTATTGCCAATAACTTGCCTTGAATGTTTATATAAGGCCTTACCCATGGCATTTAATGACAGTTATTGCCAATAGCTTGCCTTGGATGTTTATATAAGGCCTTACCAAAATTTATTTTGCATAAGCAATCCATAGAGAGAACATTTTTTTTTAGCAAAGCTGCTTCTGAAATAAAAAAAAATATTCTTTTATCGGTTTTATTTTTTTTTTATTTTTTCTGTGCGCATCTAATATCTGTTTTCTGTTCTTCCAAAATTCTTGAATGTTCTTGGTTGTTTTAAAAATTGCTTCTCTGTTTTTTCTCACTTGTCATTGGTAGGTTCCAGATCTTTTAAATGTTTGCCATGAGTAATTCATTTTTAAGTTTTGCTAAAAAGTTCAATGTTACTGTAAGCACTTCTTTTCTGTTTTACCATGTTCAATGGGAACTTACCGTTCTTATTTATTTTAACCTGATTTTTTTATAAGCACAATATTTTATAAGACACACTTGTTGATCTTCACTGAATATTTTAATTTTTTATATGGATTCTACAAACAAGCCTTTTACAAGTTGTTTACAATGACTTGTCGTGGAGAGCCTTATAGCAGCTATTATTTTAAACATTTTCAGTAAGCAACTTTGGAAGGCCTTATACAAGCCATTTATAACTCATATTTTCAAGCCTTGTGTAGAGCTTGTGTAACTCATATTTTAAGGCCTTATAGCAGCTATTTGTTTAAATTTAAGGTGGAAAATTCTTGGCTTGCTCTAGATTACCTTATACAAGCTATTACTTGCCAAATTCGAAAAATTTTACCTTATATAAGCTAAATTGATAGTTGGGAGACCCCCTCCAATGCAATTTTTTTCTCGTCTGAATTTCATCTATAAATTCTGATTTTTTTCGTGTGATATAAGAATAACCCTTACCCCATAATTAGTAGCTTGAAGTGAAAATAGGAATACCAGGGGGTGAAATAAAAACCTGAAAAAAATAGAGAAATTATTTATCAATGATTTTGAATCGAATGAGATTTATCCATTACCATATCCAAGGAACACCCTAATGAAAATACTAAATTTTGTTTACTATTTTTTTGCTCTTATTAGTTTCAATTCGAATACTGCAAACTAGATTGTTTCAAATCTACTAGTATTCCAGAAAACTTGTAAAAAAAATAGTAAAAAATAAAGTAAGTAGATTTTAGTTTTGAAAAAATCAGAAATACTTAGTTAAAACTATCACCGTTTTGTTTTATTTGTAATGTTTTTTTTTTTTTTTTGAAAATTGACCCTCCTACCCAAGTGGGGTGAGATAGACCCCCACTTCCAATAGTGAAAATTGTTCTGTTCTACAAAAACCCATCTGAATAAGATAGTTAAGGAACAAGACCTTTAATCTTTAATTTATATAATGAATAAAACATATTAGGTATAACAGAAAACGTCAATATGAATTTATAAATATCTAATCTATTTTTCTTTCAACATCAAAAGGATGCGATTAAGCTAATTTTTTTTTTATTACTTTTGTTTCGATCAATTGGACAGAAGAAGAATTCTTTACTAAATACATCCGTAAAACAAATTTAATTGCTTTTTAATGGTTTACGTTTCCAGCACCTTACATAAAGCGAACAACGACAGTGAAGATGGCAGATGGAAACTTTAGGAAACAATTTTCTTTTTTTATACATTGATATTCTGTGATTGAAGGCGCCAATCAAAAAACATAAATGCAAGAGGTGTTGAAGTTTATCCTTTTCCAAGTTAAAAAAAAGTATGAAAAAAAACTAGCTTCTTAGAAAACTATTTATCGAAATTAACCTCTTGATTGAACTTCTTTTCTTCAGAAAGGAACAATATTATTGTTCAGTTTATTATTATGACTTTGGCATTTTTCAAAGATAATTTTCATTACTAGACAGACAAAAAAGTCAAGACCTGGGACTTGCTATTGATTTCCCTAGAAGACATGAATTGCAAATAAAACAGCATTCACTTTATTTATACTTCTTTACGAATATACAAGTACAGACTGCAAGTTTACTTATAAATATTCTCAAACTTGACCAAACCCACATACCTATGTATGTTTGTAAGATATGTGTCCATAGATAGGACATATAGCCAATAAAAGCCTCCTTCAAAGCCTTGAATTTAATGCGAATATTCATGTTAGGTGTCAGTTCAGTGCACAGACTTTATATTATCTCAACTCTCTTAATCTCGAATACGACGGAAACAAGACATTTCGAAAACATGAATCCTTTATATGTTCGTTTAGTTTAATTGAATTGAATGCATTTTGTGTTAGGAGGATCTTCGAAATGAACAACGCCTCCTATTCACACCTCAAATGAGAGGCTATATCCTTAGAACAAGAACAGTAACAAGAGCCTATGTATATAGATGACTCCTCGTCTTCAGTCCTCAGCTCTTGGCCCTCTCACGACACAAACATGTGTAATGACCAAGAGCGAAAATTTAAAGGATTTCAAGAAAATTAAGTGTGCCCCAGATAATCACACAACATGGTTGCCAGTTAAGAGCCCTCTCCTTGAGGCTATAGTCTTTGTTGGTTGAAGCAATTGCTAATCTTATGGAAGAAATTTGGGGGGGTGATTTGAAAAAAGGGTTAGCGATATGGTGTGGGAGGAAGGAGAACAAAATAGTTGAATTCGAATTTAGAGCTTTAGCTGGTGGCTTGGTTGGATGTGGTGTGCTTTGCCATTGCCATTGCTTCACTCTGAGAGACAGAGAGAAGATCGAATGAGGTTAAGTGGAAACAAAATGATTGCCGGAAACTATTCTCAGCGAGATTTATTACTGCTCTTGAGAGTCGTAAAAGGAAATTGTGCACAACAAATCTACAGTTATTTTATTTGGAATTCAAGAGCACGTCTTGTTTTCTTGGTTATCCTTTTATCCTTTGTGCTGATGAACAAAAAAAAAAAAAAAATAAAAATAAAATTGTAACTTAACTCCACGGCACGAGCTAAGGAATAGAGTTGGTTTGTATTTGTAGGTAGTATGGTGATGTTAGTGTCTGCAAAGGCAAAGTATATGTATAGGTTATAGGGTTATTTGTTTGATTGTGGTCGGTTATTCTGAGTCCTTGGGATTGGACGAGATAGAGGCCGCCATTATGGTCCGCTACCATATTGCACCATTGGTGGACGTTTAAGGAAATCGCATTCGGTTAGCTCTTTCCAGTTGACCTCTTTTATGTGAAGATTTATGAGCGAATAAAATTAATGGAAACACAAATGAATTGCTGGATGAAAAAAGTAGAGTTTCTATTACTATGTCCAGCCTACCTTAATAGAATTGAAAAGTTGGATTAAATATTACATTTCCAGATTAAGAAGGCCTAATTAAAATTAATGTTAAACATTAATTGAATTAAGAAAAAAGAAAAAATCCACGAATACATATAGGTGGGTAGCCTATGACAGGAAATGTCGATTCAACTTTACATAAGTGAAGTTAACAGATAGAAAATACATGTCAATAAATCATTAATGTTTCGAATTGTTGGTTGGAAGTATTTTGGCGCAGATTTTCCAGTCCTGTGACGAGATGACGAAGTTTAGCCACCCACCTAGATCAGTATTGAACAATTCAAGATATTGTAAGGTCTGACCAGCCCTTAGCGGCTGCTCTACTAGGAATGTTGCAGCGATAACTGAAGATGATGCAAAAGACCCTAGAATATTCACCACTAGAAAAACCTCAAACAAAATTGCAAGAGCATTACTCCAAATAATTTGGCAAGCTGAAAGGCTTTTGAAGTGTTATAAGTGCCAAAGGAGTGACAAATGTAAATGACCCTTAAGCCACGGTATCTCCTTTTAAATAAAATTTCTAGCAAATTTCACACACCTACAACCTATTTAAAGAAAGATAAATTTACCTACTAAAGCCAAATGGTTTTTGGAAGCTCATAAAATTTTTAAATGTTGTTTTACTTTACCAACTCAAAAGTACCAATCAAACAGCAAAATAATTAAATCAAGACAAGAGATGTTCGGGAATATTTCAAAAACGCGGCAACTTAAAAAAAAATCAAAAACTTCATTTTTGTTCTTCAAATTTTCGTTTGGCATAAACCTCAAACACAATATTATTTCATTTGGAAATTTGATCATTTGAAAATCAAAAATTCTACCAAGTTTGCAAGAATTCTACCAAAACGGTAACGGTGCCCTTAAGTCCCCTAAAAAATAAAAAAAAACGAAATTAACTTCATGGCCAATAATATTGCTGTATTATTTGTTTGTTTGCGAAAATAATTGAAAATATTCCACATACGCCCTAGTGACCAAGTACAATGATTACGCCGATCTACAAAATTATAAAAAAAAATTAGTGCCATGGTGGATTTTCCGAGAAATGTTCAAAGGATAGACACGGTGCAGTCAAGAGGACACAAGCGTGAAGATGGGGTTCTACTCCCTGTGGATTGTTTTTGGCGGGTGCAAATGAGAGAGGGGGGAGCAGTGTTCCCACTAAGGCAATTCTTCAGATGGAATCAACGTTGGCGTCTACTGTTTCAGTTAGATTGAACTACTAAGTAAACACCTTATATGGGCTACTACGACATATTCGTAGCTCAGACCTTATTAAAAGGTCTGGTCCTCCAGGTCAGGGGTTGTGCGTTGGGGTAACTTCCCTACCACGGAAAACAATAACCGGATATTGATAGTTTAAATGTTGACGACCCTAGAACAAGGACAGCACGTGAAATATCCTGACTTTAAACAGACCCCGTGCAGCCGACCAATAAGTGGAGAACCCGGATAGGCTAAAGGCTGAGATAACAGGCCTTCCAGGAAGTGCGATGAGACGGAGTGGGCACACAAAGGATGAAGTCATGTGACATCTTCAACTGCGAGTGCTGCAAGAAGCAGGGTCAGCGGCTCTTTGGTTGTGGTTTAGTGGTAAGGGGAAAGAAATCTTGGGCTTCCGAAATGTAAGCAAGCACCTGGTCACAATCTGCATCAAAGATAAATTAAAAAAATTCACGTTGATCAATGCCCACGCTCTAACGTGGATGGCTTAACCAAGGAATGATACCCGGCAAGATTATTCTTGGTGACTTGAACGCCAAAATCGGAAAGAAGAGTATCTTTGCTTGGATAGTCTGAGGACACAGCCTGCGGGACAACACTTCCGGTAGTTACTCGGGCTGATTGACTTTGCGGTGGGGCGTAATGGCATCATAGCGAGCACTAGATTCCCACACTTCAATATACACAAAGGGACCTGGCTGTATCCAGATTAACGAACTGTCAACCAGCTGGATCATATTGCGATAGACGCCAGGTATGCTTTTCCAGTATCCTGGATGTCCGAACGCAACGTCCCGGGGAGCCAACATTGACTTAGACCATATCTTGGTTGTTATATGCGGATATCTCTGAGGTCACAACACCGAACATATGCTGTGAAAAGGTTTGATATTGCGAAGTTAAAATTACCAGAGATCACCAGGACCTTTGCTGACTAAATCTCTCTTAACCTTTCAGCAGCACCGCCACCAGCATAAACTGCAGAAGGCCAGTAGAAACACGGTCAAATGCCATCAAAAGTGCCAACACTGATGTGCTGGGTTTCATTAGGCGACCATAACGAAACCCCTGGCTTGATGAAGAATGCCGACTGGCGCATGCAGCCAAAAACAAGGCCTTCTAGTCAATGTTGCTAGCTAGAGCCAGAGCTGCTGAAAGAGCAACCCAAAAGCTCTACGGACAATATGAAAGGAGGAACGTAAAATTCTCAGGAGGAAAAAGAGAGAGCATGCGAAGCGGGTGGTCGAGTCTATTGAGGACTGTAGCGGTAGGAGGGATGTTCGAACAGTTCTACCGAAGAGTGAGGCAATCTACCCAGGTCTACAAGGCCAGAACGAAAGCCTGCCGCAACGAGAGTGCAAATATGGTGGTAGGCACACAGTCGGTGCTGAGGATCTGGAAACAACACTTTTCTAGACTGCTAAACGGCGAAGATGGTCAAAATTCAGCTGTTAGACAGAACAATCCATTGAACCATTCAACCTGGACGACGACGATGGTCAAACTTTCCATCCATTCGACCTAAAAGAAGTGCGGTTAGCAATATTCAAGCTTAAAGCCTACAAGGCTTCTGGTGCAGATGGCCTGCCAGCCGAGCTCAAAACAGTCGGAAATGACTTGGTAGGGAGCTTACACAAAATAATCTAAAAAAATTGGTCAGATGAAGGTATGCCCGATAAATGGAACCTCGGTATAGTGTGCCCCATCCACAAGAAAGAAGATGTTCTGAATTGTTTCAACTACAGAGGTATAAGTCTCCTCAATATCGCTTACAAAATCCTGTTATCTGTACTGTGTGATCGGTTAAAACCGTTTGTCAACATTCTGATCAGCCCCAAACAGTGTGGTCTTCCCAACTAACAAAATTGCTTCGCATTTCAGACATTATAGTGTTATTTGATTCTATAGCACTCCATTTAGCTCTCTGACAGAAAGTAAATATCTTATTGGACTATTACTGAATCTTGAATATTTTCTGGTGCAAATTATATCAGCTTGATAGAAGCGATGTATCGATGTTTCTTTTATCTCTCTATAATGCTCTTATAAAATTACTAAGATACGAGTACTATCGCTTCAATAGTCATCCCATAAAATTCTTATACAATCTTTATGTTAGTCTTTGTTTCTGTATTGCTTTTATTAGTTAATATGGCGTCACCAAGCTACTCGTATGATCATCCACTTTATATTTTATATTTAATTTAGCATCCAAGCACATATATTAATTATTATTGTCAATATTTAGGGTTGGTATAAATTTATTAATTAATCAATTATACCTCTATATAGCCATACCAATCTATTATTTAATATTTTTCTTGAACAAAGTTTTTTTTCATTAATGCAAGCTTCTTGTCTCAAACGAGACAATTCAAGATAAAAAAAGATTCCAATTTACTGCTTTGATTTGTATATCTGAGATTGGTGGAGCGGTTAGCAAGCAAGACAATTGGTTCAGAGGGATATGGGTTCGATTCCTGGACCTGTCAACTTTTTTTATTTAATTTAATGTGAACTTCTTTAAGACTCTTATAATTAACTCCATAAGGGTACAAAAGGAGTTAAAAAAAATTCGCCTTTTTCACTCTATGGAGTTCTATGCATTGGTTATATGCGTAGGTTGAATGAAACCGAAAACCATCTATGGAGCAATATAGAAGAGAAATTGTTAGTTGGGTTAGGCCCGGCAAATCAACCGTCAATCAAATGTTCACACTCCGACAGCTTTAGAAAAAACCGAGGAGTTTCAAATCGATACACACCATCTCCTTATCGATTTCAAAGTCGCGTATGATAGCGTAAACAGAGACGAGCTGCACAAAACCATGTCGCATCTCGGCAACCCTGCTAAACTCGTACGCCTGATCAGGATGACGATGGAGAAGTTTCGCTGCTCCGTCAAAGTCGGTAAGAACACCACGAACCCTTTGATGTCGAGAAAGGTTTGAGGCATGGCGATGCATTATCATGCAACCCCTTTAGCATCGTACTCGAAGCAATTGTACGTAACTCGCAAGTCCATAACAGAGGTACAATTTTTCAAAAGTCCGTTCAACTTTTAACTAGCTTATGCAGATGATATTGACATCATGGGGACAACAAAGTGAGCTGCTACCGGCACGTTTGCAAGTATTAATGAGGACAAGACGAAGTATATGCTATCATCGAGAAAGGAATCTCAACATCGTTGACTCTGGACAAACATCACGATGGATAGGTACAACTTCGAAGTCGTCAAGGACTTTGTCTACCAGGGCTCCACTATTCCATCGCAAAATTACATTAGTGCTGAGATCAAACGAAGAATTACTCTAGCCAAGCTGTTTTTGGGCTAAGAAGACATTTGAGTAATAAAGCCCTCTCTCAAAGAACCAAGTAGACTTTATATAAGACCCTTATCATCCCGGTTCTGCTGTATGGGGCAGAACCATGGACCCTGTCAAAAACAGATGAGAATCTGCTTGCTTGAGTGCTTTGAAAACAAAATTCTTCGGGTGATCTTCAGTCCAGTTCGTATCGATGGAGTGTAAAGGAGAAGACTGAACAATAAACTCTGGGCCTTACAGCAACGTCGACCTGGTCAAAAAGCTGAAAATACAGTGGCTAAAATGGCTGGGACCTGAAATACGTAGAGCGTATGGAAACCAACGCACCAGCCCAACGAGTTTTCGAATCCACTTCTGATGGTCTGCGCAGCAAAGGAAGACACCACTTTAAGTGGTGCACACAAGTAGAGAGCGACTTCAGCTAACTTGGAGTGCGTTACTGGAGGCAGCTAGCTAGGGTCCGAGCTGGCTGGAGGGCTTCATTGGTTGAGGCTGTAGTCCAACCTGGACTCAGAGCACAAAGCAAAGTAAAGTAAGGATTTTCTGAGAAAAAATTTGACTATGTTTGAGTTTAAGTTGTACCTACTGACGGTACTAACGTTACTAATCACACCGTTAAAACTACAGTTCGAAATATTCTGTCATTTCGTTGTTGAGACTCCAGATTACCTTAAAGTTGTGAAATTTTGATAATACATATTCGGGTTTAATTTAAAAAGAAACACCGGTTGTTTAACAAAAGATTTTAGTTTCATATTGTTTAAATTTTTTCCCTGGTTCAAGTAATATTTTGAAGTAAATGGGATACGAGCTCATGTGTTTGAGTAGCTTAAACATTATTTTAACCATCTTAGACAGCTTAATATTTCTGAATTTCATACTGAAATTAATTTGTATATAAAATTTTATTCCATTCAAAATGCAGTTATACCAAAATTTATTTGATATTTCAATTTAACTAATTTTAACTGATAAGAGCTCTAAATAATTACTATTCGTAAATTTTACTGAATAATAGTTGGCAATGTGCAGAGGCAAATGCTTACTGACCTGGAAACCATGCGATAGAAGTTTGTTTGAAAATTCATGTTCTATTCATCGTTAGCTGTGTGCATTTGTGTTCGTATGTATAGAAACATGAAATATTAAAATGCCTTATATGTACAGACATACATTATTTAAATAAAGACGAAAATTTATGAGCAACTATTGTAAATTCTGCAACAAAATGTTTAACTTTAGCTGACGAATATGTACTGCTTTTAAAGTTATAAATTATGTGAAAGGTTATAAGAATAAATTACTGAAGAAGATTCTGTATTTGAAAATATAGAAATTTAATACCATAAGAACTGTTTTCTCTTGTAACAACTCACACAAATTTATGAAAGCTCACGGGAACTGAAAGACACTTAAAACATCAAAGCAGAATTCACATAGCTTACTTGCTTACCAAAAAAATATATAAACATCGAATATTATGAAAAGATACTCGCAGAAATACAAATATCTATGACTTTCTTTGGTATAAGGAAATTCTATATGAAAGTCATTCACGATTTGAAGTTTTCTGGTGCAAGGAATGTATGTACGTACAGAACCATACAAAGTATGTGTGCATGAAATAAATTCAATGTTTAAAATAATTCTCATTTTTTACCTCTGTCCCATTATTTCATGATATTGGAAGATAAATATGTTTAAAACAACAAACCTTGTAGCTATTACATTTGATTTTTGAAAACAAACATAAATTTGTGTTATTAAATTTTTTTAAAACTCAAACTAAAAGAAGATGTTAAAGCGAATTTAACTATTGAATTCCACGCTTAGATATATATGTTAATATAAATATAAATATAAATATAAATATAAATATAAATATAAATATAAATATAAATATAAATATAAATATAAATATAAATATAAATATAAATATAAATATAAATATAAATATAAATATAAATATAAATATAAATATAAATATAAATATAAATATAAATATAAATATAAATATAAATATAAATATAAATATAAATATAAATATAAATATAAATATAAATATAAATATAAATATAAATATAAATATAAATATAAATATAAATATAAATATAAATATAAATATAAATATAAATATAAATATAAATATAAATATAAATATAAATATAAATATAAATATAAATATAAATATAAATATAAATATAAATATAAATATAAATATAAATATAAATATAAATATAAATATAAATATAAATATAAATATAAATATAAATATAAATATAAATATAAATATAAATATAAATATAAATATAAATATAAATATAAATATAAATATAAATATAAATATAAATATAAATATAAATATAAATATAAATATAAATATAAATATAAATATAAATATAAATATAAATATAAATATAAATATAAATATAAATATAAATATAAATATAAATATAAATATAAATATAAATATAAATATAAATATAAATATAAATATAAATATAAATATAAATATAAATATAAATATAAATATAAATATAAATATAAATATAAATATAAATATAAATATAAATATAAATATAAATATAAATATAAATATAAATATAAATATAAATATAAATATAAATATAAATATAAATATAAATATAAATATAAATATAAATATAAATATAAATATAAATATAAATATAAATATAAATATAAATATAAATATAAATATAAATATAAATATAATATAAATATATATTATATATATATATAATATTATATATATATAATAATATTATATATATATAATAAATATATACATGAAATGTTGCATAAGTAAAAAATGCTTAACCCTTAATATATTTAGTTCAATTCAGTATCAATTTTAATTCAGTTTCATAAAAAGTCGCTCTTTACTTCCCATTTTTCTCATATCAATTTTTAAACAAATAATACGTATGAAAAATAGATATCCATGTTCACAAGTAGAAAAAGTTCAGATAAAGGATAAACATGGACTCTGGTAAATTCATTAGGCCCTTGGCAAATTAACAGGGTGAACTGTCCTACTATAAGGATATATTTTTCTTACTTACTTATCCGACTCCCGATTCATGGAGGGTCTCTGCCTAAAATTTTGCGGTCTTTCATCATTTGCGGTCCCTCTCGCACACTCCCTTCAGTCTTCAGGACCAAAAGCTCTTGCGTCTGTAATGGCTTGGTCCTTGTAGCATAGCTCCAGTCTTCCTATTTGTCTTGAACCTGGGATTAGGATTCGATGATTTTCTTGGCTGCAGCTTTGTTCTTCATTCGTTTGATGTAGCCGAGCCACTGTGGCTTACGTGTTTTGGCTCCTTTGTACTTCACCCACATCTTGGTACAGCTCGTACAATTCATGATTAAATCTTCTCTTCCATTCGCCCCCTTCGCATATAGGACCAAATATCTGGCGAAGAATTTAAATCTCGAAAGTATCAGTATCTACCAGAATCATTCCCCTTCTTAACATACCGTCCAGCTCTTGGCACCGTAGAGTAGAACTGGTAAACTAAGCGTTTTTTATAGAACGCACTTGTCTTTCAAGAAAGCAGTTTTGTACCCATTTGTTTGGCCAAACCTAAGCGGTTCGGTAATGGGGTTTCCACTAAGGTGTCGTTAGTGGAATTGATATTCCTTCCAAGGCAGATGAACTCCTTGAATACCTTGAAAATACTGCTACCAAGAGCGATGTTTTATCATAGGTGATATGGACCGATGGGGTTTTATTAATTGTTGACAGCATATAGGTACTTTGTTTTGTTCTCATTCACTTCAAAACCAATGTGTTTCGCCTGTTCATCAATAGCTGTGAGCGCTTCTAATAGAGCTCGCTTAGAGCAGCCGATGATATCAACCTGTTGAGGATAGTGCTTTCCTGGCTAACACCACTCTTGCGCACTATCTGTTCCAGGGCTAAAAGTAAGAAATCACATGATAAGGCATCTCCTTGTCTGAATCCTGTACACATATAGAATGTGTGAATGAATGTATGAAGTCGATAAAAAGATTGTGGGTCTCGACATGAAATTCATTGGTCTTTTCTAGGATTTGCCTCTAAGTGGATATTTGGTCTATCGTTGATCTGCCTGGCCTGAAGCCACACTGGGGCATGCCAGTCAAATTGTTGCCGAAAGGTTTTAGATGCTCACAAAGTCTGTTGGATATGCGTGCTAGCTCCATATGTGAAAGGTTTCCATTTACAGTTCAGAACTAAATAAGTATCTCAAAGTATTTTTAAGGAGATAAATACAAAGTTAGTCTTTCTTTCGCTTAGATTGTTGTAAAACGAGTTGAACAATAAACTACGGCTTTTAGACCTAAGAGTGGGTTGGTTCATTATTGAGTCATGTTAAATTAACTAGATTTACAGGATTAATAGTTTAAAGCAGTGTTAAATTACAAAGTGTCATCATGTAGAGCAGATTTTACCCGGAAGAGTTAATCTCATCAAACCGTGCTGAAAAAAAAGCAACCTTGGCAATTTTATGATGCTTTTTATCGAGGCTGAGGTAAGCTCGTCGTAGTTCAGGGTACTCTCGAAGAAAGCATGTAAAACTTGGGCTAAGAAAGAAAAAAAAACCTGAGAATGGCCACAAGTTTTATAAGTTTAAATTTTTATTTAAAACTATAAAAAAGATGGGGTTTAAAATCTAACAATGTTTATTACTTATTAAAAATAACATGGTTTCCTGGTACGGTAAAGCTACAGGAGTATTCTCCGCCCATAATATTTGCTTACTTGAAGTGAACGATGGACTAAACGGTAGAAATTTGATCCCAACCTAAGGCTAAACCCAAGGGAGAACTACTTTGTTGTACAATCTCTCACTTAGAAGGAGCGAGAAGGGAGTATACGGTAGGAATCTGATTCTAGCCCAAGGCAAATCTACTTTGTTCTTTGTTGTCTAAAATCTCTTCAATCAAAAGGAGCGAGAAGGGAGTTCATACGTTAGGAATCTGAATTTAGCCCAAGGCTAACCCAAGGGTTATTTGGATTTTTAACATGGAATTCAAAAAGATTAACTTTAAATGGCAAACGAATGCACCACAAAAGGTAACCTGCGCTTATCAAAGTTTCTACAATCTGAGATTAAGCTGGAACCTTATGTCTCTTATTATTTCAAATTATTAATTTGGACTTAACAAGCTTCGACTTTTTCTGAATCACGTGCTCCTTCATCATGATTTTTCTGCCACAAGACAATGTGACCTATGAGGAGAACGAATGCAAAAATCGATTGATGTTGACTTGAGTGAGGTGCGCTATTGTTTATTCAGTGTGCGGTGGCCAAAATTGAAAAACAAGCAAATTAACAATGCAGCTGCTACACACCTGTATCAAAGAATAGAAAAGATTTTGATATTTTTCTATCTAAAAGACCATTGCCATTCAAGGCTTATTCAACATGGAACTAAAATTAATTAACAAGAACGGTAGATAATATTTCTATTTACGTATTTTTATTAAAGTTCTTAAGTGTAGAGATTTTAGTGTTTAACTACAAATATATCTTCATTTTATGCGACTTAACTTACATACGAGTATATGAATTCTTATACTTACTTTGAGTAATTAATGAAGGAATCCTTTTATTATAAATATTTACATTTATTTAACTGAAATTAATGTTGGCTGCTTCACACACATGAATGTATTTTAATAGCAAATAAAGCAGTTAGCTTATGTAAACACTTCACGTGGGGCGAATTTAGCATAACTACCCGGGATTAACTGCTCCTTAGCCATCAGTATGCGATGTTCTTCATATAAGGAACCAGTAAGAATTAAAAGGATGTTAAATTTTATACGAGCATATTTGATGCATCACGTAGAGGTACCTATCTGTAAGTATGTAAAGATTTATACCAACAGCAAAACATCAAAAACACACACCAACCATCACAATCTGTTTGGTCGATTTAAATTGCTTTTGGAGCTTTGGCAAACTTATCTAAAAATCCCCGCATCCCTACTACGTCTCCGTCTCCGTCCATCATCAGTAAGAATAATTCCTCACGCTTTCATAGTTCGGTAGATAAATAAAGATGACGTCCTAATTCCTGTTTGCTTCCCTTTTTTATTTTCCGTCCATAAGTTGTGTGGCAGTTTGTGCCTTACATATATACAGACGTTTTGACCTCAAATTGCGACTCGGTATTAAGCTATCAGTTTCCTGCAGAAGGACGTGAAATGTAATGGGTTTACCTGAAATGGCTCCGGCTATTATGATGGTTTTAAGGATACCTTTTTATCCACTTTTCAAGGGATTTAATTTCACAGCAAAAATAAAAAGAAAGAAAAATGAAGACGAAGGCGAATACGAAGACGATGAAGGAGAATTTCGAAAGCAGGAGATATGTACATGTACAAGTACATATAAGTATATACAAAGGGAATGGGGTGAATCTTTGCTTCTTTGTGGTGTTTTCTTAGTTCATGGAAGCGGAATGAAGCATTTTTATATACAGAGTCTTTCAGACTAAAAAGGAATTTTATTTTCATCATCAACATTTTCTTAAAAAGAAAAATAAACGAGGAAAAAAGGCAAAAAATAATGTGCCAGCATTGGGATGGGGGAATGAGATGGGAATTGACTTAAAGTGTCTTCTTACAAATTGAAGCTGATAAAGAGCACAAAGAAAAACATTTGTTTTACATTTTTTCATTTTTTTTCCTTCAAAAAGTAAAAAGTAAATGAATTGGAAAAATTACAAAATTAGAATACTTACCTCTGTTATTGAAAGCGTTCCTACAAGAGTTCCTTTAAGATACAAAAAATCGTATCACTTTGGGAATGAATAAATGAATCACATTGATTAATACTTAAAAACATTATACTGGTGATTTTTCATCAACCTGGTTTTGAAATAAATATAGGCGAGTTTCCAAAACAAGACTTTTTCAATCAAAATTTGAACTAATCAAATAAGTTTTTTTTTTTTGAATGCAGGTTAAGCTTCTGTGCGATATGTATGTTTGAAAGAATTTTAGTTTGAATACTTTTTTTTTAACAAAATCATAGCCTATTGCCTATATACCAATCTACTTATACAACAGTAAATAGAATTTGTCACTAAAATTATTTGGAACGTTGTTCTAAACTGGATGACGAAGTAATTAACCTCGTGCATAGCCGTCCATTCTGGTGCAGATGGCCTGCCAACCGAGCTATTCAAAGCAGGGGGAGACACCTTGGAAGGGAGTATACACGAACTTATCTTCAAAATTTGGTCGGAAGAAAGTATGGCCGATGAATAGAACCTCGGTATAGGGGGCCCCATGGGGGAATAGTACTCGACTATTAAAACTATAGTACTATACTATTAAAATAATAGTATAAGACTATTAAAACAATAGTACTGCACTATTAAAACAATATGGCAACCCTATTAAAACAATAGGACAACACTATTAAAAGAATAGTAATATACTATTAAAACAATAGGGCAACACTATTAAAACAAGAGTACTATACTATTAAAACAATGGTACTATACTATTAAAACAATAGTACTTCACTATTAAAACAATAGGGCAACCCTATTAAAACAATAGGACAACACTATTAAAAGAATAGTACTATACTATTAAAATAATAGGGCAACACTATTAAAACAATAGTACTATACTATTAAAATAATAGTGCAAGACTATTAAAACAATAGTACTGCACTATTAAAACAATAGTACTGCACTATTAAAACAATAGGACAACACTATTAAAAGAATAGTACTCTACTATTAAAACAATAGGGCAACACTATTAAAACAATAGTACTATACTATTTCGAGTTCGAATTTCGAAATTAAACAATGGTATTGTACTTTTGAATCAATAAGATTACCAGATTGATTTTCAATAGGACATGTCTTATTAATTTTAATTTTCAATAGTACAAACCATTGATTATTAATAAGACAAACTATTATTTCAAAACTGTGAAACTATTAAAACAATAGTACAGACGTACCATTAAAACAATAGTTTCAAAACTATTACGGTAATGGTGTGTGCCCCATTGACCAATTTTCATCGTATAAAACTATTGAAACAATGGGAATTCCCATTAATATTATGGTTTTTTTCTCTGAGTGCATCCACAAGAAAGAACTGAATTGTTCCAACAACAGAGTTATAAGTCTCCTCATCGTCACATTCAAAATCCTGTCATCTTTACTGTGTGATCGCTTAAAACCATTTGTCAACGATCTGATCGGCCCCTATCAGTGTGGTTTTAGGCCCCGAAAATCACCGTCGATCAAATGTTCACACTTCGACAGATTTAGGAAAAAACCCAAGAATTTCAAATCGAGACACCCCATCTTTTTATCGATTTCAAAGTCGCGTATGATAGCTTTAACGGAGACAAGCTGTATAGAGCCATGTTGCATCTTGGCATCTCTGCTAAACTCGTACAACTATGCAGGATGACGATGGAGAAATCTCGCTGCTCCATCAAAGTCGGTAAGAATACCACCTAACTTTTTGAGAAAGGTTTGAGGCAAGGCGATGCATTATCATGCAACCTCTTTAACATCGTACTTGAAGCAATTGTACGCAACTCGCAAGTCCACAACACAGGTACAATTTTCCAAAAGTCCGTTCAGCTACTTGCTGAAACATCATGTTGAGAACGAAGCGAGCTGTTACCGGCGCGTTTGCAAGTATTGAATAAGAAGCGGCGAAAATGGGTTTGGCTGTTAATGAGGACAAGACGAAGTATATGCTATCATCGAGAAAGGAATCTCAACATCTTCGACTCGGACAAAACGTCACGATGGATATGTACAACTTTGAAGTTGTCAAAGACTTTGTCTACCTGGGCTCCACTATTACATAGCAAAATGACATCAGTGCAGAAATCAATCGAAGAATTACTCTGACCAATCGCTGTTTTTTGGGCTAAGAAGGCATTTGAGTAGTAAAGGCCTCTCTCAAAGAACTAAGTAGACCTTATATAAGACCCTTATCATCCCGGTTCTACTGTATAGGGCAGAACTATGGACTCTTTAAAAAACGGATGAGAATCTGCTTGGGTGCTTTGAAAACAAAATTCATCGGGTGATCTTCGGTCCAGTCTGTATGGATGGAGTATGGGAGAGAAGATTTAACAATGAGCTCTAAAGTCTTACAGCGACATCGACCTAGTCATAAAAGCTGAAAATACAGAGGCTGATATGTCTGGGACATGTGGAACGTAAAGACCCATACGCTCCACCCCAACGAGTCTTCGAATCCTCCCCTGATGGTCTGGACAGCAGAGGAAGACCCCACCTTAGGTGGCGCACACAAGTGGAGAGTGTATGTCACAACAACTTGTAGTGCGTAATTGGAGGCAGTTAGCTAGGGACCGAGCTGGCTGGAGGGGCTTCTTGATTGAGGCCGTAGTCCATCCTGGACTGTGAGTGCCATCTAAAGTAAAGTAAAGTAAGCAACGCTTTTGCTACTTCTATTTTAGTCTCTTCAATTCCAATTTCCAATGTTTTGACGAAGACATTCTTCCTTTCTGCCACTAGGTGTTCGATAGGACTAACTCCTGCAACTACAAAATCGGCTGGATTCGACAACGTTTGGTAAAAGCTATAGTAACACAAAGGTAAGCCTTCACATCTTTGCACTGCTTCGGGTACTTCACTTGTTGAATTTTATCTTTGGAACCTCACAACTATATACAAGAGAATTTTTGCATGGTTGTTATTAGAGACCTTTGGTGGCTTACTTAAGGACCACCTTATCTCCTTAATAACATTGATACTTTCCGACGCTCGTTCATCTTTTGCCAGAAAGTAAGCTTGGTATCTAGAGTCAGACCCAAATACGTCGCAGCATCCTTGCTTTTAACGATTTCAGATTCGATTTAAAAGTCAAGATTCTCTTCTAAGTCAGCAATAGTATTTTCATCTTCGTGGCCAAACTCAAGCCTTGCTCTTGCTCAATGTTCACCCATTCAGAAGTTCACACGTCGCATATCACTTAGCTTCATTTGTGTGTTTTCGGTGTATTTTTCTGTTACCCCCCAGGGCGTACACAGGATTTTAGTTAGGGGGAGGGAGGGGGGTCAACTCGTTCAGGATTTCAGTTAGGGGGAAGGCAACCTCATTCAAAAAATAGTTTTGGTACAGAAATCTTGCTTTAAAAAGAATATAAAATATATATTGATAAGGGGGGAAGTGCCTCTACCTGATAGTATTTTGATTTTGATAGAAAACGTAATCGACAATGCGATTCCGAACTTAACTCAGGTTTGACCCCGAGACTAAGATGATCCAGCATCCTAGACTATAAAACTTGCCCCTTAACACCTTATATCGGTGTTAATCTTTCCTGGCAGAACTATATCACTTAGTAGTCACGACGGAACTGCGGGAACCATACTTGTGTTTCATTTTCTAGTCAATTTATACTTTATTTAATAACAGATTGGGGAGGAATTTTTTTTCTTGATTTTGTTAAAGTGCCATATAGAAACAGGGTTACCGCTATATTTATTTAAGGAATAGATTCGTTTTTAATGAATAATATCCGAAATATTAGATCTATCGAAAAAATAAAAACGCATTCCTTACATGAAGAGTAAGTTCTACAAATTTCAATATATGTTTTTTAACGAGTAAAAACCAATAATAAATAAAAAAAAGGCGCTGAGGGTTTGAGAAAATTATATGTAAAGACATCACGCATAAAAAAAAGCAGGTATAACCAACCAATTTCAGGTTTATTAAACCTGATTTTGAGGCTGTTATTTTTCAACTCGGTAGATCAGGTTAACTGCTGAACCTGATACCTGATTTTAATGTCGTGTTAAATCAACGTTGGTTGCAGGTAAATTTAACACTGCTTTAAATAAGAAAAGCTGTAAATTTTACATGAGAATCTTGCTAGTTTTACCTGTAAATCTAGTAAGCTTTACATGAAAATCTAGTTCAAAAACATAAATAAAATGTTCAACGTCCTGTGAATTAAACATGAAGATCTAGTCAATTTAACATGATTCAATATTAAATCAACCGTGTATCCCGTAATTATTATGTCTTGGATCCATGCTTGTAGTAGTCCAATTCATTTTGCATTATTCTGCAATTAGCTATACAAATTTATTACTATGTATATTACTTTGAAATACTTACTTAGTATTGAACTGGGAACCTCTTACAGATGGAGATAGCACGCATTCCCTTGACCTTGTTTCGATTGCTTGTGTATTTGTATGCGCTTGAACACTGGTGTCAAGTTGAAATGAACTGGCAGAGTGTTTCCAGGTTAAATTCAACAAGTAAACATTGTAAAAATAACCATATAAAACGTTAATTCAACCTGATTTGTGGTAAGATTGAAATTTATAACATACAGTGTTAAAAAAACATGATCTAAGATAAAATTAGCTCTATGTGTTTATCAAAATTTCTTATTTACCAGAATCTAGGGTTAATAACAGGTCATCTGATTAAATGAACTTGAATATGGTAATATAGGCCACCAGGCTGATTTAACACCTAATATAAGGTTATTAAAAACAGATAAATTTCTTTTCTTTTTATGACTTTATATGGGATTATGTACCTTGTAAATTTAACAGGTCCCAGTTTAATTTTAATTGATATTTGGCACAAGTTGCAGCATAGTGACCCAAGGGGTGCGTGCTATCTCCACGTGTGAGAGGTTCCTAGTTCAAAACTAAGTAAGTATCCTAGAGTATTTTATAAATAAAATAATTAATATAGTTATAAGTTTCTATACTTTCATAATAGTGAAAAAATAATTTGATGGTAAGCAGCGTTAGAGATGGGACCTAGACGTATGACATAATAATTACCGGATACAGGGTTGATTCAACATTGAATCATGTTAAAATAACTATGTCTTAATGTTTAATTCACAGGTCGTTGAACATTTTATTCATATTTTCGAACTAGATTTGTATGTAAAAATAACTAGATTAACAGGTAAAATCTATGAAAACTGGTCTCATAATAAATACACAAAAATACCTTTCATACAGTTTTGTGCAAATTAATTGGGATCTTTGCCATTTTTTTTATATTATATTAACCGTGAAACCATACATCAATAATTGCAGAAATTATTTTGTTTTTCGCTATACGCGTCCTTTTTTCTAGACCGAGCCTTTATGATAGCCCATACATTTTCAATTGGATGGAGATCGAGTTAGTTCACAGGCCATTCCAGAACTTTAATATTCTACTAATTTGCACAAGACTGTATGTCTCGCTGTTATTGGTCTTTTAGACCGTTTTGTCCTATTCTCCTTTGGTGGTATATTTATGTTTTATGTTAAAGAGCTATAACTAGAACTGGCCACGATACCAAACGGTACTTTTGTAAGTATCGTCTCGGTATCGTCAAAGTCGAAAAATTTCCGTATTTTCTCGGTATAGGTCTGGGGCTCGCATAACTCAGTCTCGTTTGGTCTCGTATAACAAAGTCTCGGTATCGGTATCGTCTGGTTTCAGTATAGACTGAGTCGCAAACCAGAATAAAATGCACGACTTGGTTATATGTTCTTGATCTACTAGTTGTACTCGCTTGGTATTTCTAAGATTTAAGACAAAAATCATTATTATAAAAGACAATTTTTTAACTGAAGTTTATTAAGTTGATTTAATAATTTCTTAAACGCTTGTTTAAGAAATGTCTAAGTAAGAAAAGTTCCGATTAGGAATCGACACAAAAATGTTAACGCGGGGTTATTACTAAAAAGAACCAAGTCTGAAAATGTCATCCAAATTGTGGGCTTCAGCATTTTTAATTAAAGTTATTACTTAAACCTTCACCTTGCTAAAGAAAAAAGCTCTGAAAGTTTCATCTAAATCGTAAATAAATTAATAATATTATTTAAATTTTCTGCCGATACCAAACGATATTACCGAGAGTATCGGTAAATTTTGGTTCTAATAATGCGGTATCGTTGGGTATCGTCTCGGTATCGTTTCGGAGCTGGTATCGTTTCGGTTTCCGATACCGGTACCAAACTATACCAAGACTTTTCTGATATAGTGGCCAGCCTTAGCTATAACCAATTTAAAGCGAAAAATAGAATTTTGTATTAAATTTTTATTCAGTGCCACTTTAAAATGCTCTCCTTAAAGATCTTTAAAAACCGTTATACGGTTATACTGTGACACCTAAAAGGCTTCCAAAGGCACCATCACATTTAAAATATTATAAAAACTGTGCATTTTTATTTTTCTTGTTTTAAATCAATAGCAAGGCACGGTTATAAGTTGCGAAAACAGAATTTACGTACGCTTTTAATCAAGATGGCGAAAGCTTGCACAACAAGTATAATCACGTATCTGATATGCAAAATAAAGGGTTTTTCAACAGGGACGCTACAAAAGTAGAGCGAGAGGGACAGCAAACGACGCCATATTTCTTGCCGCTCTTTTGACATTTGTCTTCAGTAAGGTTTGCCATTTCATGATGGAAAGATATACGAGCCAACAACGAGTCAAAATTATTAAAATTTATTGCCGAAATTCGGAGTCAGTGGCCTCAACGTTAAGAGCGTTACGTCCAATTTATGGTCGTCATAATCGTCCTAGCAGATCAACAATTGAGCGTCTAGTGGAAAAAATTTAATCCACAGGCACAGTACAAAATTTTTCCGTGCCAGTGAGACAAAGAAGTGCCCGTAGTGTTGAGAATATTTCTGCCGCTGAGGCTTCAGTTGCAGAAAGCCCAAATGTGTCTCTCACACGTCGTTCTCAAGTATTGAGCATCTCTGTGACGTCGTTGTGGCGAATTTTGCGAAAAGATCTCGGCCTTCATTCTTACAAGATTAAATTGACGCAAGAACTGAAGCCGCTTGACCACCAGAAGCGTCGTATGTTCGTGAATTAGGCTGAGCAACAACTTGAAAATGATTCGGATTTTCATCGAAAAATCATCTTCAGCGATGAGGCTCATTTCTGGCTGAATGGCTTCGTCAATAAACATAATATGCGGTATTGGTCAGGCAGCAATCCACACGTACTCCATGAGTCAACATTGCACCCGAAAAAATTACGGTTTGGTGTGGTTTATGGGCCGGCGGCGTCATTTGGCCGTACTTCTTCCGTGATGATCAAGACCAGCACGTTACTGTGAATGGGGATCGTTACCGTTCAATGAAAACCGAATATTTTTGGCCCCAATTGGTTGATATGGACTTGGAGGACGTGTGGTTCCAACAGGACAGGACAGCCACAAGCCACACAACGAATGTCACAATCAATTTATTGGAAACCAAGTTTGGAGAATGTGTTATCTCACGAAATGGTCCAGTCGCTTGGCCACCTCTGTCGTGCGAAATCGATTCCATACATAATGGCATCAAACGTGCTTTCACAGGAATAAAGAATTTCATTGATAACCAAAACCATTTTCGGTTTATTTAAAAAAAACTTTTGTAGCGCTCTTATTGAAAAACCCGATAGTTTTGTTCGAAAACTTAAATTGATATATGCTTGCATTTTACTCTTATAAGCTGCTTTCAAAAAAAAAATTAAATGCGACTTTTCTGGGCTCAATATTATGTGATGATTGAATTGATCAAAAAAATTATTAATAGTCCACATCATTTCTAATAGTTCTCGATTCTTAAACCCATCCGTTTAAAATATTAAAATCAAATAGGTACTTGAACAATTTTATCTCGAAAGATAACAATTTTTAAGAAAAATATTGGCCAAAAACTAACATCAATCGAAAATTGCTCAAGCATTGGTAAAATAATTATTTCTTACCTTTTCAAAAATATAAAATTTTCTTACAACAAGTAGGTTTCATCCTGTTCTATTGCAAATTGTTTCTTATGCATCTACTGCCCTGTTTTTGACTTTTAAACGTTCATATCTAGGTACATTCCTTTATTTTTTCGAATATTTCCGAATTATTTCACCTATAGGAATTTCTTGTAATTGCATATTCTATCAAATACAGAAAAAAACATCTTTATACCTTCCCCCGTTTAGAAAATAACCAAAACCGAGTTCACCCTTTAAACCAAGATGGCGGAAACTCTGCAAAGAGTTAATGGTAGAAAACTTCGATTTGAGCTTCCTATAAAGTTCTCTAATGTTAACAAGAATTAAAAATGTTTCTCCAAACCTTTTTTTGAATTCTCATTAGAGCTATGACTAAAAGTAGTTAACATTTGATAAAAATACAAATTTAGTGCAAAACTCTCCTTATATAAATCACAAGTTAAAATGATTTATTTAGATTTTCCTTATAAGATTTGTACCGTTTGAGATAATACTGATCCCTTAGGAATATCTTTAAACTCTTATCTACTTAAAATTACTATTGTGCCATGGATATGGAGAGATAAATTATATTAAATTTGCATTTTTTCCAAAATTGAATAGTTTGGTACTCAAAATAATATTCTATTCAAAATATACGTAGATGTGTAATGTAACTCTAATAACAGTTTCTTCTTCTTTGTTCTTTCTTTGATTAAAATATAATCTCAAGGATGAACAGACACATTATCCATTTACAACTGTAGCACTGTATATGAAACTAATTTACTCCCCATACCTACTTAATATCAATTCCTATACAAGTGATCTATAAACGAACTATAGCTCCTTTTTAGCTAATGCAAAGCATGAAGAATTCTTCGCCACATGAAAGGACTCTACACTTCAGCTTTACACAAAGACAACCAGTGTAAGGAATGTTATAGTTTTGCATAAATTATCCTTCGAAGTAGTAAATTTCCTTGATGCAACGTATTTCGCATAATTGTTTCTAGCTACTTTCATTGATTTACTGTTATTTTTTTTTGTTCTTTATTTCTTTGTGACTAGGGGATGACAGTGTAATGGGGGAATCCAATTAGAATTTTCAGGACTTGTCCAATAAGGACGAATAGTGCGCCACACAGACGAAACCAAGGGACTACACCAGTCAGCCAGACACAAATCAACTTGACTTAGTGGAAGCTGGAAGATAGTGTTTAGTGGAAATTAAAATAGATGCAGAAGCATGGCAGTGTTGGATGCGGAAAAAGGGTCGAACGAAGAAGAGATGGATTTTTGTTTTTCTTTTTTCCGCAATTGCTTTCAGTGTGCGTCCGATGTGCCTTTTTGTAATAAGAAAACTTTCGTTTCGTTCGTCGTCCCTCATCAACTTTCCACTTAAATAATCTTCAAAAGTGCCAAAGTTGTGCATTTCTTGATGAAAAAAGTTTCTCCTTTAGTTTGCAGTTTCTCTCTTGTGTTAATTGTTGAAGAATCGATGATGATGATGATGATGATGATGATGATGATGATGATGATGATGATGATGAAGAATAATAATGATGATGATGAAAGTGTTACGTAGTTTGGTAAACACTACTCCTACAAAGAGCACTCATTTATTTTTTAAATGCCACTTTTCAGTTAGATTATTTAATAATTCCTATAGAAATTTGTGCTCTTCCGACAGAAGCACAAAGTTGAATAGTTCATGTCAAAGGATATGATTTTAGATTACTTGTTGTAAAACCGTAGAGAACAAAAATAAAATTAAATCCATCACAAATGCTTATTTATTCAAATCTGAAATTTTAATGCTTCCATGGAATTATAATAAGTTACGGATAGTAATGGTCACCTTTCTTTCTGGAATTAGAGTCAGATATTTTATATAAATGTATGTATGTATTTAATGCATACCTACTGTACATACATACTTTGTTAAATAGGTGAGGTATGGGTGACGGGTCAGGAGTTAATGTTTATTGGGGGCTTGGGAAATCTGTAACATGAATATCTAGGCTGCTTTTAAGGTTTCGAAAATAATTATTTCTTCCTTCAACCATAATTGTTTGAACCATCACTGAACTTCAGTTAGTTCCAGATGTACATAGGTGGTTCAAAATTTCATCCGTTGCTCAGCAATTTTGACTCATCAATTTCGTCGGATCTACTGAGGTTCAACGATGGTTCAAGTTTCAATTATGTTGTAATAACCAAATAAAAGATTGAACCATAATTAAACCTCAGTTAAATCGTTGATATCGGTGAGTAAAATTCGTTGAATCACGAATCAAAGCTTGAATCATGTTTCTTACAACTGCACCTTAATCCGCCAAGAGCAGTGATTTAAACTTGCTAAACATTAAAATACAAACTGGTCCTTAAAGCTAAGACTACACGTCTAAATTTTAGTTATTATCTCTTACTTTAAAGTACTTTTCATATAAGCTGCGAATAGCGGTAGTGAACTGCAAATCATCGTGAATTTTTACATTCCATTCACATTGTTTGGTTACCGATAGATTTCGAATTGCCATAAAATATTAACCCAATGCTAAAAACCCTGAATTAAATTTCCCGTTTCCTGATACAAAGACACCCAAGACTTAAAAGCAAAACGACCAGTACGACTACACCTGCGTTATCAGATACCACCATCAACCAAATAATTTTAAACTTATTAAGGTATAAATTGTTATGAGCTCACACTACATATGGACACTAGGGTGGGTTTTTTCTTGAAATTCTGAGATGGATAGGCATCAAATGGTTCTACATAGAAAAAAATGATCCTAATTTTTTTTAGATTTTTATTTACGCCCCCTGGTCACCCTATTTTCACTTTAAGGTACAAATTATGGGGTAAGGGTGAGTCTTATAAAACACGAAAAAAAAACAATCTAAGATTAAGACGAGCAAAAAAATAGTATCGGAGAGGGGGTCTATTTACCCCCATTTAGGCGGGAGGGATATATTCTCAAAATTTGGTTCAAAATAGAAACAAATTATTAAAAAAAAAATGGAAACACTTACAATGCCACACCTTAGCCTTTTTAAAGCCACGATTCCATTCCATAACATGCTTCCTAAATGAAGTTTTTCTGGAAAATAGCTTTTGAACAAAATAATTTTCAAACTTAAAAATTAATAAGAAAAAATTATAATTTTTTAAGATTAAAGTTATTTTTTCAGAAACTATTTAAAATAAAAACTTTATTTAGGAAGCAAGGAATTGTGGCTTTAAAAAAAGCTAAAGCTTGGCATTGTAAGTGTTCCCGTTTAGCAATTTTTTCTGTTTTAAGCCAAACTTCTAGAAAATTGCCCCTCCCGCCTGAAGGGGAGAAATAGACCCCCTCCGATATAATTTTTTTCTCGCCTGAATATATTCTAAACATCCTGATTGATTTTCGCGTGCTATAAGAATAATCCTTTACCCATAACAAGTACCTTAAAGTGAAAATTGGGTGACCAGGGGGGGGGGTGAAATAAAAATATGAAAAAATTAGGGAAATTGTCTTTCAATGTTTTGAATCAAATGAGGGCTATCCAAGACTAAGTCCAATTAAAGGATAACCCTGTCAACGCCAAAGAGCTTAACAGTTATATCATCTACTGTAGCCCCAATCCCACAGATACATAAATATAATTTATTTTTTTTTTTTCAAGAATCACAAAATATGAATTCTGCATATTTTGTGTAAAAATAATATAACTATAATTCTACAATTCCCAAAAAACACAAAATATACATTCTTCGGTCAGTCCAAGCGTTCCCTTCTTATTTTTAATTTAATTAGGTTTTTCTTTTTTAAAACAATAAAAACTTGCTGGAAAGCAAAATGCTAATCATAAATTTTCTTCCTGTTTTAACCACTTAAAAGGACTGAGATAAAACACACACACTGAAATAAAAAAAAAACACATTTTTTGTTACCAACCGCTACAAGAAGTATTAAATTAAATAATGTAGTATTGTGGCCATTTGCGTTGGGCGCCATTTTAATGTGCAACAGCCAAACTATTTGTTTCTTTTGAAAAAGAATTAAAATTCTAATTTTTCAGGTTAAACTACGTAAATATAAGGCTAGCCCCAAACAAATTGCAACAAAAGAAATTCCTTTGTAGTTAGGTTCAATGACACTAGCCACAACCAACAGGCCCGGCGGATAATATGGGTAGTATAAGTAGCACTACCCACTCGAGATTTTTCGAGTGGGTTAAATACCCACTCCAAATTTGACGGTATATTTACTAATATAGGTTAACCATACCAAGAATAAATATTTCAGAATGCGTTTAACATGAAAATATCAATTCATCAGAGATCATAAGCATTAGCCCAGGAAAATTAGACTTTCACTTAGAAAAATTTCCCACAAAGCTGAATTTTGGAAGACAGCTTTATTTTGACGTCTTCTGAAAAAAAAATATTTACAAGAAACTTTTATGCGTCCCTTTTATAGTATAAAATCAAAAGTGTTATCTTGGCACGCTATAACTTCAACATTAACAAACTTACTGGCTTATTTTTTTATTTTTTGTTGTGAGAAGAAATCCAATCAAGTTATTGACCTAACGCCGGACACCCCAATAACCTAATACAAATCGTACAAAAAATAATTCCCATTGATTGAGGAAATTTTAATAAATTTCTTGACAAAATTTGCTCCATTATGAAGTTCTGTATGAAAAATAATATGTTAGTCTGTTGTATAAAATTACATAAGCTTCAATCAGTACCTTCACATTTTCTTCAAAAATACTGATAGTTTTCGAGGAATTAGGAAAAACAGATTTGTATCCCTTTTTACAATCCCTTAACTTTTTAGGAAATACTTAAGACGTCAAAACAAAGTTCTCCACCAAAATTAAGCTATGTCGGAATTTTATCTGGGCTAATTTAAATTATATTTGTAGTTATGCATAGAATTGGCAACGTTGAACGCGCAGCGGAAAATGTTTACCAAAATTATCGCACCAAAATTATATTTTTTATTTAGGATTAAGACAAAAGTGTTTGGCCGCATTAAGATACTGAACAAAGAACTACAAGAGTCAAGAAGTCAGATTTTAAGAA
This sequence comes from Dasysyrphus albostriatus, assembly GCA_946251815.1. Classification (NCBI taxonomy): domain Eukaryota; kingdom Metazoa; phylum Arthropoda; class Insecta; order Diptera; family Syrphidae; genus Dasysyrphus; species Dasysyrphus albostriatus. The sequence continues at coordinate 83,078,361 of OX276335.1, forward strand.
AAATTAACTGTTTGACAAAAATTTTAAGAAATTTGATGAAAAAGTGTTGAAGTTGTCGCTGAAACTTAGATTTCACGTCAGAGTAGAATTACAAAATGGTTCCATAGATGTATGAACCAGAGTATCTACTTGCAGCACTGTAAGTAGATATACTCGGGTATGTATGTAAGCCAAAAATTTCAAATTTTATTACCCACTCGAGCTGAACATGATCTGCTGGGCCTGACAACCAATATCAAAAAATTAGCCACAGTCCTTAAATTAAATTTGAATGCATTTACGCATATACAGGACGTTTTACATACGATGCAATTAATGGCAAGAGAGTGTAGGTTGCACGAAAAAGAAACTAATTTTAGAGGGGGTCTCTCCCCCTGCTGGAGCGGCTAGTGGTAATAGTAGTAAAAGTACCTCGTGGCATAATGGTTAGTACATAGTGCCACTGCCACCTATAAATAGAAATGTATTGCGTCTTGCGAGGGACTGACAAATCCTCCAAGAGTATACTTGTCATGAATAAGTGCTTCTCATCTAGCCGTTTGGACTCGGCACTAGGCCCTGGTTCTCCATGAGCTGTTGCGCCCCAATAATTTTTTTTTTCTGAGCGGGAGAGGAAATTTTTTTTAGAAATTGCCTTAAACTAGGAAAAATATTTTTAAAAAAATATTGGAACCACGTACAACAGCATGCTCCAGTTTTTTTGGAAAGCCAGAAGTCCAGTAGTTTTTGAAAAATTAGTCTTCAAACATAAGTTTGAAAACAAGTTTGGTTGCTAAGTTTAAAATTTTATAATTTTTTATAGTAGATGGTATTAATTTTAGTATATGGAAAAATTTTAATCAAAATCGTAGGATTCGTTTTGAGAAAAAAAATATTTTCCTTTCCGGTTGTTTAACTTTTGTAAGTAAGGTACCATTTTTTTTTTTCATATTTGCAAATTTTTTTCTAAAAAGAATTTAGAGAGTACAAAAAAAACTCTTAAATATCAAGTTTCAAAAAAATCGATTATATCGTTTTCGAAATATTTGATTCTCAAAAAAAAAATTTAAAACATTTATTTAAAAATCCAAAAAAATATTTTTTTAAAGTTGTCGAGCCGTTTTTGAGAAAAATTCGATTATGCAAAATTGCTAAAAAAAATTGTGTGGCCGGATACCGTCATTTTTGGTTCTAAAAAAAAATGAAAAAACGTGTTGTCATAATCACGAAAAACCAGTTTGCACCAAGTTTGAAGAAAATCGATCGGGTCGTTTAGGCTGCACACGAACAGACAGACAGAATTGTGCCACCCACTTTTTTGGTGCTCTCTATCATCGTAATGGCATGTTTGGTTGTTATCTCACCTTTTTTTTGCACGAATCCAAAACATGCTTTATAGTACCTACATATATCGCAAGTTAAAATGGTGACTTGAAGATTCATATTGGTGTAAACTGAAATCAAAATGTATATCAGCGTGAAATATAATTATTAGAAAATGGGTCACAAGTCTGCTTTTATAACATTTAAACTACTATTATAATTATATACCCAAATTATGTATATCTTTATATTTGACAAGACAGTGCCATGCATTTTATTGAAAACTTAGTGACCATTTATTTTCATTTCCAATCGATGTCTATGGAACTATAATAAACCTACATTTATGTGATAAGGATAGTTAAACAAACTGAATATATTCCAAATGTTGAAGTGTAGGTAGATATGGCAAACATTTAAAAATTATATTCTAGGAATAGCTTAATAGCAACGTCAACGTCATGTTATTTAATATTAATACGGAACATATAATGGTAAACATATTTGTGGTCTGTGGGGCATTGAATATAATTTTCACATCTTGTTGAAGATGTCAAATTTCTATCAAACGCATGAAACCACCAACTTGATGCATAATATTTCAAATTACAAAGAAATTCTAAAACCATCACATTTAGCTGTCAAAATCCAATGAACAATTTGGTCTTTGGTCAGGAGTTAACATCATCATCACATACATAATATTTGAATCATTGATATACATATGTATGTATGTATGTAGCTATTTTAACGTTAATTCTACGTTAAGAAAAAAATAAATTTGGTGGCACAACAGCTCGTGGAGAACCAATGCCTAGTGACTTACAACTCTCAACCATTCCTGTGTGCGTGTTGATGGCAGGAATGGAGGGGACCTACAATTTTTTGCTAAGTCCGAACGGCTAGATGAGAAGCACTTTTTCCTGACAAGTATACTCTTGGAGGATTTGTCAGTTCCTCGCAAGAGGCAGTACCTCGGAAAAAAAACAATTCTGTTTTAGGTGGCAGCGGCTGCGAATCGAACCCAGACCTTTGGCATGACAGTCCTACGCACTAACCATCATGCCACGAGGTACTACAATTCTTCGTTAATATTTAAAAATTAATACAAATATTGATTATGAAACTGAAATTAAATTTGTATTTTTATATTTTTCAATCACATTATATCTAAAATGTCAAGTTTGGAAGTTAAGACCCTTAAAAGTAGCTGGTAAGGAGATCTTCTACCTTAGAAGAGAAGAGATACTATGCAGAATTACTTTTTGAAACTGATTGTGTTTTGATTGAGCAAAATGATCTGTTTCAAAACCCTGATACTGTCAGTATCTACTGCCTTTAGTAACTCGTAGAGTGTTGGAGAGGAGAGAGAGCTGAAAATTGGTATTAAAATTCTTCGATGGATATTTGGTCCTTTGTGCGACAAAGATGAAACTGAAGAAAAAATTCAACCGCGAAATTTATGAGATGTAGATGCAGTCAAAAAGGTCAAAAAGCTAAGAATAAACGGATACGACGGATACAGACACAATCGAAAACTGTATGACTTACTTAGGGTGGCACTAAAGCCCGGAGTGAAGCACGGCCTCAACCAATAAGCTTCTTACAGCCGAGCCAACTCAGTCTCCAGCTAAAAATAAATAAATATATTAAGTGGCGCAACAGTTCATGGAGAACCAGGGGCTAGTGACTAACAACTCTCAACAATTCCTGTGTGCGTGTTGTTGTTGGCAGAAACGGAAAGGACCTACAATTTTTTGCCGAGTCCGAACGGCTAGGTGAGAAGCACTTATTATTCATGACAAGTATGCTCTTGGAGGATTTGTCAGTTCCTCGTAAGAGGCAGTACCTCGGAAAAAAACATTTCTTTTCTTAGGTGGCAGTGGCCAGGAATCGAACCCAGACCTTTGGCATGACAGTCCTACGCACTAACCATCATGCCACGAGGTACTACTCTACTACGGTCTCTAGCTAGATACCTCAATTTCGGCACGCCAAGTTAGTTGAAGTCTTTTTCCACTTACATATACCACCTGTATCTGGAACACTTCACTTTAGTTACTCGAGAGAGGGCTTGCTGGTATCGTTCGCTGAGTTGATAGTGGAGCCTGGGTAGAAAAAGTCTCTGACCAGTTCAAAATTACAAAATTAAAGTTGTCTACGCTCTGCCCAACACCAACGTGTTGGGTATTCTGTCCTTATAGTTTTGCCTTTGTTGACCATTAAACCCTAGGCTTCCTTCTCAATACTCACAAAAGCACCACAAATATCACGCGTTGTTCGTCCAATAATGTCAGCATAAGCGAGTAATTGCACGAACTTCAGAAGGATTATTATTCTTGTGTTGGCTTGAGAGTCGTCCACTATTCTTTCAAGAAAAATGTTGAATTACTCGCATGATACTGTGTCTGCCTGAAACCTTTTTTGACATCAAAGATATCAGTGAGGTCTTTGCCAACCTTGATGGAGCTGCATGCATTCACCACTGTCATCCTTTCTTGGCTTAAGGCCACACTGATATGAACGTATCAGGTTGTTGGCGAATGGCCTCAGGAGTTCACAACGTAAAGTACGGCAGAGATGCCTCTGTAGTTGGTGCGGTCCAGAGGATCTATGATCATATTTTCCAGATGAGTTGGTGCAGACTTCTAACCAATTCATCGCCAGCCACTTTGATATAGCTATTTTCACTTCGCTGAGATCGAGTAGACGGAATTTTTGTTCGAAGTCGTCCAGGTTTAAGGGTGCAATCTGCAAAGTGAATGTGCTGCAGTTTTAGTCCAAAATGTCTAAAAGTCTACAGTACGACCAAATTGAGTAATTGGACACAACGCTTTAATCAAGATAACTTTTGAACCCCAAAGGCTCTGGCTTAAACCAAGCCTTTCCCAAGCCTCGGTGCTCATACCACTCGAACAAGAAAAAAGTAGAATACCCCAGGGTTTCTTGGAAGCTGCAAAAGTCAGAAGATCATCCATTAACATTTGTCGGGTTTTAAGGAATCTATGGGCAAATAAAAAAAAAATAAATTTTGTGGCGCAACAGCTCATAGAGAACTAGGGCCTAGTGACTAACAACTCTCAACCATTCCTGTGTGCGTGTTGTTGGCAGGAATGGAGGGGACCTACAATTTTTTGCCGAGTCCAAACGGCTAGATGAGAAGCACTTATTCATGACAAGTATACTCTTGGAGGATTTGTCAGTTCCTCGCAAGAGGCAGTACCTCGGAAAAAAACATTTCTGTTTTTAAGTGACAGTGGCCGGGAATCGAACCCAGACCTTTGGCATGACAGTCCTACGCACTAACCATTATGTCACGAGGTACTACTACAATCTATGGGCAAATATTTAGAAGAATAAAACAGGGGCCAAATTACCACATCAGTTTTCGGGCAATACTTGACTGAATTATGTGAGTTTGACACTACCGCTCACAATTCGAGCAATCTAGTATACCAAAATTTGAAGTGGTTACTAGTTCATTCGATCACTGATGGCACTCTTTCAATCGATCACTAAAGCGGTAATTCGGACTCAGAATACTTACTCAAGTTAAGCTGGCCTCAATCATTACTCATAGTTAGTGTCCTAATGGTCCACAACTCAATGGGAACCCATATAAACAGAATGGGCATCAGCTCATCAGATTTATGTAGATGATCTCAAGATGCAAAGGTGGTGGAGGAGGGCTCACCTCTTTTCCTGTGTGAATTCCCCAGCCTAGCTAGAACCAGAAAAGCAGCCCAGGTAGAATACTTTTTCGATGAACTGGACGACATCTCTGTCTTGCCACTAAGGAACATCCTAAAATTCTTTTACAACTCAAGATGATCCAGAGAGGCCCCTAACACACATCTTAGCATTCCCCATAATCCCCTCCCTACCCGTCGTCACACCAACCTATCTACACCTTGGGTAGTGTAATGAGATCCGAGTGAGATGATGCGGCTTGTCTTAGTATCACCCCTTCTAACCTAATCTAAGCCTTCCCAAATATTAGATAATTTGATCTGGATGACTGGAAGCAGCGTGCTAGGAACTGAAGAAAATAAAAGGCTGTCGTTCCATAGAGCCCGTGATATCCTTTATTGGAATAAAATCATTTAAAATAACAAATTTGAGTTGCGTGTGTTTCATTCTCCCATCGGTCCAGTTATCTTCTTTGCCCTCGACGGACGTCATATGATGAGTTGGCAACTTTCCGAGGAAATTAAAAATGAACATGTACACTGAACAACTCGCAATAAATGCAATTTCAAATTTATTCAGAAGTAAGACTAGTACAACCCAACATGTCCGCACCTAAACTCTTCAAACTATATCAAATATGTGTGTGCTTAATAATACCGCAGAATTGCAATTGCTTCGACTTCAGTTTACGCGCATTCCTTCTACCACCCACAACCTAGTACTTCTCTTCCTTGAAAAAAAAAAACAAAAAAAAAAAAGAAACACCAAACTTCATCAACTGAATTCTGAACTCATGTAATCCTTTTAATTACAAAGAGTTGTGAAAGTTTGTGGTAGCTTGCAATCGCAAATGCTTTTATCTGTATTTAGTTCATTAAAATGAAACCAAAAACTAACTGAAAATATGCTGTCGGAAATGGTCAGTGATCCCAAATGACCATAGAGAGAGTCCATGTTCTATACATTATAACAAAAGTTACAACTACACACACGACTACATAGAGACATATACAAGCCGAGAAACTCTTAATGGACCTTTTGTGGAGGTAATTAAAGGGATAACATCGTGCGGTATATTGCAGCTCTCTAGGACTTTGTATTATAATGGCTTAGCTAACCACCGAATTACCATCCTTAGTTTGAGTTGAAACCACACCAACATCACTGTTTTTGTCTCTTTGGTTTTTTTAAGAGCTCATTAAAGTCAAGCTGAGACAATAATTGCCAGGAATCTTTTATCTATCTTGGCTGTATTGAAGTCCTAACGACTGACGACGACGACGACGATGGCAATGATGGGACGGGACTCCTCGGCTATTGATCGCCCCATTCTTCACACAAGATTATCACATCAATATACTTCTGACTTTATAATGGACATATCCATTGAGGTTACAATAGCCTTATTTGTTACAGAGCAAAAAAAAAAATCTTACCCAATTATATTATATGCAATCCAGACAGCAGCCGTTGACATCCGGAAATTCTTCATTTTATATCCCAGCCAGTGTCGTCAGCATCAGCGTCGTCGTCGTCCTTGTCATCGTGTGGCTTAAAGGACCTGTCAAATCAAAATATTCGTATAATGGATGAAAGCCATCAAATCAAATGGTATATTATACTCGTAGATATATTTTTTATCCACCTCGAAGACATGAGAGTTCTTAGCCACCATTATGACAGTGTATAGGGCCTCATGCTTTTTTTTTGTGTCCTTTCCCTTGCCATTGCTCCTTCTTTTGTATAGTCAGAATGTGGGGAGAATGCCATGTCAACGCAAGTATTGAATACCAATCATTGTAATGACATTTTTGACATGACACCTAGGAAGGGAAATCCTTCATTATCTCGTTCCTTTTTTTTTCTTATAGAATACAGGAGTCCATAAGGCCCTGACATACCAATGAAGACGGATATGTTTTCGTTTTCCATTTCGTATCTTACTATGTATTTTTTTTTCGTGTGTAGATTTTATAGGGTGTGTTTTGATATTTTTGTAATTTAGGGTAAATTGTGGATTAGCGGTGATTAAAATTTAGAGTCAAGACTTTAATAAAACATAATAGGGCAAATTCATATAATATGTTGTTACTAGATAAAATCAGGAGTTAACCATACTGAAACTTTATCAGGTAAAGCTTTGTCTAGCAATAGCTTAAACAACATCTAAGTATGCCCCAATATCAGTAGCATATCTGTGAGGCTGTTGGACCTTCTTTTCTGACCTCAAACTAATGTCTAAGAGTTTTTATTCCAACTCAGAAGGTGCAGTGCAGATGCAGTGTGAGAGATAAGCTGTGATGAGAACTCGCTCTTGATCGGAAAAATGCGATAGGATGAAAAAAGTGGCGCCTTTGTTTGAAAATTTATTAAAAACAAGTTCGAAAGTAGAATTTTTGAGCCTATATTGAGATATTTTATGTAATGATCGGAACTTATTCAATGTTAAGGTGGAGAAATCTTGATACAGGGTGTCCGGTGGGAAGGTATATTACTTTGTTTTGCCGGCATTTTGGTAAACATTAGTCTTGACAGTTCATATTTGGCAATCGTGAAGTAGTCTCGTGGCAAATTTGGAAATATATATTCCTTAAACCAACGTGTTTTAATCGTAAAAACATTTTATCAAAATCAAACATCGATTACTGTGACGATGAGAAAGTTACGTGAAAAAAACCATAATGAGTGACGAGGCACATTTTCATTTGAATGCATATGTGAATAAACAGAATAGTCAGTTCTGGGCAGTGAAAACCCCTTAAATTATTCATCAGTCACCTTTCCATCCATTAAATGTAATAGTCTGGTGTGCAATTTGGTCAGGAGGAATTATTGGACCTTACTTCTTTGTTAATGATAACGGCGTAACAGTAACTGTGAATGGGGAGCGATATCGTGAAATAATTGAAAACTTTTTAAGACCACAACCGCATGCTTTGGGCTTACAGCCGGGATTACAATGGAGTTACCGCGAGATCTCTTTCCACAAAAAGTTATTTCAAGAAATGGTAATGTTGATTGGCTTCCACGGTCACTTTATTTGACAGCTCCGGACTTCTTTTTGTGGGGATATCTGAAAAGCAAGGTCTATGCAAACAAACCACAAGCGCTTGCTCAACTCAAACAAAATATTCGTGATTAAATTGATGAAATACCGCGTGAAATATGTGAGAATGTAATAAAAAATGTGCTCAAAAGGGCTCGCATTTGTGAGACTAACAGAGGCGGAAATTTATCTGATATTGTATTCCATACATAATTGCCGACATTAAATAAAACATTTATCTATGTATGTATTTAAGATCCATTCTTTTTCATTTAATCAAAAATTATAAACAAACAAAGTAGTATACCTTCCCGGTGGACACCCTGTATAAGCCAATAACATTGTTTTTCAAATGTTTGACATAATCTACTCCCCATATCTTTCTTAATCTTGCTCCTACCCAAAATGTTATTTAATTTATTTTGTTGGAAATTTAGTTTACTTTATTTTCTAATATACACTTTTCTACTAGTTTGCTTTTGCCTAATATCACGAAAGACTTTTAATCATTTTAAAAGCAATACAGCCCTTAAATGATGTTTTTTGGTTACACTTATTGTTGTCTCAATAAATTTTTAAAGTCTTTTTTGTTCAGTCATTCCAGTCAACAACAGCTGATATCTTGCTGTCAGAATAATTTTCCACTCATCTATATTGCTTATTCACTTTTTCTCATAAACTTCGCATGTGAGAGTGAAACATCCTTTTCTTTTGTATCCAGGGATGTGAGGCAAACTTAGTTTAATTAAAATTCCCCAAGAAATTTTTGTTTTTTTTTGACCATTAGTTTTTTTTTTAAATATTCACGAAAACTACAAAAAGGGACCTTTAACCCTCCTCCCGCATAAAACTTTTTAGTATGTTATACCTAGGGTAGCACCCCTACACATAAAATAGCACCCCTACCACAGAGATCATGATTTATTGCATTTATTTTATAATTTTGAGTCTTCAATTACCTAGAAAAACGATTTGATTAAATTTTTGAACGAAAAAGAACACAAACCACACTAAGAATTGGAATTCTTAATACCATAAATGACGATATTAAACAAAAACAAGAAAATATAGTACTCATCAGAAGAAACAAAAATTGACCTTGCTTTTTGACTGGTTTTAAAAAATTTGTTTTACCATCTGATAACACTCTCCAAATTTTTTCATTCCACAATCTTTTCGTTTATGATTTCGTTCTCAAGCCTAGTACGCTGCTGAATCGAAACGAACATTTTCTTTGGCCTCCAACTAAGGAACAAAATCAGAAACGTAATGATTACGAAAAAAAATATGGAGAGTTTTATCAGATAGGTGTCAAAATAAATTAAAGAAGAAAAACAGTTAAAAATCTTTAGTCAATTTTTTTTCTCATTTGATGTAAATTTTTACCATTTTTTTTTTTGTTCTCGTATCGTCCGGTGTGGTGTAAAGGGCTCAACATAATTGTGTGGTCAATGTTTCTTTGGTTCTTTTTCTTAAATTTTCATTTTCAAAAAAAATCCAACAGCAAAATAAAACAAACTATCAAATTTTCGTCTGAAATAATGTTACGGTCAAATAATTGTTTACGAAAAACAAGTGGAGACTTGGATCTAGTAATCTACTACTATTTTCTGTTTTAATGACATTTCACTATCAAGCTGCGTACTAAATAAAGGGTTTTTCAACAGGGACGCTACAGGGACGCTACAAAAGTATTTCTTTCCGCTCTTTTGACATTTCTCTTCAGTAAGGTTTGAAAGATATACGAGTCAACAACGAGTTGGAATTATTAAAATTTACTACCGAAATTCAAAGTCAGTGGCCTCAACGTTAAGAGCGCTACGTCCAATTTATGGTCGTCATTATCGTCCTAGCAGATCAACAATTGAGCGTCTAGTGGACAAATTTGAATCCACAGACACAGTACAAAATGTTTCCGTGCCAGTGAGACAAAGAAGTGCCCGTAGTGTCGAGAATATAGCTGATGTGCCTCTCACACGTCGCTCTCTGTGACGTCGTTGTGGCGAATTTTGCGAAAAGGTCTTGGCCTAAGTCCTTACAAGATTAAATTGACGCAAAAACTGAAGCCGCTTGACCACCAGAAGCGTCGTATGTTCGTGAATTGGGCTGAGCAACAACTTGAAAATGATTCGGATTTTCATCGAAAAATCATCTTCAGCGATAAGGCTCATTTCTGGCTGAATAGCTTCGTCAATAAACAAAATATGCGGTATTGGTCAGGCAGCAATCCATACGTACTCCACGAGTCATCATTGCATCCCGAAAAAATTACGGTTTGGTGTGGTTTATGGGCCGGCGGCGTCATTGGGCCGTACTTCTTCCGTGATAATCAAGACCGGCACGTTACTGTGAATGGGGATCGCTACCGTTCAATGATAACCGAATATTTTTGGCACCAATTGGATGATATGGACTTGGAGGACATGTGGTTTCAACAGGACGGCGCCACAAGTCACAATCAATTTATTGGAAACCAAGTTTGGAGAACGTGTTATCTCACGAAATGGTCCAGTCGCTTGGCCGCCTCGGTCGTGCGATTTGACGCCGTTAGACTATTTCCTGTGGGACTACGTCAAGTCTATGGTCTATGCCAATAAGGCAACGACGATTGATGAACCTCGTACGAATATCGATCGTGAAATTGCAGCAGTATCGGCCGATTTATGCTTGAAAACCGTCGAAAATTGGGTTCAGCGTCTGGACTTCTGCAAGCGTGCCCGTATTGGCCATGCATAAGAAATCAAGTTCCATACATAGTGGAATTAAACCTACTTTTAGAGGAATAAAGAATTTCATTGATATCCAAAACCGTTTTTGTTTTATTTAAAAAAAACTTTTGTTGCGCTCTTATTGAAAAACCCGATACAAAAGTAGATATAAGTTATATATTTTGTCCACGTTATTTTTTTCGAAAAAAATGTTTATGGTCTTTCTAAAGTATGAACATTTAATTTTGTTCGAAAAAAAAATCTTTCGAAAAAAATATTACCCCAAATTTACATAAAAACATATTTTTAAATTTTTTAGGTTTGATTATCTCAAAAAAGGGACATGCAAGAGCAATTTCAAGACCAGATTCGAACTAAGTGCATCAAAGCCCACCAGAAATCTTAAGTGAATTTTCAAAAACAGTCAAAATACGTCAGTTTTCGAATAGCGATTAGGCAGAAATGGGTTGAAAAAAATCGTAGCCACGGATTTATTGGAAATTGTGCAAGCTTTCAGTAGTACTTTGATGTAATTTCCAAATAATTGGTAGTTTTCGAAGGACTAGTGAAAACAATAAAAAAAAAAAAATACATTTTTGTCCATGTAACATCGAAATTTTATTAAAAAACCCCATAAACATAAAAGAGGGACAAAGTCAGAACTACCCCACAATTTGCCCGCCAAGAGCGATTTTAAGCACAGACTGACTGACAAACTATTAGTCCGAAAAAAAGATCGTGCCATTGAATTACTCTACTTTGATCCATCCAAATGGATTGATCATAATCTTCTTCTGAATTTTAATTGTCTTTTCACAAAAGTGGAAGTCAAATATTTCATATCTTCCCCTGGTTGCAAGAACTGGGTACAACTTATCGCCTTTAAGGTCTTAACATTATACTTTTCCAGGTTATTTTCTAGGGTAGGTAGAAATGGTAGCACGGGCGTAACACTCGCCCAGTACCCAATTAGCTCTGAATTGCGCCGTTTTGATACCATAACTCGTTTGACTTGATTCCTTCGGGGGTCTTCCTGATACATGATTGAATGCGAGATCTCCACCTGGGCCTCCGTATGCCCACTCGGCATTACCGGAGGTTTCCAGTCGAGACCAGCATCCACCATGAGTCCAGAGTTCTTTGATTTGAATTAGAACGGATTTGGAATATGGTTTTAGTATATTTTGGGCTATAGCACCAACGTCAAGAGGCGAGACTTAAGACACTCAGTCGATTGGATGGCATCTCACCCAAAGCCAGCTGCGATATGCCAAGCACAGTAGATAGCAGAACGACTAGAGTGGAAGGATCCAACCGATGATCGCTGTCATTGCGCATCATGAAACCCAGCAGAGGCCTGTATTCCGATTGCTCAAGGTCTTGGGGTCTAGGGGGGAATATGATACAGAAGCAACCGATTTTGTCTTAGATCCATTTCGTCGGGTTATTTCAGTTTCATTTCAGAAAGTTCGTTGAGGTCGTCAAAAAATGTCACTCCAAACGAATGTGCTCTCATTCTAGCCAGAGCAGGACATTTACAGAGAAAGAGAAGGACTGTTTCCTTTTCTTGCTGATCATTGCAGTTACGGCATTGAGTATTGTAGGGAATACCCAGTCTCGCTGCATGTTCCCCTACTGACCAATGTCCAGTACAGGTTGCAAAGACCCTAGCTATGTCTCGCCTGGGTCTACATAACAGATCAATTGTTCGGGATTTTTTATAGGTGGGCCAGATCTTTCTGGATATTTTGCATTTGGTCAAGCTATTCCACCTACGATTGGATTCACTAAGGAAGATCGACAGTAAATTGCCCTTCGCAACTCCCAGGGAGATGTTGACTCTTTCCGCAAGTGAGTTGTGAAGGACTGATCCTTGCCTGGCCAGTTCATCTGCCCGTTTATTTCCCTTATTGCCCCTATGGCCAGGAACCCAGGTAAGGGTGATCTTGAGGTTAATATTAAGGGTTGCGAGCTCTTTCCGGCATTGCTGGGCCAGTTTAAACGATGATATAGCCAAATCATTGGCTTTGACTGTCTGTGAGGATAGCTGTATAACGATCTTGGTTTGGGTCTAGTTTAAGTACCCCGCATGCCTCCCTAATTGCAGATACTTCAGCTTGAAACTCACCAGAATAATCGGGTAGACGAAAGGACCTTGAGATATTAAGAGACTCAGAAAAGATTCCTGAACCAACACCACACTCCATCTTTGAGCCATCAGTATAGATAGTTGTGTCAAAGTCTCTCGTGACGACGTCATCATCCCAGTCCTTTCTGGATGGGAATAAGACTTTAAAATCTTTACTGAGTCTATTGTAGGCGTGCGGTAGTCAGTAGGAATTGAAAAAAATTTCAGTGGGAATCAAATTTGTGATATTGCTGTGACCTTAGGGCCTTGCAACCAAACAATTTGATTGTTTGAGTCTTAATGCACTACTAGATACTAGATATTAAGTGTGCAGATCAAGTGGTAAAAGGTGCACAAAAACACTTAAAGCATCCGTTGGGCAAGATCGAAGAGCACCTGTGCTACCAACGCTCGCTTTTCTTTGAACCTTTTTAAGTTTGTCGATGTTATATGCTCTGTTAAGTGCGGGCCACCAGACAATCGAATTTATTATTATATAATAAAATATAATTATATTTTACTGTCTAAAACAGCATTTTTTTTTTTATCAACAACCACTATTGTATTTGAGTCTGAGTACTTATGTGACTTTCCTCGTACGATAATATTGTACCCAATTTTAGTTATTTATTATATGTAACTATTATTTGTAACTTTTTTTAAGCAAATCTTAAACGTTGTGATGAGTTCCTTCATGAAGTTTAGTCATACTTTCAAAAAAGGGTGCTGCATAAATTATCATTCAAAAACCAACTTTTCTATACATTTTCTTGACATTGAAACTTTATACTTCTTCAATTTGTTGGTCCTGTTTAAGGATTTAAAAGAAACATACCAAGGAATTTAATATGAGAGTGAAAAAAGTTTGTTGTCCTTGATGTTCAAACTTTATATCATATCCAACTCCAACTGCATAGGGTTTAAAGTTTTAGATGAGTTTAGAAATTGGTGAGAATGGCATGCATATTGTGACATTAAGAATCTTGTAGATAACTAAGGTTTTCCCCTCCAAATTCTTTTGCTATTATTTTCAGCAAGTTACTGTATTCATAAATATTGGAATTATATTGATTTTAACTATAACTATAGTTAATGAAATTCTAATCAACTCATATAATCTGCGTTATTAAACAAAATTAATTTTTACTAAAAGCTAGATTAATTTTATATTAATGTGTCATCCATCTACATACATTTTCATTGTTATAAATACTCTTGTTTCTATGTTAAAAATCAATAAATAACATTAATTTTTAATTTTTTTTATCACTCTAAAACGATATTGTTCCACGTATTCATTTTGTTTGAAAATAATTCCATAGTTCCATGTCAAAAATACCACACGAGTATTTACAAAATTTAAATTGTATTAAAGGCTTCTCTGATGTTCGAATAGTTGTATGTAAATTTATGTACAAAAATGCACTAATAATACTCGTACATATGAATATGTTTTTATAATTTTTAGAAACAGGGCTTATGTGGGTATTAAAAACAGACTAACAGTTGTTGCAATGAAAATAAATTAAATTATATCCAGTTGTTTATTAAATTAGATTTTGTTGTGATGTGGAAGGTTGGGAGAAGTATGGCGGTTCAATCATATTGCCATCATAAAAAAGGGTATTTTCTATGATAGGTTTAACGAAAGGAATTTTATTAAAATAATAATAACCACAACAAACCAGGGATGATTAAAATTGAAAAATAAATCGAGGTATATACAGACACTCAATGTTTTTTTGTATTGGATTCAAATTAATTAGTTTTTGAGTGCCTGTGGCATAAAAGAATACATATGCATGTATTATTGTATGTATTTGTACATATATATGTGAGTAGGCTACGGTGTTGTAGGTAGTTACAATTTACATTTGCGTGGATCTGATATTTCTGTAAATTGAAAAGTGAATCATTTATTAGAGATGTAAAGGAATACAATCATTTAGTATTGCAATCAATTGATTAAAAAGATTTCCTTTAAAGTACTTTTACTTTAGGTACCTCAGTACTAACTTCAAAATGTAGTTCTCATTCAATCTTTTAGTTTTTTTTTTAAAACGATTTCAGTTAAATTTTTAAAAAAAGCTCTCTCAAAATATTAACAATGTATTGCATATAAAAATTTTGAAATAAATAAATTTTTGATTTAAAAAAAAATACAATTATCTTTTTTTTGAAAATTCAATAATTCAAAAACAGGTTGATAATTTTTTTTCAAAATAGGTTTATTAATTTATTTTAAAATTGGCCTGCCATAACTTTTTTTCAAGAAATGGTACCAACATTTTATATATAAAAATCTGTGTTAAAGAAAACTACTATAGGACAACTTTGAAATTCATGCAAAAGAAATTTCAAGATAACATACTCGTACACACAACGATTTTCTTAATTTTCAATTTTCTCATTAAGGGTGCAAAAATTAAAAAATAAAAGCAAAAACCAAAATTACTCGGAACTAAGGAAAATTGAAGCCGGTGTACCACAAGGAAGTGTCCTGGGACCAACCCTGTATCTGTTATATACAAGGGATATTCCAGTGGACATCAACGCTATCATGGCCACCTTTGCTGATGATACTGCAATATTGGTGCCAGATAAATCCGTTACAAAGGCTACACAAAAACTGTAAAATGCAGTCGATAAAGTTAATGATTGGACGCAAAAATGGCGAATAAAACTTAATGAAACAAAATCGACGCAAACAAAAAAATAAACAATGTTCCAATTCTTATAAACAGTACAACAGTACCTTACTCCAATACTGCCAAATACCTTGGAATGACTTTGGATGCAAAGCTTAAATGGAAAGAGCACATCAAAAAGAAAAAAGACGAGCTAAACTTGAAGTACAGAAAAATGTACTGGTTACTAGGAAAGAACTCTGACCTATCTATCCAGAACAAGCTAATGTTATATAAGCAAGTATTGAAGCCCGTTTGGACATATGGCATCCAACTATGGGGCTGTACAAAAAAAAAAACAAATGCTGAACCCATCTAAAAATTCCAAAGCAAGGTTCTTCGTGGAATAATAAATGCCCCTTGGTATATAAGAAATAGCGATCTACATCGTGACCTTCAAATTGAAATGGTTAGAAGTAAATAAAAAACACGCTGTATCACACAATCAGCGACTGCAAAGTCATACCAACTCCGAAATGGCGACCGTCTTAAATGAACGAGACAATATTCGGAGATTAAGAAGAACCAAGCCTCATGAGCTGATGGTCTAAAAGCTGTGGAAAGTGTTATAACTTAAACTTCCCACAATGCGACTGATAAATTAAGAAAGCAAAATCATTTGTCGATCTTTCATAGATTGGTCCTGATTCACCGGTGGTTTTAGTGCGGTAAGAGTCCCACACTACTTGGTAACGATTCTTACCGTGTGTCTTTTGAAGATTTCCATCGGATAAAAAAAAAAAAAAAAAAAAAAATTAAGAGTGCAAGCGATTTAATGATATTGCATATCAAAATTTAAAAAAAATTGTATTTCTAAAAAAATACCAATGATGCATTTGATGCATTTTTTTTTGAAACAATGTTTAAAAATGTATTTTTATATGTATTTTATATGTATAAATTGATTTACCAAACCTTGTTTTTAAAAATGGTATACGAATTTTATATGTAAGAAATTAATGTTTTAAGAAAACCCCTCAAACGATTAAAAAATTTTGTTTCCATATACTAGGCTCATCGTGAGTGCATGTGTTAGTGGTTAGTAGACTAAGTAAGCTAACAAAAGCAAAAAAATAAATAAATAAACATTAACAAAACTAAACAATTACAAAAGTTACAAAATTAAAAACATAATATAAAACATTTGACTTGGTTAAGAGATAGGCCAAGTTTCCCACACCAAAGATTAAAACTGTCAATATCTGCCTGCAAGCAAACTTGGTCATGATAAGATTGTACTGTTTTGAAAATCTTCATATCGTCAGCGTATATAAGAATATTACTATAGCGTATACATGAAGTTGCATCGTTTTTAGCGAGAATGAACAAAAACGGGCCCAAATGACTTCCCTGAGGTACACCCGAATGAGCACTGAAAGAGTTTGAAAGACAATTTCTGAATTTTACCTGATAAGATCTTTTTTCAAGGTAGAACATTATCCATTTCCGTTTTCTAATGCATTAGAGCATTTATGCAAAGAGGTAAGGAGATTTTCTACCGTAGACTGTCTTCTCACAAATCCATGCTGTTGATCACATATGATACTCTTAGTGTGAAATACCAGGGTCTCGCATACAACTTGTTCAAGAGAGAGCTTTGGAATACAAGAAAGCTTTGCTATGGGCCTATAGTTCTTCATATTATTTTTTTCACCTTTTTTAAAGATTGGTGTAAGAAACGACTTTTTCCAAAATTGGGGAAATATTCTTGTCCATGAAGAAAATTCGAACAAAAATTGAAGGGTTTGAAGTAGTATAAATTTGCCTTTTTTCAATAGTATAGGAGGAGTTCCATCTGGACCACATGAGTAATCATCATTTAATGATGAGAGAAGGTGTAAAATAGTACACGGTGGCACTGGGATATTATTGCAATTAGTTTGGGCATAGGTATGTAAATTTCTAAAATAATCTTCGTCAACGTCTAAGGGTTTGTCAACAAAAGAATTACGAAAATTCTCGGCAAAAGCGTTACAGATATCAATGGTTTCCAGTAACGAGCAATTTTCGTACACGAAGTTTGCTGGATAACTATTTGAGTTTTTTTGAGAATTAACAAACCTCCAAAATGTTTTTGGGTAATTTTTTAGAGAACTACCCATCTCGTTTACATGGTTAGTGTATAGATTGTTTGAAAGAGTTTTTAATTCTTCAAAAAAGGTTATGTAGGAGTTGTGGTCTACTGGTGAAAGAGTTCTTAAGTAGACTTTCCATGATCTGTTTCTTTTATTTCGGAGTGTTCTTAATTCTTTCGTATACCATGAGTGACAAAAGTTCATATTCTTTGATATTTTTAAAGGGATAGTATTATTAATGCAGTTCTTAAGGATGGAATAAAAAATAAAAACCGCTTCGTCAATATCGCTAGACACTGATATACTCTCAATACCAGACCTAGCTATTTCTTCTGAAAGCAACTGAAAGTCTGCTTTTTTGAAGTCACAGGTATATGAGCAATCATAAGGGTTACTGTTTTCAGTAAGGTGATTGCTTAAGTCAAAAATAATATCCAAAAGAGGATAATAGTTATCTAAATTAGTCACCCCAGAACTAGATTCCAGAACCAAAGTACTACTAGCGTCCGAAGAAAATACCAAATCGATAATTCGATGCTTAGAATTTTATATACAGCTTACTTGCTGTAAGTCAGTAGAAATTATTCTATCAAGAAGCAGAAGATCATTTTAAGAAGAAATTAAAGAAGCTTCTTGATAGGATTTGTCATCAGAAGGAACCCACTCAATGTGAAATATGAGTAATATGTTGCTGTTGGAGCAAGACAAGTCAATAACAAAATCTAAGGCTTTAGATAGTTCCACATAAACTGCTTCCGAACCTTTGGGAGGATTATATGCATTTAATAAGTACAAATGTTTGGACTGTATAGTTAGTTTTATACAGATCAATTCAACAGAGAGATTAAAAGCGAAAGATAAAGACGAAGATATAAATTTATTTCTAACTGAAATTAAAGCACCACCTCCAACTCTTTTTGGTTTATCAACATGACGATCTTTTCTATATACTGGAAACCCTTGATTGTCAAGAACACTTGAATGCAGCCAAGTTTCATTCAAAACAAAGATGTCGTGTGAAATGCTTGGGAGTTCATATAAATATCTGCCATTTTGGTAAAAGATGGTAATTCTGCTTAGTTTTTTGAAGATATATTTTTGGACTAACTATATTTATATTTATATATCTTTTCAAGTAATCAAATGGCATACTTGTTTTTGAGCTCTAAGTTTTTTAACTAGTTATTTATACAATTAAAAGAACGATTTAATTACTTTTTCTTTGTTTTTAAATTTTTTATTGTTACTTATCATATTTTAAAAGTTCTTAATTCCAAGCAACTTAAACATAACAGCTGGTACGTCGTGCGATCAAGTCATGTATTTTTGTTTGATCAACACTTATTGTCAACATGATATATAACAGGATCCATTCACATATATATATATATATATATATGGAATATAAAAATATTTTATTTTTATTAAAACGGTACACTGTGGCTTATGCATACTATTATTATTCAAGTGCCAAAAATGTTTAATGATTATAATATTTGGTTTCAAATCGATCAGAAATATACTTATAGGTACATGTGTAGGTAAATGTGCTACACACATATTAATATACTTACTGTAAAATATAAAACTGTACATTCTATTACTACACCAAACAAATTAGAGAAAATATTTTTGATTTAATGAAAATAAGAGCTACTTAAATTAAATTTGAAGCGTTTAGAAGATGAGAGTGTTAAGCGACATTTTTTTAGTTTTGTGTAATCAGCATTTTAAAATTTTCGATTTATATGTTTTTTTTTTTCAAAAAAAAAAATCCATTGCATATGATACACCTTTATCCTTTGCTAAACTTGAATCCATATGCGAAAGAGAATTGCCAGAAAGTGACACAAATTTTAGTTAAAAGACCTTCATATTAGTTTAAGAAAATATTCCAACAAAGCTGAATTTTGGTAGAGAGCTTTTTTTGACGTCTTAAGCATTTCCTAAAATGTTTCCTTAATTTGGGAAGGGGCTTAATTTTTTAGGGGTGGTTAAGGAAGGTAGATTTAGTTTATCTCTATTTCTCGAAAACTGTATTTATTTTTGGAAAAAAGATTAACTTATTTTTCAATTAAGCAATAGATTCTGAGATGCTTGCAAGAACTTCACGGTGGAGAAAATTTTGTCAAACAATTTATTAAAATTTCATTAATCGATGGGCTAAAGTTTTTTTTACGATTTGAGTTTGGTTTTTGGGTGCCCGGGGTATGGGGAAGACCACCATATAGAAAAAGACAATTTAACAACTCGATGAAATTTTCTTTCACAACAAAGTAGTGAAAAACTACATTTAGACAGTAAAATTACAGTAAAATTATCTAAAAAATGAGATATTAACGAACTCTGTACGTTCATTGATCTTGAAGTCATAGCGTATCAAAGAACCACTATTTATTTTGTACTGTAAATGGACAAATAACGGTTTTTTGCAATAAATTGTTAATATAATATTTGTTCAAGAAACTTATGAAATTATTTTAGTTCTCATAAAATATTGAACAAAAAAGATTATAACTATTTTTTTTTTTTCCGATGGAAATCTTCTAAGGACACTTGGTAAGAATAGGTACTGAGTAGTGTTGGACACTTACCGCACTGAAACCACCGGTGAATCAGGACCAACCTATGAAAGATTGACAAATGATTTTTCTTTCTTAATTTATAAATCACATTGTTGGAAGTTTTTAACTTATACCACTTTCCCAAAGCTTTTAGAAACTCAGCTCATGAGGCTTGGTTCTTCTTAATCTCCGATCACTGTTTCGTACACTTAAGACGCTCTCCATTTCGTAGTTGGTATGACTTTGCAGTCGCTGATTGTGTGATACAGCGTGTTTTTTATATACTTCTAACCATTTAAACTTGAAATTCACGATGTAGATCGCTATTTCTGATATACCAAGGGGCATTTATCATTCCACGAAGGACTTTGCTTTGGAATTTTTAGATGGGCTTAGCATTGGTTTTCTTTGTACAGTTGGATTTGGATGCCATATATTCAAACGGGTTTCAATACTTGCTTATATAACATTAGTTTGTTCTGGATAGATAGGTCCGAGTTCTTTCCTAGTAACCAGTACATTTTTTTGTACTTCAAGTTTAGTCTTCTTTCTTCTATTATTTTGCTTAGTCTTTTCAGAAGCAGTTTTTCGAAAACTTTTGCCATGATTGGTATAAGCGATATAGGTCTGTAAGATGTTACTTCTGTTGGTGGCTTACCTTGTTTAGGTATAACAATGACTTCTGCAATTTTCCAATGATGTGGCACATATCTTAGTTTAAGGCATGCATTTATTATAAATTGGAGTTTTTTGAAGGCTTTTGAAGGCAATTCTTTCAAAACCTGAGCAGTTATTAGATCGTACCCTGGTGATTGTTTGTTAGACAACTTATGTTGACACACTCTTCTTACTTCCTTGAGCGTGACAAAAGGAATTTCACATTCGTCGTTTCTATCAACAAACTGTAAGGGATCTGTAGCTGTGCTTGCTGGAAATGGCTTACAAACATTCGCGAGATGTTCAGCGAAGAGATCAGCCTTTTGTTTTGGGTTTTCCGATCCATTTATTATCTTGAGATTTTACTTGGGGGATTTGTGTCTGTGGTATTTTTAGGCACTAAGCTGCTTTCCATAAGGAGTATTCCGTAGAAGCATCCACCGTCAGACTATTCAGGAATCTACTAAGTGAATCACTTTTAAATTCACAGATTCTTTTCTTTACTTCATTGTTAAGACGGTTAAAAACTGCCTTATCACCTGGAAATCTCGTAGCTTGTCATTTTCTTCGAGCTCTTCTTTTCTCCAAGATCAGCTCCTTTATTTCGACAGGATATTTTATTTCTTTTTCTCTTGAGTTCGAAATTGTTGGAGTACTTTCTTCTGCAGCCTGTTACACATCAGCAATAAATTGTTCTACTTGATGATCAATCTGTTCATTTGTTTGCATAGGGGATCTTAGGTTTATAAAACTTTCAAGTTTGTCTCTGAATTCGTTCCAGTTTGTTCTTTTATTCACGAGCTTAAGATTTCTTTTTTCTTTTATTTCTGCTTCGCTCAGTGATAATATTTCTGGAGTATGATCTGGCGATAAATTGTAATTACTTTCAACACTTATATGGTTTCGTTTAATATCTTTAACTACGAAAAAGTATATAGGGTCTGGTTTTTTGTTAGTATCAGATGGCCAATATGTTGGTGAGCCAGAAGAATAAAATTCGCAGTTGTCTTTGCGATCTGCTTGATATAGCCGTTTACCTTTCGGTGTTATTTGCCTTGATCCCCCTAGATTGTTTTTTAAGAGCAACTTCTTCGCTTAGCTGTTTTATGTTTAAATTTTGTCTGTCAATCCTTTTTAGGATAAGTTCAAGCATTTCTTTAATAGATGTTTCTTTGTTCTTCCGCACATTTTTAACAATCTGGGAATAGGATTTATTTTCATCACTTTTGCTTAGTGCAATTGCTTTTGCCGGATGGTTTTTAGTTTCGCTTTCAACGGCTACTTTTTTGCTTTCAGCTTTTGCTATTGTGTTGGTTGAGGCTTGGAAGGCTTTTTGAATAAGGTCTTCGACAATATCTTTGGCAACACGTGAAGAGTGGAGGCCTCTTGCTACTACCTTTATCGACCTTCTAGCTTTATTTTCATACTAGTGCTACTGAATTTTTTTTATTTTTTTTTTTTCAGTGATAGATCTATAGGCATCGGTGTCTTTCTTCAACAATGACTTTACAATTGCCTTTATTGTATGATGTATATTTACATGCCTTATTAGTGCATTTTTCTACTATGTTCTTAAGCTCACCAAACATTGTCAATCCGGAAATCATGATTGGAGGTGGTGCAGTTTGCCTAGCAAAAGACTTCTTTTGGGATACATCTTTTATTTCATTGTTTGATGTTTTCGCTGTTGCAGCAATATCCGCTTTTGAAGCTATCTGCTAAATTTTTTTAACAGTCTCTGGGCTACCTTCTCTTTTCCGTTTCTTGGATTTACGTTTATTTCTGTTACCATTTGTCTTAAGAAAGAGCTCTTCCTCATCAATATGGTTTTTGGTGGGCTTTTCACTTGAAGTATTTTTGGATGGACTAGTCTTGTTGTCGTTTGAGGTCTTCTTGTCCAGCAGGCTGACTTTTTCTTCAAGTCTCTTAACTTGTTGCTGAAGACTTTCAACGAGGACTTCAAGTTGTTTTCTGGCTATTATTACTATTTGCTATTCCTCGAAATAATTTTCGGATTCAACTTGATGAATCTCGTTGCTTTCTTTGGAACACTGCAGATCTTTTATTTCGATCTTTTCATAGATTTTGGTTCCTTTTTCGTTAATGACTTCCTTGTCATTTGATTTTGATTGCCTAGGGGTTTTCGATGAAATGACCTTTGAGAATATTTTTGGTGGAGTCCTCAGTGTTTTAAGACTCCGTCTATTTCCTATAAGCAATAATTGATCCTCCCCAGAAACCATAGGACCGATCCCTGAAGAGAGTGGATTTAACAGTTTATCTGGATTGTCACCTGGGGAAATAGACACTCAAAAAAAAGGAGGTATAACCAACCAATTCCTGGTTTATTATACCTGATTTTCAGGTTGTTATTTTTCAACTCGGTAGATCAGGTTAACCTCGTGGTAGTAGTACCTCGTGGCATGATGGTTAGTGCGTAGGACTGTCATGCCAAAGGTCTGGGTTCGATTCCCAGCCGCTGCCACCTAAAAACAGAAATGTTTTTTTCCGAGGTACTGCCCCTTGCGAGGAACTGACAAATCCTCCAAGAGTATTACTTGTCACGAATAAGTGCTTTCTCATTAGCCGTTCGGACTCGGCAAAAAATTGTAGGTCCCCTCCATTCCTGCCAAAAATACGCACACAGGAATGGTTGAGAGTTGTTAGTCACTAGGCCTTGGTTCTCCACGAGCTGTTGTGCCACCAAATTTATTTATTTATTTATTTAGATCTGGTTAACGGCTTAGCCTGATACCTGATTTTAATGTCGTGTTCAATCAACGTTGGTTTCAGGTAAATTTAACACTGCCTTAAAAAAGAAAAGCTATAAATTTTACCTGAGAATCTTGCTAGTTTTACCTGTAAATCTAGTTAGCTTTACATGAAAATCTAGTTCAAAAACATGAAAAAAATTTTCAATGTCCTGTTAATTTAACATGATTCAATGTTGAATCAATCCTGTATCCGATAATTATTTTGTATTGGATCCATACTTGTAGGTCCCATCTCTAACACTACTCAACGTCCAATTTATTTTGCATTTTTCTGCAAGTATAGCTGTAAGTATAGAAATTTATTACTATGTTTATTATTTTATTTTAAAAATACTTGGTGATATTTACTAAGTTTTGAACTGGGAACCTCTCACACATGGATATAGTACGCATCCCCTGGGCCAATTTGCTGCATAAAAAACTTGTGCCAAATATCAATAAGTTGAAACTGACCTTGTTTGGATGGCTTGAGTGTGTATGTGCTTTAACACTGGTGTCACGTTGAAATTAACTGGCAGAATGTTTCTTTAACCATGGCTTGTGAGTGTGTTTCAACGCTGGTAGAGGGCTAGTTTAACAGGTAGCCAGGCTAAATTTAAATAATTTTATTTGGATGGCCTTTGTGTGTTTGTTTTAACACTGGTGTCACGTTGAAATTAACTGGCAGATGAGATTAAATTCAACAGGTAAACATTGTAAAAATAACCATATAAAATGTTACTTCAACCTGATTTGTGGTAAAATATAAACTAATAACAAGCAATGTAAAAAAAACCTGATCTCAGCTAAAATTATTATTAAAATTTCTTGTTTACCAGAATTCAGTGTTAGAATAACAGTTCATCTTCTTAAATCAACTTGAATATGGTAATATAGGCTGCCAGGCTAATTAAATATAAGGTCATTAAAATCATCAATATATCAATATATGGGATTATGCACCTTGTAAATTTAACAGGGCCCAGGTTAATTATTTACCTGACTTTTTTCTCTGAGTGTATCTGTTTGTTTTACTCATTGCCATATTTGTTTTCTTGTAACTTTTGTTTGATAACTATAAATATCTTACTTAATTCTTCTATTCAAGGTCTTAAATATAACTGCCCCTATGGGATCAGATGCTGACCAATGAGCCACAGACGCTCTTGGGTTTCATGGAGAGCTGGTTCTTTAGAGCGATGTTTTATTTTGTGCTCCTAGTTTCTGAGAAGGTAAGAAGGTGGTATCTCAATAGATCCAACGCTCGTCGTTAGTTCACCTAATTGGATATCCAGCGGGCACCACTTGGAGGTAACGATGTGATTCGGCTCCGCCATAGAGTGAGAATAGAGTGCGTATGGAAATAAATTCATTTCAGTTCATTGAATTTCAAGGCTTCCTTCAGTTGTACGTCACTCAAGAGAAACCTGCTCATACCTATAAATACTTAAAAGGGCTAACTCATATAGATTAATTCTATTAAATGGTGTACATTTACAATACATGTGTCTAACGTTTGAATTAAAAACTTTTTTTCTTCCTATAATACTCATTCAGTTTTGCAGAATTGTAATTATATTATATTGTAGATGTGTGTCCATGTCCATACCTTCCTTCCTACGTACCTACATTGTTTCTATTAAAAATAGTTCTAAATGTAAGAGATTATAAAATACATACATATCAGTATACATATAGAAATATGTATACAATAAAATGTAGATATCCTTACAAAATTGGAATTACTCATGTCGTGTCCTTTGTCAATGTAATACCTTTGGATGGATCCCTTGTTCCCTGATTTCATTTCATTTTATTTCTCCACTTCAACAAGCTAATGTTGTAAATTAGTTTCAGACTTCAATTCAAATCGGATTTTGCCCGTTTCGTTTTGTCCTTCTGGACTTGGGCTACTCTATCTAACCTATATTCCTTTCATTTTATTCGAAGTTGTTGCTCGTTCATGTAATTATTTTTATCCTCACTACAAATGTATTAAAAAAGTTTACTAGAAGGAAAAGGGTATAGTGGCATCATTCTTTAAAAGGGGGATATCTGCTTTATTTTAACCTTTGTCAATCGTTTGTATTGGTAGTTCTACAGAAAATTGTTAAAGTGTCTCTAAATTTTGGAAGGCTGTAGAACCATTTTAAGTTGTTCAACCATTTTGGTCGAAATTTGAAAAAAGTACCCAAAGTAAAATTGCACCAATGGCACTCAAATAAAAATAACAAAAATGTCCTTTAAATACACAAAAGTTGTTTTTTGTAAATGAAAAGACGTCAATGTTATAAAAGTCTAAAAGTTTGAGCTTGCATTTTATTTTTCCTCAAATTCTCACAGTCGATATTTGGCGAATAAATACAATTTTCAACAAAAGGGAATCGGTATGGGCTTGTTTTTCTCAAAACAACTTTAGTTGTTTTTTTTTGCGTCGAGCTGCCTTTATGTACTTTTGAAAAACACACTCTTAGCCCTGGTTCACACGGCAATACAAGGCACGTTTTTTTGCGGTTTGAATCCAAGTGGTAGTATAAATCCAAACAGAAAACGTACAAACGTGCGTCGTTTGAAAGGTTCTATGTAGAATGCATACGTCACTGATCGTCCACACAGATTTATACTGCAAGAAAACTTGCGGTGCATTAGCGTGTGTACCAGGCCTTATTCGGACTATCCAATTCAATCTAAATCCCAGCAAAATGGATAGAAAAATATCTCATACCAGTGTGCTCTTTACCACTCCAAATTAAAAAAAAAAAAACTCAAAATTAGCCGCATGTTGCCAACTTCACCCTAAATACTACTTCACAAGAAAGAGATGGAAAATAAAGGTTTTCTTGCATAGCATTCCAATGAGATGCTTCACGGACAAATTGGAGTGCTTTACGTTGACAGGAAACAAGTGAATCGCATTGCATTTCGCAACAAAAACTAAAACAATGCAGCAACTGCTTCTTTTGCCACTTTGATGGGAGTAAGGTAGGTACAATCGGAAGTAGGGATTCCATGACAAGTGACCAAATGGCTGAATACCACTGGGGTAACATATATTACAACGTCCTTGCTATTTCCTCAATGGATAATTCAATCCTTTTAATAGTTCCAATTGCTCTCGTTGCTATACTATCTTCATTCTTGTTCAATTAGTTAGATATTCTTTACATTTCTTTTTTTTTTCATTTTTAATTTTTTTTTTTGTTTTGTCGGCAAGTTGCTAAAGTCCATTTTAGCATCGCATGTGTTTTATGCTTAAGTGGATTGAGTGAACTAGGTTCGGTCGGTTGGTCTATAACGGATGAAAAATACGAGTACAAAGGATATACGTGGAGATGCAGAAACTAGGAAAATGAATTTCTACTTGCATTTTATTATATATCAAGAAGATTTGTGTTTTTTAATTAGCAACTATACGAATGACTAAGAAAAGCAACGGATTAATAAAAATCTTATTTAGAAGTTGTTGTTGTGTATAATAGAATAGATGGCGTGGTGATTCAGTTAGTTTGTATGGAAAGATTTAAGGTAGAACCCACCAAGCATCAGAAACACCTGAGTTTTACTATATGTCTGGTTTTAAAATTCACTATAGTCCGTAACTGTAAAATAAAAACCTTTTTGTTTTTGTGTATAATATGCAATTTAAGTTTCTGGAATCGTAAAATGTAGATGTGTTAAAAGACATAAAATTATCCTAACCAAAAGTTGAGTAGGTAAACTTGGAAGATGTATACTACTTTATTAAACTGACCAAGCCAGTTAAGGAGATAGACCAGCGCCAAACCGGCTTGCAAAGGCCACAAGTTGGAAAAATTATTATTGAAAAATGAGTGATGGGGGAAAATTTGGATCAATAGTATATAAAAGGGGAAAAATAAATTTCCCCACAGCAGATGACCGGAAGTGGGGTGGGTGGGTGAAAATGTGGGGTGGGGGTGTGAAAACAAGCTTCTTTTTTACGATTTCTGGCTAAAGTAAAAAAGTTGTAGACCTACAAGAGAACTACAACTTTTACTCGGATCATTTTTTTACATAACCTCAAACATATTGATAAAAATACCAAAAACTATTTTTTTAGTTTTTATTTTTATCTTCGACAAAAATAATTTGATTTTGATGAAATTCGGTGAAAACGTACGTTATTATGTTTTGAGCAAGCTGCTGTAATTTTTTTGGATCAAAATATATATTTTTTTTTGTGAATTAAATTTGAAAAAGTAGACTAATTTTCAATCACAAAATTTTACGATTTTTTTTTTTTTATTTTTGAAAATCTTTGGGCAGCATTCTTTTTGTTAAAACCTCTTTTTATGAAAAAACATAGAAAAAAAAAAACGTTTTTTCAAGTTCGATTTTTCCATAAATGCCATTAGTTAGTTAGCTAGGATAAATAAAACAAAAAATAATTGGTACCACCATGAGACTTAGTAAAAACCTATCATGTACTATGAGAAAGTCTTTAAAAATATTTCACATGGAAGGGTGTTTTAATGGGGGGGAGAGTGTCAGAGGGGGAGAGAAGGGGAAGTTGTGGTGTATCAAAGGAAAAAATGTACCTTGGTACAACCTAAGTATATGACAAATGTTTTTAAGGAAGTTTTTAATGCTTAATAAAATGACATAAAAAGAAAATCGATGCGGACTCCGTGCAAAATGTTATTACTATTTTTATGTAAGGATAACTATATTTTCAGTATGAAAGTAAGATATTACCGAAACCTAATTGAAAATAATGGTCCATCGATGAAATGTGGCATAAATGGTCCATTTGTCATAAGAAAACAATAATTAGAAGAATTCATAAAAACATTTATACAAGGTGGCGCAAAATTAGTCACCCGATTTTGTTTTTGAATAACTTTGTGCCTAAATAAAAAAAATTGATTTTGGTTAGTGGATATATTTATTTAAACCTTTAGAATTTGTTCTGTTAAGTAGAAAATATTATATCTGACAAGTAGCTGTCGCCAGTGTTGATACACATTTATGCCCGTTTTATCGCATTTTGCACGACTTTTTTTTCAAAACTTCCGGTGATAAAAGTTCGCATTCATGTCGAATATTCTCCTTTAGGGCTGCGATTATCTGAGACTTGTTGACATAGACCTGCGACTTCAAGTAGCCCCAAAGGAAAACGTCTGGTATGGTTAAATCAGGCGATCTTTCTGGCCATGCCAAATCACCAAATCGGGAAATTACTACTGGCAGATTTTAAGTAAAAAAAATAGACGCAATTATTCCACGCTCTTGGGAAAAATAGCGGTTCATTGATTTTCCAAAAATATTCTACAGATATCTATTTTACAAAATTTCAAATATGATTGACCTACGACGCACGTCATTTGCAGAAATTGTGGCATCCTCCGATAGGATGATTAATTTTGCCCAACTTGTATATGGGCGAAAATGTGGGAAAGGGATGTGAAGAAGATGTTTTTGTACGATTTTTGACCTCTTGTCGAAAAAAGTTTTTGATTTTGTTTAATCTTTAATTTAAGTATTTATTTATTTTTGTTTGTTTTAATTTTTCATGCTAATATACATATGTTGTTAACAGTTTATTATTCAACCACAAATTATTCCAACACTGAAATATAATTATTCGAGTTAGGAAGAAATCGGAGGAGATGTATCATGTATATAATATGTAAAAAAAAAAATACTAGAAATATAAGCAAAAACTAAGGTTTTGGAACGGTACGAGTTGATAAATAAAAATAAATATAAATATTTTTTCATGTCCAAAAATTGTCATTTCAATAGATAAAATTCAACTTCTACAATAAATCTACCTATAGATTTATTGTTTAAACACATGGAATCTCAGCAGTATGAACCCTAAACGGCTAATCAACATCTCTTATTACATTTTACAATAACATTATCATTTTGCATCCTTTTTAACAATTCATTTAATTGAACAATGAACAATTACTATCATTTAAGGAAAAATCGAACATGAAACAATCGTTTTCTGAGCTATGCCATTTTTGACAATATTTTTGCATATAGTGTGATTTTGTTGTCGTCCTAAATTTGTCAAAAATTACAAATTTTTTCGTCAACTTTTTGGCTCTGAAACTTTGGCACCTCATATATGGGAAATTTTGATATTTGAGAATGCCATCTAATTGGTCAGTAATTAGTCAGAAAAGGTCAAATAGGGCTAGAATTTGGATAACTTGTAATAAAGGCATAAAATTTCTCAAGGTCATTCAAGTTCTCACTCGATTTCTGGCACCTCATTTAAGGGGAGTTTACAAAAAAAGTATGCCATCCGAATGATCTCTAGATCGTTATAAAAGGTCAATTATTTAAAGTAATTGGTCAGCCAATGGTTTTTTTTCTATGAATTTTCAAGATTTGTTTGAAGGTCATTTGGAATGCCACTTCATGGTCATAAAAGGTCAGCCATTTTCAGCAATTGGTCAACCATACATATTTTTTAATGAATTTTTAAAGAATTAAAAAAAAAATTAAGGTCTTTGCGGTTTTTGGCACCTCATTTATGGAAAACTTGCAAAAATTGTTTTTCATCTGAAAGATCTCTAGGTCTATAAAAAAGGTCAGCTCGTTTCAGTAATTGGTCAGCCATAGATTCTTTTTTACGATTTTTAAAAGATTTTTTTTCTAGGTCACGAACGTTTTTTGGCAAAATCATAACAACAAATGGCTGACCAATTACTTTCTGTCAAAACCTCGTAAGTCTTAAAATGCCATTTTAAGGTATTTTAGATCAACACAAATCACTGAATGACATGGTTCCTTTTGGGTCCATCAACCAATTTCAAAACCTTTTACGGTCTAAGAATCCCATTTTCTTAACCTTTAAACTGATTTTTTGTGTCTTCTAATCAATTTTTCAAAACCGACTTACGAGGTTTTGCCAGAAAGCCGAAGATACTCGTATGTGAAAAAATGATGTTGAGTAACTTTTTTCGGTAGGAGGTCTATTTAAGCCAAAAATTATAAAAAACCTCGTTTTTACCCTCCACCACACATTTTCGCCCACCCACCGCACTTGTGGTCATCTACTGTGGGGAAATTTATTGCTCTCCTTTTTTATGCTCTTGATCCTAATTTTCCCCATCACTCACCTTGTGCTAATATTTCTAATTGACACTGGTCTATAAGCATCGTTAAAGGTACTCGTAGATACTGAATTTTTTTTAATGTTGACTCCAATAAATATAACAAAAAAAAATACACAAATCAACAATATTTACCGACCTCTTCCATAAAACTACATTTTTTGGTTTTTTGATTTTTCTCATTTTCAGCTGAACGGATTTAGACCTATTGAAAGGAATTTTTAAAAAGGAACAATAACATGCAAGAGTTTCTTATTGTTAAATATGTGTTTGCTTAAAACCGAAAATGCTACTAAATTCACCTATGCGTTTCTGAGAAAATGGTCACACTAGCCATTTTTCAGTATTTTTGGTATAACTTCGAAAGTAAGCTGAATTCGTCAATTTAACATTTAAAACTTTTTGTTCAAAATTTAATTTTCTATTGAAATGGATAGTTTGAAAAATTTTATAAAAAAAATTAAGTAGGAAAATTAAACAAAAATCAACTTAAGAAAAATCGAAAAATCTGATTTTAAATTTTTTTATTTTGGTTTTTGTCAATTTTTCTTTTACAATTTTCAAACCATCCACTTCGATAGAGAACATATATATTGTTTTATATAAAAAATGTCAATTTTGACTTAGTGTGGCCATTCTCTCAGAAACGCATGGGACATTAAGTAGTATTTTTCGTTCGTTTTAAGCTTGCTTATGGGCCAAACAAAGCTACTCAAGCCCTTGCACGTTATTGGTTCTTTATACCCTTATTTTCCTCTATCTGAAAAACTATTTAAATAAATTTTGAACGTTAAATTAAAATTATATTGAAATAATATTATAAATTTCATTTTTTGACATTTATTTTAGTTTAATCAAGTATTTAGATTGCATTGTTTTTTCACTGCAAACTGTTACAAAAAACTGTCATATCGCTTTTAGGTTAGGTTAGGTTAGGTGGGGTGATGATGCGGCAAGCCTCATCACCTCAATCGGATCTCAGTGAATACATTGTGCCCACCAGGGTGGGGGAAATGTAGGAATGGGAAGCTTAGGAGGGAAGGTTAAGTGGAAGTTTTAGGTTTTAGGTGCCTCCCTAAACCATCCTGATCTTTGGACGAAGTTGAGGATGTTTTTTAGTGGCAAAGACGAAATATCGCCCAATTTGCCGAAAAAGTGTTATCCGAGGGCATTTCTCCTATTAATAGCTAGGCTGGGGCATTCACAAAGGAAGTGATATGTCTTCGTCCTGACACCCTCTGCATAAGTCAGATGTGCTGATGCCCATTCTGCTCATGTGGGTTCCCATCGAGTTGTGACCCGTAAGGATTCCAACCAAGAGGGACAGTCGAGGTCTGCTAAGTTTCAGTAAATATTCTGTTTTTTTCATTGAAGTATCTGGCCAAAGACTTCTTGAAACTCGACAGGTATCAATAGTTGACCATCTGTCATTAGCGGCTTTGAGAAAACTTTGGTGAATTCTGTACTTTTCTTGCTCCAGTGGCATTAGTACCCAGGGAATTTGGCTCGGTTCAAGTGATGAACCATTTTTGGCCAGTTCATCAGCCACTTCACTCCCAAAAATGTCGCGGTGTCCTGGGACCCATCGAAGGGTGATAGAATTTGTTACGCCGAGTAATTTTAATTCACTACGGCAACGATCAACTAGTTTTGACTTCGTGACAATTGACGAAATGCCGCCTGGCTATCTATGAAGATGTCAATGTTTTTGTTCATCAGTTCACATCTGGAAAGGTATTTTGCGGCCTCGCAAACTGCAAGCACATCCGCTTGGAAAACACTGCACAAATTTGGCAGCCTCAACGATATGTTTAGGGGTGGATTTTCTGAAAAGATGCCTGATCCTACCCCAGCGTCCGTTTTGGAACCGTCTGTAAATCTGTCGCATATCGCATTTAACAGTCGACTTTTATGCTTTTAAAAATTTTTTCCATTAATTTCAATGCATTTTTATCATAAAAGCAAGTATGTGCGACCCAGTAGTTCAATTGTTTTTTGTCTGCTATCCCTAACGAGACCAAAAGAATTCTGGATTAAAAATTAAATTTGGTCCTCGTTGTCGTTTTTTATATGGTCTCAAGATCAATCTTTTAAAATTACTTAAAATAAATGAGTTTGATTAGGTATACCTAATGTAGGTTGCTTGATTCTGTATAAGAGATAACTACTCTCTTTCTCTAAAAATTAAAGAAAATACAAAAAAAATTAATTGAAAATATCGAGTTATCACCACAAATTGTTTAAGATTTATATCAAAATTAATAAAAAAAAATGCAACTTTAATATAGAAATTAAATACTTTTAAGGGTATATAAACATAAATGTGTTTAAACAGTCAACAAAATAAAGTTTTCAGACCATTTAAATATTTCTCAAAAAGCTTTGAATTGTCTTTTAAAGCAATGGTTCTTTTCATTCGATAAAATAAAAAAAACAAACAAAAGACCTTTGACTACTCACTGAATACCCAATGCAATGTCAAACTCGCAACTTAACATAGTAAATTTTTCCAACGTTATATATATTTATTTTTTTTATTCGTTTTTATACTTTCTTTATAAATTAAATACTATTCTTCATTTTCGTTAAGAATTTCAATGAAGGACAAAAATCCCTTTGACGCATTCCGCCTGGATTAACTTTTTTTTTTTGCTCATTTTTTCCCCCAATGAGTAATGAATGCAAAGGAATCCCGAAGAAGTGCTTCAAGGAGCAAAGTCAAAAATCCTAGTTAATTTCATCCGTATAATACCCACTTACAAAATTTGGAATGCTACTTTGCCGTCATCATCGTTGCCGTTTGTATCGTTTTTGTTTTGGTCCTTGTTGTCGAATTCTTAAGTTGGTCTGTTTTTGCTAACCATACTGGACTTATGATTGGTAGCTATTTACTTTTGTCATTTAATGAAATAAAAACAAAAAAGTAGGTAAGTATTTTATTGCTGTGCTATTTATAACTATAAATGATCTGTGGGGAATGGAGCTCGTAGCTTGTGAGGAAATTAGCCTTGACTGCACAACCAAGTTAGTTGCTTTTAAGTAGTTTACCATACATAAACGAGTTACATTTTTAGTTCCAATATCACAAGTAAGAAATTACACTTATGGTTCTGAATTCTATTTTTTATAATTATTGTTTTGGTATATTTGGACCATGATTTGGTCCGCCGCGCCGGATATACAAAACAGCCAAGCAACTGGCATGTGGTTATAAAACTGGCACACAAGCTCTTCACAACAGTGAAGGGAATCTAGTCACCGAAGCACAGAGAATTGTAGAAGTGTTTAAACATTTCCAGCAGCTGCTCAATGGGAATTCTGTAGAGGAAGCAACAGGAGATCAAAGAAGCATGAGACCAGTCAATGAAGATCCGGTCCCAGCGCCCAGAAAAGATTAAGAAAGCCATCCACAAGCTTAAAGAACAATCGAATCCACCGGCTCGGATGGCCTACCTGCGGAACTTTTCAAGTATGGAGGAAATGTCCGGGTAGGGTGCATGCACCAGCTCATCAACCAAGTGTAGGAGGAGGAATGTATGCCCGCTGGCTGGTCAATTAGCTCCATATTACCAATCTATAAAAAGGCGATCCTATGTCCCCCAAAAACTACAGAGATATATCCCTGCTTAATGTTGCATAGCGTCTTAAACCTTTCTGCAACACTATGATCGGCACGTACCAGTGTGGCTTCAGGCCAGGCAGATCAACGATAGACCAAATCTTCTCATTGAGGCATATCCTGGAAAAGACCAACGAATTTCAAGTCGAGACCCACCATCTTTTCATCGACTTCAAAGCCGCATATGAAAGCATAAGTCGCCAAGACTGGCGATGTCGGAACTCGAGCCAGCTATGCCACATGACGTTACAAAATACACGGTGCAACGTTCAAATAGGTAACTGCTTATCTGAGCTATTCCAGACATGTACAGGGTTCTGACAAGGAGATGCCCTATCATGTGACTTCTTCAACCTAGTCCTGGAGCAGATAGTTCGCAAGAGTGGTGTTACCTTGAAAGGCACTATCTTAAACAGGTCTTTGATACTACTTGGCTATGCGGACGACATCGACATCATCGCCGCTCCAAGCGAGCTTACTAAAAGCATTCACAGCTATTGGTGAACAGGCGAAACGCGTTGGTCTTGAAGTGAACGATGACAAAACTAAGTATATGCTATCAACAAACGAAGCTTCATCTGTCCATTGCCTAGGACAAAACTTCACTTTTGGTAGCAGTAATTTCGAGGTAGTCAAGGAGTTCACCTACCTCGGAACAAACATCAACCCCACCAATGACACCTTAGTGGAAATCCGACCAAGAATTACCCTAGCGAACCGCTGCTACTTCGGTTCGGCCAAACAAATGGGTTCAAAACTCCTCTCCCGGAAGACAAAGTGCACGTTATACAAAACGCTAATTTTACCAGTTCTACTCTACGGCGCCGAGTGCTGGGCGATAAGAAAAAAGGGGAATCGATACTGGGCACTTTCGAGAGAAAAATTCTTCGGCGGATATTTGGTTCAATATGCGAGGAGGGTTCGAGACGACCAGGAAGACTAAACCTCCACTACAGGGATCAAGTGGTTTCAGGCGCAAGAACGCTTGGTCACGATGACTGGAGGGAGGGTGCGAGGGACTTGCACCGATGGATGATCGCAATATCTCAAGGAGAGACCCTCCATGGATCGGGAGCCTAGTAAGTAAGTAAGTATTTGATTTGGGCAAAAGGGGCCTAATTGTACCTACATACACTCAGAGAAAAAGTCTGTTAGATAATTACCCTGTGTCCTGTTAAATTTACAAGATGCATAGTCCCATATAAGGTTACAGAAATTTCAAAAATTAACCTGATTTTCACAACCTTATATTCAATGTTAAATCATCCTGGTGGCCTGCTTTACCATATAAAAGTTGATTGCAGAATTTTTAGTTTTAACAGAGATCGTGTTTTTTAACGCTGAATGTTATGAATTTCTATTTTACCACAAATCAAGTTGAAGTAAAGTTTTATATGGTTATTTTAACAAAGTTTACCTCTGGAATTTTATTTATTTTTACATACAAGCCATCCAAACAAACCAGTTTGAACTAATTGATATTTGGCACACGTTTTATGTGTACTTATCGAAGTGGGCCAGGGAATGCGTATGCGTACTATCTACATATGCAAGAGATTCTCAGTTCAAAATTAAGTAAGTATCACAAAGTATTTTTCAAATATAAAATAATATATAGTAATAAATTTCTAAAATTTCAGAATAATGCAAAATAAATGAAATGAAATAGATGGTTAGCAGCGTTAGAGATGGGACGTAGACGCATGGATCCAAGACATAATTATTACTGGATATAGGGTTGATTTATCATTGAATCATGTTAAATTAACTGTCTTTTATGTTAAATTTAAAGTACGTTAAACATATTATTCATGTTTTTAACTAGATTTTTATGTAAAGTTCACTTGATTTACAGGTAAAATAAGCAAGGGTTTCAGGTAAAATTGACAGTTTTATTATTTTGAGTCAGTGTTAAATATACATGATGTCATACAAATATTACCTGCTACCTACGTTGAAAAATAACAACCTAAAAATCTGGTATAATAAACCAGAAATTAGTTAGTTACACCTTTTTTTTTCTCTGAGTGTATGTATTGTTTTTAAATTTTATTAAAATTATTTAAAAAAGACTATCTTTGATGAAAAACCTGTTTTGATTCAGTAATGGATTTTGAAAGTTATGTAGATGATAAAATTCTGCGTCTACACCAATAATAATATTTTGACAAAATAAATGTTGTTTTTACTATTCATGGCTTTGCAACTGACCTTTCTCATCGTGGCATTTTTCCGTCCGCAGAGTAAATGGGGTAGGGGGGGAGGAGGGTAGATTTAAAATATTAAATTTTGTCCTATCGTCTCAAGCTGAGAGCAAGCAATAATTCTTTCTAGTTGTCATTTTCCATAAAAGACACTCAATAACCATCATTCTAAAAAACAAACATTTTTTTTTCGGTC
Source organism: Dasysyrphus albostriatus (assembly GCA_946251815.1). Lineage (NCBI taxonomy): Eukaryota > Metazoa > Arthropoda > Insecta > Diptera > Syrphidae > Dasysyrphus > Dasysyrphus albostriatus. The sequence goes on from OX276335.1 coordinate 83,115,081, forward strand.
AAGGCCTGAGAGAGACTTTTATTTTATTTTTTTTATATATTTCGGTCAAACAGTGAGATTTATCACTGAGAGAAAAAAAATCTCATCTGCATCAATCAAAATGTTCGTTGGTATCAGAATTGTAAAGTACATACTTCATTTTTGTACCTAAGATAATCGCCAGGCCGGCTTAGACGGGGATCCGTGTCATGGATTTCTCGCTTAAGCCTCGCTTCGGTCTCACCGTGACATTTGCGCATGGTTTTTGGCATTTAAAATGTATTTCCATCATCTCGCTTCGGTCTCGCTTTGGTCTCGCTATAGTCTCGCCAAAGTTTTTTTTTTCAATCACGTTTTTCAAATAAGCAACAATCGCTTTTAATCGTCTCACGCGTGATCGTCACAAATAACTGAGAACTTCTCACTATAGCTGGGTAGGATTGGGCCTGGTTCACACGGCAATGCACAGCAAGAGACCAAAGCGAGATGGCGTCAAAACATTTCGACTGACAAAAACAACGTGTCAAGCCTGGTTATATGAATGCTTATATTTTGTATGCCCTGCATTAAGAAACGCAGTTTAATATGCGTTTTAGTCATTAGTGAATATTTACTTGTGGTTTTAATTGATTTTGTGCAATACACTGAAAACCATTTTTGATTTATTGATTCAAAATAGCTTTTTATGGCTTTTAGTCCTACAAATTGGCGTTTCGTCCGGCTTACTCACTTGGACTCATCAGTGACGTAGTGAGGGACTTGTCATACGCAATTTGTATTAAATTCAGTTCAAGTTACATGAGTTCTTTTACAAAAATCCACTGTAAACTATATCCAACAAGATTAGATTTTTGATTTATTTTTAGCGAAAAAGGTTATAGGTTAAACTGTTATCTTTCTAGAAAAGCTCAACCAGCGAGAGATATTTATAAAAATTAAAAATAAATTTCAACCGTTTTTTTTTTTTATAATTAATAAACGAAGGTAGTAACTGTCAGAGTAGTCCAGTCATATTGTATTTTGACCATGCAAATTGTGATCTAGTTTGATTTTACCCCTCTTTTATGTTCTCAGGTTACTAGATCTGAATTTGAGGTTTGCGACTAAAATTTTGTGACAAAAACATGCAAAAATGCATTTTTTGTGAGTTTATTAATAATGGTTCGAAAACTACCAATTATTAGAAAATTACATCAAAGTAAATTTTTCCAATGCTTTTATTGTATTATTTTTTCATCTTCGAGAAATCGTTAGACTTCATCTTAGACTACGTACTTAAAAAAATCCAGTCAATTTGTGCTCAAAAGTGCACAAAGCGAAAAAAAATTGTTAGCTAGTTTTGATTTTTCAACTTGTTTTATGTTCACCAGTTTGCTGAATCAGAGGTTTGCTACTTAAATTTCGTGACGCAATATTAAAAAATTTGCAAATTTTTGAATTTAGCACTGTAAAACGAAGGATAATGATTTTTCAAAGATGAATGGTGATATTGGAAAAATTTGGTATTTGTGGTATTTTAACAATTTAAAAAGAATTTTTTTTTTATTCTTCAGATAAGTCACAAATATTTTTTCGAGAAAAACTACCTTGAGAAAAAATTTAACCCCAAATTTACATTAAAAACGCATTTTTCTTTATAAAATCAAATATCTTAAAAACGTGATGTGTTAGAGTGATTTCATTTCCAGATTCGAAATCAGCTCATGAAATGCCACCAAACAAATATATCTTGGTTCATTTTCAGACAAAAATTACAATATTTTCACATAAAGTAGTTACTTAGCGCTTTTGAGTGGATTTTCGGAAAGAGTAAAATTAAGTTCAGTTCAGTTTCACTGAAAAAAACCTTAAACAAAGATTTATTGGAAATTATGTATACTTTCAATAATAGATTGATGTGATGTTCGAATGACTGGTAGTTTTCCATTAGTGCCATTAGTGAAAAATCCCCAAAAATGCATATTTTTTTGGCGTTTTTTTGCTTCACGAAATTTTAGTCGCAAACCTCAAATTCCAATTCAGCACACCCAAATACATAAAAGAGGGGCAAAATAAAAACTACCACACAATTTGCTCGCTAAGAGTATTCCCACTTCGTCCATTAGTCAGTGTTGCCACTGTGGAAACACTTCTTTAAAGATAATTTAAGACTGGAACTAAAAGTGTATCAAAGCTCAAAACGTAAGGCTTACATGACAGATACGTTCTAATTTCTTGTACTAAGCCCCCTACTTTAAAAGGTCAGGTGCTAGAAGCTGTTTTTACTAAAGTTAAAGTGGTTTAACTTTTTTACCTTTAATGTTACGAACAAACTTCATATGTTTTTTTATGGGAAATTAAAATTACCTCAGCTACCTGTTTGTACGAGTAGAACAACTTTTTTTCTTCCAAAACCTACCATCTTTGAGATATTTGTCAAAACCCATTATCGTGACCTTTGACCCCTAAGAACTGACCTTGAAATTAATAGATTTTTGAGGACTTTTCTCAGATTATAAATAAAGTGCATACCAAAAAACTAATGTTGTCCTATGTTTGGAATTTTTATGTCTTTTTTACTGGGCTATTGATAGGAATGTAATTCCTTTGTCCAGTAATGCTGTCACATCTAAGTATCGTGGCTTGTTGATGGTTCCTACCAGTAAGTTTGGATAGTTGTTAATGATGCTCGTCAGTCTTTTGGTAGCACTATGTATTTAGTGTTATTCCCGATGCCTCGTAGTCACTTGTTGCTTAAATGTCGACGTTGCGTTGGTCAAAGTGGATGACCGTAGGTACAGAAAAAATCAGTCAAGGTCCTCTCAAACACTTGGAAATGGTTAACAGGCAATCAGTGTGTGATGATCGGTCTGACGTCTAGTAAGTAGCTTATAGAGAAGCATTTTCGTCCATTGGCTGAAGGTTGAGTTCATTCCTTTTCCGTATTAAGGAGTGGATGCGGCGGAAAACGTCGTTTGTTTTTTTCAGAGTAGCTGTTTCGTACGGAGTGAAGTGTTACCTCTTAAAATCTGGGAAAAAAACTGAAAAGTGTGTCTACCTAGAAAATTAAAACAGATGTCATCAAATCCAGGAAGCATCCAACAATAACCTGACAGTTATTAAGCTTACTAAAAACTTGGATCTGGAATCTCAACACCGGATGTAAAGTAGATAAAATGTTTCTTTCAAAATTCAAACTTGTCTATGAGACAGAACGCTTTCAGTCACCAAATAATAAATACTTCAACTAATTTGCTGGTTGCTAAAAGCAGATATTAGACTATGTCCGAAAACGGTACCCCTGTCGACTTTCATCGGTATCGGTACCATTTTTTCCGTCTCCCATCTCTTCGGAAAGTGGCTATTGTTAATACAGTTGTTGAGCATAATCATAAGAAACAGCATTATGACTTCCTTATATAGCTGGAAATCGTATCTGGTCTGGAAGATTTCTTAGGTTATCCATCATTGATTAGCTCTGCTACTGCCTTGGGGTTGGTGAAGCCTCCAATCAGCTCAATATCAGTAGCAAGATTTCCATCCCAGTGCTGCGTGTTGCTAGTTTCACGTTAACTTTACAGGACAATAGACAACCATCTCAAAAATTAAGATAAACGACCTGGAAAAAGTTGACCTAATTATTTTTTTTCTTGTGTAACTATTTCCTTACAAATAAGCAACAAATGATGTAACACCTTTTTATCAGAATTTCCAGAAGTGTTCTGCTAACTTCTTACAAATGTAAGAAAATGCCAGATTTGCATCATGGTGATGGGAAAAGATTCAAATAATAAAATTAAATAAACGATTACTTTTGCTTCTCTGCTACAATGTAGCATTTGCATGGTTGTAGTTTATGCGATGTAATTTAGTTTATTTAATAACACCTTTCTCATAAACAAGTTCAACATTCTCCGCAGTCATACTTATACCTTGCAAAAACAATGAAAGACATTTTAATTAGGTGAATTTCGTTGTTGTTGTTTTTGTTGTTTAAATTGCAAAACTATCAACTGAATTTATCGCCATCATCATGCTTCATAATGTCAACTGGGGATACTTCGGGTTCGTTGCAACTTGCAAACAATAAGAAGAAAATCAATAAATCATCAGAAATTCAGGAACGTCACTGTCAACAGGCTTCCTGTATACTCGGGTCCTTTTGCTACTTTGTCCATGATGGCAGCGAGCGAGTTTGGTTGGTCCTTAAAATTTTTAATGCTCAATCACGTTCACGGCATAAGGCATTGAACTTATACTACACTGGTCTTTTGCTATAATGGAAGTAAGACTGGCTGTAGGGACCTGGAAGTAGAGCATGGCAGCATCTGCCGACCGTTGGTTGTGTCTCACTCAGTTATGTGCAAAGTATTTATATTCAGACCAAAACTATCAACCCATCCTTGTGCAGGAGGAATATTATTTTTATAACTGTACCCATAGAATATTATTATGCACACATAAGTATAAAGTATATTTCATGGATCAGATGCTCATATTTCACGAATGGATACTTTATCTTCCGTTGTCTAGTCACCATGGAGGAGGACGATGCGAATGGTTGGAACTGAGAATTTCCACTTTAGTTTATATTCTTGTGTGAACTCAAGAGGCATTGGGATAAACTTTTATGTATAAATTATAATATGCTGATGCATAATTGTTCTCCAAACGTTCGTTGGACAGTTTGATTGATAACGCATTACATTTTTCATTGAAATGACATCGCGAGTCTGACCATAGCGAATTTGATGGAATTTTTTTTTTTCCAATACTGAAATCGGAACTTAAGTGACTGCAGACTGCAGTTTCTCTTAATGTTAAAAATGCAAAAAGAATAATTCATAAATGGAGGATATTCGTTTTTTAGCTGCACTACCCGAATTTGGAATACTTAACCTGACTCTGTTCTTCTTCTCCCCCATTTTCTTATTCAAAACAACAAACCAATATCTGCCTTGAATTTTTCCTAATCATTAAAGGTACCTTATCTAGTCAGAACGCTTTTATTTAAAAAAAAAAGCACAAGGTGAACTAAGGAAAAACAACAACAAAAAAGAAGGCCTTATACGAAATAAATTTATGTATTTAAACAATTGGAACAAGAAGAAAATTTGTATCGGTTACCATAAAGCCGTTCGAATCTGTTTTCTAATATTCTTTGGCTTGATATTTGCTTGAAACTAGCAGACAACAATAACAAAAACAGCTAATTGTTTTGAAATCACTATTGACTTGCAGCATTTTTTAATTAATTGTTTCTTAGCATTATTCTATAAATAAGTAGTTTAATAAAAAACATTATTAGTAACGTATTTTTCTCAAAATATTTTTCTTCAAGAAGTTTTGAAGTTTAAAACTATCCTATGATATTCATCTTTGTGTCGGGGTGGGTTCTCATGATTTGCACTGGAATACAGTGACGTTTTTAGGCCCCGCAGTTACATGAAAAATTTAAAAGAGTCACAACCAATTAATGACTAATTACTGGAAAATTATTGAGTCATAAGGCATTTATATTTATTTTTATAAGGAGCAAACTTTATACTTGATATTTTGAAGGTTCCAAGAAACTCTCGAAAACATTGCACGCACATTTATAATTGTTGAAACAATTTTTTTTAGTTTTGACATTTTTGTTTTTTTTTTAATTTATATTTATTTTCCATTTTCTTAAAACTATCTTAAAGCTAGACAAAAACTAGCCAACTTATCAATATCTTAAAACTAACTTACTGGCCCCAGTCGGGCGCTCTAAGTTAAACTATAATAACTTAATGCTAATGCCTTTCGGCCTAAGAACTATCTTACAATTTTAAATTTGAACTAGCTAGTTAACGGCAAATTATCAATTTGTTAACTTGGCACTCATTGGAAACAAATCACCCAGACATACATTGAAAACATTAGTCAATAAAATATTCTTTGTCACAACTAATTAAACGGCACTTATAAACTAATAAAATAAAAAGTTTAAGCGGTTTTTACCACTTAAAAAAAAAACATAGAAAACATAGAACGACTGATTCGTTACTGTCGTAACCAACTAAAGGTATATTACTAAGCCATAAATCATTCCATATAAACAGTTTATACTCTCTTTTCAGTGGGTGCTACGCTAAATTGTTGTCAAGTTAGCAAAGGCCCAAAAAACATAGAAAACATAGCATGATTAAATTTAATTTTTCATAACTTCTTAATTAAGTTCTGCCAGAAGGACTTTATAACATTCTAAACGGATATCTAGACAACAGACTTTTTCGTGTGAGACACGAAAATGACTATTCTGATTTCAAAGAAATAGTGGCTGGGGTACCACAAGGAAGTGTATTAGGTCCAGTTCTGTACCTTTTATTTACGCGCGATATATCTCAAACAGATGACACTATTGTAGCCACGTTTGCTGATAATACTGCAATACTAGCAGTAGGCAAAACGATTAGCAAAGCTACAATTAAATTACAAAATGCTCTTAATAATGTTAATGAGTGGACGAAAACATGGCGAATAGCGCTCAATGAACAAAAGTCAGTCCACGTGGACCTTACGTATAAAAAAATAAATAGATTACCCGTCTCATTTGCAAATGAGGCAAAGTATCTGGGAATGACTCCAGACGCGAAATTAAAATGGAAGTCACACGTGAAAAATAAATGCGAAGAACTAAAAAATAAATTAACAGATCATCATCATCAAGTCCTGAAACCCCGATTGGGGCATAGGGCGCCAACAAATCGTCTCCATCCTTCACGGTCTGCAGCTAGATATTTTAACTGTGGCCACGTCTTTCTCTGGGATTCTGCTTCTGCTAGGACTGTTGATTTCCATGTTGTTCTTGGTCTTCCAACCCGCCGTGCACCCTGAGGATTCCATTCAAAGGACTGCTTTGCAATTTCATCGTTTGGTTTCCTCAGTGTGTGACCAATCCATTGCCATTAACGCTTTCTTATGTCAATGTCCAGCCTCTTTTGACTTGTCCTGCGCCACAATTCTTCGTTTGATATAATTTGCGGCCAGCGAATTTTTAGAATATGGCGTAGACAGCGATTCACAAAAGCCTGCAATTTCCTCGAGATGGTAGTCGTGACTTTCCAGGTTTCGCAAGCATATAATAGCACGGATTTGACATTGGATTCGAAGAATCTCAACTTAGTGCGTAGGGAGATTTGACTGGATTTCCAAATTTGGGACAGAGAACCGAAGGCTGCGCGAGCTTTATTTATTCTAGTTAGAACGTCCAGATCAGTACCACCATTTGCTGAAACAATACTTCCAAGGTAGTTAAACTGTTCAACCCCTTCGACTGGCGTCTCCTGTATAAAAATACGCTGATGTGTGGAGCGGCCTGTGAGCATTATTTTTGTCTTTTTACTGTTTATTTTTAGACCACTCGACTCTCCTTTCACCTTCAGAGCTTGACACATCCCGTTCAGCCCGCTGATGTTATTTGCCAAGAGACATATATCATCGGCATAGTCTAAGTGACTAAGCCTTTCAAACGGTCTCCATTGAATGCCCTGTCTCTCAGCTGTTCCAACGCTGGCCGTCAAAACATCATCAATCGCCAGTAGAAATAGAATTGGCGACAGAACATCCCCCTGTCTCACACCCTGCCGCACTTCGAAAGAGTCGGATAGCTGCCCATTGTGTAAAACAAAACATCTTGCATTGTTATAAGACTCTCTTATAATGGCAACAATTTTTGGGGGAATTCCCCTACCAAGCAGTGATCTCCATATACATTCACGGTTAACTCGGTCAAAGGCCTTCTCAAAATCCACGAACATGAGGTAAAGCGGTGATTGAAACTCCGCAGACTGCTCCAGAACGATACGCAGAGTGTTGATATGGTCGACACACGACCGCCCACTGCGGAAACCAGCTTGATGCCTCTTGAGTGTAGACTCGATTCTAACCTTTATCCGCTCGAGAATGATGGTTGCCATTAGTTTTGGAAAAACGGACAAAACTGTAATACCTCGCCAATTGTTGCAATTCTTAAGGTCACCTTTCTTTGGCAGCTTAACAATCACACCATCCTTCCAGTCGTTGGGATAGATCTCGTTTTCCCACACAGCTTGTATCAACGGGTGTAGAATACTAGCTGTTCTGACTGGGTCAGCTTTCAGGAATTCAGCTGGTATTCCATCAAGTCCAGCTGCTTTGTTGTTTTTGAGAAGAGATATGAACTGGTTATTCGGTAAATATTCAAAGCTTAGTATTGAAAACAAATTGATTTTATATCGACAGGCTCTTATACCTGTTTGGACTTATGGTATACAACTTTGGGGTTGTCCCTGCGATACAAACTTAAATAACTTACAAACGTTTGAAAATAAATTGCTTATGTCATTTGTAAATGCTCCGTGGTATATAAGAAACGAAGATCTTCTCAGGGATCTCGGGATTCCTACGGTCCGGGACGAAATAAAAAGTTTCACGCGAAAACATAGAAATCGACTATTAGATCATGCTATTTCAACGATTATTGACATTCTTGACGAGTCAAATTCAGTACGCCGTCGGCGAAGAACAAAACCTTCCGACTTGGTGCAGTAGAGAAAACCGCTTTAAAATCGTGGAATAAGCAGGGACTTTCACCGGAAAGTAACCTGCAACACGTTAATTAACTTCGTTAAAAATAAATTGCTCGATATGTTTCAACTTAGTTAAAATTGGGAAGTGAAGGTGGTTTTAGTGTAGTAAGAATCTCACACACCTATGAGCGTGGTCCTCATAGAGCCTCATGCAGGTTTTGCACCTACCCACGGGAAAAAAATACCAAAAAGTATTTTAAAAGGTTATTTCAAATTTAGTTCCGACTTAGAGCTGAAATCTGAATAAATATTTGCATATACTTACCCAAAAAAACGATTTTCGGGCCATTTTTTACTATGAAATTCTACTCAAACTTAAAAACCAGATAAAGGTCTCTAAAATTAACAAAACCCAAAAATTGTTCAGTTTATATTTCAGGAGCGCTCACGGGACGGGACAAAGCAAATATTTGTTTTCCATAGATTTTGACAGACAAGCTGGGAAAATTCTCTGAGCGCTGAAATATAAACTCGAAAACTCAATGTTGTTTGTTTGCCCAATAATCTTTTGAATAGACCAGAAAATGGTCGCTATAAAGAAACAATTACGTGCATATTAATGTATGTTTGTTTGGCACAAAAGCATGTCACAAGCAGAGCACTGAAGAACAACAAAGCGATTGGACTTGACGGTATTCCCGCAGAGCTCTTACGAGAAGCGCCCACAATATCGAGTGAGCTCATTGAGAAATCTTGGGAAACAGAAAGTTTTCCAGAAGAGTGTAAAGAGGGAATGATTGTCAAGCTCCCAATGAAAAGAGACCATACGCAGTGCGAAAATTGGAGAAAAATCAGCCTTGGAACGTCCTCATCTATCCAAATAGATATTTCTGGAAAACCAATAGAAATGGAAGAGAGTTTTCAATATCAAACCAAACTGGATATAATCAGCAGAATGTGGAAAGCAGAGGTTGCATTCGGAGTGCTGCCTAAAATATGGAGACACAACTATATAAGCCTAAAGACCAAGCTACCACTATTCCGCTCCAATGTTGAATTCGTGCTTCTTTATGGTTGGTGAACTTGGAAAGTAACACCTGCTGTCACGAGCTGCAAACGTTCGTGAATAGATTTTTGCGAAAAATCTCTAAGATTTTCTGGCCTAAACGTATCTCCAATGATGAACTTCATGCAAAGGTAGGTCAGGAAACCTTCCACTCTATAATACGAAAACGAAAGTCTCAGTTGATTGGACATACGCTTCGAAAAGTTCAAGAGCGCATTGCGAGTCAAACGATGCAATGAAACCCTCTCATGGAGCTTGGAGGAGTGGGCCGACCTAGAAGTACTTGGGGAAGAATGGTCGGAGACGAATCTGCACAACTGGGGTGGAGTTGGAGAGAGCTGAATTACATCTCCAGAAATCCTACACGATGGCGCGTAGGAGTAGTGGAGGGTCTATGCTCCGCAAGAGGTACCTCACAGACGTTACCGGTCCGAGCATGCTTACCCATGCATTTCTGAGTCCCACTACTGGCCGCTTTTCAATATCTTTGGTTTACCTCGAAAACTAAGCTAAATTTTAAAGTTCTACACCAAAAACTTTTTTTCAAAATTAAATTTGAAATATTATATAAATAAAATTTAAACAGAAAAAGTTAACAAAAAACAATTTTTTATTTTTTCTAAATAACACAATTTTTCAACCATCCATTTTGAGAGAAAATTTTATTTTGAAAAAAAACTTTTAAGTGTAAAATTGTTAAATTCGGTTTAGCTTCGGAGTTATACCTAAAATATTGACAAGTGGCCAGGCTCTCAGAAACGCATGGGTAAATTTAGTAGCATTTTTGGTTTTAAGCATGCTTATATACTCAGGGCCTTGGACTTGTTATTTCCGTGAGGACATAAAAACCCTTGCATTTAATTGTTCCGTTTTAAAAGGTCTATTCAATAGGGTACAAAGGAAGATTTTTTAGTTTCGTCATGAGTGAGAGGCTGTATGTTATTTTTCATGTTATGAATTCACTATGGCAGCCTTTACAATGGACAACAAGAAATGCAAAGGTCTAAAAGCTTTCATTTTTTTTTTACATTTGCAATCAAAAGTTCAGCTTTAGTTTATTAGATTAGCACTTCATTAAATAGCGTTCTCGTAAGTCTTGAACCATGTTGGCAGTTTCCCTAGTTACTTAACTTTCCTGCGTGGATATTCGCTCTCAATTCAACTGAATTTTGTTTGTGGCAGATGTTTATAAAAAGTGCCACTTGTGCACTTTTAAATCAGCCATATTAAACTTTATCATCCCCTCTTCGTTTCATTTATTATCTGGATTATACAATTTGCTAAGTTCAGCCGTGCACAAATATACCTGGCTGCTTAATTAGGTGGTTTTCAAATAAAATCACGTGTTTTTGAAAAGTTTATTATTTTAACCTCCTTCAATGTTCTTATATATTCTGTAATGTATACATGATGTCGAGGAATTATAATTCAGATATCATTATCTTCAGCTGTGTTAAATAGTTGATATTGTTAGAGGATGTGTTTTATAAACTTTTAACGATGTATTTCCAGGGGATATAATGATATGACTTATGAGAAATACACAAAACACAAAGCACCTGTCATCGAATGTTTCCGTTAGGTTTGTATAACTTTAAAGTTTATTTTTGTAGACTCTCCAAAATAATATTTCAGCAGGTTGAAGGAACACTGGGCTAGATATGCGAGTTGAGCTCCAGCTTAAGATGGATTTACACTTTATAGAAAACAGCATATTACGAAGGGGAGGCAACTTGGTTCACCGGTGACATTTCATTTATGTGATCATTTCACTTTGGTCTGGGATAAACATCTGGGGATAACAACATGTTAATAGCAGATCTAATAATAACGCCCTAAGTGGGTTTTGATATTAGAGTATCCTCCATGCAATTTTAAGTTTAAACATTTTAGAGCTGTTTCTCTGGGCTTATAGGTTGTGTTGTCAGGAAAGCTTCACTTAAAGAAACAAAAAGCCTCCGAGACTGATGATAACCTAAAAATAATAGCACCAACCCCTGGGACTTCTTGAGAATATAATACTGTAATATTTTATCAGGTTCGTTAGTAAAATTTATTCACTTTATTTAAATTCTCCACTTATTTACTTCACAAAATAAAACACTTTACTTTTCTAACTACTAAACAATTTATTGTTCGCCACTAAAATTAATTCACCAACTTGACTTTTATTACAGCCAACTTTACTCATGCACGATTAGAAATAAACTGCTTCCTCTGCCGGTCGGACATGTGCTTTTATACTTTTCACAAGGTTCCCCAAAAAGCTGGAAGGTTCTAGTATTTGCTTCTAGAGCTTTCCATAGGGGAAATTTCCCATAAATTTAGCTTTCATTCTGACGTTTAGTATTGGAAGTTCTAAAGCTCACCAAACCTCTCCGTAGGTTGGTTTGTGTCATGTCTAATCCAGAATTTGGTGTTTCTTTTATTCGAAAGTGGTTAAAGCTCATTCGAGAGCCGTTATAGTACAAATGTGAGAGTCGTTACAATACCTAAAAGCCTGAGAACATCCTCAAGTGGTAGAAGGTAGAATTTAAAACAATCTAGGAGATAAGATGGATAGAAACAAATGCAGCATTTATTACAGCTGCTCTAAAAAGTTTCATCATGCGGATTCATCGTTTGAAAACAGCTTGGAAGTAAAGATATTGGCATTAAAGAGATAATTGATCGTCTGGATATGATCCACTTCAGAGTCACTCTCCCTAATGTAGCCTTACCCTCGACACGAGGAAAAGGTGTAGGTAAATTCAAAACATAAATTGTTATGAAAATTTTAGAATGTACTTTCTATAGAAAATTTATTTTGTATATCCATCACCCCACGGTGTAATGCATCTACTGGATATAAAACTATGCATGGATACTACTGGATGTTACAATGTAGGTATCGATTAAATAAAATTTCAATTCAAATATTCAAGTTATGTTCTGACAAGGACTGACGTTATCTATGGTCCAGCTACAGTGGTGGATGCTGGGTCCAAGCAATATGTACCAAATCAGAGTTAATATTGACGTGCATTGAAAAGTGGATTTTAATATACTCACTTCTAAATATTTACGCCCTTCAGCCAACAAAATAATGAGTTTCAACATATTAATTGCTGAAACTAGTTTTTGTGAGGCGAATTGGCGAATTCCGTGTGTGGAAAATTCCCTGTTCAAATCCATGTAAGGTATTAAAAGTATTTTGAAAATCAGTTTGCAAGTAAAGGGAGAGTGGGCAAATTGGCTCATATGCAAAATGCAAATGTGTCATACATTTTTGAAAAGGTTACCTTTTGTTAGGACATTATTTCATTGTATGGCCGTTAGCCGTGAGGTTTGGGAAATATTTGACTTCAAAGCACTGAAAAGAACAAAAATGCAATATGCAACTTTGTATTTATACATCCTACTCAATATCAATATGTCGTATCGCACAGCAGTGTTGAAAAGGTTATTACATGTATTTTATTTATGCTATATAACCGTTGGGCGCCAGTTATTGCTGTCATTGAAACTCATCATTGAAAATTTGAATGATTGATTTTGAGACATTTAGAAAGCAAAATCATTTATTATTTTGATGGACAAACAAAGCTAAGGTCTTAATTAATATTTCTCATCAAACAAAAAAATTGAAATAGTCCAACTTTTCTCATCAAAAGACTAATCTTATTTCAATGATTGAGCTACCTTGCCAATGATCATTGAAACCTTAAAAGTCATTTTATGGGGAAAGTTGAGCCTATTTGAAATTCTGTTTTTGGCTATAGAAATAATAATTTAGTCCTGAGCTTTATTTGTCCATCAAAATAATTATTAATTCTGCTTTTGATGATGATGAGTTTCAATGATAGCTATAACTGACACCTTAAGCTGTAATGTAGACCATCTGGTTCGAGAGATATTTATCATCAAAAAAAGGGGAACAATAAAATAATTAATTTAATTCTGCTGACTCATAAGCGACCGGGAAAGTTTCCCGTGACGACGCTCGATGCAATTTGCAGCGAAACGTTCGGGGTAAGTACTGTTTTGAACTCGCTAAATATTAAATATTTATACCGTGGCTTATCCGAAAAGTTTAAGAATGTCTATTGAAAACAACCGTGAAAACCTTAAAAGTTATGACGTGAATGCACTAATAGAATACAAGTATCTTAAGATACTTTATTATATCGAGACTTTATAGATAAGAAAACTTTAATGTGAATTTGGCCTATAAGATTGTCAGAGTAGTCAAAGTTACTCCATTTGGCTTTCAAATTTTTTATATTTTTATAATTTACTCGTTTTTTAAATATGGCTTGGGGATTTTGGCCTTTCTGGATTTTGGGTTTTCGGGATTTTGGGTTTTCTAGATTTGGGTTTTCTAGACTTTGAGTTTTCAGGATTCTGGGGTTTTGGGGTTCTGGGTTTTCGGGATTCTGGGTTTTCGGGATCCTGAGTTTTCAGGATTTTGGTTTTTCGGGATTCTGGGTATTTGGGATTCTGGATTTTTGGGATTTTCGATTTTCGGAAACCAGAATTTAGGGATTTTGTCCGTCTCCCTGTTTTTTTTTCATTAAGAAAGCTCTCAGACTCAAAATTGCTATGCCAAGGTGAAAAAGAGGCAATTAAAAATAGTTCTGGAATGTCAAAATTTCATTAATATTTAATCCCAAAAGAATTAGTTTGGTTATGTAATATTTATTCACTCTTTTCAGTTGTCTTTTCCAAAAAAGTGAATCCCTTCACTTTCAGCAACAAGTTTTTGGTTTGTGACTAAGTGGTATTACCACAATGCCATTAAGAGAATTATAGAATCGTTCCTTTCAAAGACGTTCTTCAGAAATGTATTTAAAAAAATAAAGAAAATTTGTTTTTGGCTTGCAATATAAGTAAGGATACTTTCTATTAAAAATACTTTAGAATAAAATACCATAAAATAGAATTTTTATTCATACATTTTTTGGATAAGGTCGTTTCGTCGCTAAGTCTCTAAAGTCGCTTAACGTTGTTTGTTGTAACGTCTTACCATCACAACCCAGTGAATCATATGAACTTGCTATTAGAACAATTGACCACTGAATTGATTTGTGTGATCTGTGATCCCCATGATGAGATCCTTCTTTTCGGTTACTTCAATCTTCCATATTTAAAATGGAGTCCATCAGACGATCTTTCGCTCTTTATTGCTTCCAATCCCACATCTGCTAAAGAATATGTCTTTCTTGATAGTCTTGCTGATTTAAAGCCTTTGCCAAGTCAGCAGGATCACAAATTTCATGGATAGACAACTTGACCTTATTTTCACAGCCAACCCCATTAACTCTTCTGTCTCAGCTAGCCCTCTTTCTCTTTCAACCATTGATAACTACCACCCTCCCCTTCTTTTCTGATTTTTTCGTGACTCGCAATAACAATCCACTCCCTCTACCGATCTTTACTCTCATGACTTCCATAAAGCAAACTTTTGTCTAATAAACGAATACCTTACAAAAATCTTTTTTAATTCTATTTCTCTTTATGTTCTTTTTTCTCGTATAATGATACACTTCGTTGTCTTCGAAATTAAAGAAATAAGTTACTGACTATTCTAACTATCTTAGTTCTTATCTACATTATTACGAACTATACAACTCCCTTTACCAACGCTATCTAGTTACCACGTAAACCAACCTTATCAATGATCCTAAGTCATTTTTTCAGTTTGTCAATTAAAACGAAAATCCGATGGCTACCCAAACAATAACGGAACCACTATTGCCAAACATTTTGCTAAATTTTTCAAACAATCTTTTGCCGATGCCTCTTTTGTGCTTGATTCTGCATATTTCAATTGTCTACAAAACTTTTCTCTTGGACCGCTTCTCCCTCGCACGATCCGTATCTCATCGAACTAAATTGAAATCAACTAAACGATGAGTTTAATCCCGGTCCCGATAGTCTCTCTGTCATACTTCTAAAAAAATGCCCTTCCACCCTTTTCTTCCTCTCTCAAAAATTTTTAACCTTTCGCTAAATCTTGGGAATTTCCAAAGATATGAAAATCATCTTTCATAATCCCAATCCACAAAAAAGGTTCGAAGAGTGATGTGAGCAATTATCGTCCAATTGCCAAGCTTTTTTACACATCCCCAAACTCTTTGAAAGTATTTTGTATGAAACGTTAAGTTTCCACTGCAAATCTCTCATCTCCCCCAGACAACATGGCCTTCTCAAATGCAGATCTACAACCACTAACCTTATTGAATTTGTGCTTTTCACGCTATCAGCCATGAAGAAAGGTTATGAAGTCGATTTTATCTCAACCGATTTCAGTAAGGCCTCTCCCAAAAACTAATACTTTTCAAAACTATCCACTCTCGACTTCGAACCTTCTTTGTTAAAATGGATCTCCTCTCACTTAGATAATCGTTATTACAGCGATCGTTTTAGAACCGCCACCTCTTGCTCCTTCTTAACTAACTCCGGTGTTCCCCAGGGCAGCCACCTAGGCCCACTTTTGTTTATTCTTGATATTAACGATATTGAGAAGGTCATCAAACACTCTTCTTTTTCACTGTTCGCTGATAATACCAAGTTTTTCAAGATAATTTCGTCGATACATGAATCTTCCCTTATTCAACAGGACCTTGACAGTTTTTCAATTTGGTGTCTTAAAAATTGCTTGGAGCTTAACGTTGCCAAATGCAAATCAATCACTTTTACGCGTAAACGTACTAAATCTCCTCCCCGTATCTACCTCCTTCATAATCAACCCATACCCACCGTTGAATTTATTCGTGATCTTGGCATAATATTTGACCCGGAACTTAATTTGTTCTCCCATATCGATGATATCAATCTCAAGCAAATTCACCACCTGGCTTCGTCAAAAGATGGTCAAATGAATTCTCTAACACTTATGTGACTCGATCCCTAAACATATCTTTTATTCGCCCACTCCTTGAATATGCTTCTTAAGTGTGATCCCCTTATCAACTTATTCACATTTCCATAATCGAGAGCGTCCAACGTCGCTTCCTTCGCTTTGCTCTTTGAGACCTTACCTGGAACAATTCCTGATCTTGCCTCCCTATCTAGACCGCCTTAAATTAATAAACTTGAATTTTTTGAAAGAACGTAGAGAAATATCAGACATTTTCCTCATTCATCGATTACTTTATGGTTCCGTTGACATGCATTTTACTCTACAACTGTATCTCCTTTAACATTCACCCCCGTTCTCGAAACTCTCGTCTTTTTTATCTTCCCACCCACAGGACCTCCTATGGCTCAAACGAACCTATCTCTCGAATGCTGCGAAGTGTTAATCTGAACATGAACTCCTTTGACTTAGTACTCCATCCCTAAAACTCCGTCTTCTGAATCGCCCTCTTCCACACTTACCTTAGCTTAAGTTCTTAGTTTTATGTTAGATTAAGAATAAGCTTGTATTACGCCGAATAAATGGGGGTTTTGCCCCCACCAAAATTAAAATTATTAAAACCAATTTTTGCTTTGGTTCATGCGAATGATTTTTATAATAAAATTCCGCTAGATTGCCAGAATCCTACACTGTGCGACGGGCAGGGTAAAAGTGAGCTTATCTATGGGGAGGTGAAAACCAATTTTGGCTAACGCGATTACTTTCGAAGTTGCATTCATATTTTTCTCTTTACACTTTTTAATCAAAAAGGCGACGATAGTTTTTGCAGAGCTAATAGACCATCATTGGACATCCTTCATTCCGTCCAAACTTGGTTGATGAGTTGATGCATGCGCACCCTTTTAACAATTGTCCTCTTTGTTTGAAGAGCTCGGCTGGTAAACCATCAGATCCGGTGGCTTTGCTGTTCTTTATAACAAAGAGTCTACCTCTTCTTTACTAAATGGAGGTGAATTTTCTTCTAGTCCTTTTTCTTGCTCCACCTGATGCCCATTGAGGAGCTGCTGGAAATGCTGCTTGAATACATCTTCTATTTTTTGTTCTTCGATAACTAGACTACCTTTACTGTTTCAAGGGACCTGTTTTCAGGTTTTAAAAACAGCAGCCACTTTTTAAATTTTTTATAAAACGAACAGATGTGGAACCTCAGCAAAAAAGTTCTAGCTACTCGCTTTGTAAAGCTATTAAAGTTACGAACCCAATGAATATATCAATATAAATTTTACCTCAAATGAAAGCTACATAGCAAGAAATGCTACACTTGCCAAATCAAAAAAAGGATTAAGGAAGCCTTAGTCAAATAAAGCTGCAGGATATGACTTAATCAGGCAGAAATTCAAAAAATGCTCACTTGTAAAGGATTTATCAACCTCCTTTACCTAATAAATGCCAAATTTAAATTGCTTTTAATTTGAAACCTGGCAAGGCATCTCACGAAAAGAAGTCGTACAGACTTATTTCGCTTCTTCCTATAATATCAAAAGTTCTTGAAAAAATACTACTCCTGCACCTGCAGCCGATAATAGAAGAGAAACAATTAATACCTGAACATCAGTTCGGATTTAGAAGCAAGCATTCGAAAATTGATCAAGTGCATAAAATTACTGACGTAATTGAGAGAGCTTTTGAAGGAAAGAAAATCAGTTCGAAAGTCTTTTTAGCAGTGTTGCAGGCGCATGACAAGGTGTAGCACGAAGGCCTCAAATCAAAATTAACATATAAACGGATATCTAGATAACAGACTTTTTCATGTAAGACACGGAAATGACTATTCTAATTTCAAAGAAATAGTGGCTGGAGTACCACAAGGAAGTGTATTAGGACCAGTTCTGTACCTTTTATTTACACGCTATATACCTTAAACAGAAGACACTATTGTAGCCACGTTTGCTGATGATATTGCAATACTAGCAGTAGGCAAAGCGATTAGCGAAGCTACAATGAAATCACAAAATGCTCTCAATAATGTCAATGAATGGACAAAACATGGCGAATAGCGCTCAATGAACAAAAGTCTGTTTACGTGTACCTTACTTGTAAAAAAAATAAATAGATTACCCGTCTTTCTTAGTACCGCTCGTGTTTTATTTGCAAATGAGGCAAAGTATCCTGGGGAATCCTGGGAAATGCTTATAGACTGAGAGTCAACGACATAAAAAGTCAATTCACTTCCATACTTTTGTAATTCACATCAATAATATAGCCTTTGAGGGGTTGAACCAATTATCGTTTGTCTGTCTACCTTAACAAGTGTCGAATAGGTGTTAAAAATTTTTCATCGATTTATTTCAATGAGTTGACTTTTTATGTCGTTGGCTCTTAGACTATTAGAACCACATGTAAATCACTTCTGACAGAAATTATTTTGGCCAAATATTTTTCTGTACGACATGAACTTTTGATTAAGTGGTCTGCTATTTAAAAACGATTTTGGGAAATGACGGATACTATAGTAATAAATACAAAAAATTGTTTCAAACTTGTTAGTCAATATTCCTGCTTTGTTTTTTAACATTTACAATTGCAAATATACATTTTAAGCCTGACACAAATCTTGCAAACTTGAAGATTGTGGATATATTCCCTTCTTTCAACTTGTGATTCAATTGTTTTAGGATAACATAGTAAGCCAAAGGTTCCAGAGTTTAATTCTATTATAAAATTTATCTTCATATCTTCCTACTTTGTTATTTTCTTATTAATTTTGTTTCGTTTTATGATGGTTAACAAAAATACACTACACACCTATTATTATACATAAATTCCATCAAAAATCTGACTTTTCATAATACCAAAACCAAAACCTCACTTGCTTTGAAAGTTCCAATTAGTATTTTTCAGTGACATATTTCATCCATGTTCGATATAGTAGCAATAACAAAGAACTCTAATATCCGAACCTCAGCTGACCAATTTTATAAAACTAATATAAATTGACATGACATCAGGACGTCACTGTGTCAACACTAAAACCTTGAACACACGTTCCCATCATCAGGTCCTAATGTACAACTATGTCTTTTCGATAGATACAAGTATGCACACAATTTGCCATTGAGTTCGTTTCTCGAAAATGCATTTCCTGAGTTGTCACCGTGTGTTATAAATTTCGCCTGTGTACATATATATGGATCTCTCTCTGAGACTTCTATACACTATAAAATCACAGGTTAAACATATGTTCAACACATCCATCGACACATTTTCGAAGCCATCCCATTCGATGTCAACTGAATTTTAATGAAATACCAAAGCAAACAAATCTAGGACATCCTCTCCTGTTCATTTATTAACTGACCCATGAACATCAGCAGCGTATCTATATGTGGATCATCCTTTTGGTACTCTGCAAATGCACTACACAGGCACTATAGTCGCCTACCGTTTGGTGTATATACTGAACGGTCCTGTTAAACTGTCAAAAAAAGGAGTAAAGTAAAATAGCAAAAAAATAAAAATACATAATCGGGCGAGATAACTATAGACGACGACACTACATGTCCTGCCATTTGGAGACACATGGATACACTACACTAGGATCGAACACACCCACTGTATACCTTCTGTTGGTATAAATCACGGACTCGAAACGCTAGAAAATGGTTGGAAATTTTCATTGAACTGACAAGGCTTTTGCTTTCGACACGTCACAACCTTAAAACAGGATGAGTGTCTGTTCATCAGCTAAACGTGAAATGTTGGAAACTGATGAAATTTCAATATTCAACGGAAACAGGGATGTATTTATCAATTAATTGTATTAGAGGCCTAATAGTGTCAAATGATCGTACACTGGGGCGTATGAGTTTTTTTTTTGTCTAAGTTTGTGAATCACTATCAATACCAGTATCACGAAACAATTACCATATTTTATAAAGAAATGTAGTTCCCCTTGCTAAAATGATAAGAGTGTGCTATTGAACCTTCGCCCCATAGGTTAGGGGACACCAGATTATTTCACCTTAAAATAAAAATGTTTTTAACAGGGCTACTAGCTGAAAGTGAAAAAATCTTCTCTTGTCATGAAAAGTGTTTGAATTCAGGAAAAAGTTTCAGCTAATAATACGCACACAGGACCGGTTGAGAGTTGCAACCCAGTTGGCCCTGATGGTTTTCCAAGAACTGTTTAGCTGCCAAATTAATTTGTTTAATTTTATAAATTATAAAAGGCAATAACAGCACTCATATCAAAAGTCATTAATCGAGCAACTCATTGGTACCTGATTCTATTTCCAGAAGAGCTATATTCCATTTTATTCAGCCAATCAATGTCACTTAAACATGAAATTCCTTTTCAATATTTAGCTTAACCCAAAGCAAATACAGCCCTGAGCTTATCTTTTTGCGAGTCCATTCCAAAGATTTATTAGTATTCAATTAAATCACTCGTCAAACACACATCATAGTTTGGGACTGTCCCAAACGGTATGCCATCTGTTAGGATAGGATGGCTGTGCTGATGGTCCTGCTATGCTTTAGGGGTGATTCAACAAAACACAAGTAATACTTTGGCTAGAGAGAGAGATGTTATTCCGGCAGGGATAATGATGCATTTAATGATTTGATCGCTTGCATGTGAATAGGCAATAGCTTTATTATATCTGTAATCGTTTTGCTCATAATGTCAAATAGATCAATCTTTGGAGTGTGGCATGATGTGTGGGATGAGGGAAAATATAATTTGGAGTTTTGACATGGACACAAATGAGATGTTTGCCTAAAAGACGCACTTAATGGGCGTAGATAAATTATTATTTCAATTGAAATGTTAGTCAAATTAATCACTAAGGCTCAATTAAGTGAAATAGGAAAACATTGTTACATCAAGAGATTTCTTGTGTACAATATGTCAAGCGCAGAATTGAGCTTTATATTTAGATATTTTAATAATTCTGAGTAAATAATTCAAGCATTTTGATTTTTAATAAGGCGCATTGATACATCTTTAATATATTATTTAAGTTTTGATTTTAGAGTTTAAAGTATTAGTTCCCCGTTAAAAATTTGTATCCTGGGTTTAAATCAAATGTAATGGAAAAATTATGAAGAGGACCAACGAAGTGGGTTTTTGGGCTATGTTTTTGAGCGTTACTGTACCAGAAGCTAGAGTCTAAGCTAGTCAACATTTGCTTCAAATTAAATTTAAATTTACATTAATGTGGTGGGAATGGAATTTTTTGAGTTTTATATTTGGTTGAGCCTTAATCAGCTTCTTGCGAGGGACTGACAAATCCTCCAAGAGTATACTTGTCATTAATAAGTGCTTATCATCTAGACGTTCGGAATCGGCAAAAAATTGTAGGTCCCCTCCATCCCTGCCAACAAAACGCACACAGGAATGGTTGAGAGTTGTTAGTCACTAGGCCCTGGTTCTACATGAGCTGTTGCGCCACTAAATTTAAATATTTTTTGTTAGTCAGCTCCAAATGTGGAAAAACAAGTTCCGAAACTTTTCAGATTTTGAATCGTATTTGTATTCCCTGTAGTCGCTAATAAGGTTTTTTTTAATTGTGCTAGTTCTTGGTCTTTTGTTCAAGTTGTTTGAAACTAAAAAACTTTTAAAATATGCAAGTAATTATAAAAAAAGTATAAAAAAGCATTTAAATAATTCTTTACACATTAAATAAATAAAACCTTAAAAGCTGGTCTGCAACTTGTTTACTTTAAAAAATATGAATAAATACAAATAATTTAAAATCATTGAAGTGATTTTTCAAACAAATTTTTTACATACAAAATTTAGTAACATTTTTCCTAAACAATTTTAGAATGCCAATTTTAAGTACTTATTATAATAAAATCAAAATCCAAATTTGAAAAAAAACATCAACCTGTTTTATAAACGAAAGTAATATATTTTTAAAATCTAAAATTATTTTTTTTTTCAAAATTTGGGGATGTAGTACTATTGACATTTTAAGGGTTCCTTTTTATAAAAATTTTGATTGAAATTGGTTATTAATGAGAAAACCGAAAAAAAAACTTGCATACTGTTAGAATGGGTCGGGGTCATAACTCTGTGTGTGCCAAAATTCTGTATTCCAATATTCTGTAAATTTAAAATTTTTTAAAAGCAAAAATTCATTTTCCAAAGTTCTATAAATCTAAAATTCAATTTTTTAAAATTCTGTTTTCTATAACTCTGAATTCCAAAATTCTTTATTTCGAAATTCTGTATTCCAAAATTCCTTAAATGATAAAAGTAAAATTGTTTTGATAGTGAAAAAAGAGGATACTTTTTTCATTAGTAAAACAATTCTTCTTTTATCATTAACAGAATTTTTAAAGAATACAGAAATTGTTTTTATGATAAAAACTTTTCCTAGTTTAAATTTTTTTCGCACCATGAAAATTAACCAATTTTGACTCGTTCTACACAGCCAAATTAAATAATTTTTCCGATTACTAGAGTTCCCAACATTTGGTAATTCACTATTATTCATCAAATAGGTATTAACAAAAAAAAGTGACTTAATAACAATACATTTTGAAACTAGTCAATCCATGAATTTTTAGCATTTAGAACTAAAAATAATAGTATACGCAAAACATTTTTTTGTAGCAATTTTACAAAATCTAATTTTTCTCGAACACATATTAAGGACTTTTAAAAAAAATCATATATTTCTTTCAGTAAAGGCTCTTTTTTGACGAGAACCATTCTTCAAAAAAAAAAATAATGGTTCCCCCTCAAAGAACAATTCTTTTATTTTCAATTTCCTTAAAAACTTCCTTTAATTTTCTTATAGAGCAAAATGTTCTTTTTTTAAATCAAATATTTTAAAAATGGTCGATTTTGACAATGTATTCCAAACATAAAAAAAATTAATTTAATTTAATTTATTTTAATTTAATTTACTTTAATTTAATTTAATTTAATTTAATTTAATTTAATTTAATTTAATTTAATTTAATTTAATTTAATTTAATTTAATTTAATTTAATTTAATTTAATTTAATTTAATTTAATTTAATTTAATTTAATTTAATTTAATTTAATTTAATTTAATTAAATTTAATTTAATTTAATTTAATTTAATTTAATTTAATTTAATTTAATTTAATTTAATTTAATTTAATTTAATTTAATTTAATTTAATTTAATTTAATTTAATTTAATTTAATTTAATTTAATTTAATTTAATTTAATTTAATTTAATTTAATTTAATTTAATTTAATTTAATTTAATTTAATTTAATTTAATTTAATTTAATTTAATTTAATTTAATTTAATTTAATTTAATTTAATTTAATTTAATTTAATTTAATTTAATTTAATTTAATTTAATTTAATTTAATTTAATTTAATTTAATTTAATTTAATTTAATTTAATTTAATTTAATTTAATTTAATTTAATTTAATTTAATTTAATTTAATTTAATTTAATTTAATTTAATTTAATTTAATTTAATTTAATTTAATTTAATTTAATTTAATTTAATTTAATTTAATTTAATTTAATTTAATTTAATTTAATTTAATTTAATTTAATTTAATTTAATTTAATTTAATTTAATTTAATTTAATTTAATTTAATTTAATTTAATTTAATTTAATTTAATTTAATTTAATTTAATTTAATTTAATTTAATTTAATTTAATTTAATTTAATTTAATTTAATTTAATTTAATTTAATTTAATTTAATTTAATTTAATTTAATTTAATTTAATTTAATTTAATTTAATTTAATTTAATTTAATTTAATTTAATTTAATTTAATTTAATTTAATTTAATTTAATTTAATTTAATTTAATTTAATTTAATTTAATTTAATTTAATTTAATTTAATTTAATTTAATTTAATTTAATTTAATTTAATTTAATTTAATTTAATTTAATTTAATTTAATTTAATTTAATTTAATTTAATTTAATTTAATTTAATTTAATTTAATTTAATTTAATTTAATTTAATTTAATTTAATTTAATTTAATTTAATTTAATTTAATTTAATTTAATTTAATTTAATTTAATTTAATTTAATTTAATTTAATTTAATTTAATTTAATTTAATTTAATTTAATTTAATTTAATTTAATTTAATTTAATTTAATTTAATTTAATTTAATTTAATTTAATTTAATTTAATTTAATTTAATTTAATTTAATTTAATTTAATTTAATTTAATTTAATTTAATTTAATTTAATTTAATTTAATTTAATTTAATTTAATTTAATTTAATTTAATTTAATTTAATTTAATTTAATTTAGTTTAATTTAATTTAATTTAATTTAATTTAATTTAATTTAATTTAATTTAATTTAATTTAATTTAATTTAATTTAATTTAATTTAATTTAATTTAATTTAATTTAATTTAATTTAATTTAATTTAATTTAATTTAATTTAATTTAATTTAATTTAATTTAATTTAATTTAATTTAATTTAATTTAATTTAATTTAATTTAATTTAATTTAATTTAATTTAATTTAATTTAATTTAATTTAATTTAATTTAATTTAATTTAATTTAATTTAATTTAATTTAATTTAATTTAATTTAATTTAATTTAATTTAATTTAATTTAATTTAATTTAATTTAATTTAATTTAATTTAATTTAATTTAATTTAATTTAATTTAATTTAATTTAATTTAATTTATTTAATTTAATTTAATTTAATTTAATTTAATTTAATTTAATTTAATTGAATTGAATTTAATTTATTTAATATAATTTAATTTAATTTAATTTAATTTAATTTATTTTTTTTTTATTTTACTTTATTTTATTTAATTTCATTTTTTTTTTATTTTATTTTATTTTATTTTATTTTATTTTATTTTATTTTATTTTATTTTCATAAAATAATAAGACGCTAAAGACTGCTTATAAACGGTGGATTTATTCTGCGATTTTCTACTTAATGGTGGAGTACATGGGTGGGATGGTGCGCTTGAGCCAACCATCAGTATGAATTTCTTAAATTTTGTCATGAGTAAGTACGCAATGCACAAAACTGTGTAACTGGCAGAAATAACTACTTGCTATCAAAACCCAAGTCTTAAAAAATTCATCAACCTTTTTTTGAAATAATAAATTAAAAAAAAAAAATAAGCCAAAATTAACTTTTTCCAAATTTTGACTTGCAATATTATTGACATTTTGAAAAAGTTTGCTGAAACCGGTTATTAAAGAGAAAATCAAAAATAAAAATAAACGTTGGAACATCCTGTTTATAAACGTTTCTGGTAAAATGCTTTTGGTTCATGACCTGGAAAAAAAAACTAAGAAATCGTAAAAAATAACCTATAGCTGACAAATTACAGAAAATAGCTGACCTTTTATAAAGATCTTAGGGCCTTTCAGGTGGTATTAGGTTTTTGCAAACTTCCCATAAATGAGGTGCCAAAAATTTCAGTGACCTTGAATTTTTTTTAAACTGGTTTTTAAATGGCATATTTTTAGGACCCAAACTAGTTTTTTGTGACTTTGGAACGAACTTGAAAAATTCATAGGAAAAAATTCATTGGTTGACCAATTAATGGAAAAAAATTACCTTGTATCACAATCTAGAAATATTTTGGATGGTATATCTTGCTTGACCTTAAAAAATTATATACATAACTTGATTACAAGTTATCTAGGGCTGGCCAGTTTTGAGGACTAGTTTTATTTTCTGACCAATTACTAACCAATTAGATTGCATTTTTTTTAATTTCCCATAAGGTGCGAAATGTCAATAGCTCAATAAAGTTCCCCTAGAAGAAGACAGCAACCACTGTCGAATTTTGTTTCATTGCTCAAAATATTTTGACCAAAATAGCCAACGGAAAGCATTTTTTCTACTCAATATACTTACTCGTAAGAAAATGTTTGCCTAGCATTTATGTTGTAAAGTGGTTATGTTTCATCATCATAATTCACCGTGAAGGTCAAAGATTATCTTTAAAGTAGAAAATTGAGCTTGTCAGAATATGAACCCCAAGAATAAAGCATTTTTTGAATTTTTTGTTTGAAAATTTAAATTCCATAGAACCATTATTTGGCCTTTGCCCTTTGTTTTCGAGGCTTGTAATGATATTTGCAATTTTTTCTTAACCACAAACCCAAGGAACCGACTTTGGAAATGATATTATAGGCTTATTAGCATTGGGTCTGCGGGCAAGTTTGAAAATATGAATACATTCATAAAGATGAAATAACATTTTGAAATCCGTTTAACTTGCTATGAATCTATTAGAATTATCTAAAATTAAAGCCCATTTTTTATTAAAACATATCTTAAAAGCAGTTCACACTGCTTAAAATCTCATTTGAACTTTCATCATTTCATCTCTGAAAAGCATCTCTCAGCATCCTCATAACATCCACACAAATCCTGCGCATTAAATTTATTCCGAATTAGTCCGAATAAAGATATTCTCAAATCTTGCAACAAAACAATTCTCTCTACTTTTAATGTTTTTAAGTTCATCTCATTCGTTCTTTAAACTTTTTTACAAAATCTCAAAGCTTTCATTTGATTTTGTGCTCCATTTATGTATATGCAACAGACGACAAAGTATTTGGTCCAAATTTTTGGGCTGTCGAGATGTTTTTTACATCTAACTACAATTTAGTCATTGGATAAAGCTTGCGCGGCAAAGGAGTGTCCCAAAAAACTATTCAAGCATAATCAAAGTCTTTCTTAAGAAAAATATTTTCATCCAACGAATTAAATTGTAAAAAAAAAAATTATAATCAAAAGTGTTGAATCAAAATAAAGAAAATTGTAACAAAAAAAAATAATTAGAAAATAAAAAGTGATGTTTGATTTTTTCATCCCTTTTATAGTTTAATCATTCTTTAATGTCGCTCGATATTAAATTCTAATTTGCTTATGTTTTCGTATCGCTTACATCATTAAAAGTGAATGCTTTGCTAGCCGGTCGTGTTTTGTCTGCAAAAAAAAAAGGGACGTGAGGACGGTATAATTTCACCCCCCCCCCCCCACCACGACCACCACCCATTTTAGGGTTATCCCTATAGGAAGAGTTAAGGGATTTATATTTAGGGTTAACAAAAAATATAAATATCTTTGGTCAGGGAGAAGTAAAACAGAAATGAAATTCCCATTTTTTTGTTATTGTTGTTGTTGCTGTGTGATAACGTCACTGAATTTATGAATAAATAAATTAATCTCATGTTTTTGGTGATCGGGCTGAAATGATAAAGAATTAAATTGGATTTCTAAGTCCGGAGTCCTGAATATTACCACCCAAAATGGATAACTGGTTGTGGATGTATGTTGTTGTTGGATTTTCTGGTAAGTGAACTCAATAAATTTTAAAGGAAACTCATTGAATATTTGTGCGTATATCCGTAGAAGAGGTGTTTTGTTAAGCTTTAATACAAAAGTATATAAATTTTCCATTATTAAATGATTAAGGGAGGGATACTTTGGGGTGCAAACGGATATTTATTATAATTTGAATGGAAACAACCCTTCCCAGAGATATTTAAATTAAAATAGTAAGTTTAAATTTTATAAATTATTAAAGGGTCGTTCAATTTATTAATTTAAATCAATTCTTATTTATGTCAAGATGTTTTGTGGTTTTTTGAAGGTCATTACTACATCCTACATTTGTAAATTCATTGTGTTTCTTTTGAATTGAAAAAAAGGGGGTCTCGGTCTAGCATTTTAGCTAAAATACAGGATTTATGCATATTTTACAATATAATTTAATATCAAGAATTATTGTATTGGTTGTTTGGGGTTTTCATAAAGTTTGAGATGTGAGGTTGGAAAACCCAAACCCGATGTACATTTGAAACACAAGATATCTATCTCACTATAGATGTGCCCAAGACGTTAACATAAATATGTTACCAAAATTTAATTTCAAAGTTTCAACAGAATTCTTTGGATTGTATTAAATTTTTTGTTGGAATTTTCATGGAACTAATGCCTTAGGCCTTATACAGGGTAAAAGTGGGTTTTGGTCCTTAGTTACTCAGATATTATGACTGTTTATAGAGTTTTGAAGTCTTGGGTTTTGTTTAAAGGTGTAAATACAAGTTACATTTGAAGGTCCCTGTTTGTTATTCAAACCACATACCAAGGGGGCTTAACTAAACCTTTAAAACCTTGGTTTGCAAAGTTTGGATTCCTTATGTTTTTTTTTTTCTATACCTTTTACTAATATTTGGAAGAATGCCGTTGATCCAATTATAAGAACTTGCTAAAATAGCATTATTTTGTTTCTTTACCAATTTTTGTATTTTGTTTATCTTTCTTTCATGCTCTATAAAATGGCAGATATGCATGTATGTCTCGTGTTAAACAATGTCTAAGGTTTTAATAAAAATTTACATTTTGACGATAGAAAAGTCCAAACAAGTAGTTTAAGTCAGAGTCCATCAGTCTGTACATCTGTATGTTCTTCAAGTTTAATATTAATCTGTACATTTGTGACAGAATAATGTTAAACCAGCAAGAGCCTAAGCTCATTGATTGATTTAATAAATTATTATATTATTAAGTAACTTAGTTCACTGAAAAATTTCATTCTCATCAAATGGGAAATAAATCCACTTTGAAATTGAAGTATTAAATTCAGGAGTACCACAAGGTTCTGTTATAGGACCACTTTTGTTCTCACTTTTTGCACCGATCTCCCGAAAATTACTCATGCTCATGCATGCAGATGATGTTTTTATTGACATCAATCGTCCAAATAGAAGATGCTCCATAATGCAAGAAATCATGATTACAAGCGAGTTTGGTTATAAAATAGCGAGATTTTGAAGCAATTTTCATTACTTTCCACTTTTTTTCAGTAATATCCCAAAAGTTTTCCCAAAAGTTGCTGCCAATTAAGTGGGAAAGCGTAAGAAATTATAGCCACGGGAAATCAAAGCGTAATGTGGTGGTAGTTTTTCGATCAAAAAACAAAGGCTTGCTACCAAAAATAGCTTCGGGTTGCCCTATACTTAGATTTGCTTCCTGATGCTAGCAACTTAAAATTGATTTGTGAAATTTCATAATTCGAAATTTCAAATGCCAGATTTTTATTTGCACGGTTTTTTATTTACATAATTCGTACCCAATCCAAAAGGTCGCTAATAAAAAATCAACTAGTTTCAGTAATTGGTCATACTCGTAAATTTGTTTTAATGAGTTCTTAAAGTTTTTTTTTGTTCATGGTCATTCCACGTCACTGAACAAAAAAATGTTGTCAGTATCTCACTAAGGTAATCTTAAGAAACAATGATATCACTTTAAAGGTCACTAAAAATGGTCATTGGAGGTCACTTAGATTCAATAATTGGTCAGAAATAGAAGTTTTTAAATGCATTATCAAAGTTTTTATTTGTGATTCTACAAATACATACATAAGTAGGTACTATTTATTAATTTATTTATTCAATTTTCAATTATTAATGACTTTTATTATTCAAAGTTTTCTTACTCCTAATTTGTACAAATTATTCATTTTATAGCATTGCTTACGCCGTCTGCCAGAGTGACAACTTTGGTTTTTTCTTTTAATAAAATTTAAATAACAAAACAAGATGTATGTATGTACTTAGTTTCATTGAACTCTAAAACCTTTCATCAACTATGCTTTTTCTATATCGCAAAGCCCAGCTGATATATTTATGTAGGTTTTTCTAATTTTCTCCAGTAAGTATTGCATTTTGTGGTTTGTTAATCGATTTTTTCCGTAGACATTTCTTCTTATTTCCTGCTAAATAGGGCACCTTCCAAGGAAGTGTAGCACATCTTCTTTTTCTCCCAGGTTGAACAGTCCACAAATTTCAAGAAGATCATTTCTATTTGAGATAAAATTGAGAGGTAGTATCTCTGCTCTGGTTTTGAACACAGTTGTAATTAAGACTGCTTTATAGGTGGGACTGAAATAGTTGTTTTTGCTCAAGTTGTGGTTCAGCTGAGAATAAATGAGTCTTTGACTTGAATTTCTGGACTTTTCTTCGAAATCCATTCTTTTTTTTCTCGTCGACTGCCACTATGAGACCATATAGTTCAGTTTTCCATGAGTCCCAGTTGTTGTCTTGAAGCTCAAGCGAGAAATTAGAATAGTCCGCCAAACGATTCCACTCTGCCATCCATGAATTTTGTTTCCTTAGAACCATCATAGTGATTCTCTTAGGTAGCCTATTGTTATCAAGTCCAAGCGTTTTAAGAACATAGTCTACTTGCATTTTGAGTGTCGAGATAAACAGAGGAGAAACACCAGTCTCTAACAAGAGTATGTGGTTTGGAGTTGTGCTAGGTAGCTTAAACGTTCTCTTCAAAAAGTATCGCAAAAGTTGTTCCACTTCCTCAAACTCCTTATGACCCCAGATTTGCGCCAAGTAAAACATAATAGCTTGTGCCGTTGCTTGAAAAACTCTATATTTTGAAGCTGAATCTAAATCTTTATGTGCCATTACACTCCTCCAGGTCGCGTTCAGTGCACTTTTTGATTTAGCGAGCTTTACCATCATATGTTTTCTCATATTAAGATTTCGTGTGATAACCATACCAGTAATTGTATTCATTAACAACCTCGATGTCCTGGTTTGATAACTGCCACTTTTCGTTGATACAATTTTTACCGCCAGCTGGGCGGAAGATCATAATTTTCGATTTGTTAAGGTTAATCTGTAGCCTCCATCTATCACAGTACTCAGCCACCCTGTTGATCATCAATTGAAGTCCATGCGGTGTTTCTGCTAGTGCGACAATATCATCAGCAAACATAAGATGGCTAACTCTCATCATATTGGATATATTTACTCCACCATGGAAAGCATCCTCAATGTCATCTATATAAATGGAAAACCATAGCGGGCTAAGGTTACAACCCTGCATTAGGCCGATTTCAACTTCGAAATATGGAGAGACTTCACATCCATTGTAAATAGCTGACATTGTGTGAGCATACAATCTTTCTATTATTCTCCAAAATTTGAGAGATATTCCTTTGTTATATAACTTGAGCATTAGAGCTCTTATGGCTATGGTATCAAAGGCTGCCCTGAACTCTATGAAAAATGCATTCAGTTTTTGTTTTTTTTTTTTCGATACAGAGTTCAGCAATATTTGAGAGCGTATAAATTTGATCCACCGTTGAATAGTTTTTACGGAATCCTGCCTGATTTTCGCTTAACAGATTGTTCTCTTGCATCCAGTTATATAATCGATTATACAAAACTTTCGTAAGAATCTTCAATGATACATTTACATAGGAGTGAAATTCCTCTATAGTTTGCGGGATCAGTATTGTCTCCTTTTTTGTAAATTGGTTTTAGAATTGCCTTGTTGTAGAATTCTGGAACTAGGTACTTCTGGAAGTAGGTACGAGTACTATATGGTAGGTTATGCATTCGATGATACAAATTGGTCTCACAATTTTGTCTGTCTGCTTGTCTATCGGTTAAGCTACATCCTAAATGGCTGGATAGATTTTCTTAAAACTTATTTTTCTAAAAAGTGGTTTTGGCCATAAAACTTACAAATTTTTTTCATATTTTTCTACGATCTAAAAATAACGGTGACTGCCATACAATTTTACAAGGTCTTATTTTTTTCGAAAACAGCTCCACAACTTTACTTAAAAAAAATCAATCAATTTCCTTTAGTAAAGGCTACCTTGGGCTTGGAAACAATTATTCAAAAAATGTTTATTAATATTACCCCCAAAGATCCATCTTTTTATTTTCGATTTTCTTCAAAAGTGAAGTTCTGATTTCAATAATTCTTTTTAAAGATAAGGCTAGATTAAAGGGCTGATAGTTAATCTTGATACCCTAGGAAGTAGTATTCCACTTGATGTAAAAACCTTTGTGTTCTTTTAGCGGTCAAGCCATTTGGAGGCGTTGATGAAGTTCAGAAGGCTATTAGCCGAATTTCTAGAGAGTTCCTCTAAGTCATCATAGAAATGATTCCTTAGACTAGTCGCGCACATGTAATTTTCAGTTTCGAAACTGTTTGGTTGTAAAATTGAGCCCTATGGGCTCGTACACATGCAGAAACTGTTCCGTCGTCGATTCGAGCAACTTTTCAGTTTGTGTTTTGGCACAAACTGCACGATTGCCCGAAATCAGTTTTTCAGTTTGTGTCATATGGAATAATATGTAACTGCGCGGACATTCAATCAAATAGTTTTCGGATATTTAACCACATCGTTGAATTTTGTTCTCTGTGCGAAAGAGATCAAATGTATCTCTTCTTTAATTTGCTGACCAAGAGAATAGGACGAAGGCGATAATATTTTTCTTTGAATGTATGAGATATAAAAAACTGAATAAACATTGTCGGTGTGTTGGTTAGGTTCGTTGCGATTGCTTCTGGAGTTGCTCATGTGTGCGCTCGGTAGTCAACTTGTGACTAAACTATTTTGTTGCGGTAGCAGTTGCATGTGCGCGACTAGCCTATGGTGTTTCTTTCTTAAATGACAAATAAATGCTGGACAATGGCAAAGGAAATGTAAGGTATCCTCATGTGCTTCTTTGTCACTATATCCTCCCTTGCAAAAGTCGTGACTAATGAGCCTCATTATCTTTTTGGGGTGTCTCAGGAGATTATGTCCTAATCATCGAACAAGGGAATGTTTCTTTTTCATTTGCATAATTTTGTCTGTCCTCAGCTTATTGAAATTTGTCCACAACTTTTTAGTTCTGCCGCAAGTTTCA
Source organism: Dasysyrphus albostriatus (assembly GCA_946251815.1). Taxonomy (NCBI): domain Eukaryota; kingdom Metazoa; phylum Arthropoda; class Insecta; order Diptera; family Syrphidae; genus Dasysyrphus; species Dasysyrphus albostriatus. The sequence continues at coordinate 83,148,180 of OX276335.1, forward strand.
AGCAGATTTTATCCATCATTGGTTTTCTCTAATATTTTTTTTACCAATATCCTGTTTGATGCTACCTGGTTGGTACTTTAAGCAACGAACCCGTTCTCGCCAGCTCATCATCTCTTTCGTTTCCATGTACGACACTATGACCAAGAACCAAGCAGAGTCTAATGTCATGCTGCATACCAAGAACCCAGAGCTCTTCGTGACAGAAAGTTATAAGCTTCGAATATATTCCGGTGACAGAGATTGCTTTTATTGCTGCTAGCTATCAATAAAGAGGGTGATATCAGCTCGTGGTATCCCAGTCAATGATATTTACATAGCTGTTTTTGTCATTGCCAAGAGCTTGGAGGACGTTGCAAAAGTTCGGAAGTCTGAGAGAGCTAGCTAGTCCTGCACCAACTCCATTGTCCATCTTAGAACCATCAGTGAATACGGTTATCGTAGATTCATTCATTCAATTCTTTTTTCACAGGAGCTTCTGAAAAATAATGACAAAGATTTTTTAAAAATGCTCAATTTTTTTTTTAACTAAAATAAGTATGTATTTTAAAAACGTGTCATGGTCAACGTTTATAAAACTTGGTAGGTATTAATTTTTTTTTTACATTCTTTAAGGTATTTTAAGAACAAATTTTGCTTATATGATAAAATAACGGTTTATTCCATACAATTATTAAAAAAAAAAAAAAAAAACACTAAGGAGAATATTTTTTTTCTTTAAAACTGCTCCTACAGTTTTTATAAAACTTTTTCTGTATGCAATATATGTACTACCGAAGATTATAAGAAAAATTACAAATAGCAATTATTTAATTTATAACTCTTATAGATCGTTATTTTTTTAAATATTTAAGTGGCTGAAAAGATTTCAAAATTTTCCAAATAATTTTTTTTTTTTGAAATTTTGATATCTCAAAAATAGGTTAGTTTTTTTTTTTTAGAGATTTTTGTTTTATGTGCACATAAATAAATACTAAGGATTTGGATATCAACAAATTTCCTCACAAATATTTTAAGAATTTGAATTTTTATTTTATATTATTTAAAAAAACCGCTCCGACAATTTAAATTTTTCTATACAATCATATTTAATCAAAAATCAAGATGTTGTTTTTTTTATTTCAAAGAAGTTGCTTTAGCTAATTGAAGTACCGTGTTTCATGCTTTTCCACATTTTCTCTCATCATTTCCATGTCCTTACACATAATTTTCTTTAACTCTAAGAGTCTTGAACATTAGAGGAAGTACGTGCGACCAAGTCGTTCATTCTATTTCAAACAAATTGATGTGGTTGTACCCAAGTCTTTAAATTTTAATTGGAAAACAGTTATTTTCAACACCGAGATGCTAACAAGGACGTAAAAAAAACTTACCAAGATCCTCATAATAACGGGTGATTTTTTAGCTGGTTTGGTTTTGGCAACACTGGTTTTGACAGCTGACGTGTGTTTAGTACCTTGTGTCACTGTCAAACAGCTTCAGTTTGGTTTGCAATTTAACCATGGATCGTCTTACAAATAAACAACGCTTGCAAATTATTGAATTTTACTATCAAAATTCGTGCTCGGTTCGAAATGTTCATCGGGCGCTGCTTCCATTTTATGGTCGGCATTCTCGACCTTCTGAGCAGTCTATTCGGAAGATTGTGACCAAATTTCGCACCAAATTTACTTTGTTGGACATTAAACCACCAACACGTTTACGTACTGTGCATAGTGAAGAAAATATTGCGGTGTGACAGAAGACCGCGAAATGTCGATTCGGCGCCGTTCCCAGCAGTTAGGCCTTTGTTACAGCACTACGTGGAAAATTTTGCTTAAGGATTTGGGCGTAAAGCCTTTTAAGATACAGCTGGTGCAAGAACTAAAGCCAGCCGACCTACCACAACGCCGAATTTTTGGTGAAAGGGCTCTTGGAAAGCTGGCCGAGGATCCGCTTTTTTATCGAAAAATTGTGTTCAGCGATGAGGCTCATTTTTGGTTGAATGGGTACGTAAATAAGCATAATTGCCGCATTTGCCCGAAAAAGCCACTGTTTGGTGCGGTTTATGGGCCGGCGGCATTATTGGGCCATATTTCTTCAAAGATGATGCGAATCGCAGCGTTACTGTCAATGGTGAACGCTACCGAGCGATGATAACAAACTTTTTTTTGCCCGAAATGGAAGTTCTTGACTTGCATGATATGTGGTTTCAACAAGACGGTGCCACATGCCACACAGCACGCTTAACAATGGCGCAATTGCGAGGCGAGTTTGGTGAACAGTTAATTTCACGTTTCGGGCCGGTCAATTGGCCGCCTAGATCGTGCGATTTGACACCATTAGATTATTTTTTGTGGGGGTATGTCAAGGCTAATGTCTATAGGGACAAGCCCGCTTCGATTGACGCACTGGAAGCCAACATCCATGCATTCATTCGTGAGATACCGGCCGATATGTGTGAAAGAGTATGCCAAAATTGGACTCAGCGGATGGGCTACCTGAGACGCAGCCGCGGTCAACATTTGCATGAAATTATCTTTAAACATTAAATTGCAAGGTTCAAACTATCGATTCAAATAAATATTTCATTCATTTTTTCGAATTTTTTGTTTTTTTTTTTTTTAAAGTTCTAAACCTCTTAAAAAATCACCCGTATTATACTCGTATACTCATATTTTGGTTATACGTTCACGTCAATTTGCTGCCGGCTCTTGGATAAATAAATTGGTATCTACAGATTTTTAGGGAGGAAGAACCTATGATTCTGTAGTTTTTTGATTTATGTAATTAATCTCTATGGGGCATTTTCATAGATGTTGTTAAATCTGTTGCTAGACAAAACTGAAGTTTACCTGATGAAATTTCCATATGATTAATACCAGATTAGCTATCAGCAGCTTAAACAACATCTATGAATACGGCCTTATCTGTATAAACTTTTAACCTAGAATAATAATGAATAAATAGTTTTGTTCGTTAATGATTTCTGTATCAATCGACATCAAGAATTTTATGAAAAAATAAACACTAACGCGAGCGAAGTCGCGAATAAAGACTCGAAGTTATTCATAATTCAAAAATAACACCGGCATTAATAGACGCAGATAAAACACGAATAATCTTTAGTCAGTGAGTTAAGTGTCAAATCTGATCAATAAATCAAAATTCAAGGTAATTAACAAACTCACCAAAATATTAACATTAAACGAGTAATTAAGTAAAAAACACTTCTGTCATTTTTACCAAAAACAAGAGATAAAAGAAAACAGACGTTAGTGACACACATGCTTCTTACAAATTTAAATGGGAGAGTGTATGTGTAAAAGTTAGCATTTTGTGAGAAAGTATATGTATGTATGTGCAGTTCAAAAAATAGTCTTAGGCAACAGCAGAGTACCTGTTGATTGTAGTAGATTTTCGTTAAGATTAACTAAACGTGGATTAGCAGTTTAATTTTTATTGATATGAAATTTTGATTCGTGAACTAACTTCTGATTGACGTTTTAGTTAATTTGTGAATTAAATGATATCTAAGCAATTTTTATTGATAGGGCTGTAAAGGTTTAGGTTCAATAGTTGGCCTCATCAGATGCTGTTATATACTGTTGTACCCCTATAAGACGCATCATTTTTAATCGTTGAACACCGCCAACTAATGAAATATACTTCACCTAAGCAGTGTTACAAATATTTGTCTAGGGGAATTTGTTTAAAAAATAAGAAGAAAAAAACGCAAATAATAGAGAATGTATGTTTGTTTTTGTTATTGCAACTGATTAGCCCAGTTGTTGTATCTGGGTGAAATGAATTTAGACTAAAGGTCACTTAAACCTTTTATTTTGATTAGTTGGCATTTTCTTTTGGAGGTGGCGAAGTACTTGCAAGTATTTTGTCAGCTTTCTACAATGGAACACTTCAAACTGCTTTTTCATGTAGAGAAATGTGCAGTTGATAGTACTAGATTAGGGTTTTCATCTACTCACAAGTACTTTGCCACTTTCAAAGGAAAAAGGCTGGTATTAAAAAGTCCACAAAAACAAAAGGGGTAGAAACAAAAATAAAAGAGAATTATTTTTGTTTTTATGGACGATTGAATATTATTTATTATTATAAGGTCGCAATTAAAAACAGTGATGTAAATGTTTCTAAACAAAATTTTTTGGTCTTCCCCGTCCTGGATTGAATTTCCTAGCTACTAGTGGTCCTCGTTCACTTTTTATCCCATTATTAATTATTATAATATACAGTGCATTTGTGCTGTTTATTTAATGCGTGTCGGTAATCTTCGACTAATATTTTGCGTCTTAGAGGGGTACAACAACAAATTACTGATGAGGTGCAAGGAAATAACTTCACGGAGACGGAGCTACCTTCACATGGGAATTAACCTTTAGTGGGAAATATTTTCACTTGTTTTAGGTGAAGTTTATTCCCACAGCATGTGGGAAATATCTTAACTTTTTTGTGGAAAACTCTTTCAAATTTAGAGTATGCTGAGCATATATCAACAGTTTTCTTAGACTAAAGCATGTGTGTCGCTCATACAACTTCGTTGCTACGCTTAGAGTATGTTCAGCCGCCAGACAACAACAACATGTCAACAATTTTCAGGGTTATTCTAACATCTTAAGTTGATTCTCTATTACTAGTATATGGAATTACCTGTTACAACACTTTCTTGATGGAAATGGAACAAGCTCTCAAAATATTTTGATAACCATACAGCGTATATAGGTATCGATGTTCGTCAATCTGTATTTTCAACATATAATAAGGCCAAGCTGCCGCAAAAAATTTGTTTTCCAGGAGAGAACCTAGCTAGGATATGAAAATAAAAAAATCGCCTGAATTTTTCATTTTCACAACCCAAAATTGGTTTTCCCTTGAGAACAAAACATTTCCGCTTGTTATTCCACAGTGCAAAATATAGAATGCCCTACAAAATCTTCAATAAGATTATTTCACGTTTATTTTTACTAAATTAGTTATGTGATTTTCTCTTTTTTTTTATTTCATAAAATTTTTTAGATGATATTATTTCCCACGTTTAGTGAGAACAAACTTCACTGATAAAAAGTAAAATCATATCCCACTAGAGGTGAAATTATTTCCCGTATGAAGGTAGTTCCCGTGAAGTTAGTTCGATGCATCTATACTGATGGGCCTAAATGTCGTACCTGGGCGAAATGCATTTTGACTAAAGGTCACAAAAATCTTAAAATGTGAATAAGCCTAAGCCTCTTAATACTTTGGTGACAAAAATTTAATTCCACCAATACAAATGGTCAATCAAAGCAACATAAGTTATAATAAATAGTACTTAGTCCTAAAAACTTACTAGGGTTACCCTCTCTTCTGTCTACTCTATTAAAACGTAAGAACTTCGCAACTTATAAAATTTCTAAAAACTCTCCAGGTGGTTGCATTTTTGATCTTATAATCTCTTGGCTTATCCCCATTTGGCTTATAATAAAACTTGGCTTAATTCCACAGAGAAGCGAAACTGTTTGAATGAGAATACTAAGAGTAAAGAATAGACCCAGTTGTTGACAAGGCCAATCCAATTGATATAAAACTTATTTGCATCAAAATATCCCTGCAATCGAAAGATGCATTGTATATATTAATTTTAAAAGTTCTCTTTTTGTGTTCTGATGATGGATCCCTGAATTATCTAAATTTTACTCCTTTCTAAAAGATTAATAATACATCCTACGTAAATATGAAAAAAATTAGTATTACTTTGCCAATTTTAATGAAGATTACTCACTAGTAACTTCCTGGAGCTCATCACTTGGATTTCATCTTATCTCTAAGAAAGATCATACGAAAAAATTCAGAAGCTCTTTTTAGAGTCCTTTCATTGCTCAATTTAGAGTTCTTAAGGAAGTCTTAAAGGGCCTTTTCTTTTCATATAAGATACAAGTACCTTGCGCTTCGGGGAGAATGATCAAACTTGCCACTTTTCAATGTGTCTATAGTAAGTATGGAAACTACCCAAATTTTACAATTCCAAACTTAAAAATTACTGAACTAAATTTAATTTTCTATCGAAATGGATGCCTTAAAAAGTTGTAAAGTAGAGCAACAGGGACAGCAAACGACGCCATATTTCTTGCCGCTCTTTTGACATTTCTCTTCAGTAAGGTTTGCCATTTCATAACGGAAGATATACGAGCCAACAAAAAGTCGAAATTATTAAAATTTACTTCCGAAATTCGGAGTCAGTGGCCTAAACGTTAAGAGCGCTACGTTCAATTTATGGTCGCCATAATCGTCCTAGCAGATCAACAATTGAGCGTCTAGTGGAAAAATTTGAATCACCAGGCACAGTACAAAATGTTCCCGTTTCAGTGAGACAAAGAAGTGCCCGTAGTGTCGAGAATATTGCTGCCGCTGAGGCTTCAGTTGCAGAAAGCCCAAATGTGTCTCTCACACGTCGTTCTCAAGCGTTGGGCATCTCTGTGACGTCGTTGTGGCGAATTTTGCGAGAAGACCTTGGCCTACATCCTAACAAGATTAAATTGACGCAAGAACTGAAGCCGCTTGACCACCAGAAGCGTTGTATGTTCGTGAATTGGGCTGAGCAACAACTTGAAAATGATTCGGATTTTCATCGAAAAATCATCTTCAGCGATGAGGCTCATTTCTAGCTGAATGGCTTGGTCAATAAACAAAATATGCAATATTGGTCAGACAGCAATTCACACGTACTCCATGAGTCATCATTGCACCCCGAAAAAATAACGGTTTGGTGTGGTTTATGGGCCGGTGGCGTCATTGGGCCGTACTTCTTCCGTGATGATCAAGACTGGCATGGGGATCGCTACCGTTCAATGATAACCGAATATTTTTGGCCCCAATTGAATGATATGGACTTGGAGGAAATGTGGTTGCAACAGAACGGCACCACAAGCTACACAGTGAATGTCACAATCAATTTATTGGAAACCAAGTTTGGAGAACGTGTTATCTTACGAATTGGTCCAGTCGCTTGGCCGCCTAGCTCGTGCGATTTGACGCCGTTAGACTATTTCCTGTGGGGCTACGTCAAGTCTATGCCAACAAGCCAGCGGCGAATTGATGAACTTCGTACGAATATCAAACATGAAATTGCAGCAGTATGGGCCGATTTATGCTTGAAAACCGTCGAAAATTGGGTTCAGTGTCTGGACGTCTGCAAGCGTGCCCATGGTGGCCATGCAAAAGAAATCTAGTTCCATACATAATGGCATCGAACGCACTTTCCCAGGAATAAGGAATTTTATTGATATCCAAAACCGTTTTTGTTTTATTTAAAAAACTTTTATAGCGCTCTTATTGAACAACCCGGTATTAAAAATAAAGCGGGAAAAGTTAATGTAAGCCGATCAAAAAATAAATTTGAGGATCAAAGATTTCTAATTTTCTTATTAATTTTCGAATATCTTTTTTCGGAGTTGAAAATTTCATTGAATAACAAAAAATGGTTTGTAAAATTAGGAACATCATACGTACTACTAGGAACTAAGGAGTATTTGTGGTTTAAATTCGCCCAACATTAGTGTTACGGTTCTTCATCATTGTAATTTTATGCTTCCAAGCTAAATTATCATTTCTTGGCATCAATTGCTTGAACTGTACTTTAGGGCGCAGTATTCCAGTGATAAGGCCACATCTCCAAAATCAACCGGTAATCATCTATGAATATCCATCAGTTTATCATTGAGCCCAAGTGTTGACGTACCAATGATTACAGAGATTCGTTTTTAGTCATACTCCAATACCACAATGGAATGCTTTGCCTAACTGAACTATCCCATATTGCGATATGGGCACCACTATTTCCTTTCAAATCTTCTACTTTTCTAACGCTAGCACACTAGAGCACTGTGTTTGAATTTTCAAATGATAGTCACAATCTAAGACTGTACGATACAGCTACTTTCAAAATATGAAGTTCAAAATTATATTCAAAAATATTTATTAACTTTATTTTCTGAAAATTATGAAAATTATAGATATTGAAACTATCAGTGAAGAATTAAATAAAGTTCAAAAATCTATTGACAATTTATAATATGAATGTTAAGAGATATACCCGTACATAATCTACACTTTGAGATCTGATGAGAGACAGCCTTATTTCAGTTCATCCAAAGAGTTTTCCAATAAGGGCGCGGGTTAATGTTAAAATAGACTATGACAAGCTGTGTGTTAGGTAGTAACGAGATTCTTTTTTAAATTGAAAAGTCTATGTATACTTTTCTGTATGGAGTGTGACATCGTTTAAATATACCCAACACAAAATACATCTTCACACGATGGCATGGACTCGAGAAGTCCAATTGCCATTGCCAATGACTGTGTCATATATGTAGATCTAGCTGAGTTTGAATTGAACGATGGCTTCGGTTATATTAACTTTACCCTTCAACTCAATTTGGTTGATTATGGTTTATTGGCACAGACCTGCGACTTCAAAGAGCGCAACAAAAAGTCTAACTAGGTTAAAGTCACACTATTTTTCTGTGGAAGATGTGTCTTTTTAGTATTGAATCGGAGGTATCGTATGTTGGAAGCTGTGAGTATTTTTAAAATTGTTTGTATGACTTTGACACGTGTTCTCAGGCGTATACGTACTTTTTGCGTTGCAAATTTTTAAGTTTATTTTCTATTCTTGATTTTCTTTTAGAATGCATCTTCGCTTGAAATTAAGTTACTAAATTGGTTGTCGGGTTATTGATTGATTATTTCTTCTGTATTACCACTTATCTATACATGTGTCAGAACAGATTCAAACCAAATATGAAGCTCTTAAAATTAAGTCGAAGTGAACAAGGGCCGAAAATGCCACTAAATTCACATATGCGTTTCTGGGAGAATGGTCATACTGGCTACTTTTAAATATTTTTGGTATAACTTTGTAACTAAGTCAAATTTGACAATTTTGCACAAAAAACTTTTTTCGGATTAGCCGCGTTATAAGAATTTTAAGAGTGCACTTTGGTACTCACCCCGAACGTTTCGCATCAAGTTGCATTGAGCGTGGTCAATCCGAAAAATTATCTATTATGTCTATTAACAACCGCGAAAGCCTAAAAAGTTATAAAAAACTTTTTGTTCAAATTTGAATTTTCTATCGAAATCGATAATTTAATCTAAGCATCAAAAAACTAACTTCGGAGCAAAAATACGTTCAAGAAATGCTTACACAAAATAAAATTGAGTCTTAAGGCCTTAATAGGATATGTTAAAAAAGCCGGAGTTACAGCCATTCAAACTTTACTATAACTCAAAAAATTTCTCATTTTTTGCCCGAAAACGTATGATTCGGTACTACATGACAAATTTAACATTCCTCGCACCTAGTACCAAGTCTTTTATAAATCAGACCAGCCGTTTAGTCTGTAGGTCTAAGAACATTTAAAAATTTAAATATTTCTTATAACCGTTATGTCATATTTCATCAAAATCTTGAGTTAGAATATTTAAAAAAGTCAGTACATTACTGTGGGTATTGTGTACTTTTCGGTAGAAAAAGAAAATAACCAAAAACTGTTATTAACGGTACCTGCCATATAAGCGTTCACAAAAAGCTCCAAAATTAAAAAAAAAAAATTACGAAGGGAATAAGAAAAATAGGATTTTGTGGTAACTTTACACTCACCAGCAAAGAATATTTCTTTGTACGCATATTTGAGGGAAAATCATATAAAAGTTAGCGTTGCTTACCACATATATTATACGAGTTACAAAAAAATAAATTCAAATTCAAATCGAAAAAACAATAAAAAAAAAGCTAAATCAAAAAGAAAAAAGTAAGGAAGGTAGCCCAAGAAAAAAAATTAAAAATATGAAGATACAAGACAAGCGGGGAAAATATATGTCAATAAAATGAAAAAAGTTAAACGTTAAACTTCTTGTATTTTTGAAAATAAATAAAATAAAATGTTGTGGAGAACTAACAACCACCAGCATTTAATGTTAATTTGTAGGCATGTATTTGGAGGAAAATTAAATTTTAGTTAGCGTTTTTCGATTTTCTCATTAACGGCTTACAAGACTTTATTAAAAAAAAAAATTGCGAAAGGTCCGTTAAAATGCGTTTACAATATAACATAAGTAAAGGGTTTTTCAACAGGCACGCTACAAAAGTAGAGCGACAAGGACAGCAAACGACGCCATATTTCTTACCGATCTTTGGACTTTTCTCTTCAGTAAGGTTTGCCATTTCATGATGGAAAGATATACAAGCCAACAACGAGTCGAAATTATAAAAATTTACTACCGAAATTCGGAGTCAGTGGCCTCAACGTTAAGAGCGCTACCTCCAATTTATGGTCGTCATAATCGTCCTAGCAGATCAACAATTGAACGTCTAGTGGAAAAATTTGAATCCACAGGCACAGTACAAAATGTTCTCATGCCAGTGAGACAAAGAAGGGCCCGTAGTGTAGAATATTGCTGTCGCCGAGGCTTCAGTTGCAGAAAGCCCAAATGTGTCTCTCACACATATCGTTCTCAAACGTTGAGCATCTCTGTGACGTCGTTGTGGCGAATTTTGCGAAAAGATCTTGGCCTACATCCTTACAAGAATAAATTGACGCAAGAACTGAAGCCGCCTGACCACCAGAAGCGTCGTATGTTCGTGAATTGGGCTGATCAACAACTTGAAATTGTTTCGAATTTTCATCGAAAAATCATCTCCATGAGGCTCACTTCTGGCTGAATGGCTTCGTCAATAAACAAAATATGCGGTATTGGTCAGGCAGCAATCAACACGTATTCCATGAGTCATCATTGCATCCCAAGAAAATTACGGTTTGGTGTGGTTTTTGGGCCGGCGGCGTCATTGGGCCGTACTTCTTCCGTCATGAGATGATCAAGACCGGCACGTTTGTGTGAATGGGGATCGCTACCGGTTAATGATAACCGAATATTTTTGGCCCCAATTGGATGTAATGGACTTGGAAGATATGGGGTTTCAACAGGACGGCACCACAAGCCACACAGCAAATGTCACAATCAATTTATTGGAAACCAAGTTTGGAGAACGTGTTATCTCACGAAATGGTCCAGTCGCTTGGCCGCCTCGGTCGTGCGATTTGACGCCTTTAGACTATTTCCTGTGGGGCTACGTCAAGTCTATGGTCTATGCCAACAAGCCAGCGACGATTGATAAATTTCGTACGAATATGGATCCTGAAATTGCAGGCAGCAGTATCGGCTGATTTATGCCTGAAAGCCGTCGGAAATTGATTTCAGCGTCTGGACTTCTGCAAGCGTGCCCTTGGTGGCCATGCTAAAGAAATCGAGTTCCATAATGGCATCGAACGTATTTTCACAGGAATAAAGAATTTCATTAATATCCAAAACCGTTTTCGTTTTATTTAAAAAAAACTTTTATAGCGCTCTTATTGAAAAACCCGATATATCATAATTTTAAAAGAGAAATTTTAGATTTTTAAAAAAATATTAAAATTACTTTTGAAAATTCAATAATTCAAAAAAGCCAACGTTTCACATGTAAAAATATATTTTTTGAGAAAACCGCTCTAACAATTTTAATATCTTATTCATATTCATATTTTTTTCAAATAATGAAATGACATAATTTTATTTGGTTTCTTAGTGATTTTATTAGTTATTTATACAAATTAAAAGAAGGATTTAAATGTTTTTTTCTATTTTTTTCTATAAATATGTACTCTGATATTCCCAGCAACTTGAACATAAGGACTAGTACATAGGGTGTTTTTTAGATTTTTTTTTAAATTTAATTTGTATTCTGGGGGTAAATTCCCCCTCTGTCCCTCTTCTGTAGTAACGCCACTGAACGATACAGTTGGGTATAGACGTTTTCGATCAGAATGAAACCATAGCATGAAGCAGGCATGGGTGTTGTTTTATAAGTGTGATTTTCAATCTGGCAATACTTTTTCGAAGTTGGTCTTTTTGACAGCTGTCACTTGATTTATGCTCAGTTTGGTTTTCCATTTTATAATGAATAGACTTACTTCTGTTTAACGTTTGCAAATTGCCCAAATTTATTACCAAAATAATGTTTCGATTCGTGCGACACGCATTGGGAAACAATCAATTTATTGAAGGAAACTTTTGTTGATGAATATTCTCGTCCAAGGCATTAATCGTCTCGGACTTATCTGCGTAGACAAGCGACTTCACATAACCCCACAAAAAATAACCTCGCGAACAAGAGATAATGCGCTCACCAGAAGTTTCCTTCAATAAATTGCGCTTACGTTTTTGCGCCTTTTTTCCCAAAATGGCGGACAACGCAAAACTACTACAAGACTATAGTGGAGTAACGATAGCTGAAAATAGTGCAATATTCAGGAACCTGGGAAACCTGCTCCAATTTTGATGATTTTTTTTTGGAATGTGGTAAATTGAATTTTAAAAAATCTACAATTCAAAAATCGACACTCTCAACAAGAAAATTAAAAAAATTTAAAAAAAACAACAAATTTTTCCTTAAAAAAAGTCATTTTAATTTTATTTGATTTTTTTTGTGATTGTTAATAGGTCTTATTGTTTTTTTTTTTTGTATAAATAATACACTCCACTTCAACTGAGTAGACTCACAAATTTTCAAATTTTCACTTTATTTATTTTTTTTACCACACTTGTGCATTAATGCTTTATTTGATAATGCTTATTGTTTTTTAAATAAAATAAATCAAAAAGAATAATTAAAAAAGCACCGCTGATTTTTCTTGGGCTTTCTTGCGAGTATTTGACTTGGAAAAAAGCTGTTTCTTGCGTCAATTGAATAGAAACAAATATTGTTATTATTTAATACAGAAGGAAGGAAAGATAGTCTATCTTGGTTAAGTATTTTATTGAGTATTTCTAGTAATGTATACTGTCACTGCTATTCAAAAAAGCTTTATAAATGTAATCCGACATGAGATCGTTTAGTCTTATTACACACTGCGCGAAGATTGTTTGAGGCCACTATTTTCTCCCCATTTTTTATTTTTTTTTTTTTCAAAACCAGTAGGAAATATTTTTCCTGCAAATGTTCGATACCTTTGAGAAGGTACCACATATTTTCTTACTAAAAGTAATGACTTCAAAAGTCAACTTAGTTAATCTGTTTTAATTTGCCAAATTAAAAATGATCTGCAAATATAGTAATGAAAAAAAATTGCATCACTTCTTGATACTCGTAAGTTACCCTGGATATGTGGAATAAGGGCTTTGTTTTGTAGGAAATCCAAGGTACTGGTCCTACAACGGAAATGATTATTTCAACAGATATTTGTAATTATGTCCGTTAGGTGATGTTATGGTTTGAGAGCAGTTAGATACTATGGCGCTTTTGAGTTCCAAACCTTAAAAATGCCTGAAATAATTTTTATAAAATCTTGGAAAGAAATTTTTCTAAATTGGATTTCTCAGCTCCGCCATCCACACGGCGTGCATAGTCAAAGATTTGGTGGAGATTTACGATGTGTTGGTTTGAAGTTTCTACAGTAGGTGAGGTTTACATGGATCAACATGATTGGACAACATTTCTTCATGAAAGGGAAATAATTTTGAAAAACATAAAACATAGTTGGAAACAGGTTATTTTTGCGATTAAATGCGTTTTCAATCGTCGATGGTGTTCCATGTAAACCCCCCTAATGAAAACCATAGGTATTCACCCAACCAAAACCTTATTAAAATTTTTGGGGATAGTGAAAAGCTAACAAGTCTGGCTGTCAGTTTAAGAACAGAAAATCAACAAACAAACTGTCTAATCAGTTGAAGCGTTGTGTTTATTTTTGTATAAAAATATAAGTATAAAGGTCTAATTTATAATCACAAGGCGTTTTCTTTTGGGGGTGGCGAAGAAGTTGCAAGTACTTTGCTAGCTTTTTTTAATGGAACACATCAAACTGCTTTCCCATGTAAAATGTATCCACTCGCACATGAGAACATGTGCAGTTGGTAGTACTAGATTGCTACCTACAAAGGAAAACAGCTACAATCGCGTAAGAGCAAATGTCATTTAGTATCACGGCAGTTGGCGCCTGAAAGCGCACCTTGTCATTTCCTTGTGACTATATTAAGCGGATACCAGTACTGGGTTTGGACTTTTGTATTTAACATTATTATGGAATTATGTGTTTATAAACTTTTGGAGAATTTCCTAAGTTAAAAATATTAAAACAAAATAAAAATGAAGAATAATTTTTTTTTGAGGAAAAAATTGGGTTTTTAATTTTTTTTATTTTCCTGTTGAGAGCGTCAATTTTTTGAGTTGTAGACTTTTCTCATTTAAACAATTAAAACAAAATCATCAAAATCGAAGCAGATTCCCCAGGTTCCAAAATAAAATGCTAGTGCCTTTCCACTACTAGGTATTCAAAAAATTGACAAGGAACTAGAAGAAAGTTTTGAAAACCCGCATACACAATGTCACGTGTATACATTTCGTTCCGCGTTTATAGGTACAAAAGTATGTCCTTACATGTGTACAACATAGGTGTACACATAGGTATGCAGATGTTAATACTGGCTACTCTAATAGTTTTTAAAAATAAAAATAAAACGAAAATTCCCAGGCAACTTAAAACCCAACTATAATAAAGATTTTAAAATAAAAAAAAAAATATTAGAACACGAAAAAGGAGGCAAGAAAGTAAAATAAAGCACCAACAGAAAAATAACTCCCACACAGCGACACAGCCAAGCCAACTATAATAAAACCCAAAGGAAAGAATTCCAAATTGTGAACATAACAAGGACGAAAGTACTTTCCAAGAAGAAGAAAGAAAAAATAAAAGCAAAAGAAGAGACAATTTAAATAAATGGAAAATGGGTGGTTTCCATTTCCAGGATCTGCCGCCATAAACTTTGTAATTTCACTTATGATTCGAGGCTGTTTAGCATCATGCATGCATCACTTTGCCGCATCCCGCTGTGTGTTGTATTCTTTCCTGTCCTCTCTTTTTACACATTCTCCCAAAAATAGGTAGTAGTTGACGTAATTGTCGAGCCTTTTGCTAGCGCTGGGGTGACAGTATTTAATGTTCCTTAACCACCATTTCTGTGATTTTCTCGTATGCTTCTTTGTTGCTGTTGTTGTTGTTGTTGTTGTGGTTGTTGCTTTTGCTTTGATGTCAATTTTATTTATTCAAAATATAAAAACTTTGTGTGGTGTGAAATTTGTCACAAGTGGTGCCGAGGTGCTGCTCTAACGTTTACCGGAAATACTTTTCAAAAGAATATGGAAGGGGCTATAATAGTTTATGTTTCTTTTTTACAACGGTATTTAAATTTTTCGTTCGTTTTCTTTTTTATTTTTATAGTTTCATTTAAATGTTTATTTTTTTTTTTTGTTTCATACATATTGTATTTTAAGAGGGTGCACTTTGTAAAATGACAAGAGGAGGTAGGGGAGGGGTGTATTAAATTTGTATGTATTTTTTGTTAGATGCGTAGGTATATGACCAATAAAAAAAAAGACAAAAACGTATTTTTTTTACTGTTATATAAAAGCCAAACATATATTGGGTACCTATTTGCATTTAGATTTTAAATTGAGTAAGTAATAAAAAGAATGTAAAAATGTTTGCATTATTTAAAAAAAAATGTCTATTCTAAGCAAAATCTTGCTGATTTTGACTGGATAATAATTGACTTAACCTCTCATGAAAATCAAATCATGAACTGATGATAAAACAAATTTAGCAAAAAAAATTGTATAAACATTCACGGTCTTACAATAAAGATATCCCGATTTTATAAAGCGTTTTCCAATTGGGGTTGGTCGATGTTGACAATCTGTGGTGGTCAAGTTTTTATTGCAGCCATCTGTCAAATCAGTTTATTATTATTCAATAGCAGAACAGTCATTGAAAATTGAAACTCTCTCTCTCTCTCTCTGGGATCGGTGACATGCACTATGCGAAGTTTCGGAGAACATTATTTAAACGATGTTATATTTCATACAAAAGGCCTGAATATAGATCATATAGAGCCTTAGCATCAACCCGGTAGACATCGGAACCTCTACTGATGACCTTATTTAGGACCCTCTTTCTCTCCTAACCGTGTCCACAAATAATGATTTGCTTGCGCAATCATCAAGCTCTGGGCAGAAAAACGTTATTGTTGCCAAAAAAAATAACGAAAGAGGACGAGATAATGCACAAGTTGTTAAGAATTCTGGCCCACCGCCTAAAAGAACAATCTTTTTCAGTTCAGGTTAGGAATGAAAGCTTAGAGACGGTTCCATGCACTGTTCCTATTGTAGAGTGTGCTTCTGCCTCTAACATAATTATCGATTCAAGACCTATCAAAGTCGTTTCTTAGTCAAAGTCTATCTTTATCTCTCGTCTTGAACCAGAAATTGATGTGTTGACATTGTTTCTCACTTACTAGCTAATAATTGTATCCCTACGAAAACATCTGTTAAGTGTACAAAAATTAGTAGGGTAAATAGCTTTGTTTCATCTTTTAAAATAGTCACAAATTCTTCATACTTTGATTCTATTTGCGATTCAAGTAATTGACCTCCAGAAGCTCTTATTAAAGAATTTTCAACAAGAAAAAATCCATTCTAGATTTTATTATTAAACTGTCTTGTTCCAACAGCACTATTTTACGGAGACTTTAATTAACCATCTATAGAGTGGGTTCCTTCTGAAGATGAATGTTTTCAGGAGGCAGCTTTAACTTCTTCACAAACTGAGCTTCGGCTTTTGGAAAGAATTATTGCAACAGACTTACAGCAAGTAAGCTGTATTAAAAATTAAAAAAATCGAGTACTCGATTTAGTATTTTTATCTGACGCTATAAGTACTCCTGTTCTAGAATCTAGCTCTGGAATGACTAATATAGATAGCTATATCATCCTCCCTTGGATATAGTTCTTGACATAAGTAGTGATAGTTTAGAAAATAGAAACACTTTTGACTTTAGAAGAGCAAACTTTCAGTTACTCGCAGAAGAATTTGCTAGATCTCGTATCGATGGTATATCAGTATCTAGTTATATTGACGATGGTAGTACCACGTGGCATGATGTTTAGTGCGTAGGACTGTCATACCAAAGGTCTGGGTTCGATTCCCAGCAACTGCCACCTAAAAACAGACATTTTTTTTTTCCGAGGTACTGCCTCTTGTGGGGAACTGACAAATCCTCCAAGAGTATTCTTGTTATGAATAAGTGCTTTTCATCTAGCCGTTCGGACTCGGCAAAAAATTGTAGGTCCCCTCCATTTCTGCCAAAAATACGCATATGGGAATGGTTGAGAGTTGTAAGTCACTAGGCCTTGGTTCTTCACGAGCTGTTGTGCCACCAAATTTATTTTATTTTTAGTTATATTGAAGAAGCAGTTAATAACTTTAACAGCATACTTAATAATTGCATAAATAATAATACTATCCCTATAAAAATAATGAAAATAGAAAGAGATAAATCATGGAAAATATATTTAAAGACCCTTTCTTCAGTTGACCACAACTCTTACATTACCTTTTTCGAAGAATTTAAATCTCTTTCAAAGTCGCTATACACTAATCATGTATACGAAATGGGAAGATCTCTTAAAGAAAACCCTAAAGCATTTTGGAAGTTTGTCAATTCGAAGAAAAATTCGGATGGTTACCCCGCAAATTTCAAATATGAGAATTGTGTATTGAAAGAAACTATATTGATATATGCAACGCCTTCGCAAACAATTTTCGTAACTCTTTTGTGGACACTACCCTTGATATTGATGAAGATAATTTTAGAAATTTACATTCTTATGCGCAAACGAGTTGTAACAATTTCGCTGTGCAGCAGAGTACTGTTTTAGACCTTCTCTCATCGTTAAATGATGATGTCTCATCTGGACCAGATGGAATTCCCCCAATATTATTGAAACAGTGTAGACATATATTGGCTGATATTTCGAATTATAGACCTATATCCAAACTGTCATGTATTCCAAAGCTCTTTGAACAAGTTGTGTGTGAGACTTTAGCATTTCATACGAAGAATATAATATGTGAACAACAGCATGGGCTTGTGAGAAGAAAATCAACAGTAACAAACCTTCTAACATTCTTGCATAAATGTTCTAACGCATTAAAAAATGGAAGTGAAGTGGATTGTATATATACTGATTTCTCCAAAGCATTCGACCAACTTAGTCACAACATTATTATCTTCAAACTTAAATTTTTAGGAATTCCAACATTTCTTATCACCTGGATAAAATCATACTTTGAAAACAGACCTTACCAGGTAAAATTTAGAAACTGTTTTTCAAGCTCATTCAAGGCTCACTCCGGTGTGCCCCAGGGAAATCATCTCGACCCATTTCTATTTATTCTTGCTATAAATGATGTTGTCTCTTGCATACGTTCCAGTAATATTCTTATATTTGCTGATGATATGAAGATTTTTAAAACAATAAATGCTAACAATAACCACATTCTTTTGCAAGCCAATATATAGACAGTTTCGCTACTTGGTGTGTTAAGAACGGTCTTTCTCTTAACCCTGCCAATTACTTTCTCAAGAAAGGGACTTGCAAATTCTTTTAATAATTCTATTTCACAACACAAACTCTGTCGCGTCTTTAGTTTCAATTAACTTCATTGTTAACAAATCAAGCTCTATGCTTGGGTTTATAAAACGTTTGGCAAAGGAATTTGACGATCCGTACGTTACTCTTTTCTTATACAACTGTTATGTGCGTCCTCATCTAGGGTACGCCTCCCAAGTATGGTCTCCCTTTATGAAATTCTTAAAAGTCGTATTGAATCAATTCAACGTAAATTCATTCGCTTTGCTCTGAAAGGTCTTCCTTGGACCGATCCATTCAACCTTCCACCATATGAACATAGGATCCAGTTACTACAGGTTCAAACCGGGTGAATAATGATCTAATATTTCTTCACCAACTTATAAATGGTAATATTGATGCTCCTGATTTGTATAAGCCAGTATTGGCATAAATTACCGCAGAGGATCTCACCATCTGCGAAGATTTGAACTTTTATATGTTAATTTCCATAGAACTAATTACGGTATACATGAGCCTCTTAACCGTATGAACAAGATCTTTAATTTAAATGGCTCCTCTTTTGATTTTAACATTAGGAAGATGGGATTAAAAAAATCGTTC
The DNA here is from genome assembly GCA_946251815.1 of Dasysyrphus albostriatus. Taxonomy (NCBI): domain Eukaryota; kingdom Metazoa; phylum Arthropoda; class Insecta; order Diptera; family Syrphidae; genus Dasysyrphus; species Dasysyrphus albostriatus. The sequence continues at coordinate 83,167,276 of OX276335.1, forward strand.
CGAACCAGTGCTCCACTTTCGTGATTACTTTTTAACATTTTGATTATATTTAATTTAAATGCTTTATACATTGTCTTATTGTGTTTATTGTTTATTTGTTAAACTTTGTAATTGTATTATATAGTTTATTCTTATGCATGTGTTAGCTCGCATTATTTTACTTACCACAATTACATGCACTTATGATGAGCCTCTGATTGTAGGTTTGCAGCTTGCTCTAAGCTCACTACAACAAAGAATCTGAAATGTAAAAAAAACCCGCTCTTATTGAAAAACCCATTTTGTTTAGTTGAGGGAATAAAACACATTTTTAACAAATTCTTTTAAAATATGCTTGAAAAAATCATACAATTCCCTTGCAAATAAAAAGCACACCTCAGACAGTATAATTTTCTTTTCTACTAGTGTTGCGAGCAGGCAAAACTCCTCAGCGGAAACTTTCAAAACTGCATAGCAAAAGTTCATAAAAGAAGTTTAAGCTTAAAAAAATGCTTAAATGCACCTTCTAACTCTCTTATAAGTAAGTCATTCATTTTATGTCTTCGGTTATTAAGTACCATAAAGAGGGAAAAGATTTGTAAAGTGAACAGCATTTATAAACACTCGCTTTGTTTTCTTCGGCACTTAATATAGCAGAAAATTTAGTTTTGTTTTATTTTATTTTATATAAAATGGATCTTTCAAAGGACGTAAATGTGAAAGTACGTTCTTCTAAAATCACCTGCTCTTTCGCATCATATTTCATATTTAAGTATCTTATTGAAGAGAATTTGTTGTAAAGTGAATTTACAATTTCTAAGAAGTAATTAAAATTTTTAACCGTGTAGAGAAATTAATTTGTCAATGATGTTCTTCTTTTAAGGATAATTATAATTTCATAGAATAAAAGCTTGAGATAAAATACAAAATTAAGTAGTTTGATGTTTGATATTTAAAAAAATTTCTTATGTATAGGGAAAGGCTTAGAAACACAGGGCGGAATATCATCGACATGACGAACAGTGAGTGGTTCGTCTGATGAATTTTGGCGACAAAAATAATTTCACACTCCAATTCTCAATACAAACTAAAGAAATTTGGTACACTAAGGGCCAGTTGAACAAATATTTAATCCATGATTCAGCAACTTTTACTCATTGACTTCGAAAGAACTCAGTTGAACTTAAGCTCAACGATGGTTCAGGCATTAAATTGACTACTATAACACACTTGAACCTTGAACCATCGTTTAACCAAAGTGATTCCGACGAAGTTGAGATCTATATCAATCACTCAACTTATTATTGTTTGACTTGAGTTTTTAGCTAGTTTTGAATATTCAAATGACTTGTAAGTTTAGGGTCGACTTTAGCAAAATGCGTGGACTTAGAAAAAACTTCTATGTCACTAAGTGAAATCCAAATAGGTGAAAATTCTGATCATTCGGAATTTAATCTAAATGGGTTTAATTTGGTGCCATTATTCTTCCCCCACCATGGTCTTGCCGTATATATAAGAAAAGATATTGCTTACCAGCTTCAACCACAATAGGGTTTCTGCTCTAACACAAACTTTCATTTCACGTGGTTAAAATTTAGGGTAAATAAGCACATCATCCACACATGCTTTCTTTATCGAAGTCCAATTCTGCACAGAAATTTAACTTTTAATGAGTTTAATGCTCTGTCCGACTCCATTCAAGGAATTGTTGCCCATTGTCCTCACACTAAAATCGTCATTGCGGACGATTTCAGTGTACACAATTCTTCGTGGCTTCGGTTTTTCTGGCCAGACAACACCCGAAGGAAGGTACTTTGAGATCTTTGCTGAGTTAAACCATCTTACTCAGCTTGTCGATGAGCCAACTCGAATCCCTGACGTTGCAGGTCAAACCGCCAACACCCTAGACTTGTTTCTTACCTCTAATCCTGATAAATACACCGTTAGTGTATTATCGCCTCTAGGCACATCAGACCGTTGTGTTATATCTGCCAATTTCTCGTGCCAACAAACCTCAGTTAAAGAAAAAACCCCTAGAAGAACCGCAATAGAACTGGCAATACGAGAAAGTCAACTGGGAAGATCTGAACAGTTTTTTCAGGGACTTTAACTGGTCACTATGCTTCCGCGAAAGCGACGTAGACTCCAGTGCAGATATGAGCACAAACTTGATTCTATACGGAATAAGAAATTTTACCCCTCATAGGATAAAATCTATCGCACCGAAAGAGAATTCTTGGTTTGATTTGAGCTGTAAAGATGCTATCAGGGTTAGAGAAGTTAGTTTCCGATGTTATAAAGCCAACCCTACTCTGGAAAACCAAGCTAGAAAGACCTTTAACTGTCATATTCAAAGAACCAAATTTTCATGCATGATCAAAAGATAAGGCAAAAAATACTACAATGTCCCAAAGGTAGTAAACATTTTTCATCATTTGTAAAAAAATATTAGAAATACAACTTCTCAACAGAGAATGCCAATTTGCTTGCAGCACAGTTGGCTGTTAATACGAAGCTGCCAGAGATTGTCATCACTCCTCCTGCACTTGAGAGCTCCATCGATTTTATGGGATGGATCTTCTTTTGCACTCATGCAGTGGCTAGAGTTTTAAAAGATCTTTATGTACACAAATCCGCTGGTCCGGATAGTATCCCTCCTATTGTTCTGAAGAGGTGTTCTTCAACGCTGGCAAAACCACTGCGTAAGCTTGTCTTCTTCTCCCTCTAACTACTGTCCAATTGCACTTACGTCCCTTCTTTCCAAGGTCATGGAAACGCTGATTAATCATCAGCTTGAGAAATATCTCAAAAAACAAGAGCTTCTTAATGACCGGCAATAGGTCGACTGGTGATCTGATGGTATATCTCACCGAGCAGTGGAACAAATCTTTACATCGTTTTCGAGAGAGTAATATTATTGCACTTAATATTTCAAAAGCGTTTGATAGAGTTTGGCATCAAGCTCTCTTATCGAAAATGCTTGAATTTGGTATCGATGAATCTCTTCTTCGTTGGATTGGAAATTACCTTTCGGACCATTCAATGCAAGTTGTGTTGGATGGTTACAAGTAGTCTGACATTCATAAAATAAATGCTGGTGTGCCTCAGGGCTCCGTTTTTTCTCCGACTCTCTTCCTCATTTTTATAAATGATATTTTGTCTGAAACTTTCAATCCATTAAATTGTTTTGCAGATGACAGTACCCTCAGCTTTGCATATTCGTTTCAAGATCCACTTCTTTGTTCTTTGGATGTGGAATTTGAACGGAAGCGTATGATAAGCTCATTATATTCTGATCTTAGCACTATTGTCCAATGGGGAACAACAAATCGTGTAGAATTTAATGCTTCAAAAAATCAATGCTGTCTTTTGTCGTTAAAGCGAAATCCACCCCATTTTCCACTATCAATGAGTGGCATTTGCATCCAGGACACCAATTATCTTTCAGTTCTAGGTATGTGCATCACAGAGCACCTTCTGTGGAATGATCATATATTTGACATCGGTACCGAGTAGACTCTTACCGCACTAGAACCACAGGTGAATCAGAACCAATCTATGAAAGATCGACAATGACTCGAATGATGACTTTTCTTTCTTAAGTTATAAATCACATTGGGGAAAGTTTAAATTTATTTATTTATTTATTTTATTTTAAACACTTTCCCATAGCTTTAAAGTGCCGCCTTTCACCTGAGCCGCGAACTGCAAATGCAAATAAATCTTTAAAGCCAATTCCAAGCCCAAATATCAACAAACTCTTGTTTTTACTTTTCGACGAACTGAATAAATGATCGAATCTTCATTTTTAAATAGAAAAAAAAGGCCTGATTAAATTGTTAGATTTAGCACTTTTATATTTTTTACACGACGAACGAGTTATTTCTGCGAACTGCCAAATACTTATTCGCAGTCCACAACATCAGTACGCATTTAACATATCTGTGAGTGAAAAATTCACTCGAATTTAACTTAAAATTCTTAAGCACCTTTTTAACTGGTTTATTTTGCATAAAAGAAAGAAATTTCAAAACTCGCGATCATTCGCAATTCGCAGTTTGCTATTCGCAGTTCATGTGAAAGGTTTTTTTTTGTCCATCAGCTTATAAGGCTTGGTTCTTCCTCCGAACACTGTCTCGTTCATTTTAGACTGTCTCTATTTCGAAGTTTGTATGACTTTGCAGTCGCTGCTTGTCTGATACAGCGTATTTTTTTAAGCACTTCTGTAACCATTTCAATTTTAATGTCACAAAGAAGATCGCTATTTCTTATATAACAAGGGCCATTTATTATTCCACAAAGACCTAGCTTTAAAATTTTTGGATGGGCTTAGCGTTTGTTTTTTTTGCACAGCTTAAACGGGTTTCAATACTTGCTTGTATAATGTTAGTTTGTTCTGGATAGATAGGTCAGAGTTCTTTCCTAGTAACCAGTACATTTTTCTGTACTTCGACTTTAGTTTTTCTCTTTTCGTTTTGTTGTGCTCTTTTCATTTAAGCTTTGCATCCAAAGTCATTCCAAGGTATTTGGCAGTATTGGAGTATAGTACTGCTGTACTGTTTATTATAAGAATTGGAGCACTGTTTTTTTTTTCTGTAAAGTTTACATGCAACTATTTTGTTTCAATTTATTTGATACGCCATTTTTGCGTCCAATAACTGATTTTGTCGACTGCATATTGCAATTTTTGCGTAGCCTTTTCGTAACGGATTTATCTGGCACCAATAATGCAGTATCATCACCAAAGGTGGCCATGATAGCGTAGAATAAATAAATTTGTCAATTTTGCTTTATTGGACAATTATGTTTACAATTGATTTAAGAGTAATTAATAACTATACTCGTAAGATACGTTGATAAATAAAAGAATTTGGTGGCACATATAAGAGGCCTAACGTTATACATTGAAACAAAAATTTAATACAAATAAGATTTATAATTTTTGAAAACTTAATATAAAAGTCCGGTTGACTTTGTCGTCCTCGGGTTGTTCAGTCCTGGTTGTCAAGTGGCTGTATTGATTTAGGATTAGGATAGGATTGGCGTTTAGCCACGATAATCGGCTGACCCTGGATCAGTTTAGAAGTGTCCTGGTTCATCGTTGATTGTTGTTGTTGTATCCAGGATTTCCTTAGCTCCTAAGTACCTTATTTTCGGATGTCGTTGTTAGTTTATCATCCTTCTCATCAGTTGATTAGGGTGGTTGGTGAGGTTCCTTACCAGTTTATATGCAGATAGCATTAAGTACTTGTCCAGGGGGACTAATTTTGCTTCAGAGTAGAGTTGATTGTTCTCGAAGTGCTTACTACGTTGACGATCGAAATGAAGTTCATTACAGATCCTCAGGATTTGTCTGTCGAATATTTGCAGTTCCTTCATAGCTGTTTTGGAGATTGTGAACCAATTTGGAAAGCTGTAACTGATAACTGGTCTCAAAAGTTGCTTGTAAATTAAAACTTTTGTCTGCTGGCTTAGCCCAGTTCTCTTTTTCATCAGCGGGTAGAGGCGATGGAAAGCAAAGTTGGCCTTTTTGAGTACAGAACGTGAATGAGGGTTGAATCTCAGAAGCTCGTTGAAGTTGATGCCTAGGTACTTGGCGCTGTGTTTGGCTGGTAATCTGGTATCATCTGGGAGCGCTAGGCAGATGCTTCTGCAACTTCCAGCTGAGCGACCGCGTCTACCCCCTGGTTCTCTGAAACAAACAAGCTCTGACTTGGATGAGTCAATCCGGATATCGCATTTGGTTTAAAACTGAAATAGTTTGCTGATGTGTGCCTCGACTTCTCAAACAGCTAACAATGGAGAGAATGATGAGCAATATGTTAGCGAGTGATCAGCCAAGAGAAGGTTCTTGCATTCACTTGAAATTGGTTGGTCAGAGGTCATGATGCCAATGATGACTGTAGTCTCTTCTGGAATTGGTTGTTATTGTGTGTTGGATGGAACAAAACGTTAGCGCACTGAAGTTCATTCCACACTGTCTGGTAGTTGCTATTAGTTGTGTTAAGTTCTCGCTGGTGGAGCCTTTGGAGACATTTCCTAAGTCGTTGCTTGTAGGCGTAGGTTTTGGACATACTGGGAAAGGTCCTGATATCTATCCTTTGACGTCTTGGGCCGCTTTTGGGCATAATAGCGTTGATGTCCACTGCAATATTCCTTGTATATAACAGATACAGGGTTGGTCTTAGGACACTTCCTTGTGGTACACCGGCTTCAAATTTGTTTATTTCCGAGTGATTTCGGTCGTGCCATCTGGGAAGAACCCTATGCAGTTTGTACTCAAGTCCCAACTGCCAAACCTTGTCAAAGGCTTGAGCAACATCTAAGAATTTGGCCAAGCACACTTGTTTTTCTTCAAATGCCTTTTCCATAACATCCGTTATCTGATGCACTTAGTCTATCGTGGAATGTTTATTTCAAAATCCAAACTATTAGCCCGGAATTAGTCTTCTTTCTTTTATTATTTCACTAAACCTTTTCAGGAGCAGTTTTTCGAAAACTTTTGCCATGATTGGTATAAGCAATATAGTTCTGTAAGATGTTATTTCTGTTGGGGGCTTACCTTATTATTTAAGTTTAACGATGACCTCTGCAATTTTCTAAGGATGTAGCACATATCTTTTTGGATGTTTTTAAATGGCTTTGGAAGACATTTGTTTCAAAACCTGAGCAGTTATTAGATTTTACCCTGGTAATATTTTGTTAGACAACTTATGTTCACACAAGCTTCTTATTTCTTTCACAAAAGGAATTTTACAATCCTCATTTCTATCAACCAATTGTTAGCCCTATAACGATTGTCAGTTACCAAATTGATAGTTGATAAACTTTGAAATTTGGATTTTAAACTCGATATCAAAAAGTTGATAAAATTTTTCTTATAATTTTTAATTTTCTTGTGATTCCCAAAGGTCTACAGCATTCTCAATGATCAAACCTTTTATCTGTGGGGTTTTAAAGATTGAATTTGAGATTGATCAATTATTAATTGATTGACAAACGTAGTTTGGCCGTTGTTGGGATCTGTAGCAATGTCTGCGGGAATGGCTTAAATACATTCGCGAGATATTCAGCGAAAAGATCAGCATTTTCTTTTGGGTTTCCGATGCCTTTGCATCTTGAGATTTTACTGGTGGGTTTTGTGTCTGTGGTCTTTTTTGGCACTTTTAGCTGCTTTTCGTAGGGAATATTGAGTAGAAGCATCCACTATCAGACTATTCAGAAATCTACTGAGTTAATCCTATTTTTAAACTCATAGATTCCTTCGTTTCGTTTTTAAGATGGTTTAAAACTGCCTTATCATCTGGAAATCTCGTAAGATGCCATTTTCTTCTAGCTTTTATTTTTCCCTATATCAGCTCCTTTATTTTGACAGGATTTTTTTTTTCTCTTGGGTTCAAAATAGTTGGAGTACTATCTTCTGCAGTCTGTGGCACATAAGCAATAAATTGTTCTAGTTCATGACCAATTCGTTCAATTGTTTGCAATGCGCTCACTGTTCAGGATGGACTACGGCCTCAACCAACAAGCCCCTCCAGTCAGCTCGGTCCCTAGCTAACTGCTTCAAGTTACGCACTCCAAGTTTGTTGAGGTCAATCTCCACCTGTGTTCGCCATCTTAAGTGAGGTCTTCCTCTCCTGCGCAGACCATCAAGGTTGGATTCGATTCGAAGACTCGTCGGGCTGGTGTGTAGTTGTTCATACGTTGTACGTGTCGCAGCCATCTCAGCTGCTGTATTTTCAGCTTTTTGACCAGGTTGTCGACGCTGTAAGGCCCGTTAAATCTTCTCCTCCATATACTCAATCTAAGGGATCTAAGGTTTATAAAACAAGTTTATCTCTGATGACTTTCATTTGACGAGCAAAATTGAGGTAGGTTTAGTGTTTTTGAAAATTCGTTTTTATTCAAGTCAAAATTTTCGTAGATTTTGGGACAACTTTAAAAAAAAATTCAAAAATGAAGAAATATTGTTCTCTCATGTAATGTCGTTTTGACTAACCCTCGCGTTAGTTTTGGGAAACCTTTCATTTCGCTGTTTACAATAAACTAAGCGAAACATTTTTTTAGCACTTTTAAAAAACGATGTCTAGCGAACGTTTTTCATTTTCTATTTCAGTCATCCAAAATTAGGCTGCAAGACAATTTTTGAAATACCTATGACAAATTAAAGCTTGAATAATAAATAATTAAGCCTCTGTCTTGTTGGCTTTCAAGTTCATCTTCAGCATTGACACACAAGAAAACCTTCCTACTTAAAAATTTAGGTCGCTAGGTTAAATAATTATTGTCGTTTGATTCAAGGGTAATTAGAGTGTTTAACAGCTTTCACACGCCAGTAATTTTCATTTCACTTAACCTTTTTTTCCCTTTCTCGTATATTATGTGGTATAAGTGCAATCGACATTTCAAATGTTGAATCTGCTTTTATCCACCCACTGATGAACAATACGCGTATACCTGTTCCCGGTGTGTTTTTTTGTTGTTGTTTTTGTTCCACATTTTAAAAGGAGAGCAGAGTCAATGTAAAAAGATTTTACATTTAAAATATTTTCTGTGGTAAAGCTTCAGACGAAAAGTCCCTCCGATGATGTTGGGGCTGCTCTAAGTTGGTGTAGCTGAGGCTGAGGCCAATGGAAATTAATGTAGAAGAGGGGGGAAAGTGACGATGGCGACGTCACAGTAAGTGCCCACTGGAACGAATGGTCTCTCGTTGGATTTTACTTTTACGTAAATGGATGAATATGTACCTGTATATAGTTTTGCAAGTCGCAATAAGTAGCTTTTATTTCTCTTAAGTTTTACTATGGAATTGAATATGTATTTAAAGAATTCTTTTCAGCGTCAAAAAGCGGGAATGTGATTTTCTATTTACGAATAGTGCACCACATAAAATCTTTTCATTCTGCGGTTGTAAGTTTAAAAATTGTATGCTTAGTAAAATATCGTAATCGTTTGGAAGCTTGGAGTACTTTTTTTTGCACTTCAACTGTACCAAAGGGTGAAAAGGGACTCCAACAGGAATACTCCGAGTATCCGATCCATAAAAAATTATATAGACACTAGTTAACTTTAAAGTTTGAATACAAATATTATGTAAATAAAAACAACTACAAGCTCATTGAAAAAAAAAACTTGATCAAAAATCTGCCTGATTATAATTTTTTTTTCTCCTATAACTTCGACTTTAGAGGCACAATGTTAAACAGTAGACGCTCGATATAGTGAAGTACTAAAAACCAGGCCCTGTTCACTCTTCCAAGATTGTTCATTTTTTCAAACGGGAAGTTAAAAAGGCTTCTAAAGATGATTTTGTTCCAAAATGCATATTTTGATCGATGTGTATGTTTTTACTTGTACCTATTTAAGTGCTGTTGAACAAAGCTTTAAATCAGGTTTAAAAAAAAATAAAAACAATTCCTTAGTGTTCTAAATCTTAAGCAATTTTAAATTCTTGTGAGACATTTTTATACAAAAAATATTTTTTTTTTAATTTTATGTGTTCACTATTGTGAATAGTTCACTTTTTAAAGATTCACTAAATCAAGCGTCTACTGTATACAGCTATGGACAGAGAAATGGCACACTTTTAAAATGAAAAATAATTGGAATAGAATTTCCAGTATTTTGAATGATCATTGCACTTTTTATTAGGTATGATACCTACATTAACTGACTGAACAAAAAGGTCAAATACAACCACTTACCACACAAAGATTTTTATTTTTGGTCGTTTAAATCATTCTTTAGTCCATACTTAGTCGACAGAGATAAATAATACACTTTAGTGAGCTTAGTATGAAGTTTTTATTTTTTTATGAAACCTTGCCGACGAAAATTATTTATTTTGACTGTGAACGATAAAATAAATAGATCATTGCCAAATATGGGCAGGAGCGTTCATTTGAACTCATTTGAAGGTGTATTAACTTTAAGCTACAAGAACAAGTAAGTAATCCTTGAAAAATTGACAAATAAATTAAATGTTCTCGAAAAATGGTGTACAATGACATTAGTTCAGTGAAACACGATCCTGAGCTTGAACTAAAAAAAACAAAATTTGAAAGCCATCCCCAGGGGGGCTGACTCAATTTTACAAAGTTATATGGAATCTTAAGCAGAAAAAACCTTGGCTGGTGAAAAAAAAATATTAAGGCTCGTTTGGTATTTGCCAAAACTCATATCGCAAACGTGGAGTTATGAAACAAGTATTAACCAAATATTTTTCCAAAATTTTGCCTGTTTGTTGCGATATGAGTTTTGAATTTAAAGATTTTAGAGACCTTCAGTCCAAATGCTATTCGCCCAGGTACAACAATTGGTCTCATCAGTTAGATGTTGTTGTACCCTTCTAAGACGCATAATTTTAGTCGATGGTTACCGACACGTATTAAATAAACAGCACTGTAAACGTTATGATATGAGTTTTGGTAAATGCCAAACAAGCCTTAATATTTTGTTTGACCAGCCGAGGTTTTTCTGCTTACGCTTCCAAATAACTTTATACAGACGAGTTGTCTTCTTATAGTTCTTCCAAATGGGTGAAACAAAAAAATGCTTAAATTTATTTCCCCTACGAAAAATTTTTGGTGCCAAGTATATAGTACCAGTGCCAGGTGTGTGCCTCCTTTAGAAAAAATAGTGGGCGTGTTATGGGGCGGAAATATTATAAGATGATTTATTATAGAAGTATTCTTATATAATAAATCATCCCACAAAATAGATTCTATGAACCTATGCCCGCCTCTCCATTAAACTGGAACCAATGTGCGGCAGGGCTACCGTTTTGGAAATTTGGGGAGGAGTATTTTAGATGATTGGAGAGTGGGGAGTATTTCGTGTTTGTGGGGAGTACGCAAACAAATTGTGCCCTAATCATAAAATTATAACTTTAAAAATGTATTTTTAAATTTTTTACTTCATTTCAAATGCTCATAGATATGTATGTATAATTACGGTGCTCCTTATAAAAGTATAAAAGTCATTGCGTAATTTAAGTTGTTGTGCCCTCTATTTTCTTCCAAATTAATACAAAAAAGCCTTGCCCGCAAGACAAAAAATTTTCATATGGGAAAACACATGTTATTATTTTAAATAAAATCTTGAATTTTATAACCTTGTTAATAATGGAATGAAAAATTAAAATTTCGATACAAATGTAGTATTTATGACTTTATCTAAGATTCGGTACAAAATTCATAAAAATCTTAACCGAATATTTCCTCAATTTTAGACTCATAAAGGAAATTAAAAAAAAAAATGAATTTACCTTCTGCCTATAAGTTAGGAAATAACTGCCCTTAATTTATTTTTTGGTACGCCATTGTTCAATTCATATAAATGACTAAATGTTGTGTCAAAATAAATATTTTTTTCCATTAGTATTATATTTTCAAAAGAAGAACAATCAAGGTAGAGGGAGAGGCAGTACGGGAGTAGTAGTAGTAGTAGTAATAGTAAAGTAGAGTAATAGTAATAAAAAGTAGAGTACGGGAGTACTGTGATGTTTTAGGAGTATGAATGCTCCCTTAGTACTCATTTCGGTAGCCCTGCTACGTGGTATTTGCAAAATTTGGAGAAAGACAGGTTTTGCTTGAAAAATAATTCAACACAAGGAAAAATGAGAGTGCTTTGCTTAATTAATTTTCCCACTTTGTTGATATCAAAAAACTGCAGCTAACAAAAGAAATGCATGTAAATGTTTCAGTTAATTGAGCTCCCTGGTTAATTGATCTAAAAATCAGACAAAACGGCCGGTGCAATTAAGTGGGGAATACAACAGCACCGTTTTTGCACTAACCTCAATTTTCACGAGGTGAACCATATGCGTTGTGACTTCTGAGTGACAATAAAACGCGGCTAATATCAGTGGTAAACAATTAATTGTTATGTAGTAAGAAAAGTTAAGTGTTTTCCTTTTTGAAAAACATAAAGTTTAACAAAAAGTTTTATTAATGAACCTGAGAAAACTATGCAGGTTCTTATTGGATTTTTATGATTTGGTGGGCAGTTCATTTGCTAAGGTGGGCAGCACCTGTTGCAAAATTACATGTTTCATGCTTCTGGAAGCTCAAGAGGTATAGGGTTATAAAAAAAATGTCTTATTATAATCAGTTATATCATTTGCATGAGTAAAATTTACGACTAGTAAGAAAAGAAGGTAACAACATTTTATTTATTTTATTTTATTTTACTTTATTTTTTTTTATTTTATTTTATTTTATTTTATTTTATTTTATTTTATTTTATTTTATTTTATTTTATTTTATTTTATTTATTTTATTTTATTTTACTTTATTTTTTTTTATTTTATTTTATTTTATTTTATTTTATTTTATTTTATTTTATTTTATTTTATTTTATTTTATTTTATTTTATTTTATTTTATTTTATTTTATTTTATTTTGTTTTATTTTATTTTATTTTATTTTATTTTATTTTATTTTATTTTATTTTATTTTATTTTATTTTATTTTATTTTATTTTATTTTATTTTATTTTATTTTATTTTATTTTATTTTATTTTATTTTATTTTATTTTATTTTATTTTATTTTATTTTATTTTATTTTATTTTATTTTATTTTATTTTATTTTATTTTATTTTATTTTATTTTATTTTATTTTATTTTATTTTATTTTATTTATCTTTCTAAGTGTTATTTGAAAAGTCGTATCACTGATTGAGTGTTCTCTTTTGTTAGGGGGTTATTTTTTGGAAAATTTTCTTGAGTCAATTAAATAAATTTGTCAGATAACAATATTCACGAAAAGTGTTTATAGAAATAATATAAAAATTAATTTAAACCTTCATTTCTTTTCTTTCTTTCAGTATACCAACATGCAGGTAGTCTTGTGGTGACGGATATCTATGTTCCGGCAATTATTGATTTTCGTGATAACGTAACATTGACATGTAATTATGATATGGATGGACACACATTGAATTCAGTTAAATGGTACAAAGATGAAAAGGAATTCTTTAGGTAAGAAATGAATTTACACCGAAATTAAAAGTGATATAATTTTATTATTTTTTTTAACCATATCAAAATATATTTCAATTGTCTTGAGGCTTAAAAAAAAACTTATAAGTTGCCATTAAATCCCATTACGTAGCCAAAGTGAAACGAAATATTCCATACAAATATGCCAATAAAATCATAAACGACCAATTTAATTCTATCGGGTTGTTCAATAAAAACGCTACAAAACTTTTTTTTAAATAAAACAAAAATGGTTTTGGATATCAATGAAATTCTTTATTCCTGTGAAAGAACGTTTGATGCCATTATGTATGGAACTCGATTTCTTTTGCATGGCCACCAAATTTTCGGCGGTTTTCAAGCATAAATCGGCCGATACTGCTGCAATTTCTCATTCGATATTCGTACAAAGTTCATCAATCGTCGCTGGCTTGTTGGCATAGACCATAGACTTGACGTAGCCCCACAGCAAATAGTCTAACGGCGTCAAATCTCACGACCGAGGCGGCCAAGCGACTGGACCATTTCGTGAGATAAACGTTCTCCAAACTTGGTTTCCAATAAATTGATTGTGACATTCGCTGTGTAGCTTGTGGCACCGTCCTGTTGGAACCACATGTCCTCCAAGTCCATATCATCCGATTGGGGCCAAAACTATTCGGTTATCATTGAACGGTAGCGATCCCCATTCACAGTAACGTGCCGGTCTTGATCATCACGGAAGAAGTACGGCCCAATGACACTGCCGGCCCATAAACCACACCAAACCGTAATTTTTTTGGGATGCAATGATGACTCATGGAGTACGTGTGCATTGCTGCCTGACCAATACCGCATATTCTGTTTATTGACGAAGCCATTCAGACAGAAATGAGCCTCATCGCTGAAGATGATTTTCGATGAAAATCCGAATCATTTTCAAGTTGTTGCTCAGCCCAATTCACGAACATACGAAGCTTCTGGTGGTCAAGCGGCTTCAGTTCTTGCGTCAATTTAGTCTTGTAAGGATGTAGGCCAAGTTTTTTTTTCGCAAAATTCGCCACAACGATGCTCAACGCTTGAGAACGACGTGTGAGCGACACATTTGGGCTTTCTGCAACTGAAGCCTTAGCGGCAGCAATATTCTCGACACTTAGAGCACTTCTTTGTCTCACTGGCACGGGAACATTTTGCACTGTGCCTGTGAATTCAATTGTTGATCTGCTAGGACGATTATGACGACCATAAATTGGACGTAGCGCTCTTAACGTTGAGGCCACTGACTCCGAATTTCGGGAGTAAATTTTAATAATTTCGACTTGTTGTTGGCTCGTATATCTTTCCATCATGAAATGGCAAACCTCACTGAAGAGAAATGTCAAAAGAGTGGCAAGAAATATGGCATCGTTTGCTGTCCCTGTCGCTCTACTTTTGTAGCGTCCCTGTTGAAAACCCCAAAACAAAACTAATCTCTTTTTCAAAATGGCGGCTTTTCCCTAAACCCAGATTCCGTACAAAATTTTGTCCATCGAAAAATGCGATTTCTTGCCCTTTATTGACTAATTTCACTGGGCTAAAGGCGCATAATTTATTAATAAAATACATGCATAACAGTTGAAAGACTAAGTACTCGCTACTCGTTACTCGCATTTTATGTTCATTACTTTTAAGACTTAAGTCATTTGTCAATTGTCACATACGTACATAGACAAATGGATTTTTTTTTGATCTATGTGTGTTTTTCGTGTAATCTTCTAAATCTTGTAAATCTTATTTTAAATCGCATTAAAACTTTATGTTTACATGCGTAAGCAATGGAAATGGTTAATGTTATTCCTTCTCAGCTTTCAAAATTCTCTGTTTGAGAAATAACTTCTAAAGAATTAATGTGTGTTGACTTAACCCCAATGGAATTGAAGTAAATCAAAAATTGCTTAACATTTCTTCTTGTTTTTTTTTTTTTTTTGATTTGAAACGTTTTCAAGCGTTTGCTTTTAATTTATGTCTTTAAAACTCTCAGACACTTCATGACAGTCAAAAGAGAATTGCTATTTTATCCAACACCCACACAGTGTTCGTCTTCCTTGCCTCGTTCTATTGATTTAATTCTTATGAACATACATACACAGATACACCACATCAAAAGGGATACCGGGAAGGGAAGAGAATATGAACGACTCATAAACATTTATAAATATTTATAGATTTTTCGGTAATACATAATGTTCGATTAAATTCACTCCGAACGAGACTTAGGGATGGGGAAGAGAGGAAGAGGACCCTACTTACAATATTAAGGTAGGTACATACCCAGAGTGCTTATGGCACAGGCACATACACACATAGATGAACTGAGTCGTGCTGGGTATTTTTCTATATCCCCATTTGACAAGGGATCCTGACAGACGGAAATTGATGTCCGTACTTTTCGTAGTGTTAATGTGTTAAGCTAATAAAAATCATGGGAATTGGAATCATAATAAAGCGTTTGAACGATTTCCAAATAAATCTATGCTTTGTCCTCAACATGCCGCGTTGGTCATCAAAAGCATATTAAATTGGATTAACTTCTCCGTTAGATATTTTTATTCTTTGGTGTTTGTGTGTGTTTACTTTCTACATTTTTGTGGCCAAGTCCTTTTGATTCGATTTTATTTTGGATGATCATGATTACACTTTACTTGTTGTTGAATGTCATCAAAGCTATATTTGATAATAATCTTTTGTATAAGGAGATAATTTTATTTAGGTTTTATTTCAATACTAAAGTGACGAGATAAATAATAATAGTGAGAATACATTTCAAAACGGGTTTTGTATGGCAACCAGAGGCGGCACTAGACCAAAACGTGACACGGCGCGTGTGAAATCAAATTCGCAGGGTCACCGGTAAAGGGGTAATAGACGAACATTTGTTAAATTTCATTATTTATTAAAATTTTATTGAATACATAAATAAATTTTGCATGTTAAGAATTGTAACCAGTCTCACATATGTGCTAAAACGACTCCCGAACGAACTATAACCACTCTCGAATCAAGAAGCACCATCTTTATTCATTCGAGAGTCGTTCTAGTTCGTTCGTTCATTATTATGCATTCGAGAGTCGTTATAGATCGTTCGGGATCTACGGGACTCCAATACAGGGGCTGTATTAAACAGATACAAAAGAGAGTGAGTTAGTATAAAACTTTTGAATTAAAACCGCTTTCTAAACTCTCACTGGATTGAATTTATCACAAAATACAGTTGACTCCCTGTAAATAGAATTTTCGTGTGATATCAAAATCTGTTTAAGGTTGAGAGAGTTTGGCAAAAATTTTATTTAGAAAGAAATAAGTCCAGTAAGGAAATTTGAGCGAAGTATGGCCAAAAATTCTTGTTTAAGGGAAATTTGATTTAGAAGTAGTTCGACTAAGAGAAATTTGACTGTTGTAACATGCATTTCGTTGCCAATTAAGTTATCTACAAGTTCGATTGTAAACAATTTCTCCCTTACTCGACGAGAAAACTGAAAATCTTACAAAATACGAAATTTTAGCCTTTATTGGGAGCTCCATAGCGCCGTTTGTAGTGGTTGTGCAAAAATACTTCCCGAATTATAGTTGTAGGAAATTTTGTTTACTACAAATTTGACTTTTTGTTTTCCGTTAAAATACACCAAAAATAAGTTATAGGAAAATATCTGGAAAAAAAATTTTTTGTTGTTTTTCCCGGATGTTAAAAGTAATAAAGTGATGGAGGGGGCGTAGTGTTGGAAATTTGGAAATTACATTTACCAACCATACCAAATAAAATATACAAAATTTAGAACAACCCGACCTTTTTTAGGGTAAAAACTCTCTTTTTACTGGACTATTATATTGGAGTTGTTTTTGACAGTTTTTCCTGGGGCTCTATTCCCCTTTTGACAATTTAAACTTATTATTTTATAAGGAAATATCACTAAAAATGGAAACAAAAATTATAACAACAATTGGTTAAGTTTTTTTTTTTTTGGGCGCTATTTCCAAATCGATTAGGGAGCTTCTTCCTTGAACACTATTGAAAAATCAAAGATAGCAATTTTTGTTCTAGTTTTTACAATATCCGTGTTTTATGGCAAAAACTATCCATAGTATAGTAGAATTTTACACAAATAACAAAAACAATGTCGGCAGTAGGCTCACTGCCGATAAAAGTTAAAGTAGAATTCTACTACGGATAAACTTTTGACGTTTGTTCGATTATCGAACTCAACTGAGTAGAATTTTGTTATTGGTACGATTGATACTTTTATGTATCTCGAGAAATGGCCAGTGTTGCCCCCCTAAGCGATGAAAAATTTAGTGTTTTGAATTTTAAATGTTGTTAAATGCAGTGGTAATTTTATATTGTTTTTGGATTATGAATTTAGAAAAAGAAAAGAAAGTCAACAAAAATTACTTATGCTTTTTTTATCATAACTCTCAATACTTCATTTGGTGCTTTTCACTTATTTTTAGAATTTCTGCTTTGCTTAGACTTTGAATAATTTTATTGCAGCAAAATAATTTGATTCTCGGTTTTGGAATATAAAATTAAAAATTGCAGTTAAGATATTCACTTTTTAAAAGAAAAGGACTAATTTAAATTCTAATTGTAAAAAATAATCCTTGATTGCGATCAATATCTCCATTTTGAGTTGAAATTAAATAAGAGCTTTCTACAAATATCGGGTTTTTCATTAAGAGCGCTACAAATTTTTTTTAAATAAAACAAAAACGGTTTTGGATATCAATGAAACTCTTTATTCTTGTGAAAGTACGTTCGATGCCATTATGTATGGAACTCGATTTCTTTTGCATGGCCACCACGGGCACGCTTGCAGAAGTCCAGACGCTGAACCCAATTTTCGACGGTTTTCAAGCCTCACAGAAAATAGTCCAACGGCGTCAAACGTCAAATCGCACGACCGAGGCGGCCGAGCAACTGGACCATTTCGGAGATAACACGTTCTCCAAACTTGGTTTCCAATAAATTGATTGTAAACAGCGAATGCTGTGTTCGCCACAACGACGTCACAGAGATGCCCAACGCTTGAGAACGACGTGTGAGAGATACATTTGGGCTTTCTGCAACTGAAGCCTCAGCGGCAGCAATATTCTCGACACTACGGGCATTTCTTTGTCTCACAGGCACGACGACATTTTGTACTGTGCCTGTGGATTCAAATTTGTCCACTAAACGCTCAATTGTTGATCTGCTAGACGATTATGACGACCATAAATTGGACGTAGCGCTCTTAACGTTGAGGCCACTGACTCCGAATTTCGGTAGTAAATTTTTATAATTTCAACTCGTTGTTGGCTCGTATATCTTTCCATCATGAAATGGCAAACCTTACTGAAGAGAAATGTCAAAAGAGCGGCAAGAAATATGGCGTCGTTTGCTGTCCCTGTCGCTCTACTTTTGTTGCGTCCGTTTCAAAAACCCTTTACAAAATACGAAATGGTAGCCTTTATTGGGAGCTCCATAGCGCCGTTTATAGTGGTTGTGCAAAAATATTTCTTTACTACAAATTTGCGTTTTTGTTTTTCCGTTAAAATATACCGAAAATAAGTTATAGGAAAATTTCTGAAAAAAAACCTTTTTTTTGTGGTTTTCTCGGATTTTTGAGGCGCTGGAGAGAGCGTGGTTGTGGAAATTTGGAAACTACTTTCACCTAC
Organism: Dasysyrphus albostriatus; assembly: GCA_946251815.1. Taxonomy (NCBI): domain Eukaryota; kingdom Metazoa; phylum Arthropoda; class Insecta; order Diptera; family Syrphidae; genus Dasysyrphus; species Dasysyrphus albostriatus. Next base: position 83,185,904 of record OX276335.1, read on the forward strand.
CATACCAAATAACATGACAAAAATTTAGAAACACCTGAGCTTTATTAGAGGAAAACCTCTCTTTTTATTGGACTACCTATTATATTGCAACTGTTTTTAGCAATTTTTCCTATTTGTGGCTCTATTTCCCATTTGCATATTTTAATTTATTATTTTACAAGGAAATATCACAAAAATTATTACAACAACTGGTTAAGTGTTTTTTTGAGCTCTATTTCCAAATCGATTTGGAAGCTTCTTCCTTGAGCACTATCGAAAATATAAGGAATGCAATTTTTTTCTACCTTCATACAATATTTGTTTAATATTTAAAAACAATTTTTTCAACAGCGAATAGATTTACTGTTAACAAATAACGGCCTAGTGTAAAATTGTTTTATATAATTAAATGGTAGATCGTATAAGTAGTAATCTAGTACACAAAATTAATAGGGAGTTTTTGAGGAAAATAAGATTTTCTTCAACGGCTTTTTAACAAGTGTAGCGCTGATAAGTTTTTGAATGTACGGTTGACACTCCCTAAGTCGAATTTTCACGGGATACCAAGATTTGTTTGGGTTAGAGAGAGTTTTGGAAAAATTCGAGTTATAGAGAGAACATTTTTTTTATTTGATAAAAAAAGGTTAATAAAAATATGAAAATATGTACTTACAAAAAGTTTACAAAAAATATAGCTTCTTGCTTATTTGCCTACACAAAAAAAAATATTACTTAAAAAAATTTGTTATTTTTGATTATGACATCATAGGTGGAGTTTCTGTTTTTTTTAATTTTTTATTCAAGTTCAAGTTCAAGTTTTTTGATTCAAGTTCAAAAAGACATTTCTACACTTCATCTGGTACATTATCTGATTATTCGATTGCAGATGGCAGGATTTCAATACCGTTCCAAATTTTCGACTTAGGGAGAGTCGAATGTATATCCAAATATGAATTCAAAGGGGAAATGTTTTCTTATTTTGTTTTGTACCTAACAAAATTCGACTTAATGGGTGAAAAAAATGCCAGTAATCGAGAGAATGTGTTCGAGTTAGAGAGAGGTTTGACTTAGGGGGAGTTCGACTTAGGGAATGGTTTTTGTATGGAAAATTGAAGGGAATGTTAAAATATGGCGAAAAAGGACGAGTTAGAGAGCAATTCGACTTAGGAAGAGTTTGACTTAGGGAGAGTCGACTGTAACAAGAAAATTTAAGAAATCCTTATTTAATCGTTTTCGTAAAACACAACTTTTTTTACTTTTTACCTACACCATTATAATAAACAGCAATTTTAATGAACCGAAAAACAAGACACTAAACATTTCATCTGTCTTCACCAGCAATTCCCAAAATTTTTAGACCGTCATTGTGGAACCCTAAACAGGACCCGAAAGATAATGAAATGAAGAATAACTCTAGATCTATCAAAGAACCTATAGGACTGCAACTTGCCTATTAACATTATTTTTAAATGTTTTAAATTTTTACTCCCCGTATCTTTCTTAATCTTGCTCCTACCGAAAATATGACTAAAAAAACATTTTTCTAGGAAATTTAATATTCTTTCATTTTGTAGTAGTCCAGTCAATTTGTGCTCAAAAAGGCTCTTAGTGAGCAAATTATGGGGTAGTTTTGATTTGACCCCTATTTTATGTTTTCGGGGGTGCTAAATCCGAATCTAAGGCTTGCGACTAAAATTTCGTGACGCAACATGCAAAAATGCATTTTCTATGAGTTTTTCACTAATGGCTTGAAAACTACCAATTATTCGAAAGTTACTTCAAAGTATAATTGAAAGTGTACACAATTTCCAATAAATCTCTGTCTTAGGTTAGCAATTTCAAGACCAGATTCAAACTCAGCGCATCAAAGGCCATCAGAAAAGTATATCTTGGTTCATGTCATAGACAGAAACTAAAAAAATTCAAATAAAGTATTTACCTAGTGCTTTGGAGTGGATTTTCGAAAATAGTAAAAATACGTAAATTTTCAACTAACGCTTTAGTCCAAATGGATTTTCGCAGAAAAAAAAACTTGAACAAAGATTTATTGGAAATTATATACACTTTCCATGGTACTTTGATGTAATTTTCGAATAACTGGTAGTTTTCAAGCCATTAGCTAAAAACTCCCAGAAAATGCATTTTTGCATAATTTTTTGCATTCTTTTTCCATGTTGAGCCACGAAATTTTAGTCGCAAACCTCAGATTCGGATTCCGGACCCCCGCAAAATATAAAAGAGGGACAAAATCAAAACTACAACACAATTTGCATGATAAAATTACAATTTGACTGGACTATAGAGTATCTACACTTTTTGAGCTAATAACCTAAGCTTTCAAAATATTCCCGAAAAGCTATACAAAAAGGGACCTTTAACCCCCCCTCCTGCCTTAAAGTCGTGGTCCTGGGCTGGGGACCTCGGGGTCACCCCTACCACGTAAAATAATAACCCAGAGATCATGATTTCTTGCATTAATTTTTCCTTCGTTGTCTGGACTATTTTTTTTTGTCTTCTTTCTATATAAAAAAAAGCAAAATTAGAGAAAGTAATCTTGATGCCACTAACCACGTCGTTTTGCGAGGCCTCTCGCTCTCGAACCATAAAAAAAAACAAAGGTAAAAATAACTTTCGAAACAGATACAACTAATTTCCTTAAACTAAAATCCCCTTTAGCTACCTATAATTTTATATGATGCCAGCTAGATAGATGGAATAATCAATTTCATATCAAATTATCCATTGTTTTGTTTTCGATAATTAATATTGAATTTTCAATGGTTTCTTTTTCAGATATTCACCAATGATGCATCCGGTTTATTTGAAATTTCCTGTCGATGGCATTCAAGTATCGGATAGCGGCAATATTTGCAATGAAACAACATGTCGAGTTGATTTAAGTCTACTTGGGAAAAGGTCATCAGGTGTATATAGATGTGAAGTATCTGAGGATGCACCACATTTTAAGTTAACTACCAAAACTGCAAATATGACTGTTGCGGGTAAGTTATTAAAATTTCTATACCTACCTACTTAGTGAATATCTATTGATTTTCTTAACTGAATTGAAAGCTTATACCTACATAAAATAATTTATTTGTTTGATGTGATAACATTTTTGGATTTTGAGTTATCACACTTTTGCATCAAATGAGCATATGAACTTTGACAGAACTTAAAATAGAATTCGTCGGAATTGATAATTTCAATGTGATCAACCAAGCGCATGAAAGTTTAATATTTAAGGTTTTTGTATGCAAAAAAGGGTACTTCAAATGAAATTAATAAAAAGTGGGGACACTTTTTAATCAGCAGTGCCATGCAGATTGCGCCATATTCAACCTGGATGACGTTTATGCCAACAATTCCGTCAAGCCGACGTCATGTGAAGATATATGTAAGCTTAAGTCTTATAAAGCTGCTGAAGCTGGCTGGCGATGAATTGGTTAGGAGTATGACATGCTTATCTCATCTCAAGAAAGACAGCCCTCTGAACTGCAGCATCTAAAGAAGCACATAGTCTTCTTAATATCGCATACAAGATCTTCTCTTTCGTATTTCTTGGATACCTGAAACTATTCGTCCACAGCCTGATAGATCTACTCGTATATTAGTATGGATTAAGACAGGAAAAAATCTATCAACTACCATTTCATTCTACGACAAATTTAGGAAAAAACTCAGAAGTTTCAAATCGATGACAAGGGGGTGGGTATCGATTTGAAACTTCTGGGTTTTTCCAAAATCGTTCGTAGGCAGCATCTTCTATATAGAGATGAGCTGCATAGAGCAACGTCTAGTTTTGCCATCCTTCCCAAAGTCTTCCGTTTGAGCAGAATAACGATAGGAAATGCACGCTGCTCACTGCTCCATCAACGTCGGCAAAGACATCGCAGATACCTTTGATATCAAAAAAGGTTTTAGACAAGGTGACCAGCTGTTCGCTTACAAAGAACACGGTCACCCTTAGATGGGTCCCAGGATGTCGTGATACAAACGGGAACAAAATGGCAAATGTGCTAGTCGAAAACGAACTTGGTCCGAACCAAACCGATTTTATAGTGCTTTTGCCACTGGAAAAAGAAAAAAGTTAAATCCACCAGAGTTTCCTTGAAGCTGCAGCCTGCAGATATTTGTTGGTCATAAATCGACACTTGTGGAGTTCAAGGAATCTATGGTCGAGTAATTCAATGAAAAAAAAATAAATACTTACTCAAGATGAGCAAGCCTCACTTATTACTCATATAGTTGAAGTCGTCACCTCACTTCCTTTGTGAATGCCTATGCCATAGCTTATAGCCAAAAGTTGAAAAGCACCCGTGGTAGATAACTTTTTTAATGAAATAGGTGACATCCCCATGTTCCCACTCAAGAACATCATAAAATTCATCCAGAATATTTTGAATGATTCAAGGATTCGTCTCACGATTCAACACTTCCACTATCCCCTCCATTTCCCTCTCCTCACCAACCTTTACCCATACTCTAGGTGGCGTAATGGATCCACAAATATCTGAATGACATAATGAGGCTCCTCGCACTATCACCCCTTTTTACCAAACCTAACCTAAGACGCTGAGTAAAACCGTGGATGAGAACGTCTTACCGTTTGAGTACACTGAAACCGAATCATTGGCCGGTTTTGTGTTGGTACTATTTGGGCGACTGTGTCGGACGTTCACCTGCCTACACTCAAGCCCTTCTCGGACCATGCCTTTTCTATCTGTGAATACTCGCATCCACTTTCTCAGGTTTTATCGCCAAAAAAAACGGCAACAGACGATAAATCTAAACAAGTTCAGATTTGACGGTTGATCGGTTATTACCGGGCGTCATTGGACGTTGTTGGTTGGAGTCGTATACGCCTAGGCATACTTTGGCCGATGATGGATTAGGTGTAGGTGATCTAAAAGGCTGTTTTGAAAGGAAAATTCTCTAGACAGTTGTCGTATCTGCAACAATCTGCATAGCTTGATGGGGAATAAAGATGAAGATACAACTACGAACTGTTGATGCTGACATATTCAGCTAGGTCATCAAGAATGAATGGATATCAGTGCTATGACCCGGAAAGTCTTTGAATCCGATCTTATGGAATTGTAGAGTGGAGGAGGACAGCATATCTGGTGGCATACGTAAGTGAAAGAGGACCTCAACAAACTTGGAATGTAAAACTGGAAACAGCTACTTAGGGACCGAGTTGGCCGGAAGAAGATATTGTTGGTTGAGGCCCTGGTCCACCCTGGACTGTAGTGCCACATTAAGAAAGTAAGTAAGAAAGTAAGTGTGCCACTCGAAGACAAATCCCAAATGGATGTCTATGAACCAAAATGATTTATCTGAAATTGCTAAGGAGCCATAAAGAAAAATGGAGTCTTGCGTTTTCTACATTTCTATCGGCATCAGTTTTGGAATGTATCCCAAACAAATTTTAAGTGTCTCGACTCGAACGGATTGCTCAGTAGATAGCTATCACCAAATAGTCTCAAAAAGTTCATTTCACACTTGTTTGGTTCCATTCGGGCGGCCCTTATTTAATTGTTCTTCAGTCACCATTCTTGGTTACCTTTAGTCTATCACGCCAAAGGTCTGGGTTTGAATTTGAATACCTACAATCATTCCACATTATATTTGTCGAGGGGTACTGCCATTTGCAAGGAAGTGAAATGATATTGCTTTAGTGAAGAAGCTAGGTTAAGGCCAGAAAAACTGCTGACACATCTGACCTAGGCCAGAATTGGCCCATTATGATACCACATAAAGACTGCGAGGTAATCCTCGCTAATTAAACCGTTTGGAGCTTTTAATAAAGCGATGGAGACTGTGAATGTCGATCCTATTTAAATCACTGGGATCACCAAAAAAAAGATTTCCTAAGTGTATTTTGCGTCTTTAAGAAAGAGCAGGACATGCACAAAGCAGGTTTGGAATAGTTTCTTTCTCCTTCTCGTTCATGCAGCTTCTGCTGAAATCATTTGAGAAAACACCAATTCTCTTCGCGTGTTTGCCAATGAGACAGTGTCCAGTAATGGCACTTGGAATATCTCTGTGTACCGGCATCCAGGGAAGGTGAATGTTAGTGACGATCGACAGTTTTGAACAGTTCAAGAGTTAGTAGAAACAGAGCCTAATGATTAAATAGCTGCTTGGCTATCTGAGAAGATACGGATAATCAATGTCTTATATTTTCCTTGAGCTAAGATAAAATTTCTTTTATCACCAGGCTTCCCACTTGGAACGCGCTACAATGATCAGGGAAATGAATCTCTCTCCTCGGCTTTTGAGCGATTCGTGTGGAAATGAATTGCTTCATTTCTCAAAAAATTCATTATCATCCCAATTCGATCTTGTTGGAACTGTAACTTGGAAATTTATGACAAAAACCGGCCGAGGGATGGTGTAGTCGGAATGTTTAGGAATTGATTCGAATTTGTTCAGAATGATATTATGGCCAATAGAGTTATTGGACCATTGAGAAATGGCTCTGAGACGAATAGCTGTGCTCGCTGACACTTGTTTACTGTTTATATTGAAGGCTACGGTGTTAAGCAGTTTGTCTAAAGCAGCGGAAGGTGTCGAACGGAGAGCTCCGCTGATACACATGCAAGCCGATCTCTGTACTTTGCTTAGCTTATCACGATAAGTTACTTTATCTAAGGCAGTCCACCATACTGCCACCCCATAAGTGCGTATCGGCTTGATGGCCGCTGTGTATAGTCAGTGGGTGATATGTGGGGACAAGCCCGATTTGGTTCCAATAGCTTTTCTACCGGAGAAAAGTGCCACTGTGGCCTTTCTGACTTTTCCTGTAAAGGGTTTTTCAACAGGAACGCTAGAAAAGTAAAAACAGAGACAGCATAAACGACTCCATATTTTTTGCCGCTCTTATGACATTTCTCTTCATTTTCTCTTTAGTAAGGTTTGCCATTTCATGATTGAAAGATATACGAGCCAACAACGAGTCGCAATTATTAAAATTTACTACCGAAATTCGGAGTCAGTGGCCTCAACGTTAAGAGCGCTACGTCCAATTTATGGTCATCACAATCGTCCAGAAGATCAGTGGAAAAATTTGAATCCACAGGCACAGTACAAAATGTTCCCGTGCCAGTGAAACAAAGAAGTGCCCGTAGTGTCGAGAACATTACTGTCGCTGAGGCTTCAGTTGCAGAAAGCCCAAATGTGTCTCTCACATGTCGTTCTCAAGCATTGGGCATCCCTGTGACGTCGTTGTGGCGAATTTTGCGAAAAGATCTTGGCCTACATCCTTACAAGATTAAATTGATTTCTTCTTCCGACTGAAGCCGCTTGACCACCAGAAGCGTCGTATGTTCGTGAATTGGGCTGAGCAACAACTTGAAAATGATTCGGATTTTCATCGAAAAATCATCTTCGGCGATGAGGCTCATTTCTGGCTTCGTCAATAAACAAAATATGCGGTATTGGTCAAGCAGCATTCCACACGTACTCCATAAGTAATCATTGCGTCCCGAAAAAATTTGGTGTGGTTTATGGGCCGGCGGCGTCATTGGGCCGTACTTCTTCCGTGATAATCAAGACCGACACGTTACTGTGAATGGGGATCGCTACCGTTCAATGATAACCGAATATTTTTGGCACCAATTAAATGATATGGACTTGAAGGACATGTGGTTCCAACAGGACGGCGCCACAAGCCACACAGCGAATGTCACAATCAATTTATTTGTATTGGAAACCAAGTTTGGAGAACGTGTTATCTCACGAAATGGTCCAGTCGCTTGGCCACCTCGGTCGTGCGATTTGACGACGTTAGACTATTTCCTGTGGGGCTACGTCAAGTCTATGGTCTATGCCAATAAGCCAGCGACGATTGATGAACTTCGTACGAATATCGAACGTGAAATTGCAGCAGTATCGGCCGATTGATGCTTGAAAACCGTAAAAAATTGGGTTCAGCGTCTTGACTTCTGCAAGCGTTCTCGTGGTGGCCATGCAAAAGAAATCGAGCTCCATACATAACGACATCGAATGTACTTTCACAGGAATAAAGAATTTCATTGATATCCCGAACTGTTTTTGTTTTATTTAAAAAAAACTTTTGTAGCGCTCTTATTGAAAAACCCAATATATTTGGTTTCCAGCTCAACCTTTTTTCTAAAATCACACCTAGATATTTAGCTTCATCAAGTTAAATGGAATACCATTTATCGAAGGAGGGTTTATATTGGGAATTTTGTATATCCTTGTAAAGATAACCGGTTCAGTTTTGTGGGGATTTACACTTAGTCCAAATTTGTCTGTCTATTTAAGTAGTTTGTTGATTTGCATTAATTCTATAATGATTTGGAGATGCTTTCTCGATATTGCAATGGCAACGTCATCAGCATATGCAGTTACTTTGAGACCATCCGCTTCTAGATTAACTAATAGTTCATTAATCACGATGTTCCATAAGTGTGGGGATATGACTCCACCTTGCACACCTCTGCCAACAGATCTTCAAACAGAAAAATCACCTAATGTTGAGCTAATTATTCTACTTCTTGAAATGAGGCTGATTAACTCCCTAAGTGAGCTGTCAACATTCAAGTTGTTAAGAGCGGTTACGACTGCAATATTGCTGACGTTGTTAAAACCACCTTCGATATCTAAGAAGGCAACCAGATTATATTCTTTATGATGAAGGGAATATTCAATAGTGTGTACCAAGCTATGCAGGGCCTTTTCTCCCGATTTCCCTTTGCAGTAAGAGTGTTGTGCCGGAGGAAAAAGATTAGGTTCTATGGCACTACGCAGATGGATATCAGTCAGTCGTTCTGAAGTCTTCAGAAGGAATGATGATAGGCTGAGATCCTTCGGACTTACATGAGAGCATTTACCCACTTTGGGAATGAATACCACTTCATAACTTCTCTCCATAAGGAAGCTACTAAACTTGAATGATGGAATCTCTTTCCTTACAATATTTCAAAATATGATTTTATTAAAATTCAGCGATTTATTTAGTTTCTGATCACTTACCATTGAAAGACAGCTTGAACTGAATTATTCTTACTTCCAGCCGATCAGTTCTTATTGAAACTCATTTCAAATAATAAGTCCCAATATTGATTCCCCTTTCTAAGCAAAACGCGTACTTGAATAGCTTATAAGCCTTTTTGAAATAATTGCATATAGTTAAATCTTAGAATTAAAAGTAGATAGGTATTCTCTGGAAGTCGTTATAACATCCAGGTACCTTATTCTACTGCTATTTAATATATACTCCCATGCATACAATCCCTATTTTATCAGGGTTCTTTAGGATAATAGCAAACCCTATCTACCTATATCTCTGCTCTTTCTCCATATATCCTTGACAAGGAATTATTATTTTTACTGATGTAGTGAGGCTTTATCTTTCATGCACAACTACTTGAGAAGAAAGAACCCCATCCTCGTCGTCGTCGTCGTCGTCGTGCGATGCAATATTATACTTGCACCACTTAAAGGCAAAACAGAAAGATTTCTATATACTAACCTGCTACTAGCTTTCTCGATTCCAATCCAATAGCTCCTAACTCCCAACAAATTCTGTAAAACAGTAAGAGCTTCTCTCTCCTACACTACAAATATATTTTTCGATATGGAATCGTGAGCATAAAAGATTACAGCTAGGATAAAGCGAACAGATAACAAAAGAATTTTAAAGTGCATCATATACACTACAACTACATCTATTAGATAAAATATTTTAAAATTCCATTCTGGATGTACCTACCTATACCTGGTTCCTTGAAGAGCGTATAAGGTTGAAGGTGCTATAGAGGATGTGAAATGTATGTTTTAATATAAACATAATGGAATAGGGAGAAATAGTGCAAACGAAAGAGAAGGATATTGAAACTTTAAAGGCAAGAACAGAACTCAACCTTCTTGCAAAGGTATACCTACTAGCTATATAATAGAAGATTGCAGCTCTGGAATTCTGGACACGAAATGGGGATCATCCAACACGAAAATCCATGATTTATGCGACTCCTTTATTGTTGAGAAATACTTCAGTGTATCGTACTGTGTTAAGGGTTAGATAGGTATAAGTATAGGAAAGTAAGTGCGGCTGGCACGTAGACATAGTCTTGCACCAGAAAAGCAAAAGAATTATTATTTATTACGAGATGTTAGCTAAAACGTAAGGTTTAACTTAACTTCCGAGGGAGCAGCTTTTTATCGATGACATCTGACTATACAAAGACGATACTAACAAGAACGATCTCCTATATAAGATGAAATCCTACTTCTAGCAGTATTAGTGAAGAAAATTGAGCAGTTTCCATTGAAACTGAGGCAATAAATAAATGACAAAGGATATTGAAAACATGGAATGAAACGTGATTTTCCAAAATCGAACATGTACCTACATTGTGTATGAGTTATGAAAGAGGAATCCGTTCGAATGTTATCTTCAATTTACAGCGAAAATGAATAGCAAGAACATATAGAAACACCAAAGTACCTACTCTTTAAATGTAGATATCACGGATACCATTAAGTTTTTCTTGTAACTTCCACGAAAAGTATCTCCCTTGTTACCTTTAAGTACCATATTTTGTATTGAAAGTTTCTGTGAAAAGATTATTCAAGATATGAGAATCCTTCTTAAATAGCTACTAGAAATGGAAGCTAGATGTATGTGTAATGTTTATTTCTTATAAGAGGGATGGAACATGAAATTAATTCAAACGTGTTTTTTTACTTTGAATACATTAAGAATATAACGGGTGATTTTTTAAGAGGCTTAGAACTTTAAAAAAAAAAAACACAAAAAATTCGAAAAAATGAATGAAATATTTATTTGAATCGATAGTTTGAACCTTGCAATTTAATGTTTAAACATAATTTTATGCAAATGTTGACCGCGGCTGCGTCTCAGGTAGCCCATCCGCTGAGTCCAATTTTGGCATACTCTTTCACACATATCAGCCGGTATCTCACGAATGAATGCATGGATGTTGGCTTCCAGTGCGTCAATCGAAGCGGGCTTGTCCCTATAGACATTAGCCTTGACATACCCCCACAAAAAATAATCTAATGGTGTCAAATCGCACGATCTAGGCGGCCAATTGACCGGCCCGAAACGTGAAATTAACTGTTCACCAAACTCGCCTCGCAATTGCGCCATTGTTTCGCGTGCTGTGTGGCATGTGGCACCGTCTTGTTGAAACCACATATCATGCAAGTCAAGAACTTCCATTTCGGGCAAAAAAAGTTTGTTATCATCGCTCGGTAGCGTTCACCATTGACAGTAACGCTGCGATTCGCATCATCTTTGAAGAAATATGGCCCAATAATGCCGCCGGCCCATAAACCGCACCAAACAGTGGCTTTTTCGGGATGCATTGGTAGCTGTTGCAATGCTTCTGGCTGATCTTCACTCCAAATGCGGCAATTATGCTTATTTACGTACCCATTCAACCAAAAATGAGCCTCATCGCTGAACACAATTTCCAACATTTTGAACATTTCGAACCGAGCACGAATTTTGATAGTAAAATTCAATAATTTGCAAGCGTTGTTCATTTGTAAGACGATCCATGGTTAAATTGCAAACCAAACTGAAGCTGTTTGACAGTGACACAAGGTACTAAACACACGTCAGCTGTCAAAACCAGTGTTGCCAAAACCAAACCAGCTAAAAAATCACCCTTTAGTTTGCTGTGTTTGTTGTATACTGAAAGTATTTTGCAGTTCATCCTAAAGAAAATAGGCGTAAGCGATAAAATTTAAAAATCGAGTAAGTTATATGATTTGAACAGTAAAACAGTGCTGTGTTATAAGACATTGAAAGTATTGTGTTAAAATCTTCATATTATAACAACCATCTTTTTCCTTCTCCTATCATCATATTGTCATCACATCAATCAACACATTATTATTGTATCATTATTCTTGTCATAATACATTTAATAATACTTTACACTACAATTTCAATACTAAATTTGTATTTAAAAACATAACAAAGTGGTAACATTGTTAAAAAGCTTTAAACATAAATCGCACACATACAAATGTAACAATAAAACGATCAAACCACAAAATGTAAAAAAGCTCTTTCTAAATTATATAAAAGGCGACCTCCAGTCAAAACAATTTCATTCTGGTTTTGTGCTCCGAAGTGCGAAGTTGGTAAGCAGCATCCACTGAAGGCATCCTTCTGGAATCAACCAGACTTAGGTGTATGTCGGGTTGTGATGGGATGCGATCGTGCGACTACATGTCCGTCCATCAGCAGTCGATATGCTCATGTGTTCTTTGCCCACTACATTGTATATATCGGGGTTTTCAATAAGAGCAATACAAAAGTTTTCTTAAATAAAACAAAAACGGTTTTGGATATCAATGAAATTCCTTATTTCTGTGAAAGTACGTTCGATGCCATTATGTATGGAACTCGATTTCTTTTGCATGGCCACCACGAGCACGCTTGCAGAAGTCCAGACGCTGAACCCAATTTTCGACAGTTTTCAAGCATAAATCGGCCGATACTGCTGCAATTTCACGTTCGATATTCGTACGAAATCCATCAATCGTCGCTGGCTTGTTGGCATAGACCATAGATTGACGTAGCCCCACAGGAAATAGTCTAACGGCGTCAAATGGCACGACCGAGGCGGCCAAGCAACTGGACCATTTCGTGAGATAACACTTTCTCCAAACTTGATTTCAATAAATTGATTGTGACATTCGCTGTGTGGCTTGTGGCGCCGTCCTGTTGGAACCACATGTCCTCCAAGTCCATATCATCCAATTGGTGCCAAAAATATTCGGTTATCATTGAACGGTAGCGATCCCCATTCACAGTAACGTGCTGGTCTTGATCATCACGGAAGAAGTACGGCGCAATGACGCCGCCGGCCCAAAAACCACACCAAACCGTAATTTTTTCGGGATGCAATGATGACTCATGGAGTACGTGTGGATTATGTGGATTGCTGCCTGACAAATGCCGCATATTTTGTTTATTGACAAACCCATTCAGCCAGAAATGAGCGTCATCGCTGAAGATGATTTTTCGATGAAAATCCGAATCGTTTTCAAGTTGTTGCTCAGCCCAATTCACGAACATACGACGCTTCTGGTGGTCAAGCGAGCGTCTTCAGTTCTTGCGTCAATTTAATCTTGTAAGGATGTAGGCCAAGATCTTTTCGCAAAATTCCCCACAACGACGTCACAGAGATGCCCAACGCTTGAGAACGACGTGTGAGAGACACATTTGGGCTTTCTGCAACTGGAGCCTCAGCGGCAGCGGCGTATACAGCTCCATTTCTTGGGGGGGGGGGGGGTCATACCAAAACAAAAAATCAATTCAGTTCTTATAAATTTATTAATTAAAAGACTGATCCACGGTTTCCATTTTTATCGCTTTTTGTACTTTTTTGGAATTAATTTCTGCTGGTCCCACAAATGTTACCATTTTTTTTTTAATTATAAAGAGTTGGGGTCGAAATAGCAAGGTCAAAATTCGTTTTGCAAAACTTTTCTTTCGAAATTTTGTTTCTCAATATTCTCCAAATTCCGTTGACATTATTTTGACAAAATAAGTAGATAAGTTTACAAATTTGTTAAATTTATCTTTTGGTTAATGAACTGTCAAATTTTGTATGGGCAATGATTCACACAATTTTGTTAAAGTTATCAAGGGATTTTGTTCGTAAAATTAACCAAACTGGTTAAACTTATCCAAACGTCATTGTGACTCTTACTCTGATTGAATTACCTAGCATTTAATCAAATGCATAACAAAGGTCGTTCATGCATACTTTTTACACAATTTGTAAACTTACGACGTTGCATGAATACCCTTATTATTTTCTGTGTAAAACACAAATTTTTTAGAGCTGAGTTTTGGAAACAAAATTTTGATCCACTCCAGAATTTTAATATGATCTTGAGGTTGTGTACCAAAAATATTTCGTATGGATTTTTTGTGCACGCTAAAAAATATGAAGGTTTTGGAGATGTTAATCTTAATATTTTACTTAATATTAATATTTTTTAATATTTTTCTTAATATCTTACGTTTGAAGACAGTTTTAAGCGACAGTTTGCATTAACTTTTTTTTAATCTGATAAGGGTATAATAATGAGGGGATAATTTTCTCATTTATCAATCAAAAATTGTGGTAGTTAGAACCACTCTTTTATTGAAGACAAAAATTCTTGGCTTCCACAATTTGTTTTTATTGAAGCCTGAAAATGAACATGTGAAGTATTGGCCGCAGATCAAAAAATTGAATGCAGACCCAATATGGTCTTCGAACTTTCAAAAACGTTTAATATATGTGTAAATTTAAAATTACCTTCTCAATGGGCTTTCTCATGATAATTGAAACATACAAAATAATTCTGAAAAACCATTACCTACCAATGTATGTATATGTATAAATATTTATTTAAATAAAATTGATGCATTGATTGACTATTTTTGGAAATCTGCATACAAAAAAAATGATAAAATTTTTAGAATCCCTAAAAATTAATTAGTAGATAAGCCAAAAATCCTTTAATAAATTCAGATCTCAATCAATAAAATGTTTTTAGGGTGTATGACAGGGCTGTGTCTAAGGGTGGGGCACTGGAGCAAATGCCCCAGGTGCCTTCCTATGAAGGGGGCCATGCCGTGCTGCGAATGGCTCGCCACGTTCCATGAATGGTGCCATAAAATATGTTTGCGGAGTATTCGTTAACGCAAACTGCAAAAGTCTTCTCTTAAAAAATGCAAATACAAATTTTACTGCGTTAGTATTGTGTTCAATAGTCAAGTTCGCTAAAGTCACGAATTTGAATACATCATCTACGGTGCAACTGAGCAGTACAAATATTGAGTTGATGATTATTGAAAAGGCAGAGAGCATGTTTGTAAACGTCAAAAGTTTAGCAAGTAAATTGACTGGCGTTGATGAAAACAAATTTTTAACAAACAGGACGAATACATATTATTTGTCATGACGCTTTCTGCGTCAAAAAACGACGATCATTTCACGAACAAATTGACTTTGACTGACCGATATTGTGATCAATTCATAGTATAGGGAATAATGTTTAAAAGCATGCTTAACTTACGTTGGATTGTCATCAATCGAATATAACGGGTGATTTTTTAAGAGGTTTAGAACTTTAAAACAAAAAAAAACACAAAAAATTCGAAAAAATGAATGAAATATTTATTTGAATCGATAGTTTGAACCTTGCAATTTAATGTTTAAACATAATTTTATGCAAATGTTGACCGCGGCTGCGTCTCAGGTAGCCCATCCGCTGAGTCCAATTTTGGCATACTCTTTCACACATATCGGCCGGTATCTCACGAATGAATGCATGGATGTTGGCTTCCAGTACGTCAATCGAAGCGGGCTTGTCCCTATAGACATTAGCTTTGACATACCCCCACAAAAAATAATCTAATGGTGTCAAATCGCACGATCTAGGCGGCCAATTGACCGGCCCGAAACGTGAAATTAACTGTTCACCAAACTCTCCTCGCAATTGCGCCATTGTTTCGCGTGCTGTGTGGCATGTGGCACCGTCTTGTTGAAACCACATATCATGCAAGTCAAGAACTTCCATTTCGGGCAAAAAAAAGTTTGTTATCATCGCTCGGTAGCGTTCACCATTGACAGTAACGCTGCGATTCGCATCATCTTTGAAGAAATATGGCCCAATAATGCCGCCGGCCCATAAACCGCACCAAACAGTGGCTTTTTCGGGATGCATTGGTAGCTGTTGCAATGCTTCTGGCTGATTTTCACTCCAAATGCGGCAATTATGCTTATTTACGTACCCATTCAACCAAAAATGAGCCTCATCGCTGAACACAATTTTTCGATAAAAAAGCGGATCCTCGGCCAGCTTTCCAAGAGCCCATTCACCAAAAATTCGGCGTTGTGGTAGGTCGGCTGGCTTTAGGTCTTGCACCAGCTGTATCTTAAAAGGCTTTACGCCCAAATCCTTCCGCAAAATTTTCCACGTAGTGCTGTAACAAAGGCCTAACTGCTGGGAACGGCGCCGAATCGACATTTCGCGGTCTTCTGTCACACTAGCTGATACGGCCGCAATATTTTCTTCACTACGCACAGTACGTAAACGTGTTGGTGGTTTAATGTCCAACAAAGTAAATTTGGTGCGAAATTTGGTCACAATCTTCCGAATAGACTGCTCAGAAGGTCGAGAATGCCGACCATAAAATGGAAGCAGCGCGTGATGAACATTTCGAACCGAGCACGAATTTTGATAGTAAAATTCAATAATTTGCAAGCGTTGTTCATTTGTAAAACGATCCATGGTTAAATTGCAAACCAAATTGAAGCTGTTTGACAGTGACACAAGGTACTAAACACACGTCAGCTGTCAAAACCAGTGTTGCCAAAACCAAACCAGCTAAAAAATCACCCGTTACGATCGATTCGATCAAAAGAAAATGTATTTTAAACATAATCTAAAATTAATAGTAAATGTTAAATTCTTGTTTAAAAGTCAGACAAGAATGTATGATTAGAGTTTTTGTTGATTTCATTCAAACATTCCAAGCAGAGTGATGTATTTTAAGTTACGTTGCGTTAGAATGAAATTAACGATAGAAAAAATATCGAACTAAAAATAAAAATGTCGACAGGTTAAAAAATCAATTTATATCAACTTTTTTTCTATGAATTAAATATTGGGAAGAAATATCGAAAATTCGATAAAAGTCGATCCTTTTCTCGACTTTCTTTTTAGGCTGCTGACTTTTTGTCTAAGTTCGAAGCTAAAAATTTTATGAACTAGTAACCAAAATAGGTATTCTTACATCCAAGAAAGTCGAAATAAACCGACATTTCAACTAGTTAAATCGCCTTTTTTGATGGTAATTCGTACGTAACCTATACTGAAACATGTTGGTACTGGGTTTGAGTCGGAACGGCCTTGGTGTATGGAATACGGTTTAAAGTAAAATTTTTGTTTTTCATTGTAATATTCGTATAATAGCTGCCACCTAAAAACAGAAATGTTTTTTTCGCGAGGTACTGCCTCTTGCGAGGAACTGACAAATCCGCCAAGGGTATACTTGTCATGAATAAGTGCTTTCTCATCTAGCCATTCGGACTCGGCAGAAAATTGTAGGTCCCCTCCATTCCTGCCAATAACACGCACACAGAAATGGTTGAGAGTTGTAAGTCACTAGGCCTTGGTTCTTCACGAGCTGTTGTGCCACCAAATTTATTTATTTTATTTATTCGTATAATATCGTCTGTTAGTTTTTTTTATCCATTCATTCATTTATTTTTTTTTTATGGAAAGTGATTTCCTTAATATTTTGAACAAAATTCTCACAAAATAAGTAAGTTAAACCAATCAAAAACAATATTGAAAATACTTTGAGCATTAAAGAGGGTATATCTGCCAAAAACGTAGATCTACCAAATTGATTTTGAATCAAAAAATAAATCAATGCTGAAATGTTCTGAATGCAAAAGTGGTCAAAATCGTATATTTGATAAATCTTAACCAAAAAAAAAATTGATCAATTTCGACAATAAAACCCCAATAGTATTATTCGGGCAATGTCTTGTAAATGTTGATAGGAGAAGGTAAATAAACTTTACCAATAATGAGTAGGTAGCCTATTCCAAAGCTATACAAAAATATTTTTTTAATTATATTTTCAGATTGCAAATATTTTTGCTTTTCTTGTTATTTTTTTTGCGTATATCTTTTGAGTTCTCGGGGGGGTCATGACCCCGTGACCCCCCCCCCCTTGTATACGCCGTTGCTCAGCGGCAGCAATATTCTCGACACTACGGGCACTTATTTGCCTCACTGGGACGGGAACATTTTGTACTGTGCCTGTGGATTCAAATTTTTCCACTAGACGCTCAATTGTTGATCTGCTAGGACGATTATGACGACCATAAATTGGACGTAGCGCTCTTAACGTTGAGGCCACTGACTCCGAATTTCGGTAGTAAATTTTAATAATTTCGAGTCGTTTTTGGCTCGTATATCTTTCCATCCAATATGGCGTCGTTTGCTGTTCCTGTCGCTCTACTTTTGTAGCGTCCCTGTTGAAAAACCCTTTATGTGCTTTGTTGATTTTTAACCTTTTTGTTTTAAATTTTAAGTCAGTTTTTCAAAAATAGGCCCCCTCCGCTCATGGCAGGAGGGGGTATAGTTCTTCCCTATCCAATTTTTTACTTTGAATGATACAAAGAATAATAGAATAATCAGAGGACATCGTGTATGCAATCTCATACTTAGGGGTTAATTTGTTCACGCTGAACATATCAGGAAGTTAAATCAAATATCTCGTCTTATTAATAAAGTATATATTATAATCTATTAAACTTCTTGTTAAAAAAAGAACAAAATATAAAATAACAAATTTCTTAACACAATTTTGCATTTTCTTAAAGACCTTAACCTTATTTCTTTTGTTTCATTTAATTTCTATAGCACTGCCACAAAATAATCCCCTTATAAGCAGTTTCCATTCAATGTATCACATCGATGAGTTCGTAACCGCAAATTGTTCATCGGATTATTCAAGCCCACCAGCCACCCTAACCTGGTATATAAATGGCGAAGAGGTATAAAACCAATGGGAAATAGCCTTAATATAAACTTGTCAACTTATATCCTGTACTTAATTGTCTTTTTCATTTTATATACCTTAGATAGGTACAATTTACCTTTATTTCGACTTTTTTATTCCTCTTTCTATATTTTTAGGCTCTTTACGGTGAATTGCAACCAAGAATAGAACACACAATTCCAGCGCATGACTATAATTTACGAAGACAAATCCTACAGACCCATTTCTACTTGAATGGACCGCGGTTCTATAATCCGACAAGAGTTTTAGAATTGAAATGCGTGGCGGAAATTGAAAATTTCCCAACGTTGAAACGTGAAACGGTTTTAAATGCCATTCTTATTCAGGACGATAACCTTAACAATCAAATGCTTCTTAGTTCGGGTGAGTAGAGTTTAGTTATGAAACGATAGTAAGTTGTTGCTTGGCTGGCATAAAATGTTGGTTCAGTGTATTATTTTTATTTAATTTTAAGAAGAAAACTTTGCAACATTTTTTGCTGAGGGTAAATTTTTTTGTTGTATTTCTTAGTTGGAAGTACGGCAAAGGAGTATTATGTAAATTTGTTTTTGCTTCCAATTTATAATGAATTCATATTTGAGCATTATTTTAATTTAAATTTTGTATAAAGCTTATGCAAATGGCGTTACTTTTGTGATCTAAGAGCTAGTCAGAAAATAAACTTAATACCTTCTTATACGTTATTTTTAGAAGGTAGCTTAATTCAGTTAACAGTTTTAACTCATGGAATACTTAGTCTATAGGTAGGGTCCCCAAATAATTCGACCTTCCCTCATTGAGATTCACAAATTCAGGTATACTTACTTTTGTTAGATTATGTCAAGGCAAATAATTAAATAATTTTTGTAGGCATCAACAAATGAGGTTTGGACTTAAAGGGTTGCCACATTTTCTAGTTCAATTTTGAGTTTTTTTCTGCAATACGTTCATCATCACCGTCAGCTTAGTGATGGTAAATCTTAAAAAGAATATGTAATTTGAAAATTAACCAACAGCTCTGTATTGCTTTTACCATATAGCTACATAATTATTAAAAAAGTACACTCATAGAAAAAAGCTAGTATAATTAACCAATGTCTGGTTCATTATACCTGATTTTCAGGTGGCTTTTTTTTCAACTCGGTAGATCAGGTTCAGGTTCGAAATCAGGTTCCTTAACCAGATACCTGATTTTAATGTCATGTTAAATCAAAGTAGGTTGCAGGTAGTTTCTGCATGACATCATGCAAATTCAACACTGCCTTAAAATTGTAAAACTGTAAAATTTACCTGAAAATATTGCGAGTTTCACCTGTAACTCTAGTAAACTTATCATGAAAATCTTGTTGAAAACATGAATAATATATTTAACGTCATGTAAATTTAACATGAAGCCTAGTTAATTTAACATGATTCAATGTTGAATCAACCCTGTATCCGGTAATTATTATGCCTTGGATCCATGAGTCTAGGTCCCATCTATAACTCTGCCTACCGTCCAATCCATTTTTCATTATTCTGAAAGTATAGAAATTTTAATGGTATGTTTTTATATTATTTTATTTTAAAAATACTTTGTGATACTTACATAGTTTTGAACTGGGAACCTCCCACACATAGAGATAGTACGAATCCTTTGGGTCACTTTGCTGCATAAAAAAACTTGTGCCAAATAATATCAATAAGTTAAATTGATTTTGTTGGGATGGCATGTGTGTTTATGTACTTTAACACTGGTGTCACGTTGAAATTAACTGGCAGAGTGTTCCTTAAATATGAGGCCCGGTTAAATTCAACTAGTAAACATTGTAAGAATAACCATATAAAACGTTACTTCAACCTGATTTGTGGTTAAATAGAAATTCACAACAAACAGTATTAAAAAAACCTGATCTCAGTCAAAATTAGCGCTATATTCTCTTAAAAGTTTCTTGTTTACCAGAATTTAGTGTTTAAATAACAGGTCATCTTCTTTAATCGACTTAAATATGATAATATAGGCCACCAGGTTGATTAAGCACTTAATATAAGGTTATTAAAATCTGGTAAATTTCTAAAATATCTGTAACTTTATACGGGATTATGCCCCTTGTAAATTTAACACGGCCCTGGTTAATTAAAAAACTTGGTTATTTTCTCTGAGTGTAGTCTTTCTTTTTGAAACTAAAACAAAAATAGCCAACCGCTACGATTAGGGCCAAAAGGGTGGACAGATAGAACAGCTAGAACCACTTTTTTATTTTATGAAAGGTTCCTACAAATCTTATAAAAATGTGCATTTTTAAAAAATCCACCAACGTAGGTGATCTCATTACACTTTTGAACTTATATTTGGAGTTGGAAACACTTTCCGTTATTGTCAGCCTATCAAATCTACAGTGCTGCCAATTAAAGAAAGCTCGAATTGGATCGCCCTATACCTTCTTAACGCAAGTTGAAAATTCTTTAATTTTTTTGAAGAGAAAAATTGAGTTTAAGTTGAGGGTTGACAAGTTCAGACCTTAGGGAACATACAAATTAATAATAATGCTATAAAACAATAATTATATGACAGTAAGAAGTTTTCAAGTTCTCATTTTTTTTTTAAAGCGTGAAGACCTTCTTTAACCATTTTTATTAATAACTTTTAAATAAAATCCTTTGTATTATTTCAACATTTTGGAAAAATTTAAATTTATTTTAAGTGTTTTTAAAACCACTTTATTTTATTATTATTTAACCGAAAATTCATACAACATTGAATATAAAAAAAAAAAATTAAGATTGTCAAATTCAAACAGAAACAATTTTTCAATTTTTTGTTTTTACATAATTTTTTCGTATCTAACCCTACTTTTACTTATAAATAATTTTTTGTTTGTTTTTTCTTCTTATAGGTTATCAAAATAAAACAGGACACATAGTCCCACAAACTATTCTTCTATTCTTCAGTATAATTCTGGCATCTCTAATTCATAGAATTTCTAGCTAGTAAATATTTTGTTTTCAAGTAAAAAAAAAAATTTAATGTTTTGTCCTATTTGTATATTTTGTTTGTAAATAAAGCAAGTGATATGTAGATCAATGAATTTATCAAAGTCAATGTTAAAAAAAAAACTTAATAAAAATAAAAACACTTTAATAAAATAATTAATAATAAGTGGAGCACAAAATAAAAATTAATTTAAAATTTAAATAAATTTGTTTATAATTATTTCTGTGTGGTTAAAAACTCGAATTTCAAAAGCAATGGTAGGTATAAGAGTAAGCATAGGTAAGTCACAACTATGAAAATTATCTTGGTAATATTTTTGTACTGTCAATACAGAGCATTGGTGTCAGTGCTGCCAGTCAATTAAATAAATTAATTTTTATTTAAATTTTGATTGAATACTAACATTTGACAAATTAATATTTTTGATAAGACCTTACGGAACAGAAAAGTGTACAAACAGCAAGCTTCCATAAACATAAAGGTACTATCAAATAAACCAACAATTTAAGTATGATAAAAATAAACATCTTTGGGGAAAAATTCCTCAAGGTTGAATGATTTTTGTGTAAACATCCTATTCAAGCCCTAATAAAAAGTGAATAGATTTGACTGACTGTTCACACCTGCACACATTACCAATTAATATTTTAAGTTGAAGTTATGTTAAGTATTGCGGAACCTCAAATATTGATTTATAAGGGTTTTTCAACAGGGACGCTACAAAAGTAGAGCGACAGGGACACCAAACGACGCCATATTTCTTGCCGCTTTTTTGACATTTCTCTTCAGTAAGGTTTGCCATTTCTTGATGGAAAGGTATACGAGCCAACAACGAGTCGAAATCATTAAAATTTACTACCGAAATTCGGAGTTAGCGGCCTCAACGTTAAGAGTGCTACGTTCAATTTATGGTCGTCATAATCGTCCTAGCAGATCAACAATTGAGCGTCTAGTGGAAAACTTTGAATCCACAGGCACAGATGAAAATGTTCCCGTGCCAGTGAGACAAAGAAGTGTCCGTAGTTTCGAAAATATTGCTGCCGCTGAGGCTTCAGTTGCGAAAAGCCCAAATGTGTCTCTCACACGTCGTTCTCAAGAGTTGGGCATCTCTGTGACGTCGTTGTGGTGAATTTTGCGAAAAGATCTTGGCCTACATCCTTATAAGATTAAATTGACGTAAGAACTGAAGCCACTTGACCACCAGAAGCGTCGTATGTTCGTGAATTGGGCTGAGCAACAACTTGAAAATGACTCGGATTTTCATCGCACAATCATCTTCAGTGATGAGGCTCATTTCTGGCTGAATGGCTTCGTGAATAAACAAAATATGCGGTATTGGTAAGGCAACAATCCACACGTTCTCCACGAGTCATCATTGCATCCCGAAAAAATTACAGTTTGGTGTGGTTTATGGGCCGGCGGCGTCATTGGGCCGTACTTCTTCCGTGATGATCAAGACCGGCACGTTACTGTGAATGGGGATCGCTACCGTTCAATGATAACCGAATATTTTTGGCCCATATTGGATGATATGGACTTGGAGGACATGCCACACAGCGAATGTCACAATCAATTTATTGGAAACCAAGTTTGGAGAGCGTGCTATCTCACGAAATGGTCCAGTCGCTTGGCCGCCTCGGTCATGCGATTTGACGAAGTTAGATTATTTCCTGTGGGGCTACGTCAAGTCTATGGTCTATGTCAACAAGCCAGCGACGATTGATGAACTCCGTACGGATATCGGACGTGAAATTGCAGCAGTATCGGTCGATTTATGCTTGAAAACCGTCGAAAATTGGATTCAGCGTCTGGACTTCTGCAAGCGCGCCCGTGGTGACCATGCAAAAGAAATCGAGTTCCATACATAATAGCATCGAACATACTTTCACAGGAATAAAGAATTTTATTTAAAAAAATCTTTTGTAGCGCTCTTATTGAACAACCCGATAGAAGAGAAACAATTAATACCTGAACGTTAATTCAGATCTAGAAGCAAACATTCGGCAACGTCTGTGAAGTTAGCAGGGCAACTTTCACCCACGCAAATGGGACCTTGACAGGAATTTGCAGCTTTTTTTTTAATTTCTGTTCCCGATTTTGCAAATTTTTTCGCCAAATAAGGGTGTAATCAAGTGACCTGCTTATTTCCCTGTGAAGTTAGCAGGTCACTTGATTACACCCTTATTTGATTAACTGCAAAATCAGGAATAGAAATGCAAAAAAAATGCAAAAAAAAAACTGCAAATTCCTATCAAGGTCCCATTTGCGTGGGTGAAAGTTGCTCTACTAACTTCACAGACGTCATTCCACAATTGATCAAGTGCATAGAATTACTGACGTAATTGAGAGAGTTCTTGAGGAAAAGAATATCTGTTTGACAGTCTATTTGGATGTGTCGCAAGCGTTTGACAAGATGTGGCACGGAGGCTTCAAATTAAAACTAAGACAAGTTTTGCCTGAAGGACTTTATAACATTCTTAACGGATATATAGATAACAGACTTTCTGAAAAGAACGGAAATGATTATTCTTTTTTCACAGAAATAGTGGCTAGGGTGCCACAAGGGAGTATATTAGGTCCAGTTCTGTATCTTTTTTTTACAAGCGAAGACACTATCGTAGCCACGTTTGCTGATGATACTGCAATACTAGCAGTAGGCAAAACGATTAGCGAAGCTTGAATTAAATTACAAAATGCTCTTAATAATGTTAATGAGTGGACAAAACATGGCGAATAGTGCTCAATAAAAAAAAAGTCAGTCCACGTGGACCATAGATATAAGAAAATAAACAGATTACCCGTCTTTCTAAATACCGCTCGTGTTCTATTTGCAAATGAGAATGAGGCAAAGTATCTGAGAATGACTCTGGACGGAAAATTAAAATGAAAGCCCCACGTAAAAAAGAAATGGTTGAAGCTAGACAAATAATTGTTACTCTGTAAATATTCAAGGCTTAGTATTGTGAATAAGTTGATTTTATACAGGCAGATACTTGAACCTATTTTGACTTATGGTATACAAGTCTGGGGTTATACCTGCGATACAAACTTAAAAAATAACCTACAAACGTTTGAAAATAAATTTCTTTGGTTTGTAATGGTTAAATTTTAAGGGCCGATGTTGATTTTGAATAAAACACAAATTATTTAGGAAATTATTGTCATTTCTTTTTGTTATGATAATATTAGTATGGTTCGATTCCACCTTTCTTACATCCTAACTTTCTGTCACGACGTCACTGGAATGATCACAAATCAGTCATTACTTTTATTATTTTTGCAAAATTCTTCTTTCATAATTCTGCTTATGAAAATTCTGCCTGTCAAATTTTGGCTTTTCTAAAATGAAGACAGTAGTGTACGAGTACACACGTGGAAAAGTTACTCTAGTAAAAGATTAATTGGGATACAACATAAAATTATAGATTTAAATTTTTATTCTGCGACGGGCAATATTTGAAGAATGGACTTCGAGGATCACTTTTCGTCAATCAGAATCTTATACTTTTAGCTTGACTGGTAACTTTAAATTCCTGTTTGTCTGGCGACGGCCTTGCGTTAATGAATGAATAAACGCAACTAGAACACGAACTATCTTCAGTCAGTGAGTTAAGGGTGAAATCTTATCATTATAACAAAATTTTAGATAATAAAGCTAACTCATCAAACATAGGTATACATAATGGAGTTATTAGGTTAAAAATACTTGTGTCATTTTTGTCAAAAGCTAGAGATAAATGGAAACACAGAATTTTGACACAACATAAGTTCTTTCTGTTAAAAGAATGTGTGTGTGCAAAATCTCAAGAAAACTTGACATTGGAATTTTTCTCAACTTTTTCGTCAAAAAATCAAGTTTTTATTTGGCGATAAAGTTTTTTTTTTAATTTGCGAAACAAAAAAAAAGTTTTTTGTTTATGAAATGTTGAAAAAAAATTTAAGAGTTGTTTTTTCAATAAATGTTTCCAAAAAAAAATGTTTCTTTGTCTTAGTTCCTGACCCAACTATTGTTCCAGCCCCAGACCCAACTCCGTCAAACCCAACCCAGTCATACCTAGCATCATTATTCATTATATCATTCAGATCTAGACCATAGCCGTCCGTCCAAATAGTAGTTATCGTCAAGATCGAGACCATAATCGTGATGAATCACTCAAATTGTACTTTTTTTTGTTGATGACAATATCTAAGCAATTAAAAAGACCGAAAAATAAGGAGCATATAGGAATAATTATTTTAGTAATTATTAACCAATTCTTTTATTCAATACATGTTTAAAAAATAAGATTTTTCAAAAGAAAATAAAACATGTCAAGAAATTCTATTGTTGAATATGTTTGCCTGACCCATTCGTTTCTGAGATAATGGACACACTGGCCTTTTTTCAATATTTTTGGTACAATTCGGAAACTTAATGGAATTTAACAATTTCACTTAAAACTTTCTGATAAAAATTAAATTTTCTACTAAAGCGAATTTAGTAGCATATTATCGGTTTTGATCATGCTTATGGGACAAATAAAAATATTCTGTCATAAAACTGAACCCAACCACTTAAAACTTTCTGTTTGCCGCGGCCATTCTTTGACGTAGGTAGTTTAATCATTTTTTATGTACTCACCCTTCCTTCCATGGGTATTTTTGGCCCCAAGATTTTTGGACATAGGCTTTGGTTCCTTGTAAAAAATCGTTTTTTCTCATTTATCTTAAAAACTGGAAGGGCATCTAAAACAGGTTTCTGCTCCATTTCGGAAAACTTTTTGTATTGATATTGGTTTACTCAAAGCAATGACTCTCAAATGCAAGGCAACTTAAAAACTCGCAAAATACCCTTAGAGTCAGTTTTTCAGTGCGAGATTAACCAAGTTAAATCTGATTTAACTCCAGTAACGTGTTTTTTAGTTTAAGCTAACTCCGAGTTAACTCACTTACTTTTGTGAGTTAACTCAGGGACCAAATTGAGTGACTTTTCAGTTGTGCTGCTATCTCGATATCAATAACAAAAGTTATTACTAATATAAGAAGGTTTTTTTTTATAATACAAATTTTATATACTACTAAAATAAATCAGGATTGGACTTGTTGAATTATTGATTAAAAATAGCTATTTATGGCCTTCTATCCGTCTTCTCCGGCTTACTCAATTGTACTCATCAGTGACATAGTCATCGCCTTTGTCATACGCAATTTGTATTAAGTTCAGTTTAACTTACACGAATTCTTAAAAGTTATTGTCCATGCAAAGTGCAATTCTGTTGTGGCGCCATCTCTATTCTCATGCGTAAATGGCGTAGAAGAACAATATCTTTTATCAATATTACCATCGATGGTCCTAGATTTTTAAAAGCTGAAAGATAAAGTTAATTTTCAACTGAAAAACTGTTTCTGATTCACCTCGGAGTTAATTTATTTTCAGGATTAGCTAACTCTGGTTTAATTCAGAGTTAACCTTGAACTGAAAAACAGGCACTTAGTTACTTTCATGCTTCACAATTATTGTACTTTCTTATAATTTTATTTAATACCAAAGTGAAACTTTTTTTTTTCTATTAACATACTAATTTGGGAGCCAAGTTATGTCTAGGAAGTTTTATAGCTCAAAAATGATTTATCTTAATTTTTTTCTCAGGAATTAGAGTAAAGTTCATTTTGTTTTAAAAACATTACTTCTTATTTATTCAATCAAATTCATCAGGTACCGACTATAACTCACGAATTCTTGCCAGGATAGCTTATAAGAAATATTATCTTACCTTCAAATTAGATAATATTATATTACAGACAGGTTGGTATATTCTGCCAAAAACAAAAGAATTAAGTAGGTACCTACCTGCAAAAGAACATCAAACTTGAATCTTTGTTAGAAAATTTGATTAAAACTTCTTTCAAAAAATCTTTACACTGTACAAAGATTAGGTAGAATTATGTGAACATAAGAACAAAAAATAACATTTTGCTTAAAAATAAAAAAAAAAAACAACATAAAGCTTCAACGCTGAGAAAATGTGGTTTTTGATGCAATGGAGATAACGATAAAACTCATCCCCAATTTTCTCATAAACAACCTATATTACAACGGGCTTAGCAAGATGTATAATACAAGGTTTTTTGAAGCTATAGAGTTACCTACTATTATACAATCAGACGGGTTTTCATTTGGCTTGATTTAAAAAAAAATATGGTGACCAAATGTTCTTTTTTTAAAACAATAGAACCTTCTGTCAAAAAAAAAATAATACCCTGTGGGAATTTCGTATTTTTTTTTGAATAGATATTAAATAAATTATCTTGAAAATTGGTATGGTTCAAAAGGATTTCAGCTGGTCGGGGGATGAAGGGGCAAACAAGTTCAGGATTTCGGTTAGGGTGGGGCAACCTTATTCAAAAAATACTTTTGGTGCAGAAATCTTGCTTTAAAATGCTGTCAAAAGAAGACATATTGCCTAATGTATGAAATATATTGTGATAAGGGGGGTAAGCCCCCTCCATTGCTTGTGCATTTATATGGGTATGTTTGTTTAAATACATTTTGAAAGTGTTATTTTTTTTAAATTCATTTTTAATTTATGTTAATAGACAAAAAAGAGGTATTCCAAATTTCGACCTCTTAAACTAACGGGTGATTTTTTAAGAGGTTTAGAACTTTAAAAAAAAAAAACACAAAAAGTTCGAAAAAATGAATGAAATATTTATTTGAATCGATAGTTTGAACCTTGCAATTTAATGTTTAAAGATAATTTCATGCAAATGTTGACCGCGGCTGCGTCTCAGGTAGCCCATCCGCTGAGTCCAATTTTGGCATACTCTTTCACACATATCGGCCGGTATCTCACGAATGAATGCATGGATGTTGGCTTCCAGTGCGTCAATCGAAGCGGGCTTGTCCCTATAGACATTAGCCTTGACATACCCCCACAAAAAATAATCTAATGGTGTCAAATCGCACGATCTAGGCGGCCAATTCACCGGCCCGAAACGTGAAATTAACTGTTCACCAAACTCGCCTCGCAATTGCGCCATTGTTTCGCGTGCTGTGTGGCATGTGGCACCGTCTTGTTGAAACCACATATCATGCAAGTCAAGAACTTCCATTTCGGGCAAAAAAAAGTTTGTTATCATCGCTCGGTAGCGTTCACCATTGACAGTAACGCTGCGATTCGCATCATCTTTGAAGAAATATGGCCCAATAATGCCGCCGGCCCATAAACCGCACCAAACAGTGGCTTTTTCGGGATGCATTGGTAGCTGTTGCAATGCTTCTGGCTGATTTTCACTCCAAATGCGGCAATTATGCTTATTTACGTACCCATTCAACCAAAAATGAGCCTCATCGCTGAACACAATTTTTCGATAAAAAAGCGGATCCTCGGCCAGCTTTCCAAGAGCCCATTCACCAAAAATTCGGCGTTGTGGTAGGTCGGCTGGCTTTAGGTCTTGCACCAGCTGTATCTTAAAAGGCTTTACGCCCAAATCCTTCCGCAAAATTTTCCACGTAGTGCTGTAACAAAGGCCTAACTGCTGGGAACGGCGCCGAATCGACATTTCGCGGTCTTCTGTCACACTAGCTGATACGGCCGCAATATTTTCTTCACTACGCACAGTACGTAAACGTGTTGGTGGTTTAATGTCCAACAAAGTAAATTTGGTGCGAAATTTGGTCACAATCTTCCGAATAGACTGCTCAGAAGGTCGAGAATGCCGACCATAAAATGGAAGCAGCGCGCGATGAACATTTCGAGCCGAGCACGAATTTTGATAGTAAAATTCAATAATTTACAAGCGTTGTTCATTTGTAAGACGATCCATGGTTAAATTGCAAACCAAACTGAAGCTGTTTGACAGTGACACAAGGTACTAAACACACGTCAGCTGTCAAAACCAGTGTTGCCAAAACCAAACCAGCTAAAAAATCACCCGTTATAAAAGTGTGTACCAAAAAACCGAAAAATGTCACTTTTTAGCAATTCTTGTAATCCAGTTGTCTGTATACATACAATTTCTAGATATTCCGAAAGTGAGCAGCATTTTTCCAAGCATTCTTTTTAAAATGGAATAAGGGATAATTATATTATGAGGGAGAATTTGTGACAAAACTATCGATGAATCTGTGTGTAGCAACACTTCAGAAAATATTTCCCATTTATAAAATAAGCCAAATTTAAAACACATCTCTTAAAAAAATAAAAACACTTTCAATAATATGAATCTATAAGAAATATGGTCAGCTCATATTTTAAGGTAAGGTATACAGCAGTTGTTTCATAGTGTGATACAAGTAAAGGTAAGCATATGCATGCATGTGCTAAATGAGTTTTCTTTAAAATTTATTCTACGCACATTCATTTTATATATAAACACAAGGAACGTCTGTTTTTTTTTATAACAACAACAAGAAAAAAGAAAACGAAGAGAAATTCAATTTTCTTTTATAGTCAAGTCAAACCAAAAGAAAAAATGCGACAGCTCTGTCATGTTATGTTCTGAAAAAAAAAAATTAATTTAACTATGAAGCACACATATTCTGTTTTTTAGTCAAATAAAACAGAGATTCAACCGTTGGTAAAAAAACAAGACATCAATTTTTCTTTGTAAAATTTAATATTGCTTGCAGTTTTCTACAAAATGATGAACCCAGGTATTTTATTTATGAGTATTTGTAGATAGAAGATAGGTTTGATATATGTTTATGTATAACAACATATACATGATATGAATCTATTCCTTAAAAAAATTTGCGTATTCCAAAACATCTATGATACGAGTAGCAAGGAATTCAATATTCTTTTTCACGAACAAAGAACACGAGACAGTGAACCTATCATATGTTTTTTGTTTTTTTTTTTCAATTTATTTTTCAAAAAAGACACAAATTTAAACAAAGGGAACATGAGCATCTCTTTTTCGAGGTATTTTATAAAGAAACAAAATTAAAGAAGAATTAATTCTTATAAAATGCACGAAAAATGTTGAAGGTATTGGAAATTGTAGGTTACACGGAAAGAATTCTCACTACGCTACTATTCTCATGGAGTTGCAAACTGCGAATAAAAAAATCCTTAATCATTGATTGTGCAAGGTAAATTACATTATACGAGTATTTATCTCAAATCAATATTTTTAAATGCTGTTTGTGAAATTATTCCTTAAGAGATAAAATTTCGCCAAAAAAGTTGTATTTTGCTATGAAAACTACAAGCTTGAAGCATGAATTTTAATTGCAAATCACAAAAAAACAAATTTTGCAATTAGTTAAATTTTTAATGTTAAATTACCAGTTTTTGTATTAATTTTGGATTAAAATCAAAATCAAAAAAATAAAACATGATTCGTAAAATGCAACTGCAAATTTTTCAATTGGTGATTTTTCAATTCCTTCCGTGCAGTGAGCTATTAAAATTTAACGTAAATAGACTTTATTAAGGGTGGGAATAAATGGTAAGTCAGTCAGAAAAGTATTGAGATTTTGCAGATAAGAAAGAAAGTAAATTTGTTTTTCTTTTTCTCTGGCTATCATTTAAAATAGCCAAGTATTATAGACGATCACATTTACAGATCTTAGACTTCGACTTCGAATAACAATTCTCGAAATCTTTATATTTTATTTGAATTTTTTCTGAACTGATGGCGAAACAGTGCATGGAGAACCAGGGATTAGTGACTTAGAACTCTCAACCATTCCAGTGTGCGTGCTTTTCGCGGGAATAGGAATGGGTAATTTTTTAAAAAGTAGTTTAAAAAAAAACACTAGCGAATGCGTGTTTCTTTTAATACAAAAATATAACTTGTTTGAGGAGCATAGTAAAAGAAAAGACCTTAGGTCTTACAGGCGTATACACTAGTCACGGAATTTAAAGGAACAAAAAAATTAAATTCTGTTTACAGTTTTTTGAAGGGCTGTATCTTTGCGAAAAGTAAGTGTATTAAGATAAAACTGAAAGCGTTTTAAGGGTTCATGTTTTAGAATTTGAAAAGCAGATATTTTTTAAATACCGTTATTGCACAACCATACAAAATACCATATTAAACAAATTTCCATTTTTTTTTTAAAACCTTGCATTTCCATTCACAATTTTTTTTCGTCCAATTAAAAGTAATAGTCAGGTAACTTGATTATTCAGCCTTTACTCAATTTTTGTTCGTAGCCTTAAAATTTTTTTTGCTTCAGTATCTGACTTTGAATGAAAAGAGTCAAGAAAAAAATTTTCATAACTAATGGAAAACTGTGAAAAAATCGAAACAAAATATTATTTTCGTTCTCGTTTTGATGATGATTGCAACGAAAATTGGTCCTTTAACTAGTTTTTAAGACTTTGAAAATGGTGCGTGAAAACACGGTTTAGATCTGTTCCAAAACTATCACGAATATTGATGTTATATTTATCTGTAAGTTTGCATACCAAAATAATTATAAAATTAAGATTTACAAAGAAAAAAGGATTTAGTGAAAGACTACAAAAAGTTGTTTTTTTGTACTTTTTTTTTAAACTAACGGTGGAAAGTAAAAAACAATAATCTTCAAAAAGTCTTAAAAGTTTCAAGTAAAAATTTTAATCAAATTTTCAAAGCTGCCCTTAGATTTTTTGTGCCATTATTATTTTCCAAGATATTGGTTATCGAAGGCAGAAATAACTTTTTTCATTCAAAGTCAGATACTGAAGAAAAAAAAAAAATGTTAAGGCTACGAACAAAAAATTGAGTTGAAGCTGAATAACTAAGTTATCTGACCATTACTTTTGATTGAACGAAAAAAAAATGTGAATGGAATTGCACGGTTTCAAAAAGAAAAGGAGATTTTGTATGGTTGTGATGCAATAACGGGAATGTTAAAAAAACATTTGCTTTTAAATCTCAAACCTCAAAACATAAACCTTAAAATGATTTCAGTTTCATTTTAATACACCTACTTTTCGCAACGATACAGCCCCTTCAAAAAACAATATAAGAAAATTTAATTTTGTTTTTCCTTTAATTTCCGTGACTAGTGTTGTTGACAAAAAGAACAGACTTTTAGCTTTCAAACAAGCGTAAAATCCCCTAAGAAATTATTTGCTGTATATTGGCAACTTTGAAACCATGTCTTAAAGACATTTTTCACATTATATCTAAAGATGCAAAAATGAAGATAATCAGGTAAAACTATCGTATTATTTTTTCGTTCAGACGAATAAGATGCGAGATAAACGATAAAAAAACATTTTTTACAAACAAAATTTGACAGTTCTATGACAGTTACTTTTCATTGGAAGGAGATGTCAAAAAATACAGTGGGAAACAACAGGTTCATGTTCAGCCCAAGTGGGTAGTAAAATTTTTAATTTTTTGGCTTTTTCTTTACCTTGGCAAAATTTCATGAAAAATATCATTTGAGTAAAAAGCTCTTATTATAACATTTCTGCAGGGTTGTATCCCTTTATCCCTTTAACCCCCCCCCCTCCTAAGAAATTAGGCCCTAGTTCAAATGTATGGAACTTTTAAGGAAATGCTGGAAGACTTCAAAACAAAACTCTTTACCAAAATTTAGCTTTGTCGAAAGTTTTTCGAAGTGAAAGTCGAATTTTCCTGGGTAATGCTTATGATTTCTGATGAAATTGGTGATTTCATGTTAAAAATTCTAAAAGATTATTTATTTTTAATCTTGGCATGGTAAACTTTTGTTACAAAAATACCGTCAAACTTTGAGTAGGTATTTTACCCACTCGAAATATCTCGAGTGGGTAGTGCTACTATATATACTACCCATATTATCTGCTGGGCCTGGGCAAGAATATTAAAGCATATTTTAACCTACAAAATCTAAAAAAAATTTTTACTCTAAGTCCAATAGGAGCCGCATTTATAATTTTTGAATACCCTTTTTTTCAAACTTGCGAACAACGCATCATCTTCTACCAGCTAGGCTGCCCTTTTGCATTTCTAATGAGTTAGAGCAAACACATTATATAAAGAAGACAGCCATACTAAAATGATTTCTTTTTTGATGTTGCTAGCTTTTAGGTTCATCTCCTATTTATTTCAATCAAATATGAGAATTTTTTACTTTAAGTTTAATTAATGGGTGATTCTATATATACAAAATGGAAGAAAATGAAGATAATTTTTGAAATAATATTTTTAAAAGCAAATAGACGTAAGGACTATTTCTAGTTGATTTTAAGAACGCCTTTTCAAAAAATTTAAGGCCACAGTACACAAATTTAAAGCCTAGTACAAACTTCCTCGTGAAGTGAACAATCGCCAGTGGGAGAAAGTTATTTTTTGATATTTCGCACTGGTACAGACTTATGAATGTGTTGTGAAAGTTTGACGTTTAAGACCAAAATGTCTCAAATGACTAGTAATCTAGCTGTCAACTGTTCACCTAGAGTTGCGTACATTTTGCACGAGAATTGCTCGTGAACGAAAACTCTCCATCACACAGCTTCACGAGCACGTTCACGGGTGAACAAAAATGCAAATTAGTATGAATTCACGACATGATTCACAGGTATGTATGTAATGGTTATGAACATGAGGAAGTAAATACACGTAAGCACAACAACGAATATTGACATTTATTCGACATTAGTTTTAATATATTCCCAGAACTGAATAAAGTCAAAACTGTAATGATATAACCTTTAATATGATCATGTACTGAGCTGTGATTGAAAGTGGACAGCTAGAAAATAAAATGCACAACTGGGTTCCACGTACTAGCTCTTATGTTCAAGACGCTGAGGGTATAAGAAAATTATATGCAAAGATATGGAAATCATGAGAGAAATGTTAAAAAAAACATGGAATATGATATTTAAAATAAGCAGCCAAAACAATTTCTGTGAGAGTTTGAGATGATAAAAAAGAATGCCTTCTTGATTGATTATGATTGTTTGGACAAAAATTTTAATCGCTGAAGCGTTTTTTTTTTCAATAATTTTGTATGTTTTAAATTCTTAAAATATTTTTAAGGAAAACTTTTAGTATGCAAATCTTAATGTCTTATTTATGAGCACAAAAAACTAAAATTAAAAAAAAAATTGTCAGCCTGTTTTTCAGATATCGAATTTTCAAAAAAATTTTTTTTTTAAATTTAACATATTTCGGTTGGAAAATTTTGATATGTAACATTTTTTATTCTTATTTGACAAATTTGTGTAACAAAAATAATTTAAATCTGTTCAGCCGATAAAGAGGAAATTCAAAATTAAAAGAAAGGTTCTTTGAAAGGTGCTATTAATAAGAAAGTAAAAGCTATACGATTTTATATTTGTTGGTAGTATATCGCGCTTATTTGAGCATACAGAAAAAGCTCAATAAAAGTCATAGGTGCCGTTTTAAGAAGAAAAAATATTTTCCCTAACGGTTTCTTACATTTATATGGGAAATATCTTTATTTTTCATAAAAATATTTTTTTTTTCAGATGCTTTAAAGAGTGTAACAGAAACCTTAAATACCAAGTTTTATAAAAATTGTCCTTGTAGTTTTCAATATACATATTTGATTTTCAAAAAAAAATAATTTATTAAAAATCCAAAAAATATTTTTTTTGAAAATGTTGGTAAGAAAAACTATGTATATTATTTAAAACATGCCCCACAGGGTGTCGATTTGATTTTGAAGGGGAGTAATTTAACATATTCTTGGTTCATTACAATCGTTTTAGATTTCAAAATTAAATGAGTGTGAACGGAGAAAAAGTTTCAGTTTCGCACTCATTAAATTTCGAAAAAGAGTCCATCAGACTCAGAGTGTATGGAAACCTACGTACCAGCCCAACGAGTCTTCGAATTACCCCTTGTTCGCCTGCGTACCAGAGGAAAACCCCACTTAAGGTGGCGCACACAAGTGGAGAGTGACCTCAACATACTTGGAGTGTGTAAATGGAGGCAGTTAGCTAGGGACCAAGCTGGCTGGAGGTGCTTGTTGGTTGAGGCCGTAATCCATCCTGGACTGTGAGCGCCATCTATAGTAAGTAAAGTAAAAAAAGTCCATCAGACTCAATAGGTTTAAACTTTAACTTGCGCCAAATTGTCTACGTATTTTCCAGCTATTATTTTGTAATATAAAAATAATAGCAAGCTGATGAGGGACTAATACTTCACATCACACTGAAGTAAGATGGTTCTCGAAACTATTTGAAAAGATGTGTGGAACTTTCCAATTGTCTTAAGTGACAAACCAAAAATGAACATTTTTTGACGATCGTCAGTACCTGAGACATTTTTTTTAGCAATTTAGTCGATATCTTAGAAAAGGTTAAGCTTCTTCAAGGTAAAAATAAATCTTGTCGAAACAAAAACCAAGATATTTGGTTTCTTATTGATTGCCAGCCAGCAGTTTTCACTGGCTCAAAAATGTGAATTGATTGAATTGAATCATCTGTAAAATTAATCGATGAGTTTAAAAGAAAAATTCCGGATACTGGTGATTTCTTCCTGATCTTTAACCATTGAATGTTTTTAGAAAACATTTCGAAATTTTTGTAATTTGGTGGGGCAGCTGTATAAAAAAGTTATTGAAATCAAAATTATAGCTTTGAAGCAAATTGAAAATAAAATATGGTTCTTTGGGTGGTTCCATTAAGAACCATTTTTAAAAAAATGGTTTCCCATCCAAAGAAAGAAAAAAATTTATTGAATTTCAAAAAATAAAAGTTTTGGAGCCGTTTTTGAGAAAAATATGTTTTGCAAAATTGCTTTGAAAAAAATGAATGTTAGGTACCTGTTATTTTAAGTTATAAAAAAATGAAAAAAAACCTTGTGGGAACAATCACCAAAAACCAATATGTACCAAGTTTTAAGGAGATAAATCCAGCAATTAAATTGAAGCTTTAGCCGAACAAACAGACAGACAGATAGACAGACGGACTGAATTGTGACACCCGCACTTTTTTCGTCTTGTTTTGACAAGTCTATTAAAAATCTCAAGTTTTGATATTTTTACGAATGCATTACTTGCCATAACGTACTTATTTTATATCGCAAGTAAAAATTAGATTAAATACTTGAATGGTTTTTAAAATATCAGCGAAGCCTAGACATGGAAAATTTTTTAACAATTTTTGCTATAAAATGTGCTAAATAAGGCCAAATAATTATGTTTTTAGTGTTAATTCTTATTGTGGAAATAACAGATTTTGTTTTCTAGTTTAAAACCCAAAATTTACCTATGTAATATATAGTAACCAAATACAAATGTTCTGAAGAAAATTTAAAGTACTTCTCAACTGGCATTATATCGGACCTTCTAGAACATAACAGGTACTCGTTTTTAAATTCCTTAACTTTGTAACGGTAAAATTTATATGCATCGAAGAAACTTTTAGTTACTATATACTCATTGCTTATCAGCCTCCAACGGTTGACTTTAGACAAGATGTAAAAATGAAAAGCCACAACTAGCACTTTACACACAGGAAATATTTTTATGTAGCTCTACATCCTGTCTACCAGCTTGAAGAATGGGCTCTGAGAACTACTCACTTATTAAAACAAACTAGACCGGAGTTATACCAATCGGGCATCAAAAAAGATTCCCAAATGAAACCGAGCTTGGTTCCCAGGGGCCACCCATTTCTAAAGTTTCTACCTTC
This sequence comes from Dasysyrphus albostriatus, assembly GCA_946251815.1. Lineage (NCBI taxonomy): Eukaryota > Metazoa > Arthropoda > Insecta > Diptera > Syrphidae > Dasysyrphus > Dasysyrphus albostriatus. The sequence continues at coordinate 83,223,018 of OX276335.1, forward strand.
ACGACCTTCCCCACCTTTAGGACCGATGTCTACAGACCCATCGGCCCGTCCAGGCAGGGGTCGAAAGGAGTGTCCATCCACGATGATAACTAAAGGCCTGCTAAAATTACCATGCTTAGCTCGTCGATGGGGGGGGATCTTGTTACTCGCGAACGGACGGTGTTACCTAATTTTCAGGCCTAAATCGAAGCTGTAATTTGATTGTATATATTTCATTCCATCTTGAAAGAGGCAGGGCCCGAATTCAGCTACCGACATCATCTTCACCTAAATTACAGCACTCAAGAGGAGGACATAGATCGTCGTGTCCTCGGAGCTTGTCTATACCCTCCCTTTAGTATTCTCCAAAAAAAACAATTTGGACGAACACTCCTGTGCCATTATCTACGCTCCACCGAATTCTATAACGGCCCTCTTCGAAAAGGGGAAAGTCAAAAAAAAAACTTTCCCTTATATCTTCTTCTGGCACTCCATCATCCCCTTCACTCCCCTATCAACTCACTTCCCAAATTATTTGATTTCAAAACTTCATCATGATACTAACTAATTACCTTCCAATATGAAACCTTCGATCGTTTCTGTCTTCGATGACATCTAAAAAAAAACTTTAACCCAATATCCCAAGCTAATTTTCAATCTCTGAAAATTTTATTAACCAGATTCATAATCCAGAAACAACAAAAAAAAATGTGACAGATAAAATATTTCGTAATTCGCAAGTACGATTTTATTTCTTTAATCAAGATTTATGACTATCCTTAAAGTTAATAACATTGAAATTTGAGTCCTAATTCATCACCATTCATTGCGGCACTGGTTAAAAATTAAGAACTTAAAATGATCTCCCGCATAAAAGAAATGATATCGAAATCGATATTATTTTATTGATAACCTTCCTTTATCTCCTCCTGATCATCCTCGAATAGTTCTTTTTTTTTTTATATCTATAAATCGAAGTCACTCAAGCCAATGCCGGAGTGAGCTTCTCGCGGTTTCTAAGTAATTGTTTAAATTCGTTTTGTTTTATATATGTAGGTACTTTATATTATATTACCATAAAATAAATATAGAAAATGTACGATAAAATTTATGTAAAAGATACAAATAATCACTTACCAGTGCTCCAGAATGATGTGCACAGCATTATGACGCGATCTGGTGAATGGCTAAACGTCGTTTGTTGATTAGAGATATATAATTTAAAACACTGAAGAGTATTAGGAAGAGAGAACGGAAAGTAGTTTTTTTTATTTTTTTGCATGAATGCCCCAATTCTTAAAAAAAAAATAAACTTCACTTTTCGCGATGGATGGGATGTTACACTTGGTCCAAAAAAAAAAACTTACTATACTTATCTCTCTATTCTTACAAATAACTTTCTTAACTTTATTGTTTCTAATTTGAACTCCTATCCTTTTTCATACCCATTTGATCTATATCCATATCCAATCTACCTTACTATTCACTCTTTTCACAAAAATTCCACTCGTCTGTATTTCCTTTCCTGTTTTTCTTTTTTTTTTTTATCAAGTATCCTGTGACTTCAAACTTCAAGTTTTTTTTTGTTTAATTTTTTAGTTTCATCACTCTACAGCGAAATAAACTTTCCTTTTGTTGTAGCTATACGTCACTTACTTTTTTTAAAAAAAAATATAATTTATATTCATATGTACATATGTACCTATGTACCTAATTGTAAATAGAGTCTCGGCATAAACAGGTAAATTCTAATCCTTTCTTTAATTATTTTACTTTCTTCTAAGATTTACTTTTCTTTCAGCTTAAAATTTAATTATTTCTTTCCCTTATCTTCTAATTTTCTTTCTTCAGCTTTTAACTTTTTTTTTCTTTTTATCTATGTACGTACATATATGTATGTATATCTAAATTTCTATTTTCAGATCTTGCACTTTCTTTTGGATACAAAAAATTTTCCTTTTTCTATTTAAAATTTTCTTTTGCATAATTTCATTCATAGGTTAATATAGGGTCCAGTTGTAGGATTGACTTTCATTTCTTTTTACTAATAGCACTTTTCTTTTCTTTTAGATTCACTTCACCGTTTTTGATTTATTTGTTTTAAAACTTCTTTTTTTTCTTTCCAGATAATTTACTCTTTCTTTCATCGACTATTTTTCTTTTTAGGTCCTATTGGTACTTTCACATTCCTCCAAAGTTTTTTTAAAATTCTCTTTTTTCTAAAGCCTAATTTACTTTCTTACTCTTTTTTTTTTTTTTAATTTTTAATTTTAGATTCTGAGGATACGAGTGCATTCCTCTGATACTGGGAAGTCTGCGTCAGGGTTAAGCAATAATTGTACCCCCCGAACAGTCGTAGGTGGGGTTCCTTTGCTGCGTATATGCAATTGCGGATTGCTGCCGGCTCGGATGGCTTTGACACTTTCCTAATCAAATAAGAAATAATTTAGAAACCCTACTCTTAAGGTTATGCTGTAGGATGGTGAAACCTTACCCGTTTTAGAATCTCGTGCTTTCAAATTTTCGGCGAATCGTTTCACAATTCTCGCTAAGGATTCTCTTTTGGATTTCCAAAAGATTTGAAGAAAACTCCCGATCCAGGCAAATCAAACGATGGGCGAAGCCTTCACTACCTAATTAATATACGTGCTTGGGATTAAATTCTTTTTTTTTTTCTTTAAACGAGCTCATATACGAATAAATCCTTACCTATTTATCTATCCTCGAGTTTGGGGTTTTCTTTGGTGAAGTTCCTTTTTCCTTTACAGGGATCTTGTCCAAGGGTTGAAGTTTGGACAAATGAATTGTCAAGAAAAACCATGCGGTTCTTTAAGTTTTTCTTATTAAGTGGGTCACTGACTTGAAAAAACTCGTGAAATTTAGCACGACCCACTTTGGTCAATGACTAAAGAAAAAAGACTTTTCGATCGGCGAATGTGTCACGAGGTGGATGCAAAGAATTAACTTTTTGCTAATGGACTCGATCGGGATATAATGAAACGGAAACTCGAATCGGTACGGGACGGCTCGAAACACGAAGTAGCCAATTTTGCTGTTCTATACCATGAAAAGCTTAAGCTCGCACACAAGTAGTCATGTTCAAGTTCTTTGTAAAAAAAATATGCATAGTCTGTTTAGACGTGTTGGTTCGGTGTCGGGCAATCGGTTTGCATTTCTGAAGTTAATTGCTAAACTTTTTTGGCAGTTAGGTGGCATTTGACGCGTACGAAATGTTAAAAGAAACGTTTTAACGAATAAACCTGATATTTTGGGATGTGACTCCGGATTTTTGTGTTCATTTTTATTTTCTTTTTTTTTTTTAAGGCTTCTTATGTTCATTAACCCTGCTTTGTCCTTGGTGGTTTTGCTCGGAGAAATTAATTTTTTACTATGACAAGCAATGTTATGAGCCCGTTTCCTACACAACATATCCTTTTTTTACAGAAATGCTGTACTAAAAGGATATGAAAAGGAATAGTTATGTGTTAGGACTGTTTTGGTTCAAAGAATCTCATGCACAGCTGGGCGAGCCGGGTCATCAACATTCGAATTTTTTTTTTTTTTTTACTTTTTCAAATCTTTAGAGTGCGTGACTGTCTTATAACCTTTGGAATCTATAACTTCATACAAATTGTTGCCTATTATTTTGCAGACCGTTACTTTAATGAATTTTGGACATAGCTTGGCGTTAAGGTGTTTCGTCGCATCGCTTAAGACGAAATTGCGTTTGAAAAGAATATCACCCACTTGATATGACACTAACCTACTTCTCAAGTTATACGTTTTTTCATAAGATTCGTGGGTCCGCTCTAGTGCAGATTTCAAATATGTATGTAACACATTCATTCGGGCAGTTTTCGGTAGCCAGTCTATCTCTGAATGATTTAACCCTCCAAGCCCACGCAAAAGCTTGTAGTCTGCCCCGTGTTCGATGATACGGTGCCCAAAGAGAGCTTCAAAGGGAGACATACCGATGGCGGAATGGATTGACGAACGAAGTGCACTTCCGATTGAAGGTAAATGTAAGTCCCAAGTTGTCTGTTTTGGGTCTACATAGGCTCGGATGGCTGCGAGGATTGAGCGATTTACTCGCTCACTCGCGTTCGCTTGGGGTGAATACACCGCCGTCCTGTAATGTTTAATGCCGAAGGTTTTTATCATTTTTGCGAATTCATGACCTATAAACTGACTTCCGTTATCCGAGAGAATGCTTTCTGGGACCCCAAAGATTAGAAATATCTCTTCCTCTAGAAATTTTATCACTGATTGGGTGGTGGCTTTACGAAGTGGTTTGATGAGGACGAATTTCGTCAACTGATCCAAGGCGATAAAGATCTGAGTATTACCACTTTTTGACCTCGGGTAAGGGCCCAAAAAGTCGATATATAGATGTTGGAATGGCCTATCGACGGAGAAGGATTTTCCCATTTCGGCTCTTAAAACACTATTTGGAGCCTTAGTCATTTTGCAGACTTCGCAATTTTCAATAAATAGTTTTACATGAGATGCCATATTTGGCCAAAAAAATTGATTTCGCAGTTTAAAGAGCGTTTTAGTGATTCCCCCATGAGCGGCTCGAGGTGGACAATGAGCCAACGAGATCAAACGGTTTGTCAGCGCTGCTGGAATCCATAATCTCCAAACCAAATCGTCCTGGAGAGGATTCCCTGTGCAATGCCTGACCTTCTTATAAACGAAACCGTCCGAGACTTGAAGGTCAGGAAGCTGATCTTTATTTTCTCCGATGTGCTGAATGATTTGAAGGTATTCTCCAGATTTAAAACTCGGATCCTCCAAATCAACATGAAGAACATCGGTGTCCGATGACATCGACTCCGGTGGACATACCGTTAAATGCAGTGACTCTACCTCATACACTCGAGATAGAGCATCCGGCACTACATTTAAGGTACCCTTCCGGTGTTCGATCCCAAAATCGAAACCCTGTAGTTTGAGACTCCAACGCGCTAACCTCCCCGTTGGATCTCGCAGACTCATCAACCACTTCAAGCTAGAGTGGTCCGTTACGACCGTAAACCTATAACCTTCGACATAAGGTCGAAACTTCTGAATGCCTCTTACGGCCGCTAAACATTCACGCTCGGTGACAGAGTAATTGCGCTGAGCAGAATTTAATTTCTGAGAATAGTAGTAAATGGGCCTTTCAGCTCCACTCTCGTCCTTCTGGCACAATACACACCCAATTCCCGATGCCGATGCATCACATAAAATGATAAATTCTTTTGAAAAGTCCGGGTTTGTAAGGACAAGGTCTGATGTTAAGGCTGACTTTATAGCTTCTAAGGCTCCCACCGCATCTTTTCCAAATTCGAACTTCTTGCCTTTTTTCAAAGTGTCCGTCATTGGAGCCGCCAGAGTGGAAAAATTGCCAACAAATCTACGATACCACCCCGCCATACCGAGAAATCTTCTCACTTGTTTGGGTGTCTTCGGAACAGGAAATTCAAGGATTGCAGCAACCTTTGCTGGATCCGGCTTCAAACACCCCTGTCCTACTACATAACCGAGGTACTGGAGTTCCTTGAAGCAGAACTTCGACTTCTCGACGTTTATCGTCAAGCCCGCTTCAAATAACTTTTTCCCTATAAGGTTCAAAATTCGGATATGTTCCTCAAAATTTCTCGATATGACGAGTAAATCGTCCAGATAAGCGAAGACTTGGTCTCGTAACTCCGAGGGTACAACAAGATTCATTAGATAAGTAAGACTTTGGGCAGCGTTGGAAAGACCAAATGGCATCACTTTGAATTGGTAGAGCGGCCTACCCGGGACAGTAAAAGCTGTCTTCTCCCGTGAACTTTGCTCTAGCGGTATCTGCCAGTATGCATCTTTCAGGTCCACACTCGAAATAAAGTGTGTCTCTGAAAGGCGTGCTAACAGTCCCTCTATATGAGCAATTGGGCTCGCATTCTTCTTTGTTACTTGGTTCACCTTCCGAAAGTCCAAGCACAGGCGGTTCTTTCCAGGTTTTCGTACTAATACGACTGGAGAACTCCATGCGCTGGAACTTTCTTCGATGACCCCCAAAGCAAGCATGCGATCCAATTCCTCATACACCAGGGCTTGTATCGCTGGAGAAATGGGATAATGACGTTGCTTTATTGGGGGCGCCTCTCCCGTGTCAATAAAGTGTTCTACCAAATGTGTCTTCCCTAAGCCTTTTATCGTAAATGATGGAAATTGCTTGACTGTATCTTGAAGTACTGTCCGTTCTTGATCGTTCAGATCACATTCGATTGCAGTCCCTAACTTGCTGAAGGTGTCATTGATTGGTGAAATTTCTGAGATGACGTGAGGGGCTAGCTGAAAAATCCTCCAGAAATCTACGCCCAAATATAACTGTTGGGTCAGCGATGGTACGACGAATAAATCCAGCACGTTGGCTTTGTCTCGGTATTGAATTTGCGCCGTAACCATGCCGACAATGTGTTGTTTCTGTCCGTCTGCGGTAGAGATAGAGGAAGAAAAAGTTTTAAAAGGTATCTGGTTTTCTCTTAAGAACTCGAGAGCACCAGCTCCTAAACAGCTCACACTCGCTCCGGAATCGAGCAACCCGAGTAACTTTTTGCCAAAGATCTCAACTGTTACATATGGACGGGGATCGTCCGCTGAGCAATTCAAGGTAGTGGCTGCCACAGATTTATATAGAACCTTCTTTTTATTCATCCTCTCGCGCAGTTTTAATATCTTTAGTGAAGTCGTGGGAAAAGTCACTATTCTTTTTCTTGCCTCATAGTATTCCTTGATTCGTTGATGAATCGATTTTTTTGGAAAAATAGGCCTACCTTCTTTTGTTTTTTCCAGAATATTTCGTGATTCCTCCCTTCTTTTTATCTCCTCAGGTGAGTGTTGGAGTAAGGTAACTTTAGTTACGCTGGATTCTATCTTTTCTAATTCTCCGGGTTCCCCGCCCTCGAGCACTTCCCCCCGGTCGAAGGATTGCCCGATGATCGGTTTCCCGAGCACCTATCACAATTTGGTGTTATTACGTTATCACGTCCGCATCTAAAGCAAAATAGGTTCCGTTTAGGATTATCACATTCCCTAAATGTATGCCCCTCTGCTTTACAATTCCAACATTTAAGTATATTGGCTTCCCTTTGGTAGGCCTCAACTTTCGCGGGAATTGTAAGGTCAGAGCCTTCCTGAGGACTTTCTAGTTCACTTATCTGTCGTCGTACTGGCTGAATGGGATTATTGGGTACGTACTTGGTTCTGGTTGGTTCATTTCCGTTCAAAAACTTTTCGATGGTACGGCACACGTAAACCATCTCTGGTAAACTGTGAGTGTTGAAGGTGACCAATAGTTTACCCATTCTACGCCTGACATTCTGCTTGATGAGCTCTATAATTTCTTTTACGGGTTTCGGTACTCGTAATCTAGAATTGACCTTTATCAGATCATCGTAAAAATCATCGAAACTCTCGTTCGGCAACTGCTTACGGTCTGACATCTTTCGGGACAGTTCCGAATCTGTCTCAAGACTCCTGTACTGTTCGATGAGTGCGAGCCGTAAGGCGGACCACGTAGCCCTTGGATTGTTCTTCAAATACATCCAGTACCACGTTTCCACACGACCACTGATAAAGTGATGAAAATTTTGGACAACCTCGACCCATGTCACATTATAACTGTCCTTTACCCGTTCAAGACGAAACAGGAAATCATCAATGGACATGTTTTTGGTATCAAATTTAATGCCCCATTTGTGATAGTGTGGGAAACGTAGTACTGAAGAAGAAGGGGAAGGAGCTGGGTTAGCTTGATTCGAAGTCAGTGGTGAGACATTTAAGTTTAAATTGCTCAGTTGAGCTAAAAAGTTGTCTACGTTCGAACCACGAGCCATATCAACCGGATGTACGCCTTGATCACCCGTTGGGTTTGTATTCGAAGTGGGATTTGTTTCGTGATGTTGCTGTGAATGATAATCATTGGTGCGCTCTAAGGGAGTCGTTTCGTTATATAAACCTCTAGCATCTTGAATGTTTGGAGTGGGAGCTGGAGTAACACTAGCAAGCGTTTCCCTAACTATAGCTCTAACCTGTCCTAACAATTCTGCGTGACTCCTTTCTAACTCTTCACGAATAAATCTCTGGTCTTCGGTCCGTTTGAGTCCCACTGTCGCTGTTACTACCTCTTGAATATAGGTTTCAAAATGTTCGGCTTCTTTTGAGGTCTCGCCGTCCCTCACACTAGAACTTGTTCTACGGTTAACGTTTAGCTGCTCAGCAGACCCATTATGACCACCGGCTGCAATATTGCCTGATCCCGAAGCCAAAGGTTCGCCAGTCGCTTGGGACTGATCTGCCATGCTATCGTTAGTTGTTGGTGTTCGGGGCCTACTATTCCGTCGTTTGCTCTTAGAATTTCGAGCACTGGGGAGAGTGGGAGCTTTTTCACGACCGCGCCCTCGTCCTCCCATTAAGACAAGTAATAATTATTTTTCTCACTAAAAGTTTTTCTAATTTCTAAGAGCACAAAAAAAACTGTTAAAAAAAAAATGTACTTCTCTATTGCTAATTCTCCTAAAATATTCCTTTAGTTTATTCCATAAACTTATCGGTTCTTCTCACTTCTGTCTTCTAAAAAAAAAATAACTTCCGAACAAAAATTAAAAAAAAAACTTTTCTTTATCTTAAGAAAAACTTTCCACTATAATTTTAGTTAAAAACGAACTAAATAAAATCTTATCAGCTATCCACAAAACTTAATAGTTTTTCAACTTATTTTATCTTACTGTATCTGAGAAGTGAGTTTAGGTAGTGAAGAGGATTGTTCCAAAATTAAAAAAAACATTATTTACTTTATAAAAGTGTGTTTTAACTCTTAAGCATGACATCTTATCCCGACATTGAAACTTCATCAACCAAAAAAAAAACTCAATATCTTTTAACGCTACGACTACCATAAGCTAGGTTTTACTTAACCCTTATCCTACCGGATAGCATCTAGGTTACTTCGTTGTTCCTTGGATGAGTTTACATTGAATTATTACAAGGTCCTCATGAGATATTTTAATGTAGGTTAATCGTAAGGATGCTCTCTAATTAATCACGTTTCAAACTTTTGCAACTGTCATAGATCAAATACTGTATCCCAATCTACCGGACAAAAGCTTTGATCAACAATCCAAAAAAAAAAAACATTGGCTTTCTTTATAATCTACTTTTACTAATCAGTGCTTTCGGCTACTCGAATGTGAGTTCCAAGTACGGTCACTGAGCGAAGTGAGAATATTCTTGTGCTGAGCATAAGGGCTTAACCAGTTGCAACAGCCTAGAGTCTGAAAACTTCCTAACTCCACGGACAACTGGGGTTGCTCCTTATGTCAAGGAGTAATTGCACAAAGTGGCCACACGTACAAATTTCTCAAGTTAGAAATGTTTTCCATACAAAATATCTGAATATCTTCTGTCAGTCTAAGCGGGATAAAAAAAATAAAAAAAAACGTCAGTCACTGAATTCGGGCCCCACGTTGGGCGCCATCTGTAACGGTAAAATTTATATGCATCGAAGAAACTTTTAGTTACTATATACTCATTGCTTATCAGCCTCCAACGGTTGACTTTAGACAAGATGTAAAAATGAAAAGCCACAACTAGCACTTTACACACAGGAAATATTTTTATGTAGCTCTACATCCTGTCTACCAGCTTGAAGAATGGGCTCTGAGAACTACTCACTTATTAAAACAAACTAGACCGGAGTTATACCAATCGGGCATCAAAAAAGATTCCCAAATGAAACCGAGCTTGGTTCCCAGGGGCCACCCATTTCTAAAGTTTCTACCTTCACGACCTTCCCCACCTTTAGGACCGATGTCTACAGACCCATCGGCCCGTCCAGGCAGGGGTCGAAAGGAGTGTCCATCCACGATGATAACTAAAGGCCTGCTAAAATTACCATGCTTAGCTCGTCGATGGGGGGGGATCTTGTTACTCGCGAACGGACGGTGTTACCTAATTTTCAGGCCTAAATCGAAGCTGTAATTTGATTGTATATATTTCATTCCATCTTGAAAGAGGCAGGGCCCGAATTCAGCTACCGACATCATCTTCACCTAAATTACAGCACTCAAGAGGAGGACATAGATCGTCGTGTCCTCGGAGCTTGTCTATACCCTCCCTTTAGTATTCTCCAAAAAAAACAATTTGGACGAACACTCCTGTGCCATTATCTACGCTCCACCGAATTCTATAACGGCCCTCTTCGAAAAGGGGAAAGTCAAAAAAAAAACTTTCCCTTATATCTTCTTCTGGCACTCCATCATCCCCTTCACTCCCCTATCAACTCACTTCCCAAATTATTTGATTTCAAAACTTCATCATGATACTAACTAATTACCTTCCAATATGAAACCTTCGATCGTTTCTGTCTTCGATGACATCTAAAAAAAAACTTTAACCCAATATCCCAAGCTAATTTTCAATCTCTGAAAATTTTATTAACCAGATTCATAATCCAGAAACAACAAAAAAAAATGTGACAGATAAAATATTTCGTAATTCGCAAGTACGATTTTATTTCTTTAATCAAGATTTATGACTATCCTTAAAGTTAATAACATTGAAATTTGAGTCCTAATTCATCACCATTCATTGCGGCACTGGTTAAAAATTAAGAACTTAAAATGATCTCCCGCATAAAAGAAATGATATCGAAATCGATATTATTTTATTGATAACCTTCCTTTATCTCCTCCTGATCATCCTCGAATAGTTCTTTTTTTTTTTATATCTATAAATCGAAGTCACTCAAGCCAATGCCGGAGTGAGCTTCTCGCGGTTTCTAAGTAATTGTTTAAATTCGTTTTGTTTTATATATGTAGGTACTTTATATTATATTACCATAAAATAAATATAGAAAATGTACGATAAAATTTATGTAAAAGATACAAATAATCACTTACCAGTGCTCCAGAATGATGTGCACAGCATTATGACGCGATCTGGTGAATGGCTAAACGTCGTTTGTTGATTAGAGATATATAATTTAAAACACTGAAGAGTATTAGGAAGAGAGAACGGAAAGTAGTTTTTTTTATTTTTTTGCATGAATGCCCCAATTCTTAAAAAAAAAATAAACTTCACTTTTCGCGATGGATGGGATGTTACACTTGGTCCAAAAAAAAAAACTTACTATACTTATCTCTCTATTCTTACAAATAACTTTCTTAACTTTATTGTTTCTAATTTGAACTCCTATCCTTTTTCATACCCATTTGATCTATATCCATATCCAATCTACCTTACTATTCACTCTTTTCACAAAAATTCCACTCGTCTGTATTTCCTTTCCTGTTTTTCTTTTTTTTTTTTATCAAGTATCCTGTGACTTCAAACTTCAAGTTTTTTTTTGTTTAATTTTTTAGTTTCATCACTCTACAGCGAAATAAACTTTCCTTTTGTTGTAGCTATACGTCACTTACTTTTTTTAAAAAAAAATATAATTTATATTCATATGTACATATGTACCTATGTACCTAATTGTAAATAGAGTCTCGGCATAAACAGGTAAATTCTAATCCTTTCTTTAATTATTTTACTTTCTTCTAAGATTTACTTTTCTTTCAGCTTAAAATTTAATTATTTCTTTCCCTTATCTTCTAATTTTCTTTCTTCAGCTTTTAACTTTTTTTTTCTTTTTATCTATGTACGTACATATATGTATGTATATCTAAATTTCTATTTTCAGATCTTGCACTTTCTTTTGGATACAAAAAATTTTCCTTTTTCTATTTAAAATTTTCTTTTGCATAATTTCATTCATAGGTTAATATAGGGTCCAGTTGTAGGATTGACTTTCATTTCTTTTTACTAATAGCACTTTTCTTTTCTTTTAGATTCACTTCACCGTTTTTGATTTATTTGTTTTAAAACTTCTTTTTTTTCTTTCCAGATAATTTACTCTTTCTTTCATCGACTATTTTTCTTTTTAGGTCCTATTGGTACTTTCACATTCCTCCAAAGTTTTTTTAAAATTCTCTTTTTTCTAAAGCCTAATTTACTTTCTTACTCTTTTTTTTTTTTTTAATTTTTAATTTTAGATTCTGAGGATACGAGTGCATTCCTCTGATACTGGGAAGTCTGCGTCAGGGTTAAGCAATAATTGTACCCCCCGAACAGTCGTAGGTGGGGTTCCTTTGCTGCGTATATGCAATTGCGGATTGCTGCCGGCTCGGATGGCTTTGACACTTTCCTAATCAAATAAGAAATAATTTAGAAACCCTACTCTTAAGGTTATGCTGTAGGATGGTGAAACCTTACCCGTTTTAGAATCTCGTGCTTTCAAATTTTCGGCGAATCGTTTCACAATTCTCGCTAAGGATTCTCTTTTGGATTTCCAAAAGATTTGAAGAAAACTCCCGATCCAGGCAAATCAAACGATGGGCGAAGCCTTCACTACCTAATTAATATACGTGCTTGGGATTAAATTCTTTTTTTTTTTCTTTAAACGAGCTCATATACGAATAAATCCTTACCTATTTATCTATCCTCGAGTTTGGGGTTTTCTTTGGTGAAGTTCCTTTTTCCTTTACAGGGATCTTGTCCAAGGGTTGAAGTTTGGACAAATGAATTGTCAAGAAAAACCATGCGGTTCTTTAAGTTTTTCTTATTAAGTGGGTCACTGACTTGAAAAAACTCGTGAAATTTAGCACGACCCACTTTGGTCAATGACTAAAGAAAAAAGACTTTTCGATCGGCGAATGTGTCACGAGGTGGATGCAAAGAATTAACTTTTTGCTAATGGACTCGATCGGGATATAATGAAACGGAAACTCGAATCGGTACGGGACGGCTCGAAACACGAAGTAGCCAATTTTGCTGTTCTATACCATGAAAAGCTTAAGCTCGCACACAAGTAGTCATGTTCAAGTTCTTTGTAAAAAAAATATGCATAGTCTGTTTAGACGTGTTGGTTCGGTGTCGGGCAATCGGTTTGCATTTCTGAAGTTAATTGCTAAACTTTTTTGGCAGTTAGGTGGCATTTGACGCGTACGAAATGTTAAAAGAAACGTTTTAACGAATAAACCTGATATTTTGGGATGTGACTCCGGATTTTTGTGTTCATTTTTATTTTCTTTTTTTTTTTTAAGGCTTCTTATGTTCATTAACCCTGCTTTGTCCTTGGTGGTTTTGCTCGGAGAAATTAATTTTTTACTATGACAAGCAATGTTATGAGCCCGTTTCCTACAACTTTGAAATTCTGAACTATAAATACATCGAGATGCATTCGAATTTTTTTGTTTAAGTCAGACGTCTCATTTCAAAGATAAATCAAATAAATTGAAAAGATTTCTGAGGCATGATTTAATTCATGCTTTTTCTTCTTTATTAATTTGTTTATGAAAAATAAGAGATAATTTTTTATATGCAAGCAATTTTCATTAATTAGCTTTTTGTCTTTGAATATATGTATGTATTTATTTCGTAGCCTTTCCATTTCTGCCTTGAGTCTGGTGTTTAAAAATAGTTTTTTTCTTTTACTCAATGAGGTTTTCTGAATTTTGTTTTGTTTTTGGTTTGGAAAATATAATGCAAAATGCAAGTATATATACAGTCTACATGCATCCATGTTTGGAATATAAATAAATCTAATAATTTTAAGAGCATTAATAGGTATAAAATTCATAAAGAACATTTATTTGTCTTGCATCTCTTATGCATTAAAAAAAAAAACTTTTTTTGCCAGATTGGGTCGATAAAAAAACTTTTTTTCTGAGTAGTTTTAACCTTCAGGGGAAAACTTATTTAAATCATGGTTTTATTTAAAAAGAAATGATACGAATAGAAATTTTTGTATGCAGGTGTTACGATTTTTTGTATAGATAGAATTTTGAAATACAAGTTTTTCTAATATTGCTATACATACGTACATGCAATTATAGAAATTTAGTAAATCAAGACGCATAAACTCCTTCGGCTTAAAATCTTAAGAACTGCATTGTGGGGATAATGAAATTTATTTTAATTTTCCACATAAAATTAAGTCAAATACTGGTTGCTCATACAATAAATATATACTTATAAAGGGCCCATTAGCTTAAGTTCGCTTTTTGAAAAAAAAAACTTATGATGACCATCAAATAGATTTTTGTGTGTACTAAAGGGTGTTTTTTTTTTAGTTGTGTGGTTTTCAATCTGGCAATGTTTTTTTCTGAGTTGGTCTTTTTGACAGCTGTCCCTTGATTTATGCTCAGTTTGGTTTGCCATTTCATAATTAATAGACTTACTCCTGAACAACGTTTGAAAAATTGCAAATTTATTGCTAAAAAAATGGTTCAGTTCACGCAACGCATTGCAAAACATTCAATTTATTGAAGAAAGCTTTTGGTGAGCGCATTGTCTTGCAATGTGAGTCACTTGACCACGCAGATTAGCTCGAGACGATTGACGCCTTGGGAGAGAATATTTGGCGCTTCATCAAATGTTTTCCTCAGTAAATTGATTGTTTCGCGATGCATTACTCGAACCGAACCATTAAAAAAATGGTAATAAACTTTCATGATTTTTAAACGTTGTTCAGGAGTAAATCAGGTGAGCATAAATCAAGTGACAGCTGTCAAAAAGACCAACTCAAAAAAAGTATATTGCCAGATTGAAAACCACACGTCTGAAAAAAACATCTTTTATCTGATGCAGTATAGCGCTCTTCATATAGGATTTTGGAAACTTCCAAAATGCCACACTTTCTCTTAAAACTCTTCTCGTATTCCAAATTGTTTTTTTCGCTCTAAAAATTAAAGAAAACAGTATTAAAAAAGAAAAAGAAAAAATTTGTGCCTAGACCTAGTGACATGTCAGGTAAATATAATCTCAACATCGGTGCTTATAGCAAGGAGAAAAAAAAAGAACAGACAGATACAGAGTTGCCATGTCTTTAACAATTTAGAAAAATATGTAGCCCAAAATCGGAGTTGAAAAAGTAGTCCAAATAGTAGCCCAAAAATAATAAAAAATATAAAATAAATTTTTTGCTCATAAAGAAAGAGCAATTTATGTAGAAGTTCTGGGGACAACAGAGAGACTGAATGATTTTAAAATAAAGCACAGTTTTTGTGAAATGTTAAAATCAATGAGTAGGTCCCCTATTACGACGAATTTTTCATCTGACTCTTTCCGAATTTTAGACGCAAAGAATTTTTGTGTAACAGGGGACTATTCGGTGAATAAAAAGTGGTTCCGAATTTTGAAATGCTGAAACTGTATGTTTAGGGGAAGAAAAGTGGTTTATTTATGAATTATTCATACAAAAAAAAAATATCGCCCAAGATTTGATCTGGGCTATTAGTAGCCCAATTTTTGATTGGGCTGTCATACTGAATTTGCTGTCGGCTATTTCGGAAAAAGAAAGCCCAATTTTCGATAGAAAGCCCAATCTGGCAAGCCTGGACAAATAGACAGAACTGTACCACTAACTTTGTTTGTATTCTCTTTCATCGTAATGTCATGTTTGATTGTTATGTTACTGCGTGGACATTGAGCCAAATATCGGGTTTTTCAATAAGAAAGCTACAAAAGTTTTTTTTAAATAAAACAAAAACTATTTGGATATCAATGAAATTCTTTATTCCTGTGAAAGTACGTTTGATGCCATTATGTATGGAACTCCACTTCTTTTGCATGGCCACCACGGGCACGCTTGCAGAAGTCTAGACGCTGATATCAGTATCGGCCATACTGCTGAAATTTCACGTTTGATATTTGTACGAACTTCATCAATCGTTGCTGGCTTGTTGGCATAGACCATAGACTTGACGTAGACCCACAGGAAATAGTCTAACAGTGTCAATCGCACGACCGAGGCGTCCAAGCGAATGGACCATTTCGTGAGATAACACGTTCTCCACACTTGGTTTCATATAAATTGATTGTGACATTCGCTTTGAGGCTTGTGGCACCATCCTGTTGGAACCACATGTCCTCCAAGTCCAAATCATCCAATTGGGGCCAAAAATATTTGGTTATCATTGAACGGTAACTATCCCCATTCACAGTAACGTGCCGGTCTTGATCATTACGGAAGAAGTACGGCCCAATGACGCCGCCGGCCCATAAACCACACCAAACCGTATTTTTTCGGGATGCAATGATGACTCATGGAGTACGTGTGGATTGCTGCCTGACCAATACCGCATATTTTGTTTATTGACGAAGCCATTCAGCCAGAAATGAGCCTAATGGCCGAAGATGATTTTTCGATGAAAATCCGAATCTTTTTCAAGTTGCTGCTCAGCCCAATTCACGAACATACGACACTTCTGGTGGTCAAGCGGCTTCAGTTCTTGCGTCAATTTAATCTTGTAAGGATGTAAGCTAAGATTTTTTCGCAAAATTCGCCACAACGACGTCACAGATCTCTGTGACGCCCAACGCTTGAGAACGACATGTGAGAGACACATTTGGGCTTTCTACAACTAAAGCCTCAGGGGCAGCAATATTCTCGACACTACGGGAACTATTTTGTCTCACTGGCACGGAACATTTTGTACTATGCCTGGTGATTTAAGTTTTTCCACTAGACCCTCAATTGTTGATCTGCTAGGACGATTATGACGACCATAAATTAGACGTAGTGCTCTTAACGTTGAGGCCACCGACTCCGAATTTCGGTAGTAAATTTTAATAATTTCGACTCGTTGTTGGCTCGTATATCTTTCCATCAGGAAATGGCAAACCTTACCGAAGAGAAATGTCAAAAGAGCGGCAAGCAAAGAAATATGGCGTCGTTTGCTGTCCCTGTCGTTCTACTTTTGTAGCGTCCCTGTAACCCTTTATTTATAGACATTCAGAAAAAAATGTTGTATACAGTCTGAGTTAAAGTGCCTTAAAATAAGTTTGTTTTTATTTTGCCTTATATCTTCTGATTATTGTTGTCATGGAAAAAAAAATATTCATCGAAGTTGCAGAACATGTAATTACCAATTATTTTTGCGCAAGCATTTTTACTCTACGAAGTATGGTTCACAATTTACTTGTTCTTTAAAGTCGGCATTTTCATACCTGAGCTTGTGAACGTTTTGCTCGAAGTGCTTTATACTTGTACCACCCCAAATTTTGTAGGCGTACTGTTTGCATCAGTGCAAACTCCATGGTAGACACTCCTAGTGTCTTTCGAGTGAAAAATGACTCTAATCGAAAATCTATTTGATTAATAACCTATATTAGTTTTAGTTATAATCCAGTAAAAATAAAAAAATAATTCTAAACATCGATAAATACTGCGTTGATTTTAACATTTTGTACAGAGTGCTTCTTGGAGAGTTTAAATTCACAAAGTTCGAACAAAAAAAGAGTATGCGTTGTCGACCATTTTGAAAAAAAGCGTTGAAAGGCCTAAGTGCAATTTTATCGGCTTTATTGAACGTAGAGCAATATTTTTTTTTTTTACTCCGAAGGTAAGAGTATTTTATAGAACTTTTACCTACAAATATTTTTGACATCTCCTTCATATGCAAAGTTAATGTCGAAAACAGTCGAAATTTTTGAGTGAAAATGGTTTTTAGAGTTTATATCGCTTCTTGTTCATCTGAGTAAGAAATTACTCAAATAATTTTTTGTAGAACACGTAATGTCCTACATTTTTGTATAATAAAAATGTCTTCAACACAGCATTACAAAGTTGCTAATATCAAGCAAATAATTCCATATGGGAAATTACGATTCATACTGCGGCACAAAAAATTAATGGATTCTTGTAGAAGAATACAATGCAAATATTTGTAATCCTTAAAAGTGGGGTCAAACTCCTCTTATTCGTGGAGGAGGGGCTATTTCTAGAAAAAAGATACTTAAGATGAAAAAAAAAAAAATGAAATGTATGCGTTCTATATCATTTTTGAAAGGTAGAAGTCTGTTCTATTATAACATCTCAAAGCTATGTTATATTTGTCAATAATAATTGATAATCAATAACTTAAATTTATTTCAAAAGTTGTTTTTATAGTTGAAAATTATTTTTTGTTAAAAATTCAAACAATAGAAGAGATTTCAAGCTTTCAAAAAATATACAATACAGAGTTGTAAGTTTTGCCCTTGTTTGTAACCATTTTTTTCATTCTGAATATTTTTTTTAAGAAATTGCTCCTACTACTTGAACAGGAGGAAATAGACCACCCTTTCAAAAATAAAAATACTTGCGTTTTTTTTTTTACAAGAGTATTTTAATATTTTGCGCAACAGTACGAATCATAATTTCCCATAAGGACTTACTTGGATGTAGGCAACTTTAAAATACACTATTTAGGACACTTTTTGGTATACATTAAATCAAAATATAAAAAATGTACATTTTCTACAAGAAATTTGCTTAATAATTTCTTGCTCATATGAAGAAAAGGTGAGATAAACTCTAAAACCCCCATTTCTTACTCAAAAATGTCGACTGTTTTTCGACAATAACTTTTCATCTGAAGGAGATTTCTAAAGCAGATGCAAAAGTTCTATAAAATACTCTTACCTTCAAAGACAAACAAAAAATATTGCTTTAAGTTTAATAAGAGCCAAAAAATTGAATTAAGGTCTTTCAAAGCTTTTTTTTTTTAAATGGCGGCAACGCATTTACTCTTTTTTTGTTCGACCTTTGTGAATCTCAACTCTCCAAGAGGTACTCTTTATGAAATAAAAAAAAATTGACGCAGTATTTCTTTGTAGATATAAAATATTAATTAGACTGGACTATTAGTTTAAAAAAAAAAAAGCTGCAACGATTCCAAAAATCATTCAGTTTAAAATATTGAGAATATTTTTCATAATGATACTTTTTCTAGTCTAGCAATAAGAATTTTTGTAAGGACCTTTAAATGCGATGACAGTGGATATATATATATATATATCAAATTTTGTATGTACCTACCTCTTTTCATTATCTTGTTTGACTGTACTAAAAAGGCACTCAAAGGCACATTGGTCACTATGGCGTATACGTTTTTTTTTTAACTGACAAACATTGGCTTTTTAGTTCCGATATACCTACTTAGTTTTTATTTACTATAAGGCAAGTTTTGGATTCGAGATAACATCCAGACATAAAACTTCGATGGTTAACAATTTTTTTAGCTTAAAAGTAACGTTAATTATTTCAAAAACGGCTCCAACGGTTTTGATTAAAAAATCAGTGGATTACTGTAGCTATTGTGGTCCGAGTTTTTGGTGAATAAAAATTACCAAAAACTGTTATTAACGGTGCCTTTCATATAATGGCTTTATTTAGTTTCGGTTTTCTCACTAATAGCCTAAACGATATCAGTCTTAATTTTTATGTAAAGACTCCTTTAAAATGTCAATAATATCGCATATAAAAAAATAAAAAAAGAAAAAAATAATATTTATTTCAAAAACGGGTGAGTGAATTTTTTTGAACTGGGTTTAAAATTTTATTTTGATATATACTCGAGGTTGGCATTCCAACACATTTTGTAAAAAATATTACCAACATTTTATAAATAAAAAATTATTTTTTAAAATAACCGCTCCAACGATTTTTTTAAAGCTATCAAATGGAATCATTTTTTTTTAGCTCTTAGCTATTTTACAAGCTACTTATACAGTTAGATGAACTAATTTCGATGGTTTTTATATTTTTATATTTATTAGTACATTTTATTTAAAATTCACGCCAATGCATTGCTTGAATATTCTTGTTTATTGAATTTCTTAAAATAACAGCGCGTTTATGTTCCACGTTACTTAGGTACATACAAACGTAAATTTACAAAAAAATTCCTTAACAAAATTAAACTTCTTAAGTAGAGATTCTTGAAGAACGCAAAAAATTGAATTATTTCTTTCGTTGATATTTACCTATGCAGATTTTTACTTTCATTTAAAAATCCCCCAAGTACTTCCTCTTCCTTCCTTCATTTTTTTTTTTAAATTTTGGAGTAATGGTGACTTGAAATCTTTTTTTCATCTTATCTTGACACTTCTTCATATACATATGTCACACCTCAAACTGAATACAAACTTCTGTAAGAGTGTAAATGTAAGACCTTGGAAATCTTCCCATATATATATGAAGATACCTTGTTCTTATTCTTCAGATTACCTCTATTCCAATTGCTCAAGACTTTCATCTCTTATCATAACACCCATGCTCTGGTCTCATTCCATTGTCTCCCTTTGCTTCCATATGTTTAATTCACCAACGCACACGTTAGAAGTTCGTCAAAAATATATAAATAAAAAAAAATACAACCACAACAACAAAATAGGAAGAGGACGTGTTTATGCATGTCCTTCGATGAACCTCACAACACTAGAACGATAAATATTTCGTATGCAAGACATCACGTTTGCCGCTAAGTTGTAAATCCCTATAAGATGATCTTTATATACACAACACTACAACTATATACGTGGATATGTGGGTTTGGGGGGGGGGGGGGAACCGTTAGTATGTGACGGGACATGAGAGTTTGTATATGTAAAGACAAAAATTCGTATAATGGTAGTTTTTGTGCGCAAATTTCAAAGGCAAGATTAGCATGCGAGTCATGTGTCATTTTGCTTTATGTAGCATCACCCACCCTTAGCTATTGCAGTACCTTCGTATATCTTGTTTCTACCATAATAAGTACAAGAAAAAGTCCTTGCAATGCAAGGACGGGAATCAGAATTTGAAGATTGCTGTTAGGATCTAGTCACGTGCTAGACCCATGCAAGTGTTGGAAGGATAAATTGCTATTAAGTGCGGCAAAGATGATTTATTGCAGCGCAATACCAAATCAAAAAAAAAAAAAGAAAAAGACTTAAGCTATGGTGTTCGAGAGCTTGAAGGAAGGTAGTTTTAATGGATGTTAGAGTAGATTTTGGAAATACTAAAATAGATCGAGGTGTTTGCAGGTTGCA
Source organism: Dasysyrphus albostriatus (assembly GCA_946251815.1). Taxonomy (NCBI): domain Eukaryota; kingdom Metazoa; phylum Arthropoda; class Insecta; order Diptera; family Syrphidae; genus Dasysyrphus; species Dasysyrphus albostriatus. The sequence goes on from OX276335.1 coordinate 83,243,868, forward strand.
GCAGCTCTCATAAACAAATTTAAAAATAGGCAAATGAATTATTTTAACATAGAACTATTGAAATTGGAATTCTAGGATTGAAATTTAAGGGGATTTTAGCCGTAAGTAATTGGCATGCTATAAAAGGGTGTTACCAACAAGGCACTTGGAATATTGGCGGTGGAAGAGTCCTCTTCTTCCTGGTTCCTGAGATACACGATGGGACTATCTAACTTTACTCTAAAACTAGCAGGTCAGTATAAAATTGTTCACCAAATACTTCAATACTTCAATATTTTGACCTAGCCTATTCTTGAAACGCAAAAAAACTGCTCATTTGGAGGCATCCAGTCTCTAACATGCTTGGTTTCTGAGATACACTCAACTGCACACTTATTTGGCAAACTGCGAAATCGGGAATAAAAATGCAAACAAAAATGGAAAAAAGAACTGCAAATTACAGTCAATGTCTCATTTGCGTGGATGAAAGTTGCCCTGCTTACTTCACACACTGATGATTTATCGAGCAATACAAAACTAAATTACAGGAATTTGGCATTACCGCTCACGTTTAGGGCAATCTAGATTACCAAAATTTTGAAGTGGTTATTCGTTATTCACTCTTTGGCGGATTGATTGGAAAGCACAGCCTCCACTAAGTGACAACAGATAATGGCTTCCGACTAATCAACTTTGCTGCAGCTCGTAATACGGTGATAAGTAGCACTAGGTTTCCCAGACAGAGGATACACAAGCAACCTGGCAATCTCAAGATGGTAGAACCCCCAACCAAATCGACCACGTAGGAATTGGTGCAAGGCACGAATCAAACATCTTAGATGTGTGAACTTTCCAAGGTGCAAACGTGAACTCTGACTACTTACTTATTGGAACAAAAAATTTAGAGCTAGATTGTCCAAAGAAATGAACACGAAGACCGTCCAAAGGAAGAAATTCAACATTGCATGCTTTAGCATATCAGAGAAACCTAGAGACTACAGCGAGCAATTGACCGGGAAAATCTCTATTATAATCCTAGTCACAAGCGTCAACAATCAGTGAACCAGTATCGTTACATCATTAAGGAGACAGCCGAAACCGCCATAGGCTATCAACCACCTAGAAAAAAGAACTCGTGGTATGATCAGGAATGCGTGGTATTGAAACAGGGGATGGAAAATGCACGAATGCAAATCCTGCAACGGAAAACAAGAGCAGCAAGAGAGGATTACCGTGAAAAGAAGAAGAAGAAAACCAGAGCAGAGATATCTATCTCGAGAAGTCTAGCACCGCCACCAACACCCACCATTTCTACAAAACAGCCAAGCTATTGGCATTTTTTTATATGACCAGCACGCACACTCTTCGAAACAACGAAGGGAACCTATTCACCGAAGCACAAAGAATTAAAAACGTGTTCAAGTAGAATTTCTAGCAACTGCTTAGTGGGCATTATGTTGAAGAAGTGACAGGCCTACAAAGAAGAATGACACAACTCAATAAAGATACCGTCCACGTGACTAATATTGAAGATGTTTAGAAAGCCATTAACATGCTTGAGAACAACAAATCCAACAGCTCAGATGGCCTACCTGTGGAACTCTTAAAGTATGGAGGAGATTTCCTGATTGGGTACATGCACCAGCTCATCAACCAAGTGTGGGAGGAGGAACGTATGCCCGACGACTGCTCAAAAAGCACCATATGCCCAATCTACCAAAAAGGAGATCCGATGTCCTGCAAATCTACAGAGTCATATCCATGCTTAATGTTGCCTACAATTTACAATATGAACGTCTAAAACCTTTCTGCAACACTTTGATCGGCACGCACCAATGTGGCTTCAGGATATCAAGGATGGACCAACTCTTCACATTGAGGCACATCCTGGAAAAGACCAACGAGTTTTAAGTGGAGACCCACCATCTTTTTATCGACTTCAAAGCCGTTTATAGTGACATAAATCACCAAGAACTTTTATTAGCGATGTCGGAGCTAAGGATCCCGAAAAAAACAGATCCAAGCATGCTGCATGACGTTACAAAAAAACGGTGTAACGTGCAAATGGGTAACAGCTCATTCGAGTTATTCCAGACGTGTAAAGGCTTCATACGAGGAGATTAGGGCTGGCCACGATACCAGAAAAGTCTCGATATTGTTTGGTATCGGTGTCAGAAACCCAACCGATACCGAGACGATACTAAAGCATTTGAAACGATACCGACCGAAACTTTGTTATACGAGACCAAACGAGACTGAGTTATGCGAGATCGAGTTATAAGAAACCGTACTTTTGGGACCGAAATTTACCAATACTTTCGGTAGCGTCGTTTGGTATCTGCAAGAAAAATAGATTTTTGAATAATATAATTAATTTATACAAATAAACAATTCTTGTAATTAGTTCAACTACAAGATCAAGAACATGTAATAAAGTCCTGCGTTTTATTTTTGTTTGTGACTGAGACGAGACCGAAACAAGACGAGACTGATACCAATACCGAAACAAGACTATGCTATACGAGACCAAATGAGACTAAGTTATACGAGACCGATAACGATACCGAGACGATACCGAAATTTTTCAATTTTAACAATACCGAAACGATACTTACCAAAGTGTCGTGGGGTTTGATTTCGGGGGCAGCCCTAGAGGAGAGCAGATAGTACGCAACAGCGGTGTTAACTTGGAAGGCACTCTTTTCAATAGGTCTTCTCAACTGCTTGGCTATATGGATGACATCGACATTACCTGCCGCTCCAACAAGCGAGCTGTACTTAAAGCAAAACAAAGTATGTTCTATCAGCAAACAAAGCCTCATCTGCCCGTCGCTAAGGACAAAACGCCACTGTCCATAGCCGTAATTTCGAGGTAGTCAAGGAGTTCACCTACCTCGGAAAAAACTTCAATCCCACGAATGACACCTTAGTGGAAATCCGATGAGAAATTACCCCAGCTAACCACTGCTTCATCGATTTGGCCAAACCAATGGGTTCAAGACTCCTTTCTCGAAAGACAAAGTGCACGCTATACAAAACGCTAATTTCACCAGTTCTACTCTACGGTGCTGAGTGCTGGGCGGTTAAAAAAAATGGAAATTGACACTGGGCACTTTCCAGCGCAAAATTCGGATATTTGGTAAAATATGCAAAGAGAGCAAATGGAGGAGAAGATTTAATCTTGAATTTTACAAGCTGTTCCAATATGTGGATGTAGTCTCAAGAGCCAAAACCTCATCGACTACACTGGTTTGGCCACATCGAGCGATTAGACAATAATGCTCCAGAAAATCTTCGAATCCCAGCACACAGGTTCAAGACAACCATCAGGAAGACTGAACCTCCTCTACAGGGACCAGGATGTCATGGATGCAACAAGAGCGCTTGGTCTCAATGACTGAAGGGAGCGTACGAAAGACCGCTATCGATGGAAGGCCGCAATATCTCAGGCAGAGACCCTTCATCGATCGGGAGCCAGATATGTAAGTAAGTAAGTAATGGCATTCACTTTTTCGGTCACTGACGCGGTAATTTCGCTTCTGATATTAGAACTATGCCGGATTAAGTCAAATGGACTAACTTAGAGTTCATGGTGTCTCGAAAACTTAACAATAATAAGAAATAGTTTCAATTCTACAGAGACCGGTGTGGTGCAGTGTAGTTAGGTTCATAGTTGGACTTATAGATTCAAAGGTTTTTCAAAGGCCGAAAGTAGTAAATTTTTTTTCAATTTGGAAAAGAAATATGTACTAAAGCTATGTTTTTATTAAGAGTTTCCCAACAAACAATTTTACTTCTATATTCCTCCATTGATGCTTTTCATTTGCATTCTCCGTAAGGATAAAAAGGCGGCCTTTTTCCACTCCTATTGTACTTTTATGGAGTTAAACATAAGAGTCTTAAAGAAGTTCACATTTAATCAAACTGAAAAAAAAACTTGTTGGTAGAACCAGGAATCGAACCCGTATCCCTCTGAACCAATTGTCTTGCTCGCTCACCACCAATCTCAGGTACACAGTTCAATGCATTAAGTTAGAATAATTTTTATCTTGAATTGTCTCGTAGTCTCGTATGGGACAAGAAGCGTGCATTAATAAGAAAAAACTTTGTTCAAGAAATACATAAAATAATAGATTGGTATGGCTATAACAAACACATATTTTTAATTAAATAATTTGAGATATAATAGATTAATTAATTAATTTATACAAACCTTAAACATTGAAAATAATAAGAAATATATGTGCTCAGGTGCTAAATTGAATATAAATTGTAAAATGGCCGATTATAGCTTGGCGTCATCACTTTCACTAATACAAGCAATATAGAAACAAAGACTAACAAAAGGATTGTATAATAATTTTACGGGATGACTATTGAAGCGAAAGTATCTTGGTTATTTTATAAGAGCATTATAAAGAGATTGAAGAAACATTAGTAAATCACTTCTATTAAACTGATATAATTTGCACCAGAAAATATTTAATGATTCAGTAATGCTCCAATAAAGTATTTGCTTTCTGTCAGAAGGCTAAACGGAGCGCTATAGAAACAAATAAAGCTTTAATGTCTGAAATGCGAAGGAATTTTCTAAGTTGGGTTTCTATGTAACAGAATTTATGGCACGGCTTTCTTATACAGTTCCTGAGTCTATGGTGCTTTTGAAGTTGCTAAGAGATAAACATTGTCAAATTCCAATCGATAGTTATTTCAGGTGAATGCATCAAATTTAAGTCGAGTGGAATATGTTATTTTTTGACAGAAAGCTCAACTTCACGAAACATATCCAACGGTACAATTTTTTTTTTTTTTTTTTTTTTTTACAATAAGTACGCACTAAAGGGGTTGTGACTACCTTTAAAATGAAAATGATTGAACACAGTGCGAGCGTTAGGAAAATAGGGAAGGATTCAAGAGGAGATACCGATGCACATTGGTTTTATAGTTTTTAATATCAAAATGTGAGGGAAATACAGAGTCAGGTAACGCATTCCACATTCGGGTAGTGCGATTAAGAAAAGAATCTCTATACTTAACAGTACGTCCGAAGTTGGGCTCAAGGGTAAACTGATGGGCAATCCTAGAAGTACGAGTATTACGGCGGAATTGTTTAAGGGGAGGAATGCAACTGGCTAGTTCACTAGAACATTGCCGGTAAAAATAGCGATAAAATAATGATAGACACGAAACATTGCGGCGGTGTTCGAGAGATGTAATTTCTTCCGTTATAGCTCTATCGCCTTTCATTTTTAAAGCTCTATTTTGAATTATCTAATAGACTTAATTGGGTCTTAGGAGCACCCGCCCAGATATGAGAATTATACTCAAGCCTTGGACAAATGAAGGCTTTATAAATCGAAACCAGATCAGAAGAGGAGAAAAACTTTTTACATCTTCGAAGAAAACCTAAACATTTTGCAGCGTTTTTGGCGACGTCGAGTATATGATCATCCACAGAAGGTGGTCTGTGATGCACATACCTAGAACTGAAAGGTGTTCGGTTTCCTCGATGCAAGTACCACTCATGGATAGTGGCAAAGGGGGTGGATTTCGCTTCAACGACAGAAGACAGCATTGAGTTTTCGAAGCATTAAATTCTACATGATTTTTTATTCCCCATTCGACAAAGCTGTTAAGATCAGAATTTAGTGAGCTTATCATACGCTGCCGTTCAAATTCGACATTCGAAGAACAAGGAAGTTGATCTTGAAACGAATATGCAAAGCTGAGGCTACTGTCGTCTGCAAAACAATTTAATGGATTGAAAGATCATTTATGAAAATGAGGAAGAGAGTCGGAGACAAAACGGAGCCCTGAGGCACACCACCATTTATTTTATGAATATCAGACTACTTGTAACCATCCAACACAACTTGTATTGAATGGACCGAAAGGTAATTTCCAATTCAACGAAGAAGAAATTCATTGATACCAAATGCAAGTATTTTCGATAAGAGAGCTTGATGCCAAACTCTATCAAACGCTTTTGAAATATCAAGTGCAATAATCTTACTTTCTCCAAAACGATGTAAAGATTTGTTCCACTGCTCGGTGAGATATAACATCAGATCACCAGATCAGCTTTCGTTCTTTAAGATATTTCTTAAGCTGATGATTAATCAGCGTTTCCATGACCTTGGAAAGAAGGGACGTTAGTGCAACTGGACGATAGTTAGAGGGAGAAGAAGATACGCTTTTTTTAGGAACAGGCTGGACAAATGCTGTTTTCCATCCACTCGGAAAGAGACCAGTAGAGTAGAAAAGATGGAAAAGCTTACGCAGTGGTTTTGCCAGCGTTGAAGAACACCTCTTCAGAACAATGGGAGGGATACTATCCGGACCAGCGGATTTGTGTACATCAAGATCTTTTAAAACTCTTGCCACTGCCCGAGTGCGAAAGAAGATTCATCCCATAAAATCGTTGCAGCTCTCAAGTGCAGAAGGAGTCATGACAATCTCTGGCAGCGTCGAATTAACAGCAAACTGTGCTGCAAGCAAATTGGCTTTCTCTGTTGAGCTAACATAGGGAGTGTCATTGAAGACGAGCGTTGGAACCGAAGACGAAGTTGTTACTTCTAATATTTTTTACAAATGACAAACAAAATTTACTACCTTTGGGACATTGTAGTATTTTTTGCCTAAACTTTTGATCATACAAAAATTTGGTTGTTTGAATATGACCGTTACAGGTCTTTCTAGCTTGTTTAAACATGATCCGCTTTTTCTCAGTAGGGTTGGCTGATGTGCCTAGAGGCGATAATACACTAACCGTGTAGCGTGCGAAGCCACGAAGAATTGTGTACATTGAAATCGCCCGCAATGACAATTTCAGTGTGAGGACAATAAGCAACGATTCTTTAAATGGAGTCGGATAGAGCATCAAACTCATTAAAAGTTAAATTTCTGTGCAGATTTGGACTTCGATAAAGAAAGCATGTGTGGATGATGTGCTTATCTACCGTAAATTTTAACCACGTGAAATTAAAGTTTGTGTTAGAGCAGAAACCCTATTGTGGTTGAAGCTGGTAAGCAATATCTTTTCTTATATATACGACAAGACCATGGTGGGGGAAGAATAATGGCACCAAATTATACCCATTTAGATTAAATTCCGAATGATGAGAATTTTCACCTAATTGGGTTTCACTCAGTGCCGAAACAGCTGGCCTGTTTTTTGCAGTATAAACGTATGTGGCATAGAAGTTTTTTCTTTGAGCCAACTCAGCACATGACGATGGTATTTCCAAACGTTCGTCCGTAAAGATCTTTTATTGGAACTTTGACTATTAGGACCTTAACATCATTTCAAAATCATGCTCCCAATCCATTCGAATCACGAAAAATAGAAAGAATTTGGCTTGTACTAAGACAACTCAATAAAGTTAAGCCCTAGTCTAATATAAATTAATTTTATAAATTTGGTGGCGCAACAGCTCGTCGAGAACCAGGGCTTAGTGACTTACCACTCTCAAACATTCGTGTGTGCGTGTTGTTGGCAGAAATGGAGGGGACCTACAATTTTTTGCCGAGTTCGAACGGCTAGATGAGAAGCACTTATTCATGACAAGTTTACTCTTGGAGGATTTTTCAGTTTCTCGCAAGAGGCAGTGCGCAGAACCTCTCGAAAATCATTTCTGTTTTCAGGTGGCAGCGGCTGGGAATCGAACCCAGACCTTCGGCATGACAAGCCAAAGCATAAACCATCATGCCACGAGGTACTTAAATTAAATTTACTTCTACTTCCAAAAAGAAACTTGCACTTCCAAAAAAATATATATTTTATACTGCAGACCGAAGATGAGCATTTCTTGTGGCCTGTCCTAAAGCTTGAATTTTTCATAAGTTTTTGTTCTTAGTCCTCTTTTTTAGTCCTCAAATAATATCTAGATGTTAGTTTTTATTTTAATTACACAAACATACATACAAAAATACTTACTGTAAAATATCTGTACCTCCAGTGTTTATTCATTCGTTAAGTCAGCAATCACCCATTAGACCAAGTGAAGGAAGTTTAAAACTCAAATTATTTTCTTAAATAAATTTGTCAGTTAAAGCTCTTGAAATTTCTTCTTTTTTTTCGCTCTCTATAGTAAAGGAATTTTTTTTTTTTATAAATTCCCTAACAAGCCCTTTACCCAGAACAACACATAATTCATAACTTTTCCCTTAATATATTTTTGTCCACATTTCACTTACTTGTTGCATGAACTTCTCCGCCAAGGATATTATGCCTTAATATAAATAAAATATCACTAATTTATCAAGTTAATGAGTAAAGTTTGGTTTTGCAAGGGTATAACCCGACGACCGACGACAACGACGCGACACCGACGCACGTCCTTACATCCCACCATCAAGGAAGCATAAATACTTTGTGGGTGAAGTATTATAGTTGTTGTGTTGTTTTTTCCACATAACCGCAGGACATTATTTAATGAACTTCAAAAAAAAACAAGGATGGATTATACTCGTATCTAGACTTTTATAGAGTGAAACATCCAATAACCATAATGCTCAAGCTTAAGGGAAGGGAAAACGTTTGGAAAAAATAATGTATGGCAATTGTATTTGGGCTTTTTTTTTATTTGCAGAATAAAACTTTCAACGGTCAGAAAATGCAAGTGGGGGCTGAATGCCATTTTAAAAATAGTTCACACTGTCTACAATTAAACCCCGGGGAAAGAATACAACAAAAAAAAAAAACACTCTTACCTCGTTTGAAACACTTTAAAATGTACCGCCATCGCCAGGAGAACCCTCTGCTCGCAGTGCTTCCACACAAACACCACCAAACATTGTGGTAAACCACTTTTATGTATGAAATAATAGCACCTGCTTCTATGTGTAGATATAGCCAGGATCAGAATGCGCGTGGTAAAAAAAAAGAAAAATATATGGGTCGCGCGCGTAACGCTAAACAATGGCACTTCATAAATTAACGTTAAATTAAACGGGAAAATGTATTTATGTACCAAGGCTACCTACCTTCCTTTTTCCTTTTAAGGCATTTTATTTCACACAGTTTAGAAGCAGTAATTGTGTGCACCGTGATGCGGAGCTATTTTCATAACTTTTTCAAATGCGTTTTTCACCTAAGTGCCAAGTGGACGGGATGAAAGGGGTGCAGTCAACCTACTTTTTTGTTGTTGTTGTGCTGCACAAACTAAAGCTCTTACGACAGAAAACATTTAGGTACCCATGAATGTCTTTTGTTTGTGGTGTGTTAATGCTGCATTTAATTTTCTTTGTCTCAATGGGAACATACATAAATTGAATAGAAATCCTTAAGGGAACATGCCGCAGAAACAGAGTTAGATGATTTTGATTAAAAGCTATGTCGGAATTGACTTTTTGGCAAAATATCATATTTTTTATGGGTAAGCTTTGAACATAATAATTCAGAATTCAATAATTATATGGGAGAGTAACGAAATACCGAATCACGAAATAAAAATACAAATTTTCAATACTATTTTTGGTACTATGAAAAAATAATTTATTTGGATTAATTTTTAAACAAATGAAAGTATTTAAAAAACTGCTGGTTCGGGACAAACTCAGTTCTTGTTAGTACTCTGAGGAGGCAAGACCTGCATCTTTGGGGGGATTATAATTTGATTATCAATGCTTTGGCCAATTATCTTTGGACATTTGACCAAAATATTTTTAGCTATTGGTCAAAAATATTTCTTACAATATTTTTTTTTTAGCGGGAGATTTCGTTATTCTCGCGATTAAAATTGGTTTTAAATTTTTGGGTTTGGGTGACATGACGGGGTGATGTGGTCTAGACTTGGACAGATGTAGGTCTGGATTCTGGACAGAGGTGGGACTTTTTTTGTAGGCTTTCGTGACGGGGTGAGGTGGTCTAATTCTGGACAGAGGTGGGACTAGATGTGGACAGAGGTGGGTCTGAACTCTGAACACATTTGGATTTTTTTTTTTAATTATATAAAAATATAATCTTTTTTGACTTTTTTTGAAAAATTTAGAAAAAAACAACAACAATTTTTTTTTTTAAGAAAATTTCAATCAAAAATTAAACTTTTCTGAAATCTTGTTTTTTCCTTTTTTAATTTTTCATCGAAATATGAATTCTAGACATTGGTGTTTCTTTTTGTAAACAGTGACCAGTGACATCGAGACGATGCAAGGCCAATTTCGATGCTGGTGGCAGTGAAAACCAGGAAAATAGCTCAAGAATTTCTCTGTTAAACAGCTTGAAACGCTTTTGAAAAACAATTTTGCTACAATAGTTCTTTTCAGGGCTGAACGAGGCAGTGAGTGAAAAAGTGGTGTAACCCCCTTTTTTTGATCAAATTTTTCGTCTTCAATCGATCTAAAAGAAGATTTGATTTAAGATTCAAGAATAAAAAGTCACATTTTTGGAAAGCTTAGAGAATTCTAAATGAGAAATTTAGATTTAGATGTCTTTTCATGCATTAATGTAAAAATAAGAGACAAAAGTATCAATTTTGCTAAAAAATGGGTTACACCACTTTTGCACTCACGGCCTCAAATAAAAGATTGTAAAGGGATATTAAATTAATCTAGCTATGAATTTAAGGTAATTTTTCTACGCTAACCAAGCCACGCAAGCTACTGTCGACATTGGCGCCTGCCAAACGACTTTAAATACCCCAAGCGTCTGGCGACTTTACATACCCCTAAGCGAAGCAACGGAATTGCGTGAGTGGAAAAGGGGCGAAAAAGGGAGTTAAAATTCTGAAAACCCACGAAGGGGGCCACCCAAGGAACTGTTGCTCAAGAAAAACTGAAATACCTTGTAGTTTGTTTCGGGAAAATCGACTTTTATCTTTAAATGCGATTTGCGGCTAAACCATGCGTCCTAGAGGCATCGAAGTTTATATCTTTTAACATGATTTATGGCGTAACTGAACGTCCTAGTGGCTTATGTATCCAGATTCCTTAAGGGCAAAATAAACTTTACATACCCCAAATCCTACAGTGAGCCCAAGCAGAGGGGTGCCTCATGACTCACTGTTTATTCGCGTTTATTCGCCACCCAAGGTACTGTTGCTCAAGAACTGGTTTAATTTCGAAATGAACATTCCTTTTATACTTTCTTTGGAGAATTTTTAAGGCAATGAGAACTCGTTAAAAATTAACGGAAACAGAGCGGTCTTCTTCGTATTGAATTTTCAAGTAGAATAGTAGGAAACTTCGTTCACGTTGATTCTCATTTCAAATTTCAAAAACTTTGAAGTTTAAAATTACCTTGAAGGCTTGATAGCGGGGAAAGAATCCAACTACTCACTTTGGAAAGCTATAAAAACAACGAAGAAACCAAAGCTTCCAGTGCCTCCGATTAAGAAAAGCCAAAATGAATGGGCTAAGAGTGACAAAGAAAAAGCGACGGTATTTGCCGATTACTTAGAGGAAACATTTAAGCCGTTCGATGGGCAAGAACTCAACGAAAATATTAATATGAATTTTTCCTCTAATGAAAGCTACATAACGAGAAATGCTACACTTGCCGAATTAAAAGGAGAAACAAGCAAACTTAAGTCCAATAAAGCCCCAGGATATGACGCAATTAAGGCAGAAATTTTAAAAATGCTCCCTCGTAAAGGGTTCATTAACCTCCATTACATAATAAATGCCGCTCTAAGGTTAGAATATGTCCCGATCCAATGTAAAGCTGCGGAAGTAATAATGGTTTTGAAACCTGGCAAACCATCTCACGAAAAGAAGTCTTACAGGCCGATTTCGCTTCTTCCTATTATATCAAAAGTTTTTGAAAGAATACTACTCCTGCGCCTGCAACCGATAATAGAAGAGAAACAATTAATACCTGAACATCAGTTCGGATTTAGAAGCAAGCATTCGACAATTGATCAAGTGCATAGAATTACTGACGTAATTGAGAGAGCTCTTGAAGAAAAGAAAATCTGTTCGACTGTCTTTTTGGACGTGTCGCAGGCGTTTGTCAAGGTGTGGCACGAAAGCCTCAAATTCAAATTAAGACAAGTTCTGCCTGAAGGACTTTACAACATTCTAAACGGATATCTAAATGAAAGACTTTTTCGTGTAAGACACGAAAATGACTATTCTGATTTCAAAGAAATAGTGGCTGGGGTACCACAAGGAAGTGTATTAGGTTCCACGTTTGCTGATGCTACTGGAATACTAGCAGTAGGCAAAACGATTAGCGAAGCTACAATTAAATTACAAAATGCTCTTAATAATGTTAATGAGTGGACGAAAACATGGCGAATGGCGCTCAATGACTGTGGACTTAACATATAAAAAAATAAATAGATTACCCGTCTTTCTTAATACCGCTCGTGTTCCATTTGCAAATGAGGCAAAGTATCTGGGAATGACTCTAGACGCGAAATTAAAATGAAAACCGCACATGAAAAAGAAATGCGAAGAACTAAAAAATAAGAGATATGAGAGAGATATTAAGAGATATGAACTGGTTACTCGGTAAATATTCAAAGCTTAGTATTGAAAATAAATTGATTTTATACCGACAGGTTCTTAAACCTGTTTGGACTTATGGTATACAACTTTGGGGTTGTACCTGCGATACAAACTAAATTACTTACAAACGTTCAAAAATAAATTGCTAACGTCATTTGTAAATGCTCCGTGGTATATAAGAAACGAAGATCTTCACAGGGATCTCGGGATTCCAACGGTCCGGGACGAAATAAAAAGTTTCGCGCAAAAACATAGAAATCCACTATTAGAACACGTTAATACAACGATTATTGACATTCTTGATGAGTCGAATTTAGTACGCCGTGCGGTGAACAGAAAATCGCTTTAAAATCGCGGATAAAGCAGGAACTTTCACCGGAAAGTAACCTGCAACACGTTACTTAACGTCGTTAAAAATAAATTGCTAGATAAAATTCAACTTAGTTGCAATCGGGAAGTGGAGGTAGTTTTATTGTAGCAAGAATCTCACACTTCTATGAGCACGCGTTTTTCGGTCCTCATAGAGCCTGATATGCAGGTTTTGCACCTACCCACGGGAAAATAACCCCATGATGCGGGATGTCGTGCCCAACCCAATTAAATTGATCAAATTATGGTTGGAATTGGTAAGTGTGTTATTTCTGCACCAAAATCAGAGCAGCTAATAGTAGGTACAATAATTTTCTTACAAGACTTATGGCCAGCTACTGAAATTTCTTTTATATGAACTCCTATGTCTGATTCAGCAAAGTTTTTTAGTTTCACCAATGTAAAAAAGGGATATTTTGGGAAAATTTTAGTTAAACTTCATAAAGAGAGGTTGGTTCCCTCGCACATGCAAAATGTACGAGAAAAAGTAAAAAAGCATTTGGTATGAGGGGACAATGATTCTGGCAGATAAATATCAGCTGTTGTCCTTACTCTCGTAGACTGAAGTGTTATAACAGAAAAAACTTTAAAAATTTAATTAGAAAAAAAGGTGGCTTTTAATGGGATTCTGTTAAAGTGAAAAGCACTTGGTAAAACCAAAGTAAATCATTTAAAGGCTAATTAGTTCTTCAAAAAATTAAAATGTCTTTCGTGAAATTGGCAATTATACATTCAGACTTAAACGCTTCAAGGAATGCGTTTTTATATTTCTACCCTTTGATATACCCTACGGTTTCTATACTAAAAATCAGTTAAAATACAGTTCAAGAACATACAATTCTCTACAAGAAGTTTCAACTATTGTTTTTTTTTTCTCCGACACGATATTCTGAACGCAAGTTATGTTTCTCTAAAAACAAAATTTACATTCGGAGGCTTATCTCATTTTTCCACCTCCTTAAACCTCCTCCTTGGTTTTGTCAAGATCACAAACACAAATAATTGAAAATACAATTTTTTCTGTTTTTGCAGAAGTCTGGTATTATTTTTGCCAGTTTGTGTACTACACGATTAGAGCTACTGCATTCCACATGCAGTCCTAAATTTGGTGAGAAACTTAAATTGGTACAACGTTCCATTCGGAGTATACTCAAAAGAAATTTCAAAAATTGTACAATATGTTATGTGGGGTAAAGTTTTACTTGTTTCACTTAAAATTCAGTCATCATTGATGAAAATGGCTTTATATTTTTTTAAAGGTGTTACGAGTATATAGAGTTTATTTTGATTGAATATTAAAAACCACCCGTAAGTTAAGTTAAGTTTTTCTCAAGCTTTTAGTGTACGCAACGCTTTTGTTTGTAAAAATATTCTGGCGACCCCCACATTTGAAGTAATTCTTGGATAGTTAGGAGCCGTTTAAAGCAATCAAGAAGCTGCATGAGGAAACATTTTTCAAATGGATTATTTATTATTTTTTCAACGGATTTTGAATAGAAAATGCTACACGATTAAGCGATTAAGTAACAAAATACTGAAAAAAAAATTCTGTGCAGATAAAATTTTCAATTGAACTATTACTTTTTCTAAAAAAATGTATTTTAATTATTTTCCTGTTGCAAATTAATTTTTCGTGTCAGGAAATAAAATTAAAATAAATTTTTTTTTTTAAATTTTGTTAACACACAAAGTTCTCTCAGTATTTGGTAGTTGATTCGTTTAGCATTTGTGTCTTAAATCCGTTGAAAACATAGCAAGTAATCCATTTGAAAAATGTTTCCTGATCGCTATAACTGGCCCCTGATTATGAAAAAATCGAAACCGTTTTAGTACTTTTCATGTCTTTGAATTCTTATGCGCATCAGAATAAGAGCTGGCCACAATACCAGAAAAGTCTCGGTATCGTTTAGTATCGGTATCGGACCGAATCGATACCGAAACGATACCAGCTCCGAAACGATACCAAGACAATACCAAACTATACCGCATTTTTTGGACCGAAATTTACCTCTACTCTCGGTGCTATCGTTTGGTATCGGCAGAAAATTTGTATATTATTATTAATTTATTACAAACAATCATTTTTGTAATTGGTTTCTTGTAAAAGGCTTTTATGATTGAGATGACTTTTTCAGAGCTTTTTTCTTTAGCAGGGAGAAGGCCTAGGCAATTATTTTAATTAAAACTGCTCACTGCCTCGCGCATCTTACTTATGCTGAAGCCCATAACTTGCATAACATTTTCAGACTTGGTTCTCTTAAGTGATGATCCCGCGTCAAAATTTTTGTGTCGAATCCAAATCGAAACTTTTCTTAGACATTGTGAAACAAGCGTTTAAAAAATTGTTAAGTCAACATAATAAACTTCAGTTACAAAAATTGTCTTTTATAATAATGTTTTTTGTCTTAAATCTTAGAAATATCGGGTTGTTCAATAAGAGCGCTACAAAAGTTTTTTAAAAAAAAAACAAAACGGTTTTGGATATCAATGAAATTCTTTATTCCTGTAAAAGTACGATCGATGCCATTATGTATGAAACTCGATTTCTTTTGCATGGCCACCATGGGCACGCTTGCAGCAGCCCAGACGCTGAACCCAATTTTCGACGGTTTTCAAGCATAAATCGGCCGATACTGCTGCAATTTCACGTTCGATATTCGTACGAAGTTCATCAATCGTCACTGGCTTATTGGCACAGACCATAGACTTGACGTAGCCCCACAGGAAATAGTCTAACGGCGTCAAATCGCACTACCGAGGCGGCCAAGCGACTGCACCATTTCGTGAGATAACACGTTCTCCAAACTTGGTTTCCAATAAATTGATTGTGACATTCGCTGTGTGGCTTGTGGCGCCGTCTTGTTGGAACCACATGTCCTCCAAGTCCATATCATCCAATTGGGGCCAAAAATATTTGGTTATTATTGAACGGTTGCGATCCCCATTCACAGTAACGTGCCGGTCTTGATCATCACGGAAGAAGTACGGCCCAATGACGCCACCGGCCCATAAACCACACCAAACCGTTTTTCGGGATGCAATGATGACTCATGGAGTACGTGTGGATTGCTGCCTGACCAATACCGCATATTTTGTTTATTGACGAAGCCATTCAGCCAGAAATGAGCCTCATCGCCGAAGATGATTTTTCGATGAAAATCCGAATCATTTTCAAGTTGTTGCTCAGCCCAACTCACGAACATACGACGCTTCTGGTGGTCAAGCGGCTTCAGTTCTTGCGTCAATTTAATCTTGTAAGGATGTAAGCCAAGATTTTTTGGCAAAATTCGCCACAACGACGTCACAGAGATGCCCAACGCTTGAGAACGACGTGTGAGAGACACATTTGGGCTTTCTGCAACTGAAACCTCAACGGCAGCAATATTCTCGACACAACGGGCACTTCTTTGACTCACTGGCACGGGAACATTTTGTACTGTGCCTGTGGATTCAAATTTTTCGACTCGTTGTTGGCTCGTAAGTCTTTCCATCATGAAATGGCAAACCTTACTGAAGAGAAATGTCAAAAGAGGTGCAAGAAATATGGCTTCGTTTGCTGTCCCTGTCGCTCTACTTTTGTAGCGTCCCGTTTGAAAAACTCTTTATTTAAAATATTAGTAAATAGAAAATCGAAAACTGTGTCTAAAACTAGCTATGCCTATCTCCTTATATATGTATCATAAGGCCGAAAAAATAACAGAAATATTTTTCAGATCAAAAAAATTTCACAACTTTTGAACTCAAAGTCTCAAATAAGAGCCCATATAATCATTCTTCCATTCAATGTGTAGTATCATAGACATACATTAATACATCTACTTCCATATCACAAAATATCCAAATAAAAAATATCTTATAAACAAAATGAAAGCCGAAAGCTTCTTAAGACATTTGTATGTAATTTGAATTATTGTTTTGTTAACATTTTTTGTATTATTCTTTTCTCATACAGAGAAGTATGAACTTATAAGCACCTTCAGCTTCTACAAAGTATATTCTTACATCACCGTGTGCTCACAATGCTTCCACTATACGAATTTAAGGTTTTTCTTTTTGGTACTTTATAACTTAATACACGTATAAGCAAATCTGACAACTTCAACATATTACAAGTCCCAAAATCTGCTCAGAGCACAAATAACCATTTTCACTATGATGTTGCACCCAGATCAGGGCAGAGCCACCCATAGTAATAATACGTTTAGTACATAGAGGTAGATATAAATTTTACGCCTTCGTTTATCCCGCTGTACAGGCAAGTAAGTCCTGGTATTTATATATGAGTTTCTATAGTATTTCCCTACAAACTAGAACTGAGTGCGCGACTTAGTGTAAAGCTTGATTTTCTGAATTAAATTTATATCTACTATGCAACGCCATATGCAAATTTTCTACTTCTTCAAAATTTTATTTGTTCACAAAGAAGCTCTGTTCCGTTTTGTTATCCTTTTGAAACAGTGCTGTGAACAAAATTAATCATCGGTTGGGTCTCGGGTGTAGTAAATTGATGTGCGGTATTCAGAACTGAAATTTTTATAAACTTGCTCGTTACTGAGTAACTGTTTACAAGTTGCACATACACCACACGTCACGTTCTTTGATTAGTTTCGAGTAAAAGCATTCAAAGTATTTAATTGTTTACTTTGTTTCGTTTTTTTTTTTAATTTTCCGATTAAATATGAGTCATTCCATATCAAAACATCAAAAAACAAAAAAAGAATTGTACTTTAGCATTTTTGATTTTTTTCAAACCTTGTGAGAATATTCCTTATGGTTCAAAGGAAGGATATTTCAATATTTGAAAATCGTCATTTTAGTGCTTAAGTATTTTTGCTTTAAAAAAATTCCTATTAAAGATATCAAAATGTTTGATATGACATATTAAAGCTTAGAAAGAGTACTAGTTGCGACTTCCATTCTGATTTTTGTCGTTTTCAACTGACTCTGGTGTCACGACTGTTGAACGCAACTACATAACTTTTCTTGAATATCAAGTAAACTTATTATAAAAAAGTCACACTTTAAATTGACTCGTTCAACTCACTCTTTGTATTAAAAATCTCTACTTGAAATTTCTAGGTTTTGAAAATCGCACTTTTTGGACTATAATATCGACATGTTTGACTAAATGAAAAAAATTGAAACTTTCAGTACCTTTACTTGTTATCTTGATCTTCAAATTCTGTAAGTTTCGTTTTGTTATTTTAATCCGTTATAAGTTTGCAAGTGGTTTAAAAGAACAAGTTTCAGTCAAAAAATAAAAGGCTGTTGAAGAGTATTATTAATGTCCCACTATATTTACATATGTACTAGGGTACCCCTCCTCCCAGAAGTGATCAAAGCTATTAAAAAAAAATGTTGTGTACAATTTTTTTTTAAATCGAAATTTCCGAAATTTTGAGTGAAACACTGTCAGCCGAATTTATTAGATTTTCTTAAATGCATCTTAGAGGTCATTTAGTTTGGTTTGCTTAAATATTTAAGTTGCCTTTAAATAAGGTTACTTAAATTCTCATCTATAATCAATTTTCCATTGCTACTTAAGTAAACGATTGAAATGTTACGTAACGTGAGAAAACTCACTAATACATGTTCTTTTCAGCTGTTTTTTGACAGTTTGAAAGCAAATGCAAACAAAAGATGAGCTCATGTATTTATAAGAAAGAAAGAGAAGCAATTGGTATACTAAATGCAAACGAAATGAAACATGATTCCATTTTGGTTTCTGATGCTTTGATGTTTGTGTTCAGAAATTCTATTATTCAATTCTTTGATTCACACCTTAGCCTTTTGATAGAAAAATATGTTAATAAATCGAAACAATTTATTTTACAATTCATTATACAAAAGGAAACCACAAATCTTAACACTTTCATTAGGTACCCACAGCAAAAATATGAAAACTCTACCATACATACATAGGTATACCTATATTTCTGAAAAAAAACCATTTGTCTCGAATATCAAAATATGTTTAGGATGGCTTTAAGTAACCTTTAAACGCGGTGAATGGCGTTTAAGTTAAGATGCATTTAAGTAACGTTGCTTAAAAGTGAAAATTGATTATAGATACCGATTTGGTACTTAAGAGCAACTTAGAGGCATTTTAAAGTTACGAAGCCTTTAAATTTTCTTTATAAATACGGCTGTGTGTATTTTGTACAAATTTTTTTTAATTTCCTTGATCACTTTTAGGGGGAGGGGTACCCTAGTACATATGTAAATATAGTGGGACATTAATAATACTCTTCAACAGCCTTTTATTTTTTGACTGAAACTTCTTCTTTTAAACCACTTGCAAACTTATAACGGATTAAAATAACAAAACGAAACTTACAGAATTTAAAGATCAAGATAACAACTAAAGGTCCTAAAAATTTCAAATTTTTTCATTCAGTCAAACATATTATAGTCCAAAAAGTGCGATTTTCAAAACCTAGAAATTTCAAGTAGAGATTTTTAATACAAAGAGTGAGTTGAACGAGTCAATTTAAAGTTTGACTTTTTTATAAGTTTACTTGATATTCAAGAAAAGTTATGTAGTTGCGTTCAACAGTCGTGACACCAGAGTCAGTTGAAAACGACAAAAATCAGAATGGAAGTCGCAACTAGTACTCTTTCTAAGCTTTAATATGTCATATCAAACATTTTGATATCTTTAATAAGAATTTTTTTAACGCAAAAATATTTAAGCACTAAAATGACGATTTTCAAATACTTCAATGGGAACAGGAGGGGAATGAGGCATGAGAAAATTAAAACATGATGGATATCCTTCCTTTGAACCATAAGGAATATTCTCACAAGGTTTGAAAAAAATCAAAACTACTAAAGTACAATTTTTTTTTTCGGCGTTTTCATAAAAGTATTTTTTCCAACAAATGTTGTGGCCTTATTATTTATCCAAAAGTTTTTAGTTCACCTATTTGAAACGGGAAAAAGTTATTTCAGAAGATGCCTGTTTTTGCATAAACCTAAACAAAAGTATGACAAATATTGTTTTTATTATCTAATTTCTTATTTTATAAATTCAAATCTGAGTTTGGCAAAATGAAACAAGGTAACGACCTCTGATTAAAAAAAGGCGGTTGAAAGTCTTGTCCCTTAGTCTTAAAGCTATTTTATTTTTTGTTTTTGTGTTATATTAATGTCAGGTTCGATCAAAATCCCGAGGTATTTTCCTTACGCCCGCCTTATAGTAGTTCTACCATTAAATATTGGAACGTCAAGTAAAAATGAAGATTAAACAATCTCCGCAGAAAAAGCAGTTAAATAAAAAGTTTGAACATGGTTCAAACTCTGGAAAAGTTTTTATAACACAGTACTCTAACTTATTATATATATTCATCTATTTAAACGTATTTCATCTACATATGTACATATGCACATGCATATGTGTGTATGTAATGTACATATGTACCTAAATCGTATAATATTTTTCCATACGAATTCACAGTCTCGCGTATCCCAGAAGATGTACAAGGATTTCAAGCATGCTAAAATCCATTTATGAGTTTTTCCTTCAACTAAATAATATGGGAAAAGATTTTTCGTTTTTAGTTTAAATTTTTTTTTTATTTCTTTAGGTCCTGCTAGCAAGCTTGGATCATGTGGATGTGTGTTTTAGTTTGAAAATGTTTAACTGTTCACGAAAAAAAAAAATTATATTTTTTTCCTTATTTTCTGTTTTGACTAGACAACAACTACTGGATCTGACTATGTACTTATATTATAAATATGAATGTACATTGTACATATATACAGTACATCTACGACCTATATTCTACTCAGAATAGGTACCCTTATGATGGAAATGAGAACGTGTTGAAAAAGTGCTGCCGCTGTTGCTTTGAATAGGTTTATACATGAGTTTCACATTTTTTTTCTTCTATTTATCTTCATCCCCACCGAATTGCTTAAATTTTTCCCTTCGTCACCGATTCAAGACTATTTGAAAGTGAAAATCTGACTTTTAGCCCAGATAGGAAGATACATATAAAATTTCCATCTACCTACAGAAACTTAAAGGATACAACTTGGTGCTCTCAAATTTTCTACACTTCATTTCTTGTAAAATATGTTTTTATTAAGAAACTGGTATATGAAAGTTCTTGAGGTTGGTCGACCAAAAAAAAAAGAGAAAACATTACAATTTGCTCTACGATGTAAAAAATTCCGAGAAATTTCATAGGTACCTATTCAGTTATAAAATTTTTGTGAAATTTAATTATATCTATATCTACTGGGTAAGAGATTTTTTCTTTCTAAACTAATAAGTTTTAAGCGCCATAGAGTTAGTCTATGTTTGTACATTTATTTATGAGTACAGTATTTATTTGCAAAGGAATTTATTTAAATAAGTTCTTCCAGCTTTTATAGCCGTTGCCAATTGAAACAAATTTATTGATGCTATTTTAGTGCCCTCTGCTGTTTTATTTAATTAACAAATCAGATTTAATATTATCTCAGTTAAAATGACTCTTAGTTTACAATTTTAACTACAATTTTTCTCAAACGTCAATATATTCACTTTAAGGTTCCCATCTTTATGACTAAAAATTAAAAATTAAAATGTGTTCGCATTATTTAAATAAAAACAAAACTAGAACTGGTATTTTTCTACATTCATTATTGTTAAATTCAGACGTCTGTGAAGTGAGCATAACAATTTTCAGGTTGACCAATGGGACCATGGCTGGAACTAGCAGTTTTTTGCATTTTGTATGCATTTCTATTCCGAATTCAATCGAATATAAATATGTAAGTGTATATTTTCCTGTGAATTAGTTGACAATTTCAAATTCGCCGTTTAATGATTTCTATATTCTGTTGGGTGATTTGATACCAAATTATTATATCACCATTTCACCAAATGGAAGATTGTTGGTGGCAGCAAACGAGAGAGGGGGGAGTAGTGTTCCCACTTAGGCACTTCTACTTTCATCAAGATGGCAGCGGACGAATTCCCCAGATGGAATCAACGGTGGCGTCTACAGTTCCAGTCAGGTTGAACTACTTAGTGAATATCTTATACGGGCTACTACGGCATATTCGGACCATAGGCCTATAAGGAATGGTTAATCCGGCTCCCCGCCCTTGGAGACATACTAAGGGTCTGGTCCTCCAGGTTTGGGGGTCGTGCCATCGGGGTGACTTCTCGGTCACGTAAAGATTTTTAGTTGCGAAGCAATAACAAACCTCGGATACGGACGAATTTGCTGTTGATGTACCTAGCAACCGAAAAAGAACAACGAACTTCGGATCTGCACGTAGAATTTTCTGTCTATCTTAAAACCACGTGCAGTCGAACATTTAGCGGTCTTTGGAGGCAGACCTAGACAAGAAGTCCCGAGTTTCAACTACGTTAACGAGCAACTCATGACGATTCGCATCAAGGCTAATTCGCCAACATCAGCCTCATATGTGCACATGCTCCCACAGAGGAGAAAGATGATAACACCAAGAACGAGTTCTAAGAGCTTCTGGACAAGACATACGAGCAATGCCCTAGCTTTGACATTAAGATTATCTTGGGTGATTTTAATGTCAAGCTAGGAAAAGAAGACGTCTTTGGTGGTACAATCGGAAAATATTGCCTGCACAACACCACCTCTGATAACGGACTCAGGTTAATTGACTTTGCTGCGGGGCGTAACATTGTAGTAACTAGTGCGCAGTTCCCGCATCTGGATATATAGTTATAAGGGCACGTGGCGAATTCCTGGATAACCAACTGCCAACCAGATGGGCCCCATTGCGATTGACACAAGGCACTCCTCGATTATCAAGGATGTCCGAACGTTGTGAGGAGCCAACGTTGACTCGGACCACTATATCATTGTAGCGAAGATAATGCTACGGTTATCCAAACCAAGGCCAAAACAGTGGAATTTTATGAGGAAGTTCGACGTTGGACGGTTACAGTCGCAAGAAATCACCAGGTCCTTTTCCGATCGAGTCTCCTCGCGCCCTCTTAAATAGTCATATGCCGCCAAATTCAAGCATCGAGAACCAGTGGAAGAAATGCCAGGAAGCCATCAGAGATGCCACCTCTGACGTGTTGGGCCTCGAACGACCACCAGAGTGAAGTCCCTGGTGCGATGAAACAACAGGCATACAAAGCGGCGTTGCATAAAAGGGCCAGAGCTGCTCGCGAGCTCTACGCACAGAAGAGGTGAGAAGAATACCGTCTCCTTAGAGAGTGTGTGAAGTTAGCCCCCCTTTTTTGGAATTTGTCATTTTTGAAAGTTGTTCCAGATTGTTCCCGGTTTGTTCCGGATTGTTCCAAATTTTTTTTTGAAAAATATTCAAAAATGGGGGTTTTAGACCCAAAAAACTGTTTTTGACCTAGCCCCCCTTTTTTCAAAAATCGAAATTTTGAAAATTGTTCCAGATTGTTCTAGTTGTTCTGAACATTGTTCCAAATTTTTGGACCTCTATGTTAAAAATTTCAAAAGTTATGGGCAAAATTCGAAAAAATTGTAGCCCCCCTTTTTTTGAAATTCTTACTTTAAAATTTTTTTTTTGGTTTAAAAAAGTGTTCTAAACATTGTTCCAAGAAATTAAAATTGTAGAAATAATATTTAAAAAGATATAGTCTTTCAAACTTTTATTTCGAAAATGTAAACTACGGCTCACCTGTTTTTTTTTTTTTTTTTTTTAATTTTTATTTTCAACACTTAATAACAAATATATATTTTGAGGAAATATTGTGTCCTTACATAAGCAAAAACTGCTTAAAACAGAGCTTTAAAAAAACATCTTTAAGTTTTTGAATTTTTAAAAGCCCCTATTGGCTCCCCTTTTACAAAATTCAAAAACCCAAAACTTGTTCTAAGTGCAGAATCGCCTAAATCCAATTGTTCCAAGGATTCATTCAAAAATATTCAAAATTGTAGATTTTAAGCTGAAAAAACACTTTAAATGAAAAAATACTAATTATCCTTGCTCTGGCCCCCCTTTTAGGAAATTCAAAATTCAAAAACTTGTTCCAGGTTGTTCTAGGGCTCTTCCAAATTGTTCCGAGCTTTCGTTTCTAAAAATTGATTTTTAGTATTAAAACTTTCAAAAAAATGCTCCCCCGGCCCCCCTTTTCCAAAATCGAAAATCCAAAACTTGTTCCAAGTGCAGAATTGCCTAAATCCAATTGTTCCAAGGATTCATTCAAAAATATTCAAAATTGTAGATTTTAAGCTGAAAAAACACTTTAAATGAAAAAATACTAATTATCCTTGCTCTGGCCCCCCTTTTAGGAAATTCAAAATTCAAAAACTTGTTCCAGGTTGTTCTAGGGCTCTTCTAAATTGTTCCGAGCTTTCGTTTCTAAAAATTGATTTTTAGTATTAAAACTTTCAAAAAAATGCTCCCCCGGCCCCCCTTTTCCAAAATCGAAAATCCAAAACTTGTTCCAAGTGCAGAATCGCCTAAATCCAATTGTTCCAAGGATTCATTCAAAAATATTCAAAATTGTAGATTTTAAGCTGAAAAAACACTTTAAATGAAAAAATACTAATTATCCTTGCTCTGGCCCCCCTTTTAGGAAATTCAAAATTCAAAAACTTGTTCCAGGTTGTTCTAGGGCTCTTCCAAATTGTTCCGAGCTTTCGTTTCTAAAAATTGATTTTTAGTATTAAAACTTTCAAAAAAATGCTCCCCCGGCCCCCCTTTTCCAAAATCGAAAATCCAAAACTTGTTCCAAGTGCAGAATCGCCTAAATCCAATTGTTCCAAGGATTTTTCGAATTTTGCCCATAACTTTTGAAATTTTTAACATAGAGGTCCAAAAATTTGGAACAATGTTCAGAACAACTAGAACAATCTGGAACAATTTTCAAAATTTCGATTTTTGAAAAAAGGGGGGCTAGGTCAAAAACAGTTTTTTGGGTCTAAAACCCCCATTTTTGAATATTTTTCAAAAAAAATTTGGAACAATCCGGAACAAACCGGGAACAATCTGGAACAACTTTCAAAAATGACAAATTCCAAAAAAGGGGGGCTAACTTCACACACTCCTTCTTAGAAGGAAAAAAAGGAGCATTAGAAGCGCGTGATGGAGGAATGAAGTCCGGAAGTTTTACCAAAAAGTAAAAAGAACCTCCCCGACAGATCTTGGAAAAAGTCTGTAGAAAACACTAGAAGCACAATTTTTCAAAAATTCGTTCCTCACTTACGCCGACGATACTCACATAATTGGACGAACAAAGCGTGATTTCAGTACTGCTTTCGTGAGTATTTAGGAGGAATCCAAGAAGAGGGGTTTAACGGTGAATTAAAGCAAGACCAAATATATGCTAGCAACCAGAAAGGGCATTCAACACCGACGTCCTGGTCGAAACGTCACTATAGACAGTTATAATTATGAGGTGGTGACAGACTTTGTTTACCTCGGCTCCGCTATAATACCAGTGCTGAGATCAAACGAAGAATTACTGTTGCCAATCGCTGTTACTTTGGGCTAAGAAGGCAATTGAGAAGCAAAGCCCCCTCTCGAGCAACTTAAGTGACCCTGTATAAGACATAGACACTTATAACTGTAGACAAGAACGCTTTAGGCTGTTCTGAGAAGAAAATTCTCCGTGTGATTTTTGGTCCCGTCTGCATAGATGGGGAACGGAGAAGAAGATACAAAAAATGGGTAGGACCTAGAAGCATAATTTCTTATTAATTAGTTGTTTTCACTCAACTTAATAACTGCTAGGCAATTGAATGAATGTAGCTTCTCTGCTCTTAATGTTATTTGATGGGTCAACATTTATAATCAAAAATTGAGATTGACAATCTTCTTAATTTCTAATACTTTCAGATTTTTAAGCCTGTTCGTTAAAAAATATAAAAATTAAAAACTTAAAAAAAATTATCTCGAAAAACTGCAATTTTCAAAAAATGTAGACCCAAAAATTAGACATCAATCGAAAATTCCTTAAATATGTGTAAAAATATTTTTTTCTTAACTTTTCAAAAGTATAAAATTTACTTACACCAAGTATCTTTCTGGATTAATTGCAATTTTTTTCTTAAAAATAGCAAAAATTGACTTAACTCCTTGAACCACGATGGCGGAAACTCTGCAAACGGTTAATGGTAAGAAAATTAGATTTATGAAGTAAGTGCTCTTACAACAAACACAAAATATCTTCCCCAACTTTGTATTAAATTTTCATATGAGCTTTGACTAAATAAAATTTCCACGAAGACTATATGAGTAACTATTATATTACTCGATTTTTTAAAATGTTCTTAAAGTAATAAAAAAAAACGAAATTCTTGTTTTCAAGCTTTAAGCTATTTTTCGAACTATTTTTATAATAATTGAAAGAAATAGTTTTATGCTTCCTCATATTTCTCTATAATTTTATACTTAGATCAGAGTTGGGAAGTAATGATAAAAAAAAGTTCAATTTCAATTACTTGTAATTGAAATCTCCGACCACTTTTTTCAATTACTCTTAAATGTAATTGAAGAAATTCAATTACCAATTACATGTAATTGAAAAGTGTTAATTACTTGTAATTCAACTACATTAATTTAATGAAAACAAAAGTAATCGTCAAATAATCTGTAATGATTACTTTTTTCAGTGATCATTACACAAAATGTAATTAATTAACTGTTTTTGCCAATTACATTTTTCTTGGAATTGCACATAGTACGAGAGCTAGCAACTCAAAAAAGAAGCCATTTTAGTATGCTTGGCTTTAGTATGTGGGTTTTGAATAGTTTCTGCTTGAAGTCAATTTTTTTCGAAAATAAACCCTCTCGTCTAAACGGGGGAGATAGACCCCCTCCGCGATGATTTTTTCTTTTTAGCCGAACCTACTTCCTCTTGGTTTTTGGTGCACCTTATACTCGTACCTATCACCTTGCATACAAAAATAATCTAAATCCAAAGAAAGTTTAAATAGATTGGTTTCCCGTGGGTTGTACAAGACTTGCATAAGGCTCTATGAGGACCGAAAAACGCGTGCTCATAGAAGTGTGAGATTCTTACTACACTAAAACCACCTCCACTTCCCGATTGCAACTAAGTTGAAACTTATCTAGCAATTTATTTTTAACGAAGTTAAGTAACGCGTTGCAGGTTACTTTCCGGTGAAAGTTCTTCTACTTATTCCACAGTTTTAGAGCGGTTTTCTGTTCACCGCACCAAGTTGGAAGGTTTTGTTCTTCGCAGACGGCGTACTAAATTCGACTCGTCAAGAATGTCAATAATCGTTGAATTAGCGTGTTCTAATAGCCGATTTCTATGTTTCTATGTAGGAATCCCGAGATCCCTGTGAAGATCTTCGTTTCTTATATACCACGGAGCATTTACAAATGACCTAAGCAATTTATTTTCAAACGTTTGTAAGTTATTTAAGTTTGTATCGCAGGTACAACCCCAAAGTTGTATACCATAAGTCCAAACAGGTTTAAGAACCTGTCGGTATAAAATCAATTTATTTTCAATACTAAGCTTTGAATATTTACCGAGTAACCAGTTCATATCTCTTAATTTAGTTTTTAGTTCTTCGCATTTCTTTTTCACGTGCGGCTTCCATTTTAATTTCGCGTCCAGAGTCATTCCCAGATAATTTGCCTCATTTGCAAATGGAACA
Organism: Dasysyrphus albostriatus; assembly: GCA_946251815.1. NCBI lineage: Eukaryota > Metazoa > Arthropoda > Insecta > Diptera > Syrphidae > Dasysyrphus > Dasysyrphus albostriatus. The sequence continues at coordinate 83,271,260 of OX276335.1, forward strand.
CGAGCGGTATAAAGAAAGACGGATAGTCTATTTATTTTTTTATACGTAAAGTCCACGTGGACTGACTTTTGTTCATTGAGCGCTATTCGCCATGTTTTCGTCCACTCATTAATATTATTAAGAGCAATTTGTAATTTAATTGTAGCTTCGCTAATCGTTTTGCCTACTGCTAGTATTGCAGTATCATCAGAAAACGTGGCTACAATAGTGTCACCTATTTGAGGTATATCGCGTGTAAATAAAAGGCACAGAACTGGACCTAATACACTTCCTTGTGGTACCCCAGCCACTATTTCTTTGAAATCAGAATAGTTATTTCCGTGTCTGACACGAAAAAGTCTCTCATTTAGATATCCGTTTAGAATGTTGTAAAGTCCTTCAGGCAGAACTTGTCTTAATTTGAATTTAAGGTTCCTTATTTCTCTTTTTAATTCGGCAAGTGTAGCAATTTTTGTTATATAGCTTTCATTTGAGGTAAAATTCATATTAATATCTTCGTTGAGTTCTTGCCCATCGAACGGCTTAAATGTTTCCTGAAAGTAATCGGCGAATACCATTGCTGTTTCTTTGTCACTTTTACCCCATTCATTTTGGCTTTTCACAATCAGGGGCACTGGACGCTTTGGTTTTTTCGTTGTTTTTATAGCTTTCCAAAGAGAGTAGTTGGATTCTTTCCCCGCTGTCAAGCCTTCAAGGTAATTTTCAACTTCAAGGTTTTTGAAATCTGATATCGCCGTTTTTAGCATATTACTCAAGCGATTTAAATGAGCTTTGTGTTGAGGAGCACGGGTTTGCTGCCATTTGTTACGTGCTTTTCGTTTCTCTTTCACTTAATCTTTTATTTCCTGCGGATATTTTATGTCTTTAAAGCGAGGCATTAGCCTTTGATAAGGTGTGTTATCCCAAACTGCTTTTTGTATTATATCAAGAAAGGTATCTACTGCGTCTTCAAGCTCAAGAGGCGTTTGTAATGAAACCCTCAACTTTAAAGTTGTTCTCGATATCGTTTTTTGAATCCATACTTTTACTAAAATTTGTTCAAAAAATCGAACATAAATAAATATTTGTTTTTCAATTAAAAAAACAAAATTACAGTTTTTAAAAATCAAAAAACAATATTTTTTTTTAAATTTTGCTACACAATATTTTAAAGAAGCTTTTTTTAAATAAAAATATTGAAACCAGCTATACCGTTTTTAAGAAAAATGAAAATTAAAAGTGATATTTAGAAGAAGTACTATTAATAACCATTATTTTTCTTATACTCAAAGGTAACCCTTAATTACAGTAATTTATTATTTTTTTTTTAAGAACAGTTGTGAAACCGTTTTTGAGAAATAAGCAATTATGTAGAATTTCTGAAAAAAAAATACAATAGAAACCGTTATTCTTGGTCCCGAAAAAAAACGATAGAAAGGTCTGGTAGCCCAGGAAAATTAGACTTTCACGACTTTTTGACGTCTTAAGCATTTCCTGAAAAGTTCCGTAAATTTGGGCCGGGGCTTAATTTTGTAGGGGATGTTGAATGGGTAAAATTCAGTTTTTTTCTTGCAGTCTCGAAAACTATAAGTTTTTTTTGAATAAAAAATGTGAAGGTACAAATTGTAGCTTATGTCATTCTTCACATAAAAGATTGATATCCTTTTTTCATACAAGCAATAGATTCTGAAACATCGTGCAAGAACTTCACGGTAGAATAAATTTGCCAAAAAATTTATTAAAATTTCATTAATCAATCAATGGGCTAAAGTTTTTGTACGATTTGAGTTCGGTTACATCTCCTACTTATGAAACCAAATTTTTGGGGTGCCCGGGGTAAAGGGAAGACCACCATCTTGAAAAAGAAAGTGATTTGGTTTTTATTATGACTAAATTACATTTATATTATAAAATTACCTAAAAAATTTGCTATTAAGGAACTCTGTAGGTTTATTAATCTCCAAGTTATAGCTTATCAAAAAACACTTTATTTTGTACTTAAATAGAGAAATAAAGTTTTTTTGTCAATATCTCAGCAGATACAGTTTTTTTTTCTTCAAAAAACTAATGAAATCATATTAATGCTCATAAAATTTTGGACAAAAAAGATTATAACAGTTTTTTTCGTAGGAGCAATAGATTTTGAGAAAAACGTGCACAAACGCGCTCATTATGTATTTTACCAAAGCAAAATGAAGAAAAAAATTCATTACAGTGAAAAGCTATTATAACGTTTGTGGACGTTTTTCTTGAAACCTATTGCTCCTACAAAAAAAACTGTTATAATCTTTTTTTTCAAAATTTTATGAGCATTAACATAAATTTATTAGTTTTTCGAAAAGAAATAACATCTGCGGAGATATTAACAAAAACCGTCATTTGTCCATTTTGAATACAAAATAAAACATGTTACTTTGATACGCTATAACTTCAAGATTTATAAACCTACAGACTTCATTGATAGCTCATTTCTTAGAAAATTTTACTGTCTAAATGTTATTTATTCATAGCTTTGTTGTAAAAGGAAATTTCATTAAGTTGTTGAAAAAAAAAGGGGATCTGCCCTTTACCCCGGGCACCCCAAAATCTTGGTTTTATTTAGAAGAGATTTAGTCAAACTCAAATCGTATAAAAACTTTAGCCCATCGATTAATAAAATTTTAATAAATTTTTTGAAAAAATTTACTCCACCGTGAAGTTCTTGCATGATATTCTCAGAATCTATTGCTTGTACGAAAAAAAGTATGAAAATCTTTTTTGTGTAGAATGACATAAGCTTCAAGTTGTTCCTTGACATTTTTTCAAAAAAAAAAACTAACAGTTTTAGAAATATTAAGAAAAACTGAATTTTACCCCCTTTAATTCCCCCCTAAAAACTTAATCCCTGGCTCAAATTTACGGAACTTTTCAGGAAATTCTTAAGACGTCTAAATAAAGCTCTTTACCAAAATTCAGCTTCGTCGAAATTTTTTCGTAGTTTTGCCATTTTTTGTCTAATTTTCTTGGGCTATTAGTACAACCAACATTTTTAATTATACCCACATTCATTTATAGTACCAAACAAAGATACTATACTTTTTATTACATACACGCTTATATTGTTTAAATTTGCTTTGTCTATAGATAAATTTAAAAATACTTTATCCGGAGCGGAAATGCCCTCTACTTCCCTAATAACACAATTTAAAAGCTAATGCAAAGCACAGCAAAACCAGAAAAGTGTCTTTTCTGAAAGAACAGTGTTCATTTTTCTTTTCTGTTTTTTTCTGTAAAACTGCATTTATTTTTGTGTATACGATGCATCCAAAAACTATCAACAACAATAGCAACATGCATCGCAATAGTTTATACAAAAAACTATAAGTATAACTTTGCCAGGGTTACCAGAGTGTTGGAGTATTTTGAATGTGGTGGATTTTTGTATATAACGTTTTGAATTTCATGAATCCTTTAGGTAAAAATATGAACTGAAAGTTGTCCAAATGAAACGTTTAAAAAACGCCTTTTAATATTGTTTGTCATATAAGGTTACATTATTTTAGTTCGATTCGATACTAAATAGATAAATAAAGTATTTAACACTTTAAACGTTTGTACGTAAGACTTAAATTTAAAAAAATATCTCGTTTTAATTTAGTATCGTATATTTAAATAGTTGGAAAATCTAAGCTGAATAAAACGTTTCAAGTTTAACAGTGCTAACAACTGATATTACTCTGAGATAGTTTATCCTACATTAATAAATTTAACCCGTATGAATTCATTAATTTTTCGTTGGGGGAATAACTTTGACTCTTCAATGTTTTCCAAACTCAATGAAATAACACAATTTTGTAGGTCAAGAAATAATTAAACTTATTGAATATCACTGACCATCGGATTGGTAAAATTTTTGTATTTTTTTTTATTTTTTAGAAAACTTTCAGCAAGGTAACCCTGCATTAAACCAAAATTTATCGAAAAGAATTTCAGATTTTCTTCGTCATACAATTTTTTTTGTTGTATTGCTTCGTTTCTAAATCGAACTCAATTTTTATTATGTTGAGTGCTTTTGAGTGGCTTTTTGTTGTCGATGAGAGAGCACACATAAGCCCCTCGGCTTAGTGCAGATACAACGACATAACAAGCACTTCGGAAGGCGATAAATCCGCCATTGTATCCTTTTTTCACATTTTCAGATTTCTTTTGAGAAGGTGCATTCTGCAAGACAAGTTTTGAGATTTAAAAAATAAATATACTTTTATATAATTTTTTTTCTTTTTAGAAAAAGAAAACAAAAACAAAAAAGAAACATAAAGATATATGTAGCTCTCGTTGTTGGCTTATCCCATCATCCTTGCTGCAAAAAGGACATTCAATTTTCTGCAATGAAACGGAATATATTTTGATTGCCCTTCCGTGTTGGTCGAAGAAGCGACGGAACTGAACCGGGTATCAGGACAACCACTATAGTGACATCGACGACGACGAAGACTGGAATTGATTGGTTTTTTAGAAATTTTATTTTGTCGTTTCTTTTTTTTTTTTTGCTGTTGGTTGCATCGGTTTCGTGGAGGAAATGAAGAGTGTCGCTGACCTGGAAAAGAGTCATACTCAACAACATGTGTTGTATCTGTCAAGCCGTAAAACGTTGTTATTGAATGTATAAGCATTGACAGCAAAAATGTCCTGCATGTTGTACGAAGTGAAAGTCCCAAAGTGGAAGGACAACCTCAACGTAATAAATGTGGACAAGCTCAAAAGCCAGATGATCCTTGACATGGGATTTGCCTTGAAATTGGTTGGGGTGATATAAGAAATAGACCACAACAAAAAAATCAAGAAATTTTTCTGTTTCTAGATACAAATTGGTTAATTTTGTATTCCCTATTTGAGCTTATTTATGCCATGATGCTTAACAAAAATTGAACTTTAAGGCGAAAATAGGTTTGGAGCTAATAAAAAGTATTATATTTTAGGAAGACTTAAAACTTAAATATATTTTTATTTATAAACTGGGGTAATTTCAAGAGTGCATGCCTCTTGTAAGGAATCCTCCAAGAGTATCTTGTGACGGAGTAAAATGATTACATAAAGATTTAAATTCTATTTTTCAAGAACTTTTGGATAGCAACATTTTCAACTTATTATTCTTCTTTCTAAAATAAATCCATTTTAATTTATAAATCTCCCAATCCATGAAGGGTCATAGCTTTAGACATGGTCACCCTTGACCGTCTACGATCCCGAGCCCGCTGCTTTCAGTCATTTTTAAGTAGACCAATTTTTCTGGCACTGGCGACGCGGTTTTGACCTGGTCCTTAAACCAGATGATTGGTTTTCTTTGTTATCTCGAACTTGGGACCTGGATTTCATAGACTCTTTTGGCTGGAACATTATTGTCCATTCGCTCGATGTGGGCAAGTAAATGTAGTCGACGTATTTTTTCCGGACTTGATATAGCTTACTGAGTTTGCAGTTGTATCTTCTCCTCTATTCGTACTCCTCGTACACCAGGACCAAGTATCCGTTGATGAATTTTTCCTCCGAAAGAGCCAAGAAACAGCTCTTCCTCTCTGCTTATCGCCCAATGGTCTGCGCTATAAAGCAGGAATGGCAGTAGGTGCAAATGTTTTATAGAGCGTGCACTTCGTCTTTCATGTCAGGAATTTTTAGTTAATCTCTTGCGCCAAACCGAAGTAGCATTGGTTTGCAAGGGAATTTTTTTGTTGACAAGAAAAGTCTCGCTATGAAATGATATCGAAACGATATCAACTCCAAAACATCTGAAACGATCCCAAGACATTACCAAGTCGATACCGTACTTTTTTGAGCAAAATTTACCGGTACTCTCAAATGTACCGTTTGGTATTGGCAAAAAAGAGAATTTTTGAATATTATAATTAATTTATTACAAACGAACAATTCTTGTAATTTTTTTCTCAGAACGACTCTAACGATTTCGATAATATTTTCACCTTTTTTTTGTTTTAAGCAGGGAGAAGACTTAGGCAGTTATGATAATCATGGCCAGCATTTTTCGTAAACTTGGTTTCTCTGGTTGTAAATACTTACTTAGGGGAAGTGATTTTATTGTATTCCACACTTGGTCTCTCGGTCTAATTTATGACACTGCGTCGAAATTTATGTTTCGTTGCACCTAATCGGGACTTTAGTCAGATACATTTACATTTACACCAGCGATCTGATAGGTAGTCTAACTCAGGCAATTGCGTATGCCGACGATCTAATTGCGTACAGAACAGCTGCAAAAGTCAAGGACATCAGGATTCTTTTGCAGAGTGACTTCGATGACATTCAACGATATTGTGATGACTGGAAGTTGAAAATCAACTTTCAGAAATCAGAAACTATCTTGTTTAGGACTCCGTTGCGTGGAGCCACAAGGGATACGAGAAAGAACTGGCGCAAGCTGGTGATCGTAGGACCAAATGGACATCCACTGGCGAGTAAAAGTGTAGTAAAGTACCTTGGCATCTGGATGGATCAGTATTTGTATTTCGACAGACATATAAATGCTGCTCTGGCCAGGGCTAGGGGAGCTTTCGCCCTGACGAAACGATTGTTTTATAGCAGCCGGCTTGACAGCAGGGTGAAGGTGATTTGCTACATGGCCCTTATCCGGCCGATGATTGCCTATGGGTGCCCGGTTTGGTTCAACGTTGCCCCATCTCAAATGGAAAAGATTCGGGTGTTTGAGAGGCAGTGTCTTCGACGCTGCCTTGGATTGCACAGAACACCAGAGTCGGAGTACAAACACTACTATTCCAACCTGGCTCTATACAACGGGGCCAACATAAATAGGATAGATAATTTCTTGCTGAAGCTTATTCGGGGTCACATTGCAAGAGCGATGTCCTCGTCCAACAGCTTAATTTTCGGGGCTTATTACCCTAAATATGAATACTACGAGAGTGTGCGTCTAAGCGGCTTTATTCCGCCCGATGCATTCCTGCACCTAGACAGTCGAGGGCTGATCCAGGATAGAGCGGCGGTTCCGCTAATCTACCACGTCGGCCGTAGAACTGTAGATCGGCGGCTCCTTTACAGTCGAGACGTCCTCGCACAAGACGGAGCTGAGCACCTTCGGTTCAGTAGGACTGTGTCCGAACGGGACCGAAGAGATAGGGTAAAGCAGGAGAACCAGTTCTGGTGGTTGAAAAACGAAGATGAAGTTCCTTCAGACATTTAATAGTTGACCTTGCTATTTTCTTTTGTATGGCTGACTTACATAGGTTTAGGTAGTTAGTTTTAAGTAGGGACAGTCAGGGTGGCACCAAAAAAAAAATAAAAAAAAAAAAAATAAAACATACAAAAACACAAAAAAACATAAAACCAACAAAATACAAAAAAATTATGAAACCGAAAAATGCTTGCTGTGGCTTTTCTAGTTTGTAAGTAGTCTGTAAGTAGCTTATAAGTAGGTTGTAACTAGTATATAATTAGTTGTAAATAGTTTTAAGTAACTATAAGTAGTTTTAACTAGTTTTAATTAGTTTAATTAGCTTTAGTTTAGTTTTATGTAGTTTTTAAGTTTTATATAAAACCATTTTTGTAAATTCATCTCGGTAAAAAATAAAACTGACCTGGATTTAGTATTAAGATAGTTCTTAGGCCGAAAGGCATTAGCATTAAGTTATTATAGTTTAACTTAGAGCGCCCGACTGGGGCCATTAAGTTAGTTTTAAGATATTGATAAGTAGGCTAGTTTTTATGAATTTTTGTCTAGCTTTAAGATAGTTTCTAAGAAAATGGAAAATAAAAATGAATTATAAAAAAAAAAATTAGTCAGATACAGATATTGTGAAACAGACTACAATTTTTTTCCCAAAAACCGTGATTTCGGTTTTAAGGCCAGCAGCCAATTGCTTGACTTTTTAAAAAACTTTCGGGTGCTTACGATCGCGAAACTCTTGAATCTCCTTGAGCTGGGAGACTGCGTATGCTCTCTCCTTTCTACGTAGGGTATTTTCTCCTCTCTTTTATCCTAGCCCTTTTCTTCTCTCTCACTGCTCTTGTTTTTCGCTGCAGAATATTTACATATGCATTTGTACGCATTCTTCACCATACCACGAGGTCTATTTCAAGGGTGGTTGGTTTCGGATGCCTCCTCGATGATATCGCAATACAAGGACCTCATCTCATAACTGAAATTTCAACCGATAATACAACCCTTGAGGACCAGGTATTTGCTAAGCCTTAGGACAGCATGTTAGGTAATCCAATGCTAGAAGCCCACTACGAAGATATCAGCTTGAACGCCGCGCCAGCCGGCGTTGGCCCATAGAGGGTTCATCCGGCATTATCTTTTTTTAGTAAATTGGCAAGTACTGAAAATCTGATACAAGGACCACTGGTTATCTGGGACTCGCTCAGATGCTCAATGGTAGGGTCTTAAGACTCTTAGGTGTGCTAATATTACGGTTGGCAGCGTTGAATTTTTGGTATAGTTGTTTTACCCCGAACGATTCTTATTGTAGAAGATTACATTTGAACAATAAGAAAAATCAGTCACCGCGCTCGCGGAGGTTCTAGAATTTATGGGTTTTGAAGTTATGAACAAAGCTTGTTTTCAAGTCATTTCTCATTTCATACCGCTGCAAAATTTGTATGAAAGTTTTTCAGATAATACTGAATCAGAAAACAATCGTCAGCTGCATGGGAGGGATATAATACGTCAGTCAGTCAGTGCATCAACCGGTACCTAATTTTTATTTTAAAGTAAAGTGATTTTGTACCTTATGAAATTAATGGAACTGAATATTGATGCTTCTTAAATAATTAAAACAAACGTCAGCTGTTTGCTAAACGGGGGAAAGACAGTCTGTTGGCGTCCTTACCATTCTTCGCCCGTAGTACTACTGAACGACTTGAAACCATTTTTTTCAAATCTATGGTCCCATTACTCCTAGACCTACGTGACCTTGAAAATAACTTTAAAAAATTGTAAAATGGAATCCATAGCTGACCAATTACTAAAACTAGTTGACGTTTTATAAAGATTTTAGGCCTTTCAGGTGGTATTAATTTTTTTTGCAAATTTTTCATAAATGAGGTGCTGAAAATCGCAATGACCTTGAAATTTTTTAAATATTCAATAGAAAATCTATGGCTGACCTATTACTGAAACAAGCTGACCTTTAATATAGATGTACAGATCTTCCAGATGGTAAACAATTTTTGCAAATTTCCCATTAATAAGGACCGAAAAATCGCTATGACCCTGATTTTTTTTTATTTCATTAAAATTTCATTTAAAAATATGTATGATTGACCAATTACTGTAAATAACTGACCTTTTATGACCATGAAGTGGCCTTTCAAATGGCATACTAAATTTTTTGGAATGACCCAAAGTGCCAAAAGTTTTTTTTGTGACCATGAATCGAATTTTGAAAATTCATAGAAAAAATAATTTTGGCTAGACCAATTTCTGTAAATACCTTTTATTACGATCTAGAGATCTGTCAGATGGTATACTTTTTTTAGTTAAGTTCCCTTAAATGAGCTGCCAGAAATCATGCAGACCTTGAATGACTTTGAAAAACTTTAAGCCTTTATTACTAGTTATGTAGGGCTATACCATTTCTAGGACTAGTTGACCTTTTCTGACCAATTACTGGCCAATAAGATGGCATTCTCGAATATCAAATGTATGAGGTGCCAAAGGTCCAAAGTCGTTCTTCGGTTCTCATAAGACACCAAAGGCCACTTAATTGAGCTGTTGGGATATAAGCAAGAAACAAAATTTGTTTCAAAAATCAATAAAAACAAACCAAAGTTTACATTTTCTACTTCTATTTATAATTGTTCAAGTCAATTTGTGTTTTGGTTGAGTTTTTATTTCAAAAACAATAAAATTATTTGCAGCTTTTGAACCCACAGCAAGAAAATGCTTCGCTTTGACCTCAACACGAGCAACCAAAACAAACCTAGTACTTCTTCAGGGAAAATTCAGGGCAAGCTTACACAGAGTTTGCTGGCCAGGGTGAGTTCCGGGTTTTCAAAATAGCTTAAGTGCGACCCCAGGGTGACTTCAGTGCTCAATGAACAATCTTATGGTCTCAAGTCATTTTTTATGACGATGACGTACCGGGTTTTGTTGCCATTTGAGGGTTTTCATTATCAGAGGCTCCTCAGCGTGTCTTTCTCATAACAAAAATTTTGTACGTGATAGGGAAGTCTACCCGATGACACAATCCCTAAACCAGGACGACCAGATCTTTGTTAAGCCAGTAGTCCACTACGTGAAATATGAGTGATATGGATAAAGTGAAGCACCTATGCCCAAAATTCAACTTTTCGAAGCAGGTGCTCCGTTTGGTAAGAATAAAATACTTGAGGAAGTGCTCAACGATTGAGCATCTACATTTTTGCGCATTGAATTGTGAGAACCCTTTACACCCCAAGTACAACTCAAAAAGTTTAGTCTATCCTCACGCGGTATAAGGCGGTCATTACCGCAATCAAGGAAATGCATGGATAGAATCAGTTATTATAAAAAGTAAAAAGGTTGCAACATTTATTGAAACTGTGATGAAAGACTACAGGGTCAGGTAAAATCCGCTTTCTAGGATGTGCACACGTCCGCGGAGTAAAAAGCTCTTTAAAGGATGAGTTATTTGACATCCTGGCAAAAACTTACGGAGCCTTCTTGGAGAACGATGCAAAAATTTTGCTCGGAGACCTAATTGCTTAAAATATTAAGGAAGATACCTTCGTTGGATTAGTTTGTATGGGTACACAGCCTCCACGGAGAAACTGATAACGGCCTTCGACTAATAGGCTATTCAGAAGCTAGTAATTCGTTCATAAGTACCAGCATAGAACTCCAGGGCTAAGAACTCACAAAACAACCTGATGCTCCTTGAATGATTGGTACGCTAGTTAAATCGACCATATCCTTATCATCGGAAGACAAGTCTCTTAAATGCTAGAGGTGCGTACTTTTCTAGGGGCAACAATTGACTCTGACCATTTCCTTGTTGCAGCTAGTTTAAGAGCTCGACTGTCAAACGAAGAGAAACCTTAAACTACATTTTTGATGAGAAGAAGAATTAGAGGAAGCACGTGCTCTATCGAGATGAGCACCTGCTCCACATTTGTAATCTAGCTCAGTTGGTTGCTCAACGTTAAAATAATAAAAGACACATAATAATTTGTGTCTTCATAAATGGTGGAATTTATTCTAATTTTGAATTTTATAAGCCAATTAGACAAGGACTTGAAGACGATTATCGCATTCTGTATAGATTTACAAAAGGAAATTTGGATTTCTTAACGGACCAGAATCCATTAAAAAAAAAATGATTATAAATAAAAATAACACCGAATAAAATAAAAGCCTACATATGTTGGCTCTTCTTTATAAATCATCGAAAGTAGTTTAAAGTGCCAAAAACAATAGAAGTTTTCTTTTTGTGGTATGAGAGCAGCTACTCCGTTTGAAGGAGTAGGTGCTCTCTGTTTGATACATAATTTTATTCATATAAAACGAAAGCAGGTGCTCTTTCATTGAGCACATCCTATGAATCTCATGTATAGCATCTGCTCTGAGTACTTGCTCCATTTTATTCATATCACCCATAGTGCTGCCGTATGCTGGTCTGTAATGAGTTCATCCACCACCATTTCTTTCTCTCCAACCTTGCAAGTACTAAAAATCCTAACTAACTTCATCTGCAAATATGCTAGAGTAGCTCACTGCTCACTGTGTGCTCGCTACACACTGTTGGTGAAACCATAGATTCTGATAAGCTCGTCCAAGATTTCAGTCAAAGAATACAGCCAGTCATTTCCGACAGAAGATTATAGTTTAGCTATTTTTGTCAAGTTCAAGTTCAAATTTATTTGCAGTTTTAATTTTTAAGGTTATTTTACATTGATTAATTAAGGTAAGAGTTACAGAACCTTATTCTTTTCATCTATAATACAATTATTTTATAACAAAACTTTAGCATTACTACAACAAAAATATATTTAAGGCAAAATACTACAAGAAAAAAACCTTTACATAATACTTAAAAACTAAGATTGCACATAAACCCAATTTTACTGGAGCAGCAAAATTTAAAGATCAAGTATAAGTTCATTATCTGAGTAAGAACATCTTGCAAAGAAATTTTCTTGTTGTTTGTAAAGAACAAATTTAATTGGGTTGACATTTGCTCTACTGTGGAGCCGGGCAGTTGAATAGAACGATGGCAAACTAAGCATGAGCTTAAGAATTTTATTTTGGCTAATTTGTAATTTTTTTTAAGTGGGTCTCAGCACAGTCAAACCATACTGGGGCCCCATACGTTAGCACCGATTGGAAAAAAGTTTTAAAAATTAAGATTTTATTATGTATGCTAAGTTTAGACTTTCTATTTATAAACGGATATAAAATTTTTACTAAAACATTAATCTTGTGAATTGTGGTTGATATATGTCCTTCAAAAGTCAATTTTTTATCGAATATGACACCAAGGTATTTACATTGTTCCGACCATTGTATATCGGTGAAATTTATTTTAATCATAGATTGCGGGAGGAAACTTTGGTTTCTGCGTCGAGTGAACCACATAGCTTGACATTTGTCAGCATTAACTTTTATTTTCCACTTAATAAAGTAGTTCATAAGGGTGTCTAGGGAACTCTGTAAACAAGTCAGTGCTTCTTGAGGGAGAACACTTGATGCAAAAAGCGCAGTATCATCTGCAAACATGGCGACTTCAGTATTATTTCCAAAATGGGGAAGGTCTGACAAAAAAATATTGAAAAGGATGGGCCCAAGTACTGAGCCTTGTGGAACTCCAAAACTAATACCGTGCATGGAAGACTTCGCAATTCCGGTTGAAACGAAAAATTTTCGTTTTTTTCAAAAAAATCCAAACAATATTGATAAGGTAGTTAGGAAAATTACACAGAATTAGTTTGAAGATAAGTCCTTCGTGCCACACTGTATCGAAGGCTTTTTCAATATCTAGCAATACTAGACCAGTTGAACGTTTTGAATTAAGGCTGTTTTTAACGTACTGTTTAATTCTAAGTATTTGATGAGAAGTGGAGTGACCTGTTCTGAAACCGAATTGCTCAATAGGGTATATATTTTTTTCCATGACATGCTTTAAGACCTTTCCAAAAATTTCACTCAGGGTGCTTAATAAGCTTATAGGCCTATAGTAGAGTTGCGCAAAACAGTTCCAAAAGCGGAACGGATATGGAACGATTCTTTACCTCATCGGAACTAGTTCCTGGAAACATGTCCACGGAACTATTTAGATTTTGCTAACTTCCTATAAATTATCGTTCTGTATTCTCGAATTAAATATATATACATAGGTACTGGTAAATGGCTATCGGTCTCGTGGCTTTAGTGTCATTTTTGTTCATAGCTCACTTATCGCTCTTATTAGATATATGAAGTATAATATGTTCATAGATCTTTTATAGTTCCAAATCAAGGTCCTAGGTTTTAAGTATCAAACAAGTACTAAAATCTCGCAAGTCGAAATACCACAATTCAAGAAGTTGAATGACTTTTATTTTAATTTATCGCAATAATGACGATTTCTGGCATCATTTTGCCAAGGACGTTTACACGTGGTTTTGTCGTTTATTACCATGTAATTCGTCTCTCTGTGGCTGTTTACAGTTGGGTTTCTCATTTGCGACCATGGTGCTCTTTTGTTTAATTGGATTTTTGTTAACCAAAAAAAGATCTTTGGTGAGACTATAGCGAGACAATGACGAGATGACGGAAAAAATGGCCAATACCAAAAACCACGTGTAAATGTCTCAGCGAGACTATACCAATAAAACCACGACACAGGTAGTCGTGTAAATAGACCATGCACTACAAAAACAATACTCGCGGCACTGAAAACCATGTTCGGACTTTTTTACCTCATTTTAGCTTATTTAAACCTTTTTGAAAATTATGTTGTCAGACTTTAGCGATGCCAAAGCGAGATGACAGTAAAACATAGTCAGTGCTAAGAACCACGTGTAAATGTCACAGCGAGACCAAAGCGAGATCCTCACGAGAAAGCCACAACACAGATTCCCGTGTTAAGGGGCACGCATAGAACACAGCGAGACGACTTGAGTCTACTGAAGAAGCTCTGAAATATTCAAACAGCACCTCTTTTATATCTCCTTTTTCTTGAAGTAAAATTTTGTACTATTTTGATTTATCTTCCAAACAGTTTTGACTCATTCCATATGATAACGTCGAAAAATAAATCCCTATGGTTCAAAGGAAGAATATCCATCGCGTTTTAATTTTCTCATTCCCATCGTCATTTTAGTGCTTCATTATTTTTGTTTTAAAAAAATTTCTATCAAAGATATCAAAACGTTTGATGACATATTAAAGCTTAAAAAGACTACTAATTGATAAGTAGCAATATCAAAAACGGTGCCGAAAGTACGAGTGTTTTTCCGATTTTTTGTCGTTTTCAACTGATTTGGTGTCACGACTATTGAACAAAACGACATTATTTTTCTTGAATACCAAATACACTTATAAAATTTTTAGATTTTGAAAAATCGCAGGTCTTGGACTATAATATTGACATGTTTGACTGAATGAAAAAAATTGAAACTTTCAGCACAGTATTTACACTGTTAAAAATAACATTAATAATCCTTGTTTTTGTGCATTTGTTGTTATTTTTAACGTGGTAAATATTGTTAAAAAAAATGGAAAATAATATTTGTATCTACTTCTTATGGTACTTAATATATGTACCAAGTTTGAAGATTTTCCATCCACTTTTACATTTTTTCCGAAATTTTGTGTGAAACACTGAAAAAATACCCATACGTATTTTGTATGGGAAATTTCAAGTGCTTGCCGGCACGTGTTAACATTGACCGATTCAAAAAATATTTAGCATAACATTGTTTTAATATCCTTGATCACTTTTGGGGGAGGGCGCACTCTAGTATATGTGTAAATATAGTAAAGACATTAATCTCTTCAATACCCTTTTATTTTTTGACTGGTACTTCTTCTTTTAAACGGATTATAACATATTAATATAACAAAACGAAATTTACAGGATTAAAAGATCAAGGTCCTAAAAGTCCTGAAAGTTTCAATTTTTTTCATTTAGTCAAACATATCGATATTATAGTCTTAAAACTGCGATTTTTCAAAATCTAAAAATTTCAAGTGGAGATTTTTTTTACAATGAGTGAGTTCAACGAATCAATTTTAGGTTTGACTTCTTTTTTTATAAGTGTATTAGATATTCAAGAAAAATTATGTATGTCATTTGAAAACGAAAAAAAAATTGAGAAAACATTCGTACTTTCGGCACCGTTTTTGATATTGTTTGACATTGAATATGTGAATTAAATTATAAATAGCAATTAGTTCTCTTTTTAAGCTTTAATATATCATCAAACGTTTTGATATCTTTAATAAAATTTTTTTTAAAACAAAAATACTGAAGCACTAAAATGACGATTTTCAAATACTTCAACGGGGACAGGAGGGGAATGAGGCATGAGAAAATTAAAACGCGATGTATATTCTTCCTTTGAACCATAAGGAATATTCTCATAAAGTTTGAAATAAATCTAAAATATGTTGGCATTTTCGATTTGACGATTTCATATAGAATGACCCTTTTAGGTTAATCGCTTGCTTTTATTTTCATAAAATAAGTCAACAGATAACAATTATTTTTCTTGAAGTTAAATATCTCACCAAAATACCTTTTCGATCTCTGCCAAACGTACTATTTAAGAATGGAACTACGAACGAAAATAACTTAATATGTCTCTGGAACTAAAAACTAATAACCGAAACTGGAACTGGATGTGGATATGGAACTAGAACAGCAAAGGAACTATGAACGAGAAAAGACCGATTACCATGTATTTCGTTCATGGAGTAACATTTCTTTTCTTTCATACCTATCGATACCAACACGACCATACTATTTTTCAAACGATGTACGTATATAGGTTTATATTATGTCTTTCCTTTTTTTGCTTTCCTTCTTAAATTTTGTTTTGCCTCTGTGAAGATGAAGTGTGAAGTTGGAACTGGAACTATCAACTATGCATGAATACTTTTGTGTGCATGAGTTTGTTCAGTTCTTGAAATTTTGGCTGTTTGATGTTGGAACTGCGGACATGTTACAGTTTAGTTTGCGGAATGAACTGGAACGATTCCGACAGAAGATATAGTTCCTGGAACTATACAGTTCCGGAACTACCCAACTCTAGCCTATAGGTGTTTGGATTTTCTTTTGGGTAACCAGGCTTGCCAATTGAAATAACTTTGGCTATTTTCCACTGCTCTGGAAAATAAGAGTGAAAGCTATTTTTGTCTTTTGTTCGACAATGACACAGATTAGTATCCAAAATATGATGGTTACTATAAATGGAGGTAAAATAAGCACAATTGACGTGCAGTTTTTGGTACATCACTAGACATTGCCATATCGACGTCAATCAGTGACAACCTTCTTGCAAACTTCCAGTTTTTCGACATTTAGGTTCAATAATCAACTATGAAGATTTTTACTCAAAACCTTCCCACCCGCCCTAGAAAAATTTCTTCTTCATGGACATGTTCATTTTATAAAGAATTTATTTCATATGAACACGCTGACAAACATTTTTCTTCACTTTAGGCTAACTTTGATTTTTAACAAACCCTTATGTGTACATGACGATGAAAAAAATATTAATATGGCATATTTACTTTAGATCTTTTTAACTTATTTTTATTTTCTCTTATTAATATCCTTCTTACGTCTAAAAAGATTTACTTTTAAAACAAAAAAAGCACAAAAAGGATAATTAAATCACCAGTGCACAGGACACTTTCAATTAAAATAATTTATAACGACAATTTTACCCAAACAAAGAGGTTTTCATGCAAAAAGGGTTAAATAAAAAGTATCCATATACGTTTGTGCCTTGAACGTACATACCTACCTACACCTACTTTATGTACATAAAAATTTTTAAGTGATATCAAAAGAATTATCCTCTTTTTCATATATTTTACTTACTTTTTTTTTTAATTAACTCACTTTGCAACAAATTATATAAAATACGTTAATAGCGTAATATGACATACCTCTCCAAAAAAAACACAATAACAACAAATAAAATCCTCCATAGGTAGGTTGGTAGCCAAGGTAGGTAGGTACATCAAAGATCTTAATTCAATTTGCGAGTTCATTCAACAGTGTAATCCTTTCGTAAATTGAAATACATATAAATCCATTCTGACATTTTGTATGCCATATGCAGAGCATGCTTTGCATAGCTTCGAATAATATCAAGGACTCATGCTCCGCACCAAAAATAATTCAATTTCGTATTCTGCATGCATCTCGGAATTGAGTGAAGGATTCAATCGCGACCATCAGTCTCTCTTCTCATCCCCGCGTGCCTTTCTCTCTCTCATCACTGGAGTCCTCCATCCGACCAATGCGTCAATGCGCTAGTGCCGCCATTCAAATATAATATGGATGTACCTTCCTATTTTTCCAGACTTCACCAGGAACTCCACTCTTTGTGTTGGCCACCATGGTTATATGGATGGAGTAGACTATAAAGCTGAAGCAGCACACATGGTATTATGGTCGTTATGGAGTGTATTTTACAATCCACATCATCATAACCAGTGGTGGTGTGGCGTAAATTGTATGTGCAATGTACACGAGCTTACCTACATTATACCTGAAATATAAGCATTCAATGTATTGTAAGAACTAAGGACACAATGAATGAATCATTTTCGCAATATAGCTCCATCGATACACAATTGATTTGTTCATCATCACATCACGGGAAAAAAAGCATTAGCGAGTAGCGGTACTTGTGGACATCCAAAATGCCTTTGAAATTAAGTCAATGGTTAAATTCAATTATTAAGAACTATTTCAAAAATTAAAAATATCTCCAAATCATTGTATTTTGAGTGGTCCTTGGGAGAGGTAGCCCTACAGAGATTTAATGGTGTTGCTTTCGGTTTTCATTTCCAATTCAATGCGCATTTGTCTATCAATTTCATCAGTTTTATATAATAGAGGTATTAATTCAATTACGAATTAATAAGATAAGCTCTTTCATTGTAATATGTTGTTAGAAGTTTACAATACATTGTTGGTATCTTAGATCTTTTGAACAAATATTCAAAGACAATGAGCTTTCTCTGGACCATTACATAAATCATATAATAAAACGGCAAACACGAATACAATTCACGCGGTCTACAAAAGTCGAAGGCATATAAATTTTATATCGTTGGAACAGTTTTTTTGCACAGAAGTGCAGAATGTAAAAATTTATTAAAGAACTGCACCACAAAAACTGAAAAACAATCAAATAAAATTGCATAATAAGTGCTGGCAAGAGAGAGAGAGCGAGACCGAGCAATTATTTATTTTTATTTAACGTAACCTAAATGTGACGTTTCAATTTTTCCCACCTGGAAAGATTACTGGAATACCTGATGGCAGCGTTTAGTGGTACAGAAAGTAATAATTAGTAGGTCATACCACGTTTACATGAGCAGATCGAAGGATCGGATTCAATCCGGATCGAAGCTTCGACCCAGGTTTATGACAATTCCAGATCAAAAGATTGAACTCAAATGGAATTGAAGTGAAATTTTTGCTTTCATTGTGTCGGTGCGACATTGTTGGTTAAAATAAATTTCAACCACAAAAAACACACAACCAAAATAAGCCAAAGATACAACATACAACAAACAAAATACACAATTACGCAGGCACACCAAAAAGCACCGGAATTTGGATTCTGCAATCCTTCGACCTAGGTAATATATTTTCGATTCGATTCAGCTCGCTGAGCTACAGGTCTACATGGACCTAAATCCTGATTCAATTCAGATTCCATTTGCCATGTTAACGGGGTATTAGTTTTGCTCTACGCTAAGGACAGCTTTTATTGACAAATAATGTTAATAGCTCTCGAGTTTCGAGGGCTGGACGTTCTAGTATTTATAAATTGGTGGAAAAAAGAAAGCCCATTTTAGGAACAAGGGCGTTCATTTATGAATTTGCTATCAAAATTAAATTGTCAAAACTGACTTGACTTATAAATCTAATAAGCATATTGAACAAAAGATAAAAATAACAACACCATTATGTTATCTTCTGTCGAAAATGGAGGATGGTGTGCATCGGATAAATTCAACATATAGAGAATCAACGATTTTACCAACAGTCTGAACTCTAGAAGACAGAGACCTTATATGAGCTATACTCTTGCATGCTTAGAGATTAGGTCAGTAAGGATTTTCAGTACTTACCTGGGTGCTGAAAAACAAATAGTGGTGGATGAAAACTTCAGGGGCCAACGGCAGGCCCATATCCCAATAGTTTGCTGCTATCATCGAATTGTCTGGTTGCCTGTCCTTAAGCTTAGTAAGGATCTGGTCTTTATCAGCTTTGGGCCATGTGTCATCTGGCTTACTTCCCTACCGGTTACAAAGGTTTCAGTTATGAGAGAGACTCTAAAATAATCCTCAAAAATGGCAACAAGACCCAGCATTTCAACGGATAACGAAAGTGAAAACCGTTTACACCCCATCAGGTGCAACTCAAAAACATTAGTCTATCGTCACGCGGTATAAGGCGGTTAATACCGCAATCGAAGAGATGCAATGGATAGGACCTGTTATGATAAAAAGAAAAAGTTGCAACATTTATTAAAATTGTGATGAAAGACTATACACAATCATGTCAAATCCACTTTCTAGGATGTGCACACGTCCGCCCCTTATAACTGAGTAAAAAGCTTCCTTAAGGATGGGTTTTATGACATCCTTGAAAAAACTTACGAAGGCTTCTCGGAGTACTATGTACAAATTTTGCTCGGAGATCTCGTTGCTTAAATTATAAAGGAAGACACCTTCGGTGGATTAGTTGGTAGGTATATAGCATCCAAGGAGAAACAACTGATAACGGCCTTCGACTAAAAGGCTATTCAGAAGCTCGTAATACGGTGATAAGTACCACCATAGATCTCTAGGGCTAAGAACTCACAAAACAACCTGGTGCTCCTTAAATGGTCGGTACGCCAGTTAAATCGACCATATGCTTTACAACGGAGGACAAGTCTCTTAAATCTTTAACGTGCGTACTTTTCTAGGGGCTACAATTGACTCTGACCATTTCCATGGTACAGCAAGGTTAAGAGCTCGACTGTCAAATAGAGGAGAAACCACAAACTACTCGTCAGATTTTTTTCGAAGTTGTTTGCCTTAGCATACCTACAGAGAGTAGCTGAGCGAGACGCTCTCCAATGTGCATTCATCAGTCATAGACACCAACAATCAGTGGTCTCAGTATTGCGATATCATCAAACAGAAACCAACCCACGGCATGATAATGAAACAGCTGAAAAAGTAACAGAAGATGCACACGCAAACATGCTGCAGCAGAAAACAAAAGCAGCAAGAAGGGATTATCAAGCCAGAAGAAGAAGACCCGTAGAAAGAAGAGGTCGTTCAGTGCTTCCCAGTTCAAAAAGATTGAAGAAGCTCGCGATCCAAATAGCACCCGAAATTCTTCTTCTTCAAAATAGAGAAGGCAAGTTAGTCACCGAAGAACAGGGAATAGAAGATTGTATTCAAGCAGCATTTTCAGCAGCTGCTAAATGGACATCAGGTACAGCCTGAAATAGGGAAAAAACGAACACAACTTTGGCCAATGAAGACCCAGAACAACCAGCCAGGGAGCCTTAGCTATTGGGAAAATCAAAAACAAAGAGGCTGCCGGCTCTGATAATTTACCAGTGGAGCTTTAAAGCACAAGCAGGATGTATGGAAAAGGTGTACCTATGCATCAACTCATCAACAAAGTTTGGGTGAATGAAACCATTCTTGATAACTGGTTTATTAACTCCATACGTCTCATATACAAAAAAAATCTTATGTCCTGATAAACGTCGTATACAAGATCCTATCCAACGAAAGTCTTAAATCGTTCTATCGGGTTGTTTAATAAGAGCGCTACAAAAGTTTGTTTTTAATAAAACAAAAACGGTTTTGGATAATGAAATTCTGTTTTATTGTGAAAGTAGGTTCGATGCCATTATATATGGAACTCGATTTCTTTTGCCAAGACGCTGAACCCAATTTTCGACGGTTTTCAAGCATAAATCGGCTGATACTGCTGCAATTTCACGTTCGATATTCGTACGAAGTTCATCAATCGTCGCTGGCTTATTGGCATAGACCATAGACTTGACGCAGTCCCATAGGGAATAGTCTTACGGTGTCAAATCGCACGACCGAGGCGGCCAAGCGACTGGACCATTTCGTGAGATAACACGTTCTCCAACTTTGGTTTCCAATAAATTGATTGTGACATTCGCTGTATGGCTTGTGCTCCCGTTCTGTTGGAACCACATGTCCTCCAAGTCCATATCCAAACCGTAATTTTTTCGGGATGCAATGATGACTCATGGAGTGCATGTGAACTGCTGCCTGACCAATACCGCATATTTTGTTTATTGACGAAGCCTTTCAGCCAGAAATGAGCCTCATCGCTGAAGATGATTTTTCGATGAAAATCCGAATCATTTTCAAGTTGTTGCTCAGCCCAATTCACGAACATACGACGCTTTTGGTGGTCCAGCGGCTTCAGTTCTTGCATCAATTTAATTTTGTAAGGATGTAGGCCAAGATCTTTTCGCAAAATTCGCAACAACGACGTCATAGAGATGCCCAACGCTTGAGAACGACGTGTGAGAAACACATTTGGGCTTTCTGCAACTGAAGCCTCAGCGGCAGCAATATTGTCGACAGTATGGACACTTCTTTGTTTCACTGGCATGGGAACATTTTGTACTGTGCCTGTGGATTCAAATTTTTCCAATAGACGCTCAATTGTTGATCTGCTAGGACGATTATGACGACCATAAAAATTGACGTAGCGCTCTTAACGTTGAGGCCACTTACTCTGAATTTCAGTAGTAAATTTTAATTAATTTCGACTCGTTTATCTTTCCATCATGAAATAGCAAACCTTACTGAAGAGAAATGTCAAAAGAGCGGCAAGAAACATGGCGTCGTTTGCTGTCCCTGTCGCTCTACTTTTGTAGCCTCCCGTTTGAAAAACCCTTTACAACACTATAATTGGCAGCTACTGGGTAAGCTTTCCGGCCAGGCAGATAGACTAAAGACCAAGTAGTCACTGGAAAAGACCAATGAATTTCAGGTCAAGGAATACTATCTATTCATCGCTGCATCATCTATTCAAAGGCGCATAGCACAAATATATGACGATGGATGAACTTGGGACCTCTGGAAAGCTGATAAAGCTGTGTCGTAAGACATTGAAAAATACGCAATGCAATGTGCAAGTAGGAAAAAACTCTTCCGAACTATTTCAAATATGCACAAGGTTTAACAAAGTTCTAGTAACGGAAGCCGGCTTCGTATCTAAGTGGAACCCGAAAATATTTCCGCGATCTATTGAAGAGGAGAGAGGGTGTTTTAAGCGAAAACCAAACTTAATTGAATTTGGAAGCAGCAAAATCCACCCCGTAGCCCATTCAAGCATAGTTGCTATTCTTCTGGTGCTAAGGGTGAGATTACGTCGTACCAGATGCACAATCATTAGGTTAGGTTTGGTAGAAGTGGCTGTCAGTAAATTAAAACTGACACTCTTAGACCAGAGTTGGTCCATTGTGATGCCACATGAATCTTGAAAACTCCTTCCTTACTCGTTAAACCACTTGGAGCAAACGAGACTATTTATGTCGATGTTTGCCAGATCACTAGGATCTTTATAGAAGTAGACTCCTAAGTGGAGCCTAAGTCTGTTGGAAAGTGCTGGGCATGTACAGAGAAGGTGAGGAATCGTTTCTTCCTCCTCCTCGTCCATACAGCTTCTGCAAAAATCGTTTGAAGGTATGCCAACCCGCCTTGCGTGCCTGTCTATTAAACAGTGTCCTGTTATGACACCTTCAACAGAGCTGATGTGCAGTCTGTTTAGAAATATTAAACACATGGAGAGCTTTAAATCAAGGTTTGGCCATATTAGTTTTGTCGCAAGTAATGATGTTATTCCACCTAATATTTGTTCTCTCCAAAGCATCCTGTTTCAGCAAAAGTTTACAAGTTGCGATGGGTATACCAATATTAGTCCATTCAGATAAAATTGGAAGTAATGTTTCACTTCTAGCGAGTTCATCAGCTTTACAATTTCCGGGAATGTCACTATGTCCCGGCACCCAACAAAGGTGGGTATTAAACTATTGCGCCATCTCCACCAGAGATGCTCGACAGTTAAGGGCAGTTCTAGAGTTTATAGAAACAGAGTCCAAAAACTTAATAGCGGCTTGGATATCAGAGAAGATGTGGATTTCTGAGTTTGATATCACGTTTTCTTTGATAATACTTCTTTTATCGCTAGAAGTTCCGCCTGGAATACGCTACAGTGATTAGGAAGATGGAATGAGAGACTTAAATTTAGTCTATCAGAGTACACACCTCCAACAACCCCATCTTTGGTCTTCGATCCATCGGTGTAGAAGTGAATCGATTCATTTTTAAATAATACCACATCCTCCGAGGTGGACCTGGAAGGTATGGTAACTTCAAAATTTTTGTCGAAGTTCAATACTGATATTGTGTAGTCAGTGTTAATTGGAAGTGATCCAAATGTATTCAGAATAGCGGAGTGGCCAATCCTATTATTGATCCATTGTGAAGAGGCTTTGAAGCGAATGGCTGTGTTCGCGGACATTTGTTTGCTTAGGATATCCAGAGTTTTCATATGGAGTAAAGTGTCTAATGCAGCGGGTGGATTCGACCTAACTGCCCCACTTATGCATAGGCATGCAGTTCTTTGGACTTTGCTTAGTTTATAGTGATGTATTGCCTTATCCAAGGCAGTCCACCATACTGCCACACCGTAGGTTAGAATCGGTCTCATTACCGAAATTTATAGCCAGCAAATAATGCGTGGTTTGAGGCCCCACTTTCTACCGACAGTTTTTTTTGTAAGAGAAGAGTGCCACGGTGGCTTTTTTTAACTCTTTCTTGTATGTTAGGTTTCTAGCTTAACTTCTTATCCAAAATGAGAACCAAGTAAAGGGTTCTTCAACAGGGACGCTACAAAAGTAGAGTGACAGGGACAGCAAACGACGCCATATTCCTTGTCGTTCTTTTGACATTTCTCTTCAGTAAGGTTTGCCATTTCATGATGGAAAGACATACGAGCCAACAACGAGTAGAAATTATTAAAATTTACTACCGAAATTCGGAGTCAGTGGCGTCAACGTTAAGAGCGCTACGCCCAATTAATGGTCGTCATAATCGTCCTAGCAGATCAACAATTCAGCGTCTAGTGGAAAATACAAAATGTTCCAGTGCCAATGAGACAAAGAAGTGCCCGTAGTGTCAAGAATATTGCTGCCGCTGAGGCTTCAGTTGCAGAAAGCCCAAATGTGTCTCTCACACGTCGTTCTCAAGCGTTGGGCATCTCTGTGACGTCATTGTGGCGAATTTCGCGACAAAATCTTGGCCTACATCCTTACAAGACTAAATTGACGCAAGAACTGCAGCCGCTTGACCACCAGAAGCGTCGTATGTTCGTGAATTGGACTGAGCAACAACTTGAAAATGATTCGGATTTTCATCGAAAAATCATCTTCAGCGATGAGGCTCATTTCTGGCTGAATGGCTTCGTCAATAAACAAAATATGCGGTATTGCTCAGGCAGCAATCCACACGTACTCCATGAGTCATCATTGCATCCAGAAAAAATTACGGTTTGGTGTGGTTTATGGGCCGGGGGCGTCATTGGGCAGTATTTCTTCCGTGATGATCAAGACCGGCACGTTACTGTAAATGGGGATCGCTACCGCTCAATGATAACCGAATATTTTTGGCCCCAATTGGATGATATGGACTTGGAAGATATGTGGTTCCAATAGGACGGCGCCACAAGCCACACAGCGAATGTCACAATCAATTTATTTGTATTGGAAACCAAGTTTGGAGAACGTGTTATCTCACGAAATGGTCCAGTCACTTGGCCGCCTCGGTCGTGCGATTTGACGCCGTTAGACTATTTCCTGTGGGGCTACGCCAAGTCTTTGTTCTATGCTAATAAGCCAGCGATGATTGATGAACTTTGTACGAATATCGAACGTGAAATTGCAGCAGTATCGGCCGATTTATGCTTGAAAACCGTCGAAATTGGGTTCAGCGTCTGGAGATTCAGCAAGCGTGCCCGTGGTAGCCATGCAAAAGAAATCGAGTTGCATACATAATAGCATTGAACGTACTTTCACAGGAATAAAGAATTTCATCGATATCCAAAACCGTTTTTGTTTTATTTAAAAAAACTTTTATGGCGTTCTTATTGAAAAACCCGATATTTAGCTTCATCTGAGAATGTTAGTGGAACACCATTAATAAAAGGTGGGTCTATTTGCGGAATTTTGTATTTCCCGCAAAAGAGGACAAGATCTGTTTTATGGGGATTTTCTTCAAGTCCACATCAATCAGCCCATTATGTTAGCTTGTTTAGAGCTTTTTGTAAAAGATTCCTTAGAGTGTTAGAGTGCTTTCCTGATACTGCTATAGCCATGTCATCTTCATAGGCAATCACTCTGTACCTTTCCGCTTCTAAGCAATTCAGCAACTCATTAACTACCAAGTTCGATAGAAGCGGAGAAAGAACGCCGCCTTGCGGTGTGCCCCTACTGACAGGTCTTCTTTCCGAGAAGCCACCCAGTTTTGAATTATTAACCCTGCTCGTAAGCGTTTGATTAATCAATTCTCTGAGCAAGCCATCAACCTTTAGAGATTCCAGCACAGATGCGATTGCAGATGTATCGACATTGTTGAAGGTGCCTTCTATATCTAGGAAGACGACCATTGTATACTCTTTATAATGTAGGAAATATTCGATGGTACGTACTAGAGTGTGGAGTGCCGTTTCCACTGACTTCCCTTTGCAATAAGCATTTTGAGCTGTAGACAGTAGTCTTGTATCAATCATTGGATTTCTAAAAATTTCGTTCTTGGGAAAATAGTACGCATGGCGGGCGGTAACACCGAAGGCACTACTTTCAAGAGATCAATTCAACTTCTATGGAATGCCTATTATATCGACATCATCACTCATTCCCAACCAGCCGATATAAAGGCTTTAATGGCAATTGAAGAACAGGTGAAACTTTGTGGTCTTCAAGTAAACTTTGACAAGACCAAAAATATGCTATAACTAAAACAAAACGTCGCTGTTTTTAGAAACGACTTTGAAGTAGTTGAGGAGTTCATTTACTTTGGATTAAACATAAATATCCCACGAACGAAATTTAAGTGGAGATCCAACGGAGAATTACCCTAGCAAACTGGAGATTCTTTGGTTGGAAGCCACAGATGAGTTCAAACTCCTCACATGAAAGACGAATTGCACGCTTTATTAAACCCTTATACTGCCATTGGTTCTGCTTTATGGCACCAAGTGTTGGCGGGCTACTATTGTTCTCTTTCGAAAGAAAAGTTCTTCAACTGATATTTGGTCCTGTGTGCGAGGTATGCTTTATCAAAATTGTCAAAAAAACTCATTCTTATATCTATGCAACGAATATGATCTCGGAAACAAGTTCATTGATATTTTTACTAAATTTCAAAATAATGTTAATTTTGCTAGGTACTGAAAGGAAGAGGGTTTTAATAATGTCAAGAAATGGTATTACAACTGATGCCTTATCCCATAGCCCAAATCCCATAATTGCCTATTTTAAATCCACCTTGCAATATTTTTCTTTAAAATCTGGGAATAACTCCAAGAACCTTTTAAAGAATCCTAATTTCATCAAACCTCTTATAAAAATAGCTATACAAATGGGTCCCAATTCCTTAAGGACCCACAAACATACCAAAATGCAATACACACCATCAGAAGATAAACATGAATATTTTCTTTTTTGTTGATGTGCAGTTGGTGTGTCCATATAAATCCTTAGGTAATAAATCATTAGATGCTTACTTCTAGCCTTGGCCCTGTTCTGTGTTGTTTTGTGCCAGTAGTATTTCAACCCAAACTATAATGTATCACGTGCGCATGCATGAGTTCATTTGCCACTCAAGCAGTCCAAGACTGAAGTTCACAAATCACTACGAAATCCCAAAAACTAAAGTCCTGCACGCGAACAAACCATATTTCTGCAGTTGGCCCGCTATTAAAATGTAATTTATCAAGAGCGTTCACTGAGGGTCAGCAGAGACTCAGAGCAGAGAGCAAAAAGAATTTCATATACGTATATGTACATTGGTCCGACTTGGTTATGTCGTATGTTTTGTGGCCATTGCAGATATTTCCGTTCATAGAATGTTACTATGGTTACACCAATGAACATTTCAATTTTTTTGTTTGTTTGTTTTTTTATTTTTCCCGACTAGTTTTTATTGGTTTGCGCTATTTTGCGCTTGAAATATGCGATTCGTGTTCTACACGAGTTAACCAAGGAATTTGTTTTCCTTTTAACTAAAATGTGTGTTCAAATAAACTAGAGAGGAATATTTTTTTGTTTTTTTATTTCACTGAACAAAATTGTTCAGTCATGTTGAACATAAATTTTATAAGACTTTAAAAGAGGTTTCTGTAAGCTATTAAATGGTTGTCTTATCATGAGGTCATTCCTTGTTACTTTAGCTTAAATTAAAAATAGGTGCAAAATGTTTGAAATAATTACTACACACTACCAGGTTTATACAGTTTAAGCACCCAGCAGGTTATTTTATGTAATTTATTAACAGATTCGTTAAATGTAAATATGTACATATTAAACTATAAAAATACTTAACAAAATAAATCTAGTTAGATATTTAAATTATATAGCATAGCTTTAAATTTAAGGACAATGAATTTTGGATCTACACGTGGAACGTCCGGACCTTAAACATACCACGTGCAGCCGAACAATTAGTGGAGAAGCTGAATAGGCTAAAGGCTGATATAACAGTCATGCAGGAAGTGCAATGGGATGGAGAGGGCTTACGAAGGATGAAGTCGTGTGACATCTACTTTGGCGAGTGCTGCAAGGAGCAGGGTCAGCGGCTCTTTGGTTTTGGTTTTGTGGTAAGGGGAAGACTAAGAAAAGAAGTCTTGGGCTTCAGAAATGTAAGCGAGTGTCTGGCCACAATCCGCATCAAAGCTGAATTCAAAAACATTACGTTGGTCTGTGCCCACGCCCCAACGGAAGACAAAGATGACTCAACCAAGGAAGACTTCTACGATCACCTCGAGAGTACGTATGATAGGTACCCAAAGTACGACGTCAAGATCATTCTTGGCGACTTCAACGCCAAAATCGGAAAGGAGGGCATCTTTGGTTCGATAGTCGGAGAACACAGCCTGCACGACAATATTTCCGGTAACGGACTCAGGCTGATTGACTTTGCGACGGGGCGGAATGCCATCATAGCTAGCACTCGATTCCCACACCTCAATATACACAAAGGTACCTGGCGGTCTCCAGATCAACGAACCGTGAACCAGATTGATCATATCGCGATAGACGCCAAACATGCTTCAGTATCCTGGATGTCCGAACGTTCCGAGGGCCAACATTGACTCGGACCATTACATGGTTGTAGCCCAACTGCGTATGCGGATATCTATGACGCCACAACACCGAACGGATGCTGTGAAAAGATTTGATGTCGCAAAGTTAAAATCGCAAGAGATCGCTAGGACCTTTGCGGACCAAGTCTCCCGTAACCTTTCAGCAGCTCCGCCACCAACACCAACTGCAGAGGACCAGTGGAAACACTGTCAACAAGCCATCAGAAGTGCCCCGACTGATATGCTGGGTTTCACTAGGTGACCACAACGAAACCCCTGGTTCGATGAAGAATGCCGGCTGGCACATGCAGCCTAGAACGAGGCCTGCCAGTCAATGCTGCAAACTAGAACCAGAGCTGCTGAGAGGGCAGCCCGTGAGCTCTACGGGCAAAAACGAAAAGAGGAACGCCAACTTCTCAGAAGGAAAAAGAGAGAGCATGCGAAGCGGGCGGTTGAGTCTATTGACGACTGTAGCGACAGGGGGGACGTTCGAAAGTTCTACCGAAGGGTGAGCAAACTACCGAGGGTTACAAGGCTAGAACGGAAGCCTGCTGGGACGAGAGTGGGAATATGGTGCTGAGGATCTGGAAACAAAACTTTTCTAGACTGCTAAATGGCAATGATAGGCCAAATTCCGTTGCGAGGAAGAATTATCCATTCAACCTTGACGACGATGGTCAAAATTTTCGTCCACCCGACCTAAATGAAGTGCGGTTAGCAATAGCTTAGCTAAAGGCGTTCAAGACTGCTGGTGCAGATGGCCTGCCAGCCGAGCTATTCAAAGCAGGGGGAGATGACTTGGTAGGGAGTATACACCAACTTATCTTCAAAATTTGGTCGGAAGAAAGTATGCCCGATGAATGGAACCTCGGTATAGTTTGCATCATCCACAAGAAAGGAGATGCTCTGAATTGTCCCAACTACAGAGGTATAAGTCTCCTCAACGTCGCATACAAAATCCTGTTATCTTTACTGTGTGATCGCTTAAAACCATTTGTCAACGATCTGATCGGCCCCTATCAGTGTGGTTTTAGGCTTGGCAAATCAACCGTCGATCAAATGTTCACACTCTGACAGATTTTGGAAAAAAACCCAGGAGTTTCAAATCGATACACACCATCTCCTTATCAATTTCAAAGTCGCGTATGATAGCATAAACAGAGAAGAGCTGTACAGAGCCATGCCGCATCTCGGCATCCCTGCGAAACTCGTACGCCTGATCAGGATGACGATGGAGAAATCTCGCTGCTCCGTTAAAGTCGGTAAGAACACCACCGAACCCTTTGATGTCGAGAAAGGTTTGAGGCAAGGCGATGCATTATCATGCAACCCCTTAAACATCGTACTTGAAGCAATTGTACGTAAGTCGCAAGTCAACAACAGAGGTACAATTTTTCAAAAGTCCGTTCAGCTACTAGCTTATGCAGATGATATTGACATCATGGGAAGAACGAAGCGAGCTGTTACCGGCGCGTCTGCAAGTATTGAATCGGAGGCGCCGAAAGTAGGTTTGGCTGTTAATGAGGACAAGACGAAGTATATTCTATCATTGAGAAAGGAATCCCAACATCGTCGACTCGGAACATCACGATGGATAGGTAAAACTTCGAAGTTGTCAAGGACTTTGTCGACCTGGGCTCCACTATTACATCGCAAAATGACATCAGTGCAGAAATCAAACGAAGAATTATTCTGGCCAATCGCTGTTTCTTCGGGCTAAGAAGGCATTTGAGTAGTAAAGCCCTCTTTCAAAGAACCAAGGAGACTTTATTTAAGACTCTTATCATCCCGGTCCTGCTATATGGGGCAGAAGCATGGACTCTGACAAAAACGGATTAGAATCTGCTTGGGTGCTTTGAAAGGAAAATTCTTCGAGTGATCTTCGGTCCAGTCTGTACAGATGGAGTATGGAGGAGAAGATTTAATATTGAGCTCTATGGGCTATACAGCTACGTCGACCTGGTCAAGAAGCTGAAAATATAGCGGCTGAGATGGCTGCGACACGTGGAGCGTATGGACACCTACGCACCAGCGCGACGAGTCTTCAAATCCACCCCTGATGGTCTGCGCAGCAGAGGAAGACCCCACTTATGTTGCGCACACAAATGGAGAGTGACCTCAACCAACTTGGAGTGCGTAACTGGATCGGTTAGCTAGGGAACGAGCTGGCTGGAGGGGCTTGTTGGTTGAGGCCGTAGTCCATCCTGGATTGTGAGCGCCATCTAAAGTATTTTCATTTTCAATCCGTCATCCGTTTCGCACAGTCACCATTTTTCCGTTCCATCAGTTGGAAAGCTTGCCTACAGTCAGGCTTATATTTTGGAAAGTGCGTCTTTGATGAGGATCCATAATTGCAACATGGTCACTTATAAGCTTAAATTAGGGTTCCCATCCGTCCTCCTTTTAGGAGAACAGTCCTCTTTTTCAATTATTTGTCCTCCTTTCATTAACAAATGTCCTTCTTTTTAAAATTATGGAAAAAAGGCAGCATGCAAGAACTTTTATTAATTTCTCTCTTCTTTAAAATTTAAAGGTTTTATTTTAAATGGAGAACAGGATGAGAATTTAATTTACTAGAGGCGAAAACCATAATTTTCCAACATGCTGGCTCAACTCCAAGTTATGTTTCTGAAACAAGACCACTGTTAAGTTCAAGTAAAAATAATTGAGCAAATGAAAACCAAAAAAATTTCAATCTCAGTTCTAGGAGTGACTATGTTTTGAAAATTAAAAATCGAATTCAAAACCTCGCATTCAAAATCTCCCATTACCAAGGATTTGGGAGATTTCGTTATTCGTGATTTTAGTTTGCGGGATTTCATTCTGGTCCCTCAATTTTCTGGAATCGTTTCTATATTTTTGAGAACAAAATTGAATTGGCTTGCTTATTAAAATAGTTTTTTTATATTTATTTATTTTGCTATGCTTTTTAAATTGGTGGTTGGATGTTTTAGGAACTCGGGGCCTCGAGCTGCATGTTTTAATACACATCAAGTGCTTACATTACCACCAAGTTGGTTACCGCCGAACACTGGTCTTGGCTTTATGCCATGACTTGTTAAACTTGTAAGTACAAGTGTTGATCAAGGAAAGAATTGTAACACCAAACCCATGGCCCTACAGATTGGAGGTGAGTTGGGCTAACGACCTGGCTACAGTAAAAAAAACAATTATTATGAGAGAGAAGCGAAAAGGATAACGACCCCCCTCAAATGGCAACCAGACCCGGAACAAAAATGGACTACGACCTACGAGTATGCACCTGGAATGTAAGGACCCTCTATACGCCAGGTGCTACTCAAAAACTTGAATCTGTTCTCACTCGGTACAAGGTACAATTACCGCGATCCAGGAGATACGATGGATAGGATCAGGGATTATGAAAAGAAAAGATTGCGACATTTATACCAGCTGTCAAAGATTGCACATGTTAGGATGCGGATTCGTCGTTGGAAATCGACTCAGATCTAGAGTCGTCAAATCTAAGCCGATCAACGATCGCCTGGCTGTGATCCGCATCAAAGCTTTCATCCAAAACATCAGCCTAATATGTGCACACGCCCCTACCGATGAAGCGGAGGAGTCTAACAAGGAGGAGTTTTACGACCTCCTGAATGGAGTCTACGGAGCCTGTCCGGAATACGATATCAAAGTCATGCTCGGAGGCTTCAAAGCTAAAATCGAGAAGGAAAATATCTTTGGCGGATTAGTTGGAAAGCACAGCCTCCACGAAACGACAACAGACAACGGTTTTCGACTAATCGACTTTACTGCGGCTTGTAATACGGTGATAAGAAGCACTAGGTGGTATGATGATGAATGCACGGTATTGAAGCAGGAGACGGAAAATGCACGAAAAAAGAGAAGGAAAAATGTACCGTGAAAAGAGAAGGAAAGAGACAAAAACCGTGCGTAGAAAAAAAACAGCATCCGCAGCCTCTCAGCTCAGTTATCTCGAGGAGTCTAGCACCGCCACCAACACCCACCGGTTCTACAAAACAGCCAAGCAACTGGAATGTGGTTATAAAACCGGCACGCAAGCTCTTCGAAACAGCAAAGGGAACCTAGTCACCGAAGCACAGGGAATTGTAGACGTGTTAAGGCAGCATTTCCAGCAGCTGCTCAGTAGGCAATCTGTAGAGGAAGTGACAGGAGAACAAAGAAGCATGAGACTAGTCAATGGAGATCCAGTCCCAACGCCCAGTACTAAAGAGATTAAGAAAGCCATCCACAAGCTCATCCGCCATCCGCCGGCTCAGATGACCTACCTGCGGAACTCTTCAAGTATGGAGGAGATGTCCTGGTAGAGTTCATGCATTAAACCCATCAACTAAGTGTGGGAGGAGGAACCTGTGCAAGACGACTGGTCAGTTAGCTCCATATGCAAATCTACACAAGAGGCGATCCTATGTCCTGCAAAAAGTACAGAGGTATATCCCTGCTTAATGTTGCATACAAGATCCTGTCCAACGTACTATGTGAGCGTCTTAAACTTTTCTGCAACACTACGATCGGCACGTACCAGTGTAGCTTCAGGTCAGGCAGATCAACGATAGACCAAATCTTCACATTGAGGCAAATCCTGGAAAAGACCAACAAATTTCAAGTCGAGACCCACAATCTTTCCATCGACTTCAAAGCCGCATATGATAGCATTAGTTACCAAGAGCTTCTATTGGCGGAACTCGGAATCCCGAAAAAACTGATCCAGCTATGCCGCATGACGTTTCAAAATACGCGGTGCAGCATGCAAATGGGTAACAGCTCATCCGAGTTATTCCAGACATGTACAGGGTTCAGACAAGGAGATGCCCTATCATGTGACTTCTTCAACCTTGCCCTGGAGCAGATAGTTCACAAAAGCGGTGTTAACCTGGAAGAAACTATCTTCAACAGGTCTTCACAACTGCTTGGCTATGCGGATGACATCGACATCATCGGCTGCTCCAAGCATTGATGAACAGGCGAAACGCGTTGGTCTTAAAGTGACTGAGGACAAAACAAAGTATATGCTATCAACAAACAAAGCTTCATCTGTCCATCGCCTAGCACAAAACGTCACTGTTGGTAGCTGTAATTTCGAGGTAGTTAAGGAGTTCACCTACCTCGGAACAAACATCAACCCCACGAATAATACCTTAGTGGAAATCCGACGAAGAATTACCCTAGCGACTTCGGTTTCGGCTACTTCGGTTTGGCCAAACAAATGGGTTTAAAACTCCTCTCCTGAAAGACAAAGTATAGGTTATACAAAACGCTAGTTTTACCAGTTTTACTAACGATAAGCTAAAAAGGGGACTGGGCACTTTCGAGCGAAAAATTCTTCGGTGGATATTTGGTCCGATATGAGAGGAGGGTGAATGGAGGAGAAGATTTAATCGTGAATTATACGAGCTGTACCAAGATGTGGATGTAGTCCAAAGAGGCAAAACACATCGACTATACTGGGTCGGCCACATCGAGCGAATGGACAACAACGCTCCAGCTAAAAAAATCTTCGAATCCCAGCCCCCAGGTTCGACCTGGGAAGACCGAACCTCCGGTAAAGGACCAGGCGGTTTCCGATGCAAGAACGTTTTGTCTCGATGACTGAAGGAGCGTGCGAGGGGTCGCAAGCGATGGAAGACCGCAATATCTCAGGCAGAGACACTCCATGGACCGGGAGCCGGATAAGTTAGTAAGTATGCTTTTTAAATAATTCGCAATTATTATTGCTTAAGTTTTAATTTATTTTTGTAAGTTTTGTCCTTTTTCGTATTTTTTATAGTAAAATATAATTTTTTTAAAGTGTCCTCCCTTTATAGAAAATAATATTCCCTTCAAAAATTCTTATGAGGTCTTTTTTGATATGAGGTTCGAGGCCCCAATAAAAAATATTGAGACAAGGGTCGATTTTCCAAAATACCTACTCGTTTTTCGGGGCCAATAATAATTCGCACCGCGACCAAAAGGAAAAATGAATTTTCACTTGGAAAAATTCCAAGTTAAAATTTTTGAACTCAACTATGTTTATTTTTACTTACGATATACATAGGTAGATACAATAAGGTAAGTTTTGGATTCGTGCGAAAAAAAAATTGAGATAACAAATCAAACATGGCATTTCGATGCTGGGGAACACCAAAAAAGTGGAAGACAGAAATCTGTCTGTTCGTCTACAGCCTAAATGATTTTCTTCAAACTTGGTACATATAGTGGTTTTAAGTGACTGTGCCCACACTTTTTTAAAATTTTTTTTTTTAGAACCTTATTTTGTGGTTCTAAAAAAAAAATCGGTACCTGCCATACATTTTTTTAGCAATTTTCCATAATCCATAATCAACGACTCAAAAACTTTTTATTTTAATTCAATAAGTTATTTTTAGTAACAGACTAAGAGCTGGCAGCATATTTTTGAACCTGAGTATGATTCACTGTAGTTGAATGCATCTAGAAATAAAACTCAAAAGTCTGGCAGGATTTTATGTGGCGCCCGTGGTCAGGACGAGGGGTTGAAAAAAGCGGTTTTCAGATTTTTGTGTTTTTTAAAAATAATAATTATGGCTCTGATATTTTTTGGCTGTGATTTAGATGTCAAGATGCATGTACCTATGGACCCTCAAACTCTATTTTTGGTTATGTGTTCAACCCAAAAATATGCTGCCTGCTCTTAGATTGTAAAGGCTTCCCTTAATAAAGAGCAACAGAGCGACAGGGACAACAAACGAATTGAAATTATTAAAATTTACTACCGAAATTCGAAGTCAGTGGCCTCAACGTTAAGAGCACTACGTCCAATTTATGGTCGTCATAATCGTCCTAGCAGTCGAAAAATTTGAATCCACAGGCACAATATAAAATGTTCCCGTGCCAGTGAGACAAAGAAGTGCCCGTAATGTCGAGAATATTGCTGCCGCTGAGGCTTGAGTTGCAGAAAGCCCAAATGTGTCTCTCACACGTCGTTCTTAAGCGTTGGGCATCTCTGTGACGTCGTTGTGGCGAATATTACGAAAAGATCTTGGCCTGCAACCTTACAAGATTAAATTGACGCAAGAACTGAAGCCGCTTGACCACCAGAAGCGTCGCATGTTCGTGAATTGGGTTGAGCAACAACATGAAAATGATTAGGATTTTCATCGAAAAATCATCTCCAGTGATGAGGCTCATTTCTGGCTGAATGGCCTCGTCAGTAAACAAAATATGCGGTATTGGTCAGGCAGCAATCCACACGTACTCCATGAGTCATCATTGCATCCCGAAAAAATTACGGTTTGGTGTGGTTTATGGGCCGGCGGCGCCGGCGTCATTGGGCCCTACTCCTTCCGTGATGATCAAGACCAGCACGTTACTGCGAATGGGGATCGCTACCTTTCAATGATAACCGAATATTTAGGGCCCCAATTGGATGATATGGACTTGGAAGACATGTGGTTCCAACAGGACGGCACCACAAGCCACACAGCGAATGTCAGAATCAGTTAATTGGAAACCTAGTTTGGAGAACGTGTTATCTCACGAAATGGTCCAGTCGCTTGGCCGCCTCGGTCGTGCGATTTGACGCCGTTAGACTATTTCCTGTGGGGTTACGCCAAGTCTTTGTTCTATGCCAATAAGCCAGCGACGATTGATGAACTTCGTACGAATATCGAACGAGAAATTGCAGCAGTATCGGCCGATTTATGCTTGAAAACCGTCAAAAATTGGGTTCAGCGTCTGGACTTCAGCAAGCGTGCACGTGGTGGCCATGAAAAAGAAATCGAGTTCCATACATAATGGCATCAAACGTACTTCCACAGAAATAAAAAATTTCATTGATTTCCAAAACCGTTTTTGTTTTATTTAAAAAAACATTTGCAGCGCTGTTATTGATAAGCCCGACATATGGGGAAAACCATTTTTTTTTAATTTTCGATTTTCTTCAAAACGATTTAACTGATTTCAATATTTTTTTTACAGAAGTTTCCAAAAAACTATAAATGTTTTTGTGTACTTAAATTTAAAAAAAATATTTTTTTGAAAATAAAATATTTCGAAAATTATTTTGAAATTCGATACCTAAGAGTTTTTTAGAACTTTCTAAAATATTTTTAGAGAAAAAATTATATATGTATATGAAAAAATAAGATACCTTCCATACAAAAGTTAAAAAACCGAAAAGCAAAATATTTTTTTTCTCAAAAACGACTCCTATGATTTTGATTAAATTTTTTCAATATACTAAAATTAATACGATCTAAATACTACAAAAAATTTAAATTAAAAATTCAAAAACTTTTTTTTTTAATCTTATTAGAAATTTTTATATAAAAATTCATCAAAATCAGTTTAGCCGATATTCAGAAAATTCAAAATTAAGGAAAACATTCTATGAGAGGTAGTATAATTTTTAATATTATGGTAGAACCTATATCAAACTAATTTTAGGCTACAAAAAAGTTTTATAAAAATTGAAGGAGCCTTTTTTAAGAAAAAAAATATTTTCTAAACGTTTATTTTTCATAAAAGTAGAACAAAATTCAAATTTATTTAGAGAGTATTAAAAAACCTTTAAATACAAAGTTTTATTAAAATTGATCATGTATTTTTCAAAATATTTGTTTTTCAAAAAAAAAAAAATTGAAACAATTTTTAAAAATCCAAAAAAAAATTTTTTAATCTAAGTACACAAAAATATTTATTTTTTGGAAGTCTCTGTATAAAAAATTTTTGAAATCAGCCATACGTTTTGAAGAAAATAGAAAATTAAAAAAAAAATTCTTTGGGAGGTACCTACCATTAATAAGCAATTTTTGAAAAATGGTTTTCCACTCAAAGGAAGCCCCTTCTTAAAGTAATTTATTTTATTTATTGAATACATCAAACTTTTTTTGAAAATCTTCAATTGGCGATTTTTTAGAAATAAAATAACATCGGGCCTCTAGCTTCTGAGGGCACCAGAAGCTAGACACTGGAAGTTACCAGTGTGGGTCGAACTCAGCCTCTTTATTAATAGTAAAATGACATCGGGCCTCTATGTAGTTTCCGAGGGCAGCCTCTTTTTTGAAATTCAAATTCGAAATATGGGGGTAAGGTACTTTTAAAACTAAGGATTGATAACATAACAACACTATTATGTACATACTCGTATTATGTGAAACCTTATACAAAAGAGGTATTCAATACAATACTAAAAGGCTTTTCATTAATTTTAGAACAATATAGTTTTACAACACTCACGACTCACAACAAAGAAAAATCCTTTGTTTGGTACCTGGAAAAAATGGTTACGAGTATCTACAAACATTATATTGACAATTCCAATATCAACGAAACAAAAAAAAAAAGATAATTTTTTTTTCAGTTTTATATCCCACAAGCCCCAACAGCTAGCGCAAATTATTGGAAACCATAAAATTCCAGAGCTTACCAACATGTCAAAGAATAAATTCGACAGATTTTCGTGTGCGATTTCCATTTATTATATGGATTTGTACCGAGGAGAGGTAATGCATGCGGCTTTTCCGGTGCATTACCATGTTTTTTGTGATGCCAGTTCTTTAGTATATTTCTGAAATTGGAAAAAGATTTATGTATGCTAACAGAAAATATGCATTTATACATAGATACATGCATACATGACACTTTAAATATTCATCTTTTATTTTAAATTTAATCCTCATAACTCCTTTAAATTTTTTTTTTCTTTTGGAAGAGAGGAATCACCTATACAGTAGTTATACCGATTGTGTATACTTACTGCCACTTCTTTTAATATGAAACAAAATCATTGCTTACCATTGAGACTTAAGAGCAAGAACAATAAAAAAAAGTATGTTTTGACGATGGAAGAATAAGATGGCGTGTCCGAATAATTTATAAATTAAACGAAAACGGATTTAGCAAATGTATCTACGTCAATAGAAGGACAAAAATATCAACTAGAAGAAAAATATCTATAAAAAGAAAAAAAAATTCAAATTGATGGATTTGATACATCAAAGGCACATTTATCTACAATCCACAATTCCACATGGTATGTAAGAAGGATACTCAATCAAATCATGTGTCAAAGACAGACCGTATATACAATACGAAGTCAATCGAAAGTGAGAACCGTGTCAGTGTGTTTCATATCATAGCAGCTGCTATGACTGATGCTCTCATCGTCTCATCATCAAGGCTCTATCTCGAAATACAATTTCATTCAAGGTGTCATATTGAAGAAAGAAGATGTCAAAGGAACACAACCATTTGAAAGAGATTTGGTCAATGACATTTAATCAATATCCTTGGAGACGTCTTCAATTTTTGCAATAAAGGATGTTTGTTGTTGGTTGCACTTTGGAGCTATTTTTTAAAAATTGTTTTGGTTGAAAATGATACGAGTTGCTATTGAAAGTCACTTAGATAGGTAGTACTTTTTGAAAATAATGAAGGACCTTTAGTCAATAACACTTTTTTCTTACCTTTAGATACGTATATACTTTGTCGCTTCTAATTTGCTGCAATTGCTATTATATAAGGTGTTTGACAATTTTTTCAAATTATTGAAAGACTTGACTGACTCGTTTTTGGAGCATTTTTCGAATTTATTTTCAACATTATTATAAAAGACCTTTTTCTGTAAGGATATTACTGCAAGGCATGAGTTTTTTTAAAGAGGGTTGACAAATCAACCGGGAGACATATTTCAACAACTTGGAGATACCCTCCAAAAATATGTTAAAATTTATAAACGCTACCAAATGGCTTGAACATTTTTAAAATCTATCATCCACCAGACCACAATATTGAAGACCTCTCCAACCACAGTCAAAAGACATACAAAGAGTCCAGGTCAACAATGATAGAAACGAACGAATACTACTTAACGTGTTTCTTTTAGGAGCAGCAACAAACTGAGAATGGGCACCTCACCTATATACCAGCGATTGCTACACCATTCCCTAAGATTGGTAAAGTCCCCTTGACAAAAAGGACAGCTCCTTTGCCATATTCAGTAAAACTGACCAAATAAACGGACACATACTCCAACCACTGAACTATCAAACTTATCTACCAGACGTTGGAAGGACCCACATACTCCTACGGGCTTGCTAGATGATTGGAATGGGGGTAAAGGAAAGGATCACTCCTTCAAAAGGCGTCTTCCTCTCCTTAAACAAGTAATTATGTCTATGTGAAGATAGATATTTCTACAATGGCCTAGAAGTACCTTTGGACATATTTCAGGCTATATCTGCTGAAACTCATCAACACCTTAACGGGCTTGAATAACATATAGGATCTATAGTAGGTATCATAACATAGGGTATCACAATGGATCTTGATCTAAGAGTGACATTAACAAGATCAACTGTCAGCCCATTAACCTAACCTTAATTAATTAATTGAATTAAAAATGTTCGAAAATACCGGTTAACTTTTTGGTACGGACAGTGAGGTTTGTTTATTTCTTAGCACACTTTTGGATGCCGAATCCTTCATCCATTTTTGGCCATTGCTTTATTTGAGGATTTGGGTTGGTTGAGTTCAAAGGCTGGTGCGGCGGACTTGGTTTCCGTTGGGAAATAGAGCCTAAAGACAAAGCTTCCAAATCGATTTTTAAATATCACCCGAAATTTGTTTTTTCACTCAAAAACAAAAAAGAAATTTGAAATAAAATCATCCAAAACTACTCTGCGGCAAAATATTTTGCAAGTAAATTGTCTGGCACATAAGCACTTAATCCCTAGAGGTGGACACAGGACCAAAACAGTGGTTTAAAAAGTTTTTAACCTGCAAGGCAAGCCAGACAGGTACACTATTGACCAAGAAAACTAGTGTCGGATATCTTTAGCTCCCATCAATCGGATCAGGGTTGTCCTGGTGCATGCTAATCGTATTTCTAAATTAGAAGAGTTTTAGTAGAACCACTCACAAAATATGGTTTTGGCGATACTTCCTTTTTTGCAGTTGCTTAAAAAAAAAACAAACAATGTGAGAACATCAGTTTGCAGACTTAAAAGATAATTTTGTATACTAGGGATTTAGTTCTTTATTGGGACTCTACACCTTTTTTTCCAATTTGAGCAAGCAGTCAGTTTCTAACCAACCAACAAAGTAACCTGTACGCTTTGTTCCATATTCGTCACAATTCACACCTCTAAATCGAAATTTCCCTCTGATGGAATTTCGTCGTGATATTTTTGTACTCCTCTTAAATTTTCACATTGTATTTATATATTTTTCTCCAACTCGAATTATTGAGAAACTCTTCAGTTCAAACTTATTTTGATATTCCGTGAAAATTTTAAGTAGAGCGAGTCGATTGTATCAGCAAACACTTTTTTTTATATAATTTGCGCGAACTAGAGAGGTTTTGACTACCCTTAGGATGATAAGACACACAGTACGAGTGATCAGGGAAAAAGAGAAGGATTCAAAAGGAGATACCGATGCACATTGGTTTTGAAGTTCCAAATATCAAAATATCAGAGAAAAACAGAGCCTGGTAAAGTATTCCACATTCGTGTCGTACGACTAAAGAAAGAATCTCTGTATTTGACAGTACTTCCGAAGTTGGCCTCAAGGGTAAATTGAATGGCATTCCTACAAACGCGAGTATTACGGTTGAATTGTTTAAGTGGAGGAATGCAACTGGCTATTTCACCACTAGAACATTGCTTATAACGATAGCGATAAAATAATGAGAGACATGAAACATTGCGACGATGTTTCAGGGTTGTTATTGTTTGAGTAATAGATCTATCACCAATCATTTTTAAGGCTCTATTTTGTATTCAATCCAATAGATTTAAGTGAGATATAGGAGCCCCCGCCAAAATTTGGGAGCTATACCTAAGCTTGGGTCAGATGAAAGCTTTATATATTATAGCTAGATCAGAAGGCGAAAAGAATTTCTTTCATCTTCGAAGCCTAAGTATTTTGCAGTATTTTTGGCGACGTTGAATATGTGATCATTCGACAGAAGGTGATCTGTGATGCACATACATAAGTACTGCTCACAGATAGCAGCATTACGGGTGGGTTCCGCTTCAGCGACAGCAGACAGCATTGTTTTTTTGAAGCATTACATTCTACAGGGTCTTTAATTCCGCACTGGACAATGCTGTCAAGATCAGAATTTAACGAGCTTATGAAGTTCCACATCAGAAAGACAATGATGTGAATCTATAAACGAATATGAAAAGCTAAGGGTGCATTACTAGTTTCAGACAGAGGTCATTTATGAAAATGAGGAAGAGAGTCGGAGACAAAACGGAGCCATGGGGCACACCAGCATTTATTTTATGAATATCAAACTTGTAACCATCCAAGAGGACTTTTAATGGTCCGAAAGATAATTTCTAATCCAACGAAGAAGAGATTCATCGATACCAAATTCACGCATTTTCGATAAGAGAGCTTGATGCCAAACTCTATCAAACGCTTTTGAAATATAAAGTGCAATAATCTTACTCTCTCCAAACCGATGTAAAGATTTGTTCCACTGTTCGGTGAGATATACCATCAGATCACCAGTGGACCTATTTCTTCGAAAGCCATACTGACGGTCATTAAGAAGCTTTCGTTCTTCAAGATATATCTTAAGCTGGTAATTAATTAGCGTTTCCATGACCTTGGAAAGAAGGGACGTAAGTGCGATAGTAAGAAGGAGCAAAAGATTCGCTTTTTTAAGCTGTTTTCCATCCACTCGGAAAAAGACCTTCAGAGTAGGATAGATGGAAAAGCTTACGCAGTGGTTTTGCCAGCGTTGAAGAACACCTCTTCAGAACAATGGGAGGGATACTATCCGAACCAGCGAATTTGTGTATATTGAGATCTTTTAGGACTCTTGCAACTGCACGAGTGCGAAAGGAGATTCGTCCCATGAAATTGTTAGCGCTCTCAAGTACAGGTGGAGTCATGACACATTCTAGGCATAGTTGTATTACCAGCAAACTGTGCTGCAAGCAAATTGGCTTTTTCTAGTGAGCTTACATGAGGAGTGTCATCAAAGACGAGCGTTAGAACCGCGGACGAAGTAGTGTTTCGAATGTTTTTTTGCAAATGACCACACATTTGTACTACCTTTGGAACATTGTAGTATTTTTTTTCCATCATTTTTAGTCATGCAAAAATTTTGTTCTTTGAATATGGCCGTTACAGCTCTTTCTTGCTTTCTACTTAACTTACTTCTCTGACCTTAATAACCTCTTCAAGGTTCGAATCAAACCATGACTTTTTTCTTTTAGTTTGATTCTTAATTCTTTGCGGGATGACAAATTTTATTCCGAATACAGATTTTATCGCATTCATATCTGCGCTGGAGTCAAGGTCACTATCGAGGAAGCATAGTGACCAGTTAAAGGTCCTGAAGAAATCATTGAGACCGTCCCAGTTGGCTTTTCTCGTATTCCCAAACGGTTCTCTTATGGGTCACTTTAACTGAGGTTTTTTGGCACGAGAAATTTGCAGATATGACACAATAGTCTGATGTGCCTAGAGGTGATAATACACTGATAGTATATTTATCAGGGTCAGGGGTAAGAAACGAGTCTAGAGTGTTCCCGGATTGATCTGCAACGTCAGGGATTCGAGTTGGCTCTACAATAAGCTGAGTGAGTTGGTTTAACTCAGCAAAGACCTCAACAAACTTTCCTTCGGGTGTTATTTGGCCCGAAAAGCGAAGCCGAATTGTGGGCATTAAAATCACCCGCAATGACTCAAAATTTCACATTAAAAACAATCAACATTAATAATTCGAGGAATAGTTTTTGTCTCGTTGTTTTTTAAGCGTTATTTTTGAGAACGGGTCGTTATTCTGTATTCTAAAATTCTGTTTGACCATAATTCTGTATACGGATCAAAAATTCGGTATGAACATAACTCTGTCTTCCATTTTTCTGCTTTTTGAAATCCAGAATTTTCAATTAAGGAATAATGAAATACCTACAGAAGTTTGAAATACAGAATTTTTGACAACAGAATTTTGTAATCCAAATTTTGACACATACAGTATTATGAGCCCAACCCGTTATTTTTCCTAACACTATTTGAACTTCTTGATTACTTGGTAATTCATATCAAAGCAACTACATATAAGTCAAGAAGGCATGTGAAACTCTGTTTTCAAACCATTTTTCTCACTATTATG
This sequence comes from Dasysyrphus albostriatus, assembly GCA_946251815.1. NCBI lineage: Eukaryota > Metazoa > Arthropoda > Insecta > Diptera > Syrphidae > Dasysyrphus > Dasysyrphus albostriatus. Next base: position 83,314,913 of record OX276335.1, read on the forward strand.
TGTTTTTTAGTCGTAAAAATACAAAATTTAGCAATCACTATAATCCTAATCCGAACACCTTCTCCAGTTTTGTATGCACTCATCTCTCCCCTTATACTAAAAACTTTGTTTGGGAGTAAACACAGGGATCACAATACCTTACAAGAGTAGGTACTTTGAAAAGATTCTTCTTCTGTTTAAGTGGAACTTTTAACATGAGCTCCTTATCACAGTAATATTTAATTTTACATATCTGATTTGGGAACAACTGGTTTAGCGAATTTAATAATCAAATTGCAAACTTTAAAATATTTTTCTCTAATAAATTCAAAACCTCCTGAACGTAAGAGCAAGTACGTGCGACCCAGTCATGCATATTTATTTAAAAAATGTATATGTACTGGGGATTATTTTAATCTTAAATGACTATGATAAATATTATATTATGAAAAAGTTTACTTAATCAAACAATATGACGACCAACTCGGGCGTATACGTGCTTTTTTTATTCAACAGAATCAATAGGATTTTTCTTCAAATTTTAATAAGCATCTGGTAGTTTTAATTATAATTTTAATTTAAAGTTTTATTTTTTCGTGTCCGGTTGTGTGATATATGCAATAAGATATAAATTTAAATAATATTTTGTTTTTATTTAAATTATTGAAAACTTTTAGTTTTAAGGAACACAAAACGATTTAATTTGCATTTTGGAATTTAATTCCACTATCGGGCTTTTGCAACTGAATTATTTCCTTACTTACCAAGGTCCCTGGACCTGTTTCGTCCATTAGTTTCCCATTACTGGGCATAGGGCCTTCACTATTCCTACGTACCATCGTGTACGGTTTCTGGAGATTGACCTCAGCTCTCTCCAACACTTCTCCAGTTGTGCTGATTCCTCTTTAACTGTTCTCCGCCAAGTTCTTCTAGGTCGGCCCTTACTTCTACCTCGCTGCGCTGCGTGAGAGGGTTCCATCGCATCGCTTGACTCGCAATGCACTCTTAAAATTTTCGAAGCGTTTGTGCAATCAACTATCACTAACGTTTTCGATGGTTTCCTGACCTGTTCTCGTATGAAGTTCATCATTTGAGATATGGCTGGTCGAAAAAATCCTGAAGATGTTTTGCAGACATCTATTCACAAACCTTTGCAGCTTTTTTTTGTGACAGCGGGTGTTATATACTTTCCAAGTGCTGCACCCATAAGGAAGCACGGATTCAATATTGGAATGGAACAGTCGTAGCTTGGTCTTTAGGCTTAAAGAGTTATTGTTTCTCCATATTTTTAAAAGTATTCCAAACACAGCCATTGCTTTCCCGATTCAGTTGTTTATATCTCGTTCGGCCCCGCTATCAGTAAAGACAATACTCCCAAGATTTCTCGATTATTTGTTTGATTGGAGTTTGCTATCTTAAACCATCCATTTTGATATGAAATTGGACTGTGAACAAAAAAGTTTAAGTCTGAAACTGTCCAATTTGAATTAGTTTTCGAGCTTTACCAAATATATTGAAAAGTGATCATGACCAGTGTGAATATTCTCTTAGAAACGCATGGGTTGAAATAGCAGCAGACAAACATTATTCAATATAAGCCCTCTTGAACGTAATTGTTCCGTTATTTCCCTTATTTTTCGGTATTTTCAATACCCTTAAATCGTACTCGAATAAATAGAAACTTTAATAATTTATTTGCCCTGAATATTCTTTTTCTGAGCAGAGTTTCAATATTTTTTAAATTTTTTAATACGCTTTTCGGTGAACTGTCTTCCCTGGTTTGGAATTCCAAATAGGTCTGTTTTGCGTTTTCAACTCATACAACCGCACAATTCTAATTTGTCGTCCTGTCGATATCTCATCCTCCCATTCCAATGTCTGTATCTGCTGCACAAGTTACAGAAAACCGCTCTCCCATCACGGCACCACAGATGTACGCTGTTGACAATTGCCTTTTGTTTCTGTTTAATTAAATAAAATCTTGAGGGGATAATTAGACGAGAATCTTAAATTACATTATTTAATCAAGGGAAATTGTTGTATTGTCATCCTTGTAACAACAATGAAGGAAATCGCGCATCAGTTGATACTGTTTATATCCTCTTTATAGGTAGGTAGGTAGGTATCGTTTTATTCTCCCTGTTGGGACAGGTGTACCATGCAAATTTCCTAAGGTACAATAATAACTGTACTTCGCCTGATATGTACGTATGTAAATTGCTGTAGTAAGGAACGACGTTTGTTAGCAAAAGACAAATTGACGTCAGGATATCTAAATCTGGCTGAGTGACTGTGATATGGAACATTTTGTCCTTGCAAACACTTCGTATAACTGAAAGAACGGAAAACCGAGAGCTCTAGTACCTATGCAAATTTTGTTACATATCTGAAGCTGGCAAGCCAATCTCAACCTCCAATTCAAAACCCCATCAGTGCTCGTGGTATTTTTCTTCCTACAGGTTAAGCCTCTGTCATCATGCCAAAGGTTTATAGCTTCAGCGGCACATTTTCTCATTAACATTTCAATGCTGAGCTAATTATTAAAAATCTTCTTGGCTTAACATCCGCGACTGCTGTATACACAATGATGAGCATTTATTAATATGAGTTTGTATGGTTTTATTAGCTTTTTACTATTGGCAGAGTTGAAGACATGTGTCACGAATAATATGCTATAAAAACTTTCATGATTTTTGACAGTTCCACCGGGTTGCACATACTTATTTAATTTTGTTTTTATTAAATGTTCAACTACTCTTAAAACTTTTTGTAAGATTTTGACTCGACTCTATTTTTTTCCTTGGGGCTATTAGTATTTGAGAAAGTGAGAACCTACAAACAATCAAAGAATATTGAGTGAAATTTCCTCAAAAGAATGACTGCTTGCATTTTTTTGGTATTTGTAAGATACTTTTGAAAGTTGTTCCAGATACTTGTTTATTCCGGATTGTTCTCCTTTTTACTTGCAATACAGATGTAAAGGGTGATTTTTTAAGAGGCTTAGAACTTAAAAAAAAAAAAAAAAACAAAAAATTCGAAAAACTGAATGAAATATTTATTTGAATCGATAGTTTGAACCTGGCAATTTAATGTTTAAAGATAATTTCATGCAAATGTTGACCGCGGCTGCGTCTCAGGTAGCCCATCCGCTGAGTCCAATTTTGGCATACTCTTTCACACATATCGGCCGGTATCTCACGAATGAATGCATGGATGTTGGCTTCCAGTGCGTCAATCGAAGCGGGCTTGTCACAATAGACATTAGCCTTGACATACCTCCACAAAAAATAATCTAATGGTGTTAAATCGCACGATCTAGGCGGCCAATTGACCGGCCCGAAACGTGAAATTAACTGTTCACCAAACTCGCCTCGCAATTGCGCCATTGTTTCGCGTGCTGTGTGGCATGTGGCACCGTCATGTTGAAACCACATATCATGCAAGTCAAGAACTTCCATTTCGGGCAAAAAAAAGTTTGTTATCATCGCTCGGTAGCGTTCACCATTGACAGTAACGCTGCGATTCGCATCATCTTTGAAGAAATATGGCCCAATAATGCCGCCGGCCCATAAACCGCACCAAACAGTGGCTATTTCGGGATGCATTGGTAGCTGTTGCAATGCTTCTGGCTGATCTTCACTCCAAATGCGGCAATTATGCTTATTTACGTACCCATTCAACCAAAAATGAGCCTCATCGCTGAACACAATTTTTCGATAAAAAAGCGGATCCTCGGCCAGCTTTCCAAGAGCCCATTCACCAAAAATTCGGCGTTGTGGTAGGTCGGCTGGCTTTAGTTCTTGCACCAGCTGTATCTTAAAAGGCTTTACGCCCAAATCCTTCCGCAAAATTTTCCACGTAGTGCTGTAACAAAGGCCTAACTGCTGGGAACGGCGCCGAATCGACATTTCGCGGTCTTCTGTCACACTAGCTGATACGGCCGCAATATTTTCTTCACTACGCACAGTACGTAAACGTGTTGGTGGTTTAATGTCCAACAAAGTAAATTTGGTGTGAAATTTGGTCACAATCTTCCAAATAGACTGCTCAGAAGGTCGAGAATGCCGACCATAAAATGGAAGCAGCGCGCGATGAACATTTCGAACCGAGCACGAATTTTGATAGTAAAATTCAATAATTTGCAAGCGTTGTTCATTTGTAAGACGATCCATGGTTAAATTGAAAACCAAACTGAAGCTGTTTGACAGTAACACAAGGTACTAAACACACGTCAGCTGTCAAAACCAGTGTTGCCAAAACCAAACCAGCTAAAAAATCACCCGTTAGTACCTCGTGGCATAATGGTTAGTGCGTAGGACTGTCATGCCAAAGGTCTGGGTTCGATTCCCGGCCACTGGCACCTAAAACAGAAATGTTTTTTGCCTCTTGCGAGGGACTGACAAATCCTCCAAGAGTATACTTGTCATGAATAAGTGCTTCTCATTAGCCGTTCGGACACGGCAAAAATTTGTAGGTCCCCTCCATTCCTGCCACCAACACGCAAACAGGAATGGTTGCGAGTTGTAAGTCACTAGGCCTTGGTTCTCCACGAGCTGTTGTGCCACCAAATTTATTTTTTTACTTGCAATACAGATACTACATAAAAGGCAAGTTTTGGACTTGTGCAGAATAAAAAATTGAGAAAACAATCAAATATGACATTACGATAATAGAGAAAAAAGTGGGTGGCACAATTCTGTCTATCTGTTCGTCTACAGCCTAAGGCCCCATCGATTTTCTTCAAACTTGGTATACAGTTGTTGTTGGTGATTATTCCCATACGTTTCTTTAAGAACCAAAAATAACGGTACCTGCCATACAATTTTTTTTAGCAATTTTACATAATCGTATTTTTCTCAAAAGCGGCTTGACAACTTTTCTAAAAAAAAATCAATCATTTTTAGAAAAATGGTTCCTCCCAAAGAACAGATTTTCTTCAAAATGGTACAGCTGCTCCAATAAATTTTTTTATATAGAGGTTTCCAAAAACTATAAATATTATTGTGTACTTAAATTAAAAGAAATATTTTTGAATTTTTTAAAAATGTTTTTAAAAGTATTTTTTTTTTTTTGAAAATCAAATATTTCGAAAACGATGTGATAGATTTTTATGAAACTCAATACTTAAGAGTTTTTTAGTATTCTCTAAAATATTTTTACAAAAAATTGAACATATATGAAAAAATAACGGTACCTTTCATACAAAAGTTAAAAAATCGGAAGAGGAAATATTCGTTTTTTCTCAAAAATGACAAAAATGATGTTTATTAAACTTTTTCCTATCTTTTCAAATTAATATGATCTACTAAGAACAATTATACAATTTATACACTTTGCAACTATTAATAGTACCTGTCATAGAACTTGTTTTTTTATTTTGAATTTTCTCCTTACCGGCTGAAAGGATTGAAATGAATTTTTATATATTTATATTTCTTTAAGAAACATATGTTATGGGTTCAAATATTACGCATTTTGAAAGTAAAATTACCTCAATTCAATTCAATTTCAGTGCCCCCGATTAAGGAAAGCCAAAATGAATGGGCCAAAAGTGACAAAGAAAAAGCGACGGTATTCGCCGATTACTTAGAGGAAACATTTAAGCCGTTTGATGGGCCAGAACTCAACGAAAATATTAATATGAATCTTACCATCAATGAAAGCTACATAACGAGAAATGCTACACTTGCCGAATTAAAAAGAGAAATAAAGAAGCTTAAGTCCAACAAAGCTCCAGGATATGACTTAATACCGGCAGAAATTTTAAAAATGCTGCCTCGTAAAGGGTTTATTAACCTCCTTTATATAATAAATGCCTCTTTAAGGTTAGAATATGTTCCGAGCCAATGGAAAGTTGCGGAAGTCATAATGGTTTTGAAATCTTGCAAACTATCTCAAGAAAAGAAGTCTTACAGGCCGATTTCGCTTCTTTCTATAATATCAAAAGTTTTTGAAAGAATACTACTCCTGCGCCTGCAACCGATAATAGAAGAGAAACAATTAATACCTGAACATCAGTTCGGATTTAGAAGCAAGCATTCGACAATTGATCAAGTGCGTAGAATTACTGACGTAATTGAGAGAGCTCTTGAAGAAAAGAAAATCTGTTTGACTGTCTTTTTGGACGTGTCGCAGGCGTTTGACAAGGTGTGGCACGAAGGCCTCAAATTAAAATTAAGACAAGTTCTGCCTGAAGGACCTTACAACATTCTAAACGGATATCTAAATGAAAGACTTTTTCGTGTAAGGCACGGAAATGACTATTCTGATTTCAAAGAAATAGTGGCTGGGGTACCACAAGGAAGTGTATTAGGTCCAGTTCTGTACCTTTTATTTACACGCAATATACCTCAAAGAGAAGACACTATCGTAGCCAAGTTTGCTGATGATACTGCAATACTAGCAGCAGGCAAAACGATTAGCGAAGCTACAATTAAATTACAAAATGCTCTTAATAATGTTAATGAGTGGACGAAAACATGGCGAATAGCGCTCAATGAACAAAAGTCAGTCCACGTGGACTTTACGTATAAAAAAATAAATAGACTATCCGTCTTTCTTTATACCGCTCGTGTTCCATTTGCAAATAAGGCAAATTATCTGGGAACGACTCTAGACGCGAAATTAAAATGGAAGCCGCACGTGAAAAAGAAATGCGAAGAACTAAAAAGTAAATTAAGAGATATGAACTGGTTACTCGGTAAATATTCAAAGCTTAGTATTGAAAATAAATTGATTTTATATCCACAGGTTCTTAAACCTGTTTGGACTTATGGTATACAACTTTGGGGTTGTACCTGCGACACAAACTTAAATAACTTACAAACGTTTGAAAATAAATTGCTTAGGTCATTTGTAAATGCTCCGTGGTATATAAGAAACGAAGATCTTCATAGGGATCTCGGGATTCCTACGGTGCCGGAGGAAATAAAAAGTTTCGCGCGAAAACATAGAAATCGGCTATTAAAACACGCTAATTCAACGATTATTGACATTCTTGACGAGTCGAATTTAGTACGCCGTCTGCGAAGAACAAAACCTTCCGACTTGGTGCGGTGAACAGAAAACCGCTTTAAAATCGCGGATTTAGCAGGAACTTTCACCGGAAATGTTACCTGCAACACGTTACTTAACTTCGTTAAAAATACAATGCTAGATAAGTTTCAAGTGGAAGTGGAGGTGGTTTTAGTGTAGTAAGAATCTCACACGTCTATGAGCTCGCGTTTTTCGGTCCTCATAGAGCCTGAATAGCAGGTTTTGCACCTACCCACGAGAAAATAATCACCAAAAAAAAAAAAACTCAATTCAAATTAAAAGCAATACCAGCATGCAGAACACATATGAGAGGAAGGGCAAGTGGTGGACTCCTTTTTAGTTTCAGGAAAGATCTTGGTTTTCACTTTTGTGGTTTCGTAGTTCGACTAACGTAATCATACACATGGATGGAAAGAAATTTCGTATACTTCCGACTTATTTGAACTGTAATCATTGGGAGCGATTTCTAAGAGCTTCAGGAATTATTGACTGATGGAAATTCCTCAAATACACTCTTAATAGGCGATCTTAATGCTAGAATTGGTGAAGAAAGGGGGTCTGAAAATGCTTCGTCTGGAATTGAGAGGAAAACTAAAGATAAAGAAGTAATGCAAAAGGTTATAAGCTATTTGAACTCTTCGACACTTTTGGGTTACGACTGCAAAATGGAACCAGTTGGGAGAGTTCACATATGTTGGTGGTCAAGGAACTTCTGTGATTGACTTTAGTTTTTTTCGTTTTAAGCAGCTTTTGAATCCAACAACGAGCAAAATTGTAAGATTCCATTATGCAGCACCTGGCTTTTCTGATGACATTTTAGATTAACCCTTCAAGTAGCAAGAATTATACACGATTACCCATGGACTCAGAGATTGGTAAAGCCAGTTGTTCTGATAGAATGTTGGCCTTTTTAAGTATGGTACAAATGACCTTATTAAGACACTTACATCCTTATTAAATAACGTTTTAGAATGAGGATTTATACCAGAAGGGAAGCTTTAGTATTTCCTATTCATAAGAAAGGTTGTACGTCAGATCCAGAAAATTACAGAGGCATTTATTTTCTGAACGCAGCATACAGAATTTTCACAGCCCTACTTCAAAACCGCTTTAGCTTGGATGACATCCAAAAATGTTTGGAGGAATTTCAATCTGGGCTTAGATCTAGATATTCGACTATCGATCACATTTTTGTACTTAAAAGTATTGCTGATGATTCTTCTCTCGCAAGAAATAAGAAGCTTTATGTTTTCTTTGTTAATTTTAAGGCAGTGTTTGATACGGTTGACCTAGATGCCCTAATGTATAAACTGTTTGGGATGGGTATAACCCGCAAATTTGGACAACTTATTCAAAACCTATATAGAGTTTTGAAAGGAGCGGTATGGAATTGTGGAAGATCGGAGTGCTTTCAAACCAAAACAGGCGTTAGGTAAGGATGTGCACTAAGCTCTAATTTTTGTTGCCCCTTTCATATAAGACTTAGTGGATTATTGACCTGGAAGCATTGAATATGCAGGACTTCTAATAAAGGCTCTTCTTTTTTTGAAGGAGAAGGACAAATTGGCTATTAATACATGGAAAAGTTGCTTAAACTGCTTAAACAACAACTACATATCGCATAGTAGCAAATATCGAGTTTTTGAAACAGTAGCTGAATCCGTTCTCTTTTACGGGGCTCAAGTATGGGGAGGTAAAAAGTATGAGGCGGTGAAAAAACTTTTAAGATAAGATAAAGATAAGATAAACTTTTAAGATACATAAAAAGAACTTATTGACTACCGCCCAACGGACCAAACTAAATAATCATGATCGAAACCGAATTGTCACCAGTATTTGTGAAAACATTGAAGCTACAAGTAGATTATATACCCAAAGTTATGCAAATGCCTGACCACTGGCTTCCAAAAAAAGCTTTGATTCAGGCAGTACAGAGTTAAAAAGGATGGTTTAAGGAATGGTTAGATCTGGCTGTGGAATGAGGGATGAGTACGAATATGAGTATAAATTACCCTTATATATGGAAACGCATGTTGTACAAACTTATTGAGTGCGTGAGGCTAAAGTATAAAGAAGATGCTTCGAGTTTGCTTTATAGATCAATCTATAATCATTTGGACTACTCTTTTCATGAAAGGAACTATGAGTTTAGAAAAGAAGAAATTTCAATTTCGTTTGCTTGGAGAGCTCCTGGAAGTCAACTAGGTGCCACGAGACGATCTTCCAATACTGTGTGATTTGTGCAATCAGAGAGAGAGCGAGAAAATGTTTTCCATTTAATGGGTAACTGTCCAATTTTAGGAGAGATAAGAAGAAGTATTTTTGGTAATTATATTTTAACCCAAGAAGAGTGTATAGCACTACTCAACCAAATTGATGTAGAAAAATTATACAAATTCTGTGAAATTGCACTTTTATATAGAAAAAGAATAATAAATAGGGATTTTTGATCAATGATAAAACTTACAAAATTATATGTGATGAATTTAAAAAAAAAAAAAATACAAAAAACAAAAAAAAAAGTATTAAATATTAATTTTCAATCAGGCAGACGGCAAAGCTATGCTTTAATAATTTTTTTGTGAATAAATATTGTAATTTAACGTCCCTTTATCTTGGCGGACACTTTATGGCGGAATCAAAAAAAAAATGTATACCTGAATTTGTAGCAAACTAAATTCTGATTTTTTGCTCAAACCAAAAATTTTTGTAGCTCGACTACATTTCAAGTTGTTCAATTTTCCGCTAAAATAAGTTTGAAGTTAGCGGTAAAAATCTAAAATAACTAGAATTTACCGCTTTCATTATAACCTTCTTTTTTGTAGCTAATTATATGCTAATTTGTTGCCCAAACACCCACTTTGTAGCTGTAACGGTTTCTCAAATATTCAAAATTCGATGTGCGATGGGAAGGATGAAGTCGTGTGACATCTACTTCGGTGAGTGCTGCAATGAGCAGGGTCAGCGGCTCTTTGGTTGTGGTTTTGTGGTAAGGGGAAGACTTAGGCAAGATGTCTTGGGCTTCAGAAATGTAAGCGAGCGCCTGGCCACAATCCGCATCAAAGTTAAATTCAAAAACATTACGTTGATCTGTGCCCACGCCCCAACTGAAGACAAAGATGATTCAACCTTCAATGACTTCTACGATCTCCTCGAGAGTACGTATGATAGGTACGACGTCAAGATCATTCTTGACGACTTCAACGCCAAAATCGGAAAGGAGGGCATCTTTGGTTCGATAGTCGGAGGACACAGCCTGCACGACCACACTTCCGGTAACGGACTCAGGCTGATTGACTTTTCGGCGGGGCGGAATGCCATCATAGCTAGCACTCGATTCCCACACTTCAATATACACAAAGGTACCTGGCGGTCTCCAGATCAAAGAACCGTCAACCAGATTGATCATATTGCGATAGACGCCAGACATGCTTCCAGTATCCTGGATGTCCGAGCGTTCCGAGGGGCCAACATTGACTCGGACAATTACATGGTTGTAGCCCAATTGCGTATGCGGATATCTATGAGGCCAAAACACCGAACGAATGCTGTAAAAAGATTTGATGTTGCAAAGCTAAAATCGCAAGAGATTGCTAGGACCTTTGCGGACCGAGTCTCCCGTAACATTTCAGCAGCTCCGCCAACAGCACAAACTGCAGAGGACCAGTGGAAACACTGTCAACAAGCCATCAGAAGTGCCGCCACTGATGTGCTGGGTTTCACTAGGCCACCACAACAAAACCCCTGGTTCGATGAAGAATGCCGGCATGCAGCCAAGAACGAGGCCTTCCAGTCAATGCTGCAACTTAGAACCAGAGATGGTGAGAGGGCAGCCCGTGAGCTCTACGGGCAAAAACGAAAGGAGGAACGCCGACTTCTCAGAAGGAAAAAAAGAGAGCATGCGAAGTGGGTGGTCGAGTCTATTGAGGACTGTAGCGGCAGGGAGGACGTTCGAAAGTTCTACCGAAGGGTGAGGCAATCTGCCCAGGGTAACAAGGCTAGAACGGAAGCCTGCTGGGACGAGAGTGGGAATATGGTGGTAGACACACAGTCGGTGCTGAAGATCTGGAAACAACACTTTTTTTGATGGCTAAATGACGATGAAAGCCCAAATTCCGCTGCGAGGCAGAATAATCCATTCAACCTGGACGACGATGGTCAAAATTTCCGTTTACCTGACCTAAGTGAAGTGCGGTTAGCGATAGCTAAGCTTAAGGCGTTCAAGGCTCCTGATGCAGATGGCCTGCCAGCCGAGCTATTCAAGCAGGGAGAGATGACTTGATGACTTATCTTCAAAATTTGGTCGGAAGAAAGTATGCCCGATGAACCTTGGTATAGTGTACCCCACCCACAAGAAAGGAGATGCTCCAAACAAAATCCTGTCATCTTTACTGTGTGATCGCTTAAAACCATTTGTCAACGATCTGATCGGCCCCTATCAGTGTGGTTTTAGGCCCGGCAAATCAACCGTCGACCAAATGTTCACACTCCGACAGATTTTGGAAAAAACCCCAGGAGTTTCAAATCGATACAAACCATCTCTTCATCGATTTCAGAGTCGCGTATGATAGGGTAAACAGAGACGAGCTGTTCAGAGCCATGTCGCATCTCAGCATCCCTGCTAAGTTCGTACGCTTGGCAGGATGACGATGGAGAAATCTCGCTGCTCCGTTAAAGTCGGTAAGAACACCACCGAACCCTTTGATGTCGAGAAAGGTTTGAGGCAAGGCGATGCATTATCATGCAATCTCTTTAACATCGTACTTGAAGCAATTGTACGCAACTCGAAAGTCAACAACCGAGGTACAATTTTTCAAAAGTCCGTTCAGCTACTTGCTTATGCAGATGATATTGACATCATGGGAAGAACGAAGCGAGTTGTTACCGGCGCGTCTGCAAGTATTGAATCGGAGGTGCCGAAAGTAGGTTTGGCTGTTAATGAGGTCAAGACGAAGTATATTCTATCATCGAGAAAGGAATCTCAACATCGTCGACTAGGGCAAAACGTCACGATGGTTAGGTACAACTTCGAAGTTGTCAAGGACTTTGTCTACCTGGGCTCCACTATTACATCGCAAAATGACATCAGTGCAGAAATCAAACGAAGAATTACTCTGGCCAATCGCTGTTTCTTCGGGCTAAGAAGGCATTTGAGTAGTAAAGCTCTCTCTCAAAGAACCAAGGGGACTTTATATAAGACCCTTATCATCCCGGTCCTTCTGTATGGGGCAGAAGCATGGAATCTGTCAAAAACGGATGAGAATCTACTTGGGTGCTTTGAAAGGAAAATTCTTTGGGTGATCTTCGGTCTAGTCTGTATCGATGGAGTATGGAGGAGAAGAATTAATAATGAGGTCTACGGGTTATACAGCGACGTTGACCTGGTCAAAAAGCTGAAAATACAGCGGCTGAGATGGCTGGGACACGTGGAGCTTATGGACACCTACGCACCAGCCCGACGAGTCTTCGAATCCACCCCTGATGGTCTGCGCAGGAGAGGAAGACCCCACCTAAGGTGGCGCACACAAGTGGAGAGCGACCTCAACCAACTTGGGGTGCGTAACTGGAGGCAGTTAGCTAGGGACCGAGCTGGCTGGAGGGGCTTGTTGGTTGAGGCCGTAGTCCATCCTGGGCTGTGAGCGCCATCTAAAGTAAAGTAAAGTAAAGTAAGATCATATTTAGTAACGAATAAAGATGGCGTTCTTTTTTTTCATCTCAAACTCTCAACGAAGGTTTCTTAACTAATTTAAATAACACATATTATGCTTCTCAACATTTTTCATTTATAAATGAAATAACAGACTATATCGACAGAAGGAAACAGCTATATTTTTTCGCTCAGATAGATTAAAAAAAAAACACTGAATCGACTCGAGAAAGGAGAATTGTTGATGTTCAAAACATAAAACACAGATTAATAAAGCTTATAACTTCAAAGGACATTTATTTAACACTTAGATTAATTAATAAAAATATTAGATTGTATAAAAAGATACAAATAGAAAAAAAAAAACTTAGAACAGTTATGATGAAATGAATAATTAAAAATTTTGTATCGGTTCCGTACTTAATAAAACATTCACAATTTTACTGTGGGAAAAATGATTTAAAATTAAACACTTTTATTGCTCCGTTTCACGGAAAACTCGAATTACATTTACTTTCTCGGCAAAGTACCAAACTAGTATTGTTTTTTGTACACATTTGTATCGCTGTAAACTTACAACAATAAGAATTCATCCCGAAATCAATATCATTGATTGTTCTTAAAATATTCGAGGCGGAAAACTTTTTTCTTTATTTTGAAAAAAAAAATATTTTAAAAAAATATCGTGAATTAATCAAATAATAGGTTTAGCTTAAATAATACTTTTTATAGAACATAATATACACTGGGTTGAGGAACAAAAACCAAATAATTTATATTCAAAACAAAATATCCCTATCAAATGAATAATTGATTTTAGTATCAGCATTTTGAGATGACTTCAAATCAATTTGTTTTCTTTTGCGTTTCTTTTTTGGATTTGGATGAGGCAATGCGTACATCAATTTCTTCCAAAACCAGCTGTCATCGCATTTGAGATAAGTGTACATTTTAATATATTTTCGCAAATCAAAGTCCAAACATTCAATGTCAGTAATATCTTCAAGTAGGATAACAATAACTCGAATACGTGCATCATTAATCGTTGCATTATGGGCTGTTCTGAATTCCAAACGGGTCCATTTTGACTTCAAGAAATTCTGCGACATCACAATTATTGTTCGTCTAGATCGTTCTACCGATTCTTCAATTTGATTTGGAATATAACCACCGACAACCCAGTCTCGATCGTGCAGACAAAGCTTATAGGGTCTTGGAGCTCCTTCCAATTTCGCAACTAACTTCGCAACGAATTCTTCATCTAAACTAGAGTACGAGATAAATGCATCGTATTGTTTGTCCTTGTCTAGCTCTTCCTCTGTGACACAGCACAGACAAATACCATGAGCAAACATCCAAATCAAAATACTTTCCTTGTTTTTATAATACAGAATTGGTAGAAGACAGGGCAAACAAGAAATAAATGTTGTTATCATAATTATAATAATTATAATAATTCCCACAATTATTGCAATTACACCATGACCTACTATTTTTGTAACCACCTCTATTAAGGTGTTGTCGTCGGCGTCGTTCTGGTCATTTGAACAGATTGCAGAATGATTTAGTTCTCGCAATAATGTACCGTCCAGGCATTTATCCATGTCTGAATTAGGAGTCGTTTTTAAAATAAATTGTACTAGATTTTTTGATGAGCAATCACATATCCATTGATTTTGAATTAGAGAAATGAATTTCAATGTCTGACTCTCCTCCAATACACTTAATACTTCTGGGTCAAGTTCCTGTAGTTGGTTGGAAGAAAGGTCCAAGAAGGTTAGGTTCTCAGGGATATCTCTAATTGAAATATTGGTTATACTGTTGTTAGCTGCAACGAGTTTCGTAATCCTATTATATCCTGACCCTGACTTGCGATGTTTCAAGCTCGTCAGCTGGTTGTTTGCAATATACAATTCGATGCCATTTTGAAAAGCCATTTCTATCTTAGGCAACTTAGGAACTTTAAGTAATTTGACATCTGGTCTTGAACAATTTACTATTAAAGTTAAATTGAATGGACGAATAAAACATCGGCATTTGTCTGGACATGTTGAATTATCCATTGGACACAATAATTCGTCCAGCGGGAGACCTCTGACAGGGTGACCCTTTTTCAATTCATCTAGGAATAAGCACTGTAGGTTTTTAAAAATACTTGACTGGTTGCTTTCTTGTTTTAAGACCATGCTATTGCAATCACAATAAAGTGAATTATTACCAAATACAATCCAATTTCGCTTAAGAGATTGCTTATTCAAGACTTTTATCATCCAAACACTATTTTGGGTAAAAATTGAATTAGTTGATTCGAATTGGATAGAAGAGAGATCCCATTGATCAAGTGATGTGATATTGTTGAGGCTTAGATCGATGGTAATCGTAGGAGATGATAACTGCTGAATCCCCCTAAAGTTACTATTTCCAATCGAGTTATTTCTTAACATAAGCTTTTCAAGTGTTTTAACAGCAATACTTAACGGCTCTGTTCTTTCAAGTTGATTATGATTCATATCAATTATTTTTAGGCTTCGTGTATACGCAAAAGCATTTGAGTTCACATGGCAAAGGCGATTGTTATCCAGGTATATTTCTCTCAACTGAAGAAGATTGTAAAACATCAACCTTAAAGAGATTTAGATTTTAATATTTTAGTCAATTGGGATTTTTAAGCTTACTTACGGTGACAAAGTCTTCAAGTAATTGTATGAGAGCCGAAGTCTTCTTAAATATTTGTTAGATTTGAAAGCATAGTTTGCGATTTCGGTCAATTTATTCTTAGATAAATCCAAGTCAGTAAGATTTGTCTGATTCGAAAATATGAATTCAGGAAGCTGTTCAATATGAGTGCCTGATATTTTTATATTTTCAATTTTCATTGAGTTGAAAAAAATATCTGAAGAAATTTTCTCCAACGGAAGATCCAAAATAACTTTTTTTAATATTGTTAAATTTGTCAGAAAACTCTGTGGTAATTCAGTTATGGTGCTGTTGAAAAGGCTAAATACCACAATTTGTTCATTATTCAATAATAATTGAGATGATTGCATTTGTTTTAATGTAATATTATTCAAATACAACTCAATGCCAGGTAAATTGAAAGTGAAAGGACTTGGAATATTATTTCCCTTAGAACAGTTCAAAATAAGAAACTTATCATCCAATCTTATTTCATAGGAGCAATTACTATTTAAAGTTTGATTCACAAGTTTATCTTGATTTGAATTTGAATTTAAGTTAAACGAAAAGTTTCTGGCCAATTGGAGGCTCACCAGGTTTCGGAGTCTTATGTTCCTGAAAAAAAAAAAAATAAATATAAGTTATTCTTAAGAAATAGAAGCACGAAAAATATTATGTTAAATAATAGGCTAAACAGGACACTTAGGGCCGTTTTTTCAGTGCAAGAGCATCCTAGTCTTGAAGTTAAACCTGAGTTAACTCCAGAAACGAGTTTTCAGTCAGTTGAAATCCTAAGTTAACTCGGAGTTAACTCACCTCCTTATGTGAGTTTACTCCGGGGCCAAATTTAGTACTTTTTAGCTGCGGCACCATCTTGATTTCGATAATGAAAGTTACTTTTGGTGCAATTCCGTCATGTCACCATCTCTAGATATTTGACAACTAAAAGATAAAGTTAATCCTCAACCAAAAATTGTTTCTAAGTTAACCCAAGGTTAATCTATTTTCAGGATCAGATAACTCTGATTTAGCTCAAAGTTAACCCTAAACTGAAAAACTGGCCCTTAGGAACTAAGACATTCATGGGGTTTTGTTGACACTATTTAAAGGCTAGTTTTTTTTTTGGAGCAAAATGACCGTTTTTAGTTTTTTACATACAAGCAGAACCAAGTGGCCTTTTCAGTGGGTTAAGAAATAATGTGATCAATATAATGTAGTCTCGGCCTTTAAAACTACGTAGTGCATTAGGTTAAAAATAACAAAGTCACTTTAATTAATTGAAATTGTTTAACATAAACTACATGGTAAATTAAATTAAACGAAACAGTTCATTATATTAACCGAAAAACATTACACTTTATTTTTCACTTAAACCGTATCAGAAGTTAAATTATTTAATATTTCTGTTAATCTAGTTTACTAGTTTTAGTTGCGATCATTACCAAAAGACCTGGACAAACAAAATTACAACAATAAAAAACGGTTTAAATGTTTTTGTAACTTGAATGAAGAATGTTTGAAACTTTTTTTTTTGGCAGGGGAAAAGTAGGTTATTTATCAAAAAAATATATTATAGAATCGATTGGGTGAAATTAGCCCCTCCAGTTTTTGAAATTGGTATTTTTAAAAGTTATTTATTTAGCAAAATATTTATTCGAAATTCGGTCTTAAAACCCCAAAAAAAACGTTTTCGACCTAGTCCCCATTTGTTCTAGTTCTTCTAAACATTTTTCCAAATTTTTGGACCTCAGTGTTTAAAAATTTAAAAGTTATCAGCAAAATTTGAAAAAAAATTGTAGCCCCCCTTTTTTGAAACTCTTATGTTTTATTTTTTTTTTTTTTGGTTTTAAACATTTTTCTAAATATTGTTCCAATAAATTAAAGTTGTAGAATTAGTATTTAAAAAGATTTAGACCTTTAATTTGTTTTTTTTTTTTTTAAATACTTTGCAATATGTGTTGAGAAACTATGGTGTCCTTTTATAAACTAAATCAGCCTTAAATCTTAACATGAGATCTACAAGAAACATTTTTACTTCGAGTTTTTGAAATTTGAATTAACTCTATTGACCCCCTTTTACAAAATTATAAAGTTTATTCCAAGTAGAACTATGTTTCTTTTTAGCATAAGCATTAGCGTCGCGCTTATTTTTGAAATTTTTGAGATTCTTTCGTCCCCCTAAAAGTGATCAAGATAGTTAAAAAAAAATGTTGTGTGCATTTTTTTTTAATCGGTCAACGTAAACACGTGCCGACAAGCACTTGAAATTTTCCATACAAAATACATGGGGATTTCTTAGTCTTTTACTCAAAATTTAGATAAATGTATAAAAGTGGATGGCAAATCCTTAAACTTGGTAATCTTAAAATTTCAAAAAAACACCACCACGCCCCCCCCCCCAAACAAATTTAGGAAAACCTTTTAAAAAATCACCTTAATACATAAAAATTGTTCAAAAATTTCATTTTAAATATCTGTAATTAAAGAATTTATAGCTTAAAAACACTATTTACGTTATTAAATGAGAATCGTAATTCTGTTCTACGATTATAAATTTTTTGTCTGTCCTATCTTTAAAGTTAAGGTCTTTTATTAAAATATTTTTGAATTATTAAGAATTACCAAAATATTTCCATCTATCGGGTTTTTCAATAAGAGCGCTACAAAAGTTTTTTTTTTAAATAAAACAAAAACGGTTTTGGATATCAATGAAATTCCTTATTCCTGTGAAAGTACGTTCAATGCCATTATGCATGGAACGAGATTTCTTTTGCATGGCCACCATGGGCACGCTTGCAGAAGTCAAGACGCTGAACACAATTTTCGACGGTTTTCAAGCATAAATCGGCCGATACTGCTGCAATTTCACGTCCGATATTCGTACGAAGTTCATCAATCGTCGCTAGCTTGTTGGCATAGACCATAGACTTGACGTAGCTCCACAGGAAATAGTCTTACGGCGTCAAATCGCATGACGGAGGCGGCCAAGCGACTGGACCATTTCGTGAGATAACACGTTCTCCAAACTTGTTTTCCAATAAATTGATTGTGACATTCGCTATGTGGCTTGTGGCGCCGTCCTGTTGAAACCACATGTCCTCCAAGTCTATATCATCCAATTGGGGCCAAAAATATTCGGTTATCATTGAACGGTAGCGATCCCCATTCACAGTAACGTGCCGGTCTTGATAATCACGGAAGAAGTACGGCTCAATGACGCCGCCGGCCCATAAACCACACCAAACCGTTATTTTTTGGGATGCAATAATGACTCATGGAGTACGTGTGGATTGTTGCCTGACTAATACCGCATATTTTGTTTATTGACGAAGCCATTCAGCCAGAAATGAGCCTCATCGCTGAAGATGATTTTTCGATGAAAATCCGAATCATTTTCAAGTTGCGCAGCCAAATTCACGAACTTACGACGCTTTTAGTGGTCAAGCGGCTTCAGTTCTTGCGTCAATTTAATCTTGTAAGGATGTAGGCCAAGATCTTTTTGCAAAATTCACCACAACGACGTCACAGAGATGCCCAACGCTTGAGAACGACGTGTGAGAGACACATTTGGGCTTTCTGCAACTGAAGCCTCAGCGTCAGCGGCAGCAATATTCTCGACACTACGGGTACTTCTTTGTCTCACTGGCACGGGAACATTTTGTACTGTGCCTATGGATTCAAATTTTTCCACTAGTCGCTCAATTGTTGATCTGCTAGGACGATTATGATGACCCTAAATTGGACGTAGCGCTCTTAACGTTGAGGTCACTGACTCCGAATTTCGGTAGTAAATTTTAATAATTTCGACTCGTTGTTGGCTCGTATATCTTTCCATCATAAAATGGCAAACCTTACTGAAGAGAAATGTTAAAAGAGCGGCAAGAAATATGGCATCGGTTGCTGTCCCTGTCGCTCTACGAGACTTCCAGCAAACGATACTCCTCCTGGTAGAATTGCGCAAATATCATCGATGAATAAAGCAAATAAAATCGGGCTTAAAATGCATCCTTGTGGGACTCCTGCAGATGTTTCAAACCAATCGGACAATTTTCCTCCATCCCATACGGTTGCTCTAGATGACGATAGAAAATTTCGATAGAGTTCAAGAAATTTTCTAGAAACTCCAAGCAAAGCTAATTTATATATACATACATATATGGTCTGTTGCTGAAAAGCCTGAACGAAAACCCACTTGAAATATATTGAGACGATTATTAACTTCTACCCAATTTGAAATTCTGTCGTAGAGAATCGAAGCAAATATTTTTCTTAGTGATGTGAGGATAGAAATCCCTCTATAGTTATCAGGACAGCTAGAGTCTCCTTTCTTAGAAGTCGCAAAAATGAGTGATTTAGTGAAACTAGAAGAAATACAGTTAGTATTGTGAAAACCTTTTGAAGAACTCCACAATGTAATTTTTGAGTTGATCAGTTCCATTTTTATAAAATTCCATTGGAATGTCATCACTTCCTGAGGCTTTGTTATTCTTAATTTTTAAATGTAGCTTCAAGTTCACTCAGTGATATAACGGAGTCCAATTCCGGAACACAAATGTCCTGCATTGCGTAGCTAAGGCTTTGAAGATTCTCCTCCGCTGACAGTAACGTTTTAAATTGAGTCGCTAAAGCCTCGGCTTCGGGAGAAGTCCTTGCACTACGATGTTGTCCACCCAATTCCCGTACACTGCTCCAGAATTCCTTAAGTTCTTACAATCCAGTAGTTTAACAGTTGAGTTTTTAAGATTTAGCACTTTTTCGTGGCACATAGTTTCTGTTTGCTTTGACATACAATTCTTTGAAAGTTATGGAGTAGTCGATCGGAATAGCTTCAAGTATTTGAAGGAAAGTTTGCGAAGATTGATACTATCCATATCAAACCATTTGTTTTTAGGTGAGAACGAGATTCTGCTGTTCGTCGACTGTCCTGAGGCATAAATAACTCTTGTGATGCTTTCTTCAATTTGTTCAACATTGCATGATGATTGCAGCGGAAGTAGATTACAATGGTGATATAACAGTGTTTTGTATTGATTAGTTTTGTTTTCAGACCACTTTAACCTACGGACATTTCCAGAGCTCCTTTGCTGAACTTCCGCAACAAAGTGAGCTTTTACTAAAATAGGCAAGTGCGCAGAAAAACTAGCTATGAGCAACTGTAAATCCTCTACTGAGTTAAACCATTCCCCAGTAATTGAACAAATGTCGATGACAGATTAACCCTGACCAGAAATGAATGTTAGCTCTCCTTTCTTGTCGCCTTTAGTGACTCCATTCAGTACAAACAGCCCGAAGTCTTCAAAAAATTACGTCAGTGTTCTACCATTTCTGTTAGTTGTTTGATCTTTAGAAGTTCTTATTTCTTCAAAAAGTATCTGATCGTAAACTGTGGGCAGAAGAGTTTTGATAATTGCCGATTCTCGCGTTAAGATCACTAATAACCATTACATTTTTCAAAAAAGAATTTTTCATAAAATTTGATAGATTGTCGAAGTCATTCTGCCAGTTATTGCAGTTAAGATACACCGGAATAATATAAAAATTTGAATTATCACAACAGATTTGTACAACCAACCTATTATAGGGGCAATTTTTAAAAAAAACATGGACAAACAAAATTATTTAAAATAAAATAATGTGTAATAGTTTTTTAAAGCCAATATTTCATTCCTTTGTTTGTTTTTTTAATTTCAGCTATTTAAAAAAATAGTTTTTTTTCGAAATCAAATTTTAAAGTGAATATTTTTGAATAAAAATGTGATTTTTTTACTAAAGTTTTTTTAATGATGCGTAATTAAGGTACACTGTTTTTTTTTTAAATGCTTAAACAAAAGATATTTTATCCTATTGCTTGTTTGGTTGTTTATGACGTCAAACAACTATCATTCATAATTAAACCCTTTTTCCGGGTTTCTTGGAAAAAAGACTCTACCCGCTTTTTTTTTAATTTTTCAAAATTTAAAAAAGATTTTTGCATTTAGTTTTCAATATTACACTAAAATAGTGGTACTTAGTTACGCAAAATTTTGTAAAAAAAAAATCAACTTTAATTAAAAAAATCGCATTTTCATTCAAATATTTAAAATTTTATTTCTCAAAAACTACTCTCTTAAACAACGTGATTTACGAAAAAACAAATAAAAAAATGGAATATTGACTTAATGAAATATTGGAATGGAATATTGACTTAAATTATAACAAAATATTGAATGTGATTTCGTTGAGTTTAAATAATCGCGAATTTAACAGTCATAATCATCTTTTAAAGATAATTACGTGTGAAGAAACTGGCCCTAAAACTGCCTTTAATTCAAAAAATATAAGAACAAAAATCATAAGGTTTTATTCTTACGAAGTAAAAATAATAAAGAAAAAACAAGACTGATTTATTTCAATACTCAAGTAAAAAATGTCCTATTTATAAAACTTGTCAAATATCACTTGATTTTTTTAAACTATTCTGTTAAACTTAACTACTGAAAATGATAAAAATTTCCGTTGTTGATATCTAAATTCCTGTGTGCATTTTTTGAAGCCTTAATTAATGTCCCTCTTAGGGGCCTTTTTTAACTGGAGCCGTAAGAAATACAAAATAATGCCTATTTATAATATTCCATAAATTCAAAACAAAATCGTCAACTTAAAAGGTTAGGTAGGTACTCTAAAATATACTTACACTGGAAATCTCAGTATTCTATTGTCCGATAAATCCAGATGTTTAAGTTTTAAGTTGTATTTCAATAATCCGACATCAAATGTTCTTATCTTGTTTTCAGAAAGATCCAAATAAAGAAGCTCCTTCTGGTCCGAAAACTGTTCTAAAGGGATCTCACTCAAATTATTTCTCTTAAGATCAATAGAGATTATATTTTTTGAACTGGAAAATATATTAGCTGGAATGGTTTCCATTTGACAATTTATCATTACAATCTTCAGGTGCGTCAAATTGTGAAGAGTTGGCAATGCGTTCAACGCAATCTGGCTTTGGATGAGGCGAAATTCTTGAATGTCCCTGGTTTTATTGAAGAGATTCCTTGGTAACTTTGTAAAGCAAGTTTCATTAAATGTTATATTTTTCAAATTGGTAAGATTTGAAAAAATATCCGACGGAAGAGATGAAATGTTGATATTGTGAAGACTTAACGAAGTAAGCTTTTTCTGATGAGCGAAGTTCCTTCCGTGCACTTCTATAAGATTAGTTGTATTTATAAGCATGTCTTCAAGATTTTCCAATGGAGCAAGTAAACTATGTAGTTGTGTTAAATTAACCGAAAGTGCCGAAGAGATTGATAATTTTCTTATCTTTTTCATGCCAAAAAATAAATCTGGAGGCAGGGTTGAAATATTTTGAATGTCAAATGATAAATTATCTATAAATGAATCCAGTTTTTCAAGACTTTCACGGGATAGAAAACTATCAGTATGTTTATTTTTGAAGAAAATCCCTTTTATGTCAGATAATTTGAGAGAATTTTTCAGCAAGTTCTTGATGTCTGTACTTTCTATAAATCGACAAGAATTAAAAATCACGTAGTCTGCTTTTTTTGGAAAGTCGTTTAGTAGTGGTAAACTAATGTTTAACGGATTTTCGTTAAAACAAAAAAACTGCACTTCTTTCATCCAAGAACTTTTCATTCCATTGTCATTATTCAATATAAATTTGACTATAATGTCCGTTCTGCTTGGCAGGTAACAATCAAATACATATTTGTCATACTCTTCGCAAAACAACTGGTTTCTCAAGTTATCATGAATTTCATGTCCTTTGTCGTAATTATATTTGTTGGAAGAAAGATTGTCGGTTAGAGCTGATTGATGTATTTTAGCAAGGATACAGTTAATCATCACAAGAAACAACGTGATTGGCAGCAGTGAAATGATGTAGTTACAACAGCTTTGGGTCATAATTTTATCGTTGCCCTAAGAATATAAATAATGATTATAAAAATAATTAAGAATATGAATTTATGCAGGAGAAACAAAAATAATCAAATTATTTCACTTTTCAATTTTTGATAAGGGATACAAGATGGAAATAAAAAAAACTAACATCTAGCATCTGATCAACCAGTTTTAAATACGATTTGTTAACATTTTCAATCTGGAAACTAAAGACTTTTGGTATGTGAATTCTGTAAGGTATAAGTCCAAGAATAGGTAATACTAAAAATATTGTAAAATATTCATACATCAATTCTTTGGTTACAAATTAAAACGAAATGATATTAAAAGACGAAAAACTTGGGCATTGATTTAAGATTTGATTTTCGTGCATGTCAAGAGGACACAAGCATGCATTCACAGGTTTTCTTTTGTTAAACTAACTTCTGTCTACCAACTCCTACTCTCACCTCCCCATGGTTGGCATCGGGTGCCTAGTACCTCAATCGAAGATGGGGTTTTAATCCTTGTGGAAAACTGTTGGTGGCAGCAAATGAAAGAGGGGGGAGGAGTGTTCTCACTAAGGCACTTTTCCTTTCATCAAGGCGACAGCGAAAGAATTCTTCAGATGGAATCAAAGGTAGCGACTACAATTCCAGTCATGTTGAACTACTTAGTGGACTTATAAGTAGTTTATACCGGCTACTACGACTTATTCGGAGCACAGTTGGGTGGTTAATCTGGCTCCCCTTCCTTGGACTCATACTAAGGGTCTGGTCCTCTAGATTTGGGGGTCGTGCCGTCGGGGTGACTTATCCCAGCAACGTAAAGCTATTTAGTTGTGAAGTAACAAAAAGCCTCAGATATGGGAGGATTTACTGTTGACGAACTTAGCAAACGAAATAAGGACAGTGAACTTCGAACTTCGAAAAATGAACGGATCTGCAGGTGGAATTTTCTGTCTCTCTAAAGATCACGTTGCAGCCAAGCATTTAGCAGAGGCCCTAGACTGCTACAAAGCAGATATCACCGCCATCCAAGAAGTGCAATGGGATGGGCTGCGTAAAAGAAAAATGAAAGACTGTAACGTCTACTACGGCGACTGCTACTGGCAGCAAGGGCAGCGTCTTTTTGGATGTGGGTTCTTCGTTAGAGGCTGACTTAGACAAGTAATCTTGAGTTTTAACTACGTGAACAAGTGCCTCACGACAATTCGCATCATGGCTAAATTCGCCAACATCAGCCTCATATGCAACATGCCGCCACAGAGGAGAAAGATGACGACACCAAGGACGAGTTCGATAGGCTTCTGGACAAGACATGCGAGCAATGCCTTAAGCTATGACATTAATATTGTCTTGGGTGATTTCAATGCCAAGCTAGGAAGAGAAAACGTCTTTGGTGGCACAATTGGAAAATATAAATAGCCTGCACGGCACCTCCGATAACGGACTCAGGTTAATCAACTTTGCTGCTGGGCAAAACGTTGTGGTAGATTGCATGCAGTTCCTGCTTCTTGATATACATGAGGTGATATGGCAAATTCCTTAACAATCAACCATCAACCAGATTGTCCATATTGTAATCGACGCTAGGCACTCCTCAAGTATCAAGGATGTCTGAACGTTCCAAGGAGCCGAGCCAACATTGACTTGAACCACTACCTTGTTAAGCCGAGATAATGCTACGGATATCCAGACCAAGGCCAAAACAGAATAATATATTGAGGAAGTTCGACGTCAGACGACTCCAGTCATAAGAAATCGCCAAGTCCTACCTACAATTTATTGGTAGGTATTCAGCCAGCTATATGACAGTATATTGTCAGCCGACAAAAAATTGTCAGCCAACTTCTGACAATAAATTGTAAGAGACTGGTAGATTTTCTACCAATCGTGTACACATGCAAGATGATTGTCAGACATTGTCTGGCCTGACAATATTGTAAGATCTAAATCGAGTAAAATTATTAAGCCACTAACCATGAGGTATATCAAGCTATTACCGAGTTCTTTTTTACAGGAAGCTTTGCTAACTTGAACCCAATTAACCATTGGGTGACAAATTCGAAATTACACAATTAATTAACTACTAATTAGCAGCAAATTTCGATTAGTTAAATTTCCTTTCCTAACTTGACACTTAAGTACTAGGCCCTCTAGAGGTCAATAACTTTTAATTTTTATTTTTTTTTATTGAAAACTAAGTTTATTATTTTATGAGAAGACAATTATTGGGAAAATCAAAAAGATATGTACGAACACTCCACCAAAAATGCAACCTTGCAAGTGCATTTTATAAACAAAGTAATCCCAAAAGTCTTGACAGACCAGTGATTTTGTAATGTTTGGACTAGAAGCTGTGGGTTTGTGTCCTGTCAACAGCTACAACGAAATTCGTAATCGATCATATACGATCCCATCCCGCTCTATAAGGCTAAGTTGTATTCAACTTAAGTGAATTTAAGTTAGTATCAAAACAAAATCAGAAACTACCAGAACCAGAAGTATCACCATAGCCGAAAAGAGCACAGAATAAATCGTCATAAAAATAATCATCTGCTTCCCTGAATTGAGTTTACATTCGTTAAAAAAAAAAAAAACAGGTCCTCCTAATACTGTAAATAAATAAGTATTCAATCTAAGATAAACAAGCAACAAACAAAATTATGGGCTCTGGACCTTTGACACCTCATATATACGTGGGAAATTAAAAACAAGAAAATGCCACCTAATAGGTCAGTAATTGGTCAGATAAGGTCAACTAGTCCTAGAAATTGGTCAGCCCTAGATAACTTGTAATCAAGGTTCAAAGTTTTTCCAGGTCACCCAAGGTTACGCGTGATTTTTAGCACCTCAATACTGGGAAATTTACAGTAAAAGTATACTATTCGAAAAATCTCTAGATCCTGATCAAAGGTCAAATATTTTCAGTAATTGGTATGGCTAGCCACGATACCAAAAAAGTCTCAGTATTGGTATCGGAAACTAAATCGATACCAATGCGATACCAGCTCCAAAGCATCCGAAATGATACCGAGACGATACCAAATGATACCGTACTTTTTGGACCGAAATTTACCGATACTCTCGGTAGTATCGTTTGGTATCGGCGCCGAAAATATAAATTTTTGAATATTATTATTAAGTTATTACAAACAAGCCATTATTGTTATTGGTTTTTTTGGAAAGGGCTCTAACGAATCATATGATATTTTCAGAGCTTTTCCTTTGGGGAGGTTCAGGCAATAATTTAAATTACAACTGCCCACTGCCACGCCCATTTTATTAATGCTTGCTTTCTCTGAAACCACCGATTCGGATGAAATTTTCAGACTGGGTTCTCTTTAGTAAAATCCATAAATGTTTGAATTGTTTGAAATGTGAATTGTTTTTCCGTGAACCTATGACACTGCGTCAAAATTTTTTTTACTTAGACATTGGGAAACAAGCCTTGATAAATTTTTAAGTCAGCAAAAAAAACTTCAGTTAAAAAAATTTTATTAAATACTAAAAATACCAAGCGAGTTCAACTACAAGAACAAGTAGGTACATTACATGGTACCAAGTCGTGCATTTGTGATTGAGACCAGACCAATATCAAACACAACCGAAACCGAGACAAGACTTTGTTAAACAAGACCAAACGAAACGGAGCTATACGAGACCGATACCGAGACGATACTAAAATTTTTCAGTTTTGAGACCATACTTACAAAAATAAGTTAGAAAAAGTGGTTAGAAAAAGACAATGGCTGACCCAATAACTCAAAATAGTTAAATTCTTAGCACGATCTAGAGATTTTTCGGATGGTCCATGTTTTGTAAATGTCCCATAAATGAGATGTAAGCCTTGATTACAAGTTATCTAGGGCTGACCAATATCTAGGAATAGTTGACCTATTTGACAAATTGGATCGCATTTTAACTTTTCAAATTTCCCATACATAAAGTGCCAAAGGTCCATAGTCAATATCATGAACAGAAATTATTAAAATCGGATTAAAAAAAATGTTTAAAAAATAATATGAAACTCACCTTTTATGAACTGAATAAACAGAAATAATTTTTCTACAAACTATGTTGGTATTCTTGTTTTAATGAATAAACTTATATTATTACAGACATAAATTTACAGTTAAATAAACTATTATAATTTCATCCAACGAGGAAAACAAACTGTTCAAGAATAGTTCTAGACAACCTAACTTTTTAATTTGTTTTTTCTTAATGTTATCTTGTTTTCTTTTTTTTTTTGTGACAAAAGATATCGTAAAATTTTTTTAAATTAAAAAAAATTTGCGCTCACAAAAAAATATCAGATAAAACCAAGGTTTGGAAGCAAATACTTCATAGGCTTTGGTCCATTTGTATACGTGCGATAAAAGTCTGATAAAAGGTATGCTTTAGATTCGTACGTTGAAATATTGAATCGTAATTTAAACTAATTTATAAAACCCAAGATCCAACACAATTAAATGTTGAAAATTGCTGAGTGCTGAGGGTAAAATGTTTGTACCTGGACTTTAACAAGGCATAACAACAAACATCTAATTAGCTCAAACCAATGGTTGATGTTAGAAGCTTAGGTTCACCTCATTCTAACTCTAATTCCCACCCCTAAACCATTATCTGAACAATCGACGGTTCTTAGATGATCTTTTTTCAAGAATTTGGAATTGTTTAACCTAGAATGGGAAAAAGAAAATTAACATTGATTAAGTGGCAATTAAAACAAATATATTTACAGTCGACTCCCTCTAAGTCGAAATTTCATGGGATATCAAAATTAGTTCGAGTTAGAGAAAGTTGTTCAAAAATTCGAGTAAGATAGTATGGAGGGGAATACAAAAAAAATGGTTTAGATCTTTTGACTTTGCCATCATTTTCTCGTCATCATCAATATCAGCTTGGTTACCTTCTAGTTCGAACTTTATATAGTTTTTTTTTGTAATTCCGTTTTATTTTTCATTCATCTAACTTATAAATATTATACTTACCTTAGAGCTTGGTTGTAGCCTGGGGTCCCGAACCAGATACGTCTGTCGAGTTCGATCGAAAAACGATTCCAATATATTTTTTTACCATTTCTTATAACTTTCATTATCAGTAAAAAATGGTATTTTGTGGAGAAAAACAAACTCGAGATTTTGATTAAACTTGTTATTATGATGATGGGGAAGACAAATTTAGTATCTGTTGAGCTACAGCCTGAACGGCTGCATCGATTTTCTTCAAACTCAATACATATCGTTTACTTATCATTCTCCCCTATACGTTTCAATAAAAAAATAACGGTAACTTACTTGCCATACAATTTTATTGCAATTTTATATTATATTATCATATTTTTCTCAAAAAACATTTTTGTCGTCAAATTTCTTCAAAACGGTTAAACTGATTTTAAAAATTGTTCTTATACATATAGAAACTCGTAAAATATATTGCTTAAGATTATTCTCTACCAACATTTTCAAAAAATATTTTTTTTTATTTTTAAGAAAATGTTGCAATATTTATTTAGATAATCAAATATACATTTCGAAATAGTTAATTTTTTAGAGCTCAGTACCTAAGAATTTTTTCAGACTCTTTAAAATGGTTTAAGAAAAATTTTAATTTTATGAGAAAATAACGGTACTTTCCATACTAATCTTAAAAAAAAAAGAAATATTTTAGATTTGTATACCAAAGTTTTTACTTAAAAATGTTTTAAGATTTTTATTTTATATTTATTTCATCTTCCAAGAGATAATTAACAAACGCGTACGCAAGGGGGAGGTAGGTAGGGGCACTTTTTATACATTAGGCAATTTATTTTTTTTGTAAGCATTTCAAATCACGATTTCTGTACCAAAACCATTTTTTGAATAAAGTTGCCCCTCCTCTGAAATCCGGAATGAGTTTGATTCCCCTAACCAAAATCCTTCATACACCCTTGGTCACCAGTATAAATTATCAGAGCTGTAAAGTACTTAAGTACATTATTTGGACTTAAGCACTTTGTACTTGAAAAAAACAAGTAGATACAATAGACATCAAATAAAAGTAGGTACTTTCTCAAGTACTTTGTCCCAAGTACATGAAAAACACCAAGTACAAGTATCTTTTCAAATACTTTGTCCCAAGTACATGTACTTGGTACTGTTATACGGCCCGTTACATTTTCAAGTACTTTTTAAGTACAATTCGTTAAGTAGTCTGGTTGAGCTATTTAAAATTACTATTTAATGCGACCATGACGGATGGCGTGATTAAAGCGAGAAGACAGCAAAGCATACAAAACACCAAAAACGACGTGTAAATGTCACGGTGAGACCAAAGCGAGTTCATAATGAGAAAACTGCAACACAGATTTCCGTATAAACAGGCACAGTAAGACCACAGCTAGACGAACATGGCATTAAAAACCAAACTTTTACTTTTGAACCACATTTTAGCTCATTTTAACGTTTTTGAACATTTTTATATAAGAAAAATTAACTTTGGGGAGACTATAGCAAGACCAAAGCAAGATGACTGCAATACATGCTTTATATTAAAACCCACTTGTAAATATCACGGTGAAATTAAAGCGAGACAATCGCGAGAAATCCACGACCCAGATCCCATGTAAACGGGCAAGGTGAGACCACAGCCATGAGCACAATAACCATGACAGTAAATGAGTAAAATGAAGTTATTACTTTTGAACCGCGTTTTTAGATTATTTTAAAATATACAATTATGTTTATAAACATTGGCGAGACCATAACGAGATGATGATAAAACAAACATAATGCCTTAAACCACATGTAAATGTCTCGGTGAGACCGAAGCGAGAAAACCACGACGTAGATCCACGTCTAAATAAGCAGGAAGAGATGACAGAGAAACGACTCGATGGTCACGACACTGAACCGAGTTTTGATGATCACGGCGAGAATTAAGAAGTAAGATGAGGCAGAAACAGCGAGTCAACGCCATCATCAACCTTCATCATTATCTTCGTAAATTGTTATTATTCAATAGCTGAGTGATCTCAACGAATTGAACTTGAAGTTGTCTTGTATTTGAAAAGTACTTGAAAATGTACTGGGCAGTACCAAGTACATGTAGTTGGAAAAAAGTATTTAAAAAATTGCTTGTACTTAGTGCTTTTTAAGTACCAAGTACATTGTACGAGTACTTGTTTTTTTTTCAAGTTCCAAGTACAAGATACTGGGTACTTGACTGGTTCTTGTACTTGAATCTTTACAGGGTTGTTAAATAAACGCTTTCAAACCTGAAATGGAAGCAGGTTATCAGAACCATGAGGAAATGTTATGTACCATCTCTCATCAACCTCATCAACCTTAGTATATAGACAGCGGAGAGGGGTTATGGATGGCCAAAGACAGAAAGATTTAATATTTAGAAAATGTTTTCAGGAGCCCCTGGTACCTATGTACAATAAATACGTTAGACACAAATGTGCACTTTTTCTTCTGAATTCGTTATTTTTTTACAAAATAGCTTACGCCTCATACAACACCCCAATCCTAAAGTTGTTTGCATGAATTATTTAAACTCTATAAACTTAGTCAGAGGGAATAGTTTTTGTTTCAATTTCCAAAAAGCAGTTCGCCATAAAAAGTTCGGGCTATTTAATCGAAATACTAGTAATTATGCTGAAGTGCAATGGATTGTATCGGGTTTTTCAATAAGAGCGCTACAAAAGTTTTTTTAATAAAACAAAAACGGTTTTGGATATCAATGAAATTCTTTATTCCTGTGAAAGTTTGTTTGATGTCATTATGTATGGAACTCGATTTCTTTTGCATGGCCACCACGGGCACCCTAGCAGAAGTCCAGACGCTGAACACAATTTTCGACGGTTTTCAAGCATAAATCGGCCGATACTGCTGCGATTTCACGTTCAATATTCGTACGAAGTTCATCAATCGTCGCTGGCTTGTTGGCATAGACCATAGACTTGACGTAGCTCCACGGGAAATAGTCTAATGGCGTCAAATCACACGACCGAGGCGGCCAAGCGACTGGACCATTTCGTGAGATAACATGCAAACTTGGTTTCCAATAAATTGATTGTGACATTTGGTGTGTGGCTTGTGGTGCCGTCCTGTTGGAACCACATGTCCTCCAAGCCCATATCATCCAACGGTAGCGATCCCAATTCACGGTAACGTGCCGGTCTTGAACATCACGGACTTCTTCCGGCCCAATGACGCCGCCGGCCCATAAAGCACACCAAACCGTAATTTTTTCGGGATGCAATGATGACTCATGGAGTACGTGTGGATTGCTGCCTGACCTCCTGACCAACTCTGCATATTTTGTTTATTGACGAAGCCATTCAGCCAGAAATGAGCCTCATCGCTGAAGATGATTTTTCGATGAAAATCCGAAACATTTTCATGTTGTTGCTCAACCCAATTCACGAACATACGACGCTTCTGGTGGTCAAGTGGCTTCAGTTCTTGCGTCAATTTAATCTTGTAAGGATGAAGGCCAAGATCTTTTCGCAAAATTCGCCACAACGACGTCACAGAGATGTCCAACGCTTGAGAACGACGTGTGAGAGATTTGGGCTTTCTGCAACTGAAGCCTCAGCGGCAGCTGGCACGGGAATATTTTGTACTGTGCCTTTTTCACTAGACGCTCAATTGTTGATCTGCTAGGACGATTATGACGACCATAAATTGGACGTTGCGCTCTTAACGTTGAGGCCACTGACTCCGAATTTCGGTAATAAATTTTAATGATTTCGACTCGTTGTTGGCTCGTATATCTATCCATCATAAAATGGCAAACCTTACTGAAGAGAAATGTCAAAAGAGCGGCAAGAAATATGGCGTCGTTTGCTGTCCCTGTCGCTCTACTTTTGTAGCGTCCCTGTTGAAAAACCCTTTAAAATGGAACTATCATTAAAACACTATGAACATTAAAATCAACACTACACAAAAGGTTATAACAGTTTTGTTCTAATTTAAGTTGAAATTTGAAACAGGTATAAGTAGTTGATGTTGGAAGAGAATACATTTTGCATTTACATACCAAATGTTTGGCATGTTTTTAATTTTGCTTTGTTATTGTTTTGAATTAACGATAATTTTCGATCATATCAAATTGCAATTTTATCTCACATTTTATTATCTCCAAAGTTTATTAATTCGCTAATCATTTTCCCCATTCAATATTTTGCACGGGTAGGCTAATGAATATATCGGAGATAAAGTTTTTTGTTTTTTTGAATATGGCTTGTTTGGGGCATAGGCATACTTAAAAACGAAAATGCTACTAAATTCAACCTTGCAATTCGAAAACTATTGGTATGGGTTTTCTAGCCACTTCTATTCAAAATGTTTGGTATTGGTAAAACTCGTAAGCTCAGCTGAATTTTACAATTTTACGTTTGAAACTTTAAGCTGTAAATTTCGTTTCGGTGAATGATTTAAAATATCTTATACGAAAATTTAAAATGGAAAAGTAAAGAAAAAAAACAACCAAAAACTATCGAATATCAAATTTTTAATAAACTGCGCACAACTCAAGATTTTGATTAAATGTGTCATCTCATAAATAAAAGAGAATATTTGAAAAGTAGGTAAGCCCCGGAACTTAGTTTTTCAGCTGTTTGTAAAAACTTGGCTGAACGGCTGGGCTGATTTTGGTATTGTTAGCTTTTTCTACTAAAATGTTAAAAACAACACAAATTTTTGTAGAAAATTTAATTTTTTAATAAAAAGTTTTAAGTGAAAAGCTGTCAAATTTAGCTTGATTTCCGATTCATTGTACATAAAACATATCGAAAAGTGGAAAGTTTGGCCGATCTCTCAGAAACATAAAGATAAATTAAGAAACATTTAAATGCCTTTTTATCATGCTTATGCCCCGAAATATATGAAATTTTTTTTATTAAAATAATAAGTTTTATCAGCAACCAAAACAAAATATAAACATAGTCATGGTGCCTTCGGCATTTAATAAAATGTGATAAGAAATTTTGCAACAAAATGATAATATTATGTAACACAAGAAAACATTAGAATTATTTAATACGATAAAAACCCTGATAAAAGTCTCCAAATTCAGAAATAAATTAAATGCACGACTAGATCGCACATACTTGCTCTTATGTTCAAGTTGCTTGAAGGTTTAGAACTTTTAAAAAATATGCAAGTAATTTTAGAA
Source organism: Dasysyrphus albostriatus (assembly GCA_946251815.1). Classification (NCBI taxonomy): domain Eukaryota; kingdom Metazoa; phylum Arthropoda; class Insecta; order Diptera; family Syrphidae; genus Dasysyrphus; species Dasysyrphus albostriatus. The sequence continues at coordinate 83,348,300 of OX276335.1, forward strand.
AAAGTAACTATAAGAAAAATCATTTTAATCGTTCTTTGACCCGTTGGATAATTTAGAGCTCAAAACAAAAAATATATCATTTGATTACTTGAAGAAATAAGAATATGTATATGCCAACAAAATCAAACTCTTTGGAGCGGTTTTCTTAAAATTAAATTTTTTAAAATATAAAAATTTAGTAACATTTAATAAAGAAAATGGTATGCCAATTTTGAGTATTTATTAATATACCTACATTCAGTTTATTTAAAATTTATCATTCCATTTTTGATATACTGAATTTTCAAAGAAAAATATTTTTTCAAAATTTGTATATGCAATTTTATTGAAATTTTAAAGGAGCTTTTGCATACAAATTTTGGTTTGGATCAGCTAAGCAGTCAATGAGAAAATCGAGGACCATAATTATCGTTTTATGGCAGGTACCATTAATAACGGTTTTTTTCTTAAAAAAAATTTTACAAAAATTACACTATACCTGCAATAATACACTGATTTTTCTGTCAAAATCGGTGGAGCCGATTTAAAAATAAATAAGCTTTTCCTTAATGGTTGTAAGGCAAGTACCGTTATTTTTGAAGCAAAAAAAATCGATTTTCCCTCCGGAGAATAACAAAAAACTCTTAAGTTCAAAGTTTGAAGAAAATCGCTTTAGTTGATCCAAAAACAGACAGATAGGCACACAGACAGACAGACAGAATTGTGCCCCCATTTTTTTCGTGTTCTCTACCATCGTAATATCATGTTTGATTGTTATCTCGAGTTTTATTTTACACGAATCTAAAACTTGCCCTGTAGTACCTACATACATACAACACAAGTAAAAATGTGACTCCAGCGTACAGTGGTCCGTTTGTTGAATTTTGACGACAAAAATCATTTTATTTTAATAAATTTAAATAAAATTTGGTGCACTTAATGAATTGGCGGTGAAAAATTCAGTGGTACTGCCTATTTTTACTTACTTCAAACAGGGTTTCCCAATGAAGGTCAGAACCTGGTACCAAATTTTAAAACTTTGAATAAAGCACTGTAGAAGTCAGAATTTGAGTCAATTTTATTTTTGAAGTGTCCACATATATGCGCCTGAATGTACTCTTTCATATAAAAATGACTCCAATTCTGATTTGTACAAAATATGGAAACATATGGAAGATGGTCCAAAATGTTGAGAAATGGTCCAAGTGATAAGAACTAATTTTAAATGTTATTGTTGTTATTAAAATTTTTTTGTGCTACGACTTTTACTGACCAAGTCTCCCGTAACCTCTCAGCAGCTCCGCCACCAGCACAAACTGCAGACGACCAGTGAAAACACTGTCAACAAGCCATCAGAATTGCCGCCACTGATGTGCTGGGTTTCACTAGGCGACCACAACGAAACCCCTGGTTCGATGAAGAATGCCGGCTGGCGCATGCAGCCAAGAACGAGGCCTACCAGTCAATGCTGCAAGCTAGAACCAGAGCTGCTGAGAGGGCAGCCCGTGAGCTCTACGGGCAAAAACGAAAGGAGGAAAGCCGACTTCTCAGGAGGAAAAAGAGAGAGCATGCGAAGCGGGCGGTCGAGTCTATTGAGGACTGTAGCGGCAGGGGGGACGTTCGAAAAATCTACCAAAGGGTGAGGTGAAATCTTCCCAGGGTGACAAGGCTAGAGCGGAAGCCTGCTGAAACGAGGGTAAGAATTTGGTGGTAGACACACGGTCGGTGCTGAGGATCTGGAAACAACACTTTTCTAGACCGCTAAATGGCGATGATAGCCCAAATTCCGCTGCGAGGCAGAATAATCCATTCAACCTGGACGACGATGGTCAAAATTTCCGTCCACCCGACCTAAATAAAGTGTGGTTAGCGATAGCTAAGCTTAAGGCGTTCAAGGCTCCTGCCAGCCGAGCCATTCAAGCAGGAGGAGATGACTTGGTAAGGAGTATACACCAACTTATCTTCAAAATTTTGTTGGAAGAAAGTATGCCCGATGAATGGAACCTCGGTATAGTGTGCCCCATCCACAAGAAATCAGATGCTCTGAATTCTTCCAACTACAGAGGTATAAGTCTCCTCAACGTCACATAAAAAATCCTGTCATCTTTACTGTGTGATCGCTTAAAACCATTTGTCAGCGATCTGATCGGCCCCTATCAGTGTGGTCTTAGGCCTGGCAAATCAACCGTCGATCAAATGTTCACACTCTGACAGATTTTGGAAAAAAACCCAGGAGTTTCAAATCGATACACACCATCTCCTTATCGATTTCAAAGTCGCGTATGATAGCGTAAACAGAGAAGAGCTGTACAGAGCCATGCCGCATCTCGGCATTACTGCGAAACTCGTACGCCTGTGTAGGATAACGATGGAGTAATCTCGCTGCTCCGTCAAAAATGGTAAGAACACCACCGAACCCTTTGATGTCGAGAAAGGTTTGAGGCAAGGCGATGCATTATCATGCAACCTCTTTGACATCGTACTTGAAGCGATTGTACGCAACTCGCAAGTCAACAACAGAGGTACAATTTTTCAAAAGTCCGTTCAGCTACTTGCTAAAACATCATGTTGAGAACGAAGCGAGCTGTTACCGGTGCGTTTGCAAGTATTGAATCGGAGGCGGCGAAAATGGGTTTGGCTGTTAATGAGGACAAGACTCGGAACATCACGATGGATAGGTAAAACTTCGAAGTTGTCAAGGACTTTGTCTACCTGGGCTCCACTATTACATCGCAAAATGACATCAGTGCAGAAATCAAACGAAGAATTACTCTGGCCAATCGCTGTTTCTTCGGGCTAAGAAGGCATTTGAGTAGTAAAGCCCTCTCTCAAAGAACCAAGAAGACTTTATTTAAGACCCTTATCATCCCGGTCCTGCTATATGGGGCAGAAGCATGGACTCTGTCAAAAACGGATTAGAATCTGCTTGGGTGCTATGAAAGGAAAATTCTTCGGGTGATCTTCGGTCCAGTCTGTACAGATGGAGTATGGAGAAGAAGATTTAATATTGAGCTCTATGGGCTATACAGCGAAGTCGACCTGGTGAAACAGCTGAAAATACAGCGGCTGAGATGGCTGCGACACGTGGAGCGTATGGACACCTACGCACCAGCGCGACGAGTCTTCAAATCCACCCCTGATTGTCTGCGCAGCAGAGGAAGACCCCACCTAAGTTGCGCACACAAATGGAGTGCGACCTCAACCAACATGGAGTGCGTAACTGGAGGCAGTAGCTAGGGACCGAGCTGGATGGAGGGGCTTGTTGGTTGATGCCGTAGTCCATCCTGGAATGTGAGTGCCATCTAAAGTAAAGATGGACCAAAGAGAGCGTTCACGAGAGAGAACTTCTGAATGGATTACATTTTCAAGTTACTATAGTGAAAAACATAAAGCAAGGTTTATTTCAATAACCCAGATACAAGTTTTAACTCTGACTTGCAGACGGCTATGTACCATTGTGAGGGAACTGTCAGCAGTGCACTGCAGTGTTAAAAGAAGAAACAAGCTTTGCATGAAAAATGAGTAAGCTTAATGAAAAATGAAAAGAGATGGGTATATAGCACTATTTTTGCACAAACCCACATTGTTTTATTTTCACGAGGTGAACCTTATGGGTTATGAGCGATGATAAAATTCGGCTTTTATTCGATAATCTCTAGATGTAAGGCGAGGTGAAAGTGCAATGTTAGTCAAAGGAAAAACTGCGTTACCGGAACGAATTTCATACTCGTGTTATAGACAGTTTGTACAAAAACTCCATTTTTTCGCTTAAACTACATTTTTACATAACACTTATCTGAGATTTAATATGATTCACCTCAAATCTTCTTCAAATCTCGAAAAATTTCCATACTAATATTTCTTAAGCCTTGAGATTTAGAAATTAATATTCTTAAATCTTCCTTGAACAAATTGTTTTTCAAATCAAACTTACCTTTTCTTATATGGCACTGAAGGATTCATTCATGGCTGAATTCCGTCCTTCACACATGTAACATTTTATCCCTTTTCCACTTCATAAGAAAAAATGAAACACCATTTGCATTTTAAAGATGCTGTCAAAATAAAACTTCTTTAAATCTTTTTGTGTGGTGGAAACACCAAATACATTTGTTTAATCTGAGCTGAGATAAACGTTAGGTGGAAACATATCATAAAACGAAATCGCTTTTTTTTCGTACCAGCAACAGTGACAGCCATTGTTTTTAAACCAAATGTATTTCAATCGTTCAGCACAGATTAACCAGCAATGTCAACAGTGTCATAAGACCAAAGTCCTAAACTTGTTGTTGCTGCTTGCTGGTGCATTGCTGACTCATCCACAACAATATTCAAGGGCATCACCACAGTGGAGAAAATAAAATACCTTGGATATAGAATTTGTTCACTTTGTTTTTTACTTTCCATTCTATGTCATATGTAAAATAGCTGAAATAATGGTGCTGTTGGCAATAATTGCCAACATAATATAATTATTATGTTTGAAAGATATGCTGACCAGCATGCTGTTATCTATAGACTGTGCTGGTGCTGGTTTAATCAATCTAGGCATTGGCTACATCATAAGCTAAGCCTGCACATTTCCTTCTTAATACAGGCCGATGCAAGGATTACAAGATTTTACTGTGCTAGATATCTGTAATCGAAGTTCAGTCATAAAATTTACGAGGCCGATACTTCAGTTGGGTATCCTATTTTCAACCATAATTGAAACAAACTAAGATCCCTTTGGTAGTGAATAATGTTTCGTTAATAAGTCGTTAACTAGTTGTGACAGTTTCAAATTTGTCGTTCAATGTTTTCTATGTTCTTTTTTTGTTGGGTTCTTTGCTAACTTGACATTACTCAAAAATCGATAAGAACTTCTTATAATTAATATTTTATAGCCTTATTATTTGTGGCTATTTTCTTGCGAAAAAAATTTAATTTAACATGCAATGTTTTCTATGTTTTTCATTATAGTAACTTTGCATCACATAAGCATAGCACTACCTGAAGGTCAAAACTCAATTATTTACTGCTTGTTAGAACTTAACTAGATGTTATAGTTTCCAATTTCTTATTCTATGTTTTCTATGTTTTTTTTAAGTAATAACTTCAAAAACTTATTAATATTTTATTGCTTGATAATTCACCCTTTACAAGTGGTTAACTAGCTGTGGTAAATTTAATGTGTTTTATGTGTTTTTTCCGATGAAATGCTAACTTGATGCCAAGGTTGCAAAGGACCCAAAAAGACATAGAAAACATTACACGATTGAATTTAATTTTCAACAACTAATTAGAAACAAATCATTAGGTTCGATGAAGTTTACCTAGGGTTAACCCAGGCTTTCTTGATAACCACAAGAATTGTCAAAAAAAAACCTGGGTTTTCGGTTCTCAAAAAAACACTAAACGGCCCTTAACTGTGTGGTTTAGATACGCAAGAAACGAAATTTAATTTGAAAATGAAAAAAGAAAGCCCAGTTCCCATATCCTATTTTTTTTTTATTATTCAATTAAATTTGTTATTTCTTGAATTTCCATTTCAAAACGAAAGAATTACCTGCGCATGTGAATCCACAAGAAAAAATTGCTCCAGAGCTCCTGTCACTTTGACATTTTATTTTTAATCGCCCCAAACAAAAAACCTAGTTCTACTTCAGGGCTAGTTTAAGACGACCGTAGTTTTTAAAAAACACAGAATTGGCTCGTCAGGGTAAGTTCAGATTATCAAAAAACGCTTTGGGGCAACCCCAGGGTGACTTCCGGAAGAAACCTATCAAGTCACTATCAGTAGGTATAAGAAGTTTTTACAGCTTTTCGAATTATATTAAGTTAGCAACGCTCCAAAACTGTCACAACTTATTAACGACAAATTATGCCCCTACCCATTCTTCGATTCTTGAGTGTTGCTTTGCTATCATGACACTCATAGAAAACAAATCATCCAAAAATGCATTTAAAACATCGCATGAAAAAATTAAATTTTGTATTACTATTAAACAATAACTAAGTTTATTAATATTGACTTTAAGAAGTTCATAACGCTTTTCGAAAAACGTAGAAAACATAGAACTATAAAAAAACTCACAATTGTTCCAACTATTTAATTGACGACAAATTATCCACCTAGTTATTTGCATACTTGTTATTTAGTTAAAAGGGAGCCAATAAAACATATAAGACATTGAAAAATGAAATTAAATTCTTCACATCTAATTAACAACTTAGTAACGGCAAATTATAAAACCATGAAAAATGAGCTATAAGAAGTTTTAACTGATTTTTGACAAGATATTTTGCTTAAGTAATTAAAGCACCTAAAAAAACAAAGAAAACATTGAACTATTAATTCAAAATCGTCACAAATAATTAATGGCTAGTTAAAGACAAGTTATCCACCTACTCACTTCCATATCCGTGAAAGTTGCTTTGATAACTTGACACTCATGCAGATTTCGGTGATGGGTAAACTTGAGCCATTTGAAGAAGAGCATCTATAATTAGTTGTTGGATCAAATTATATGAGCTTCAAAACCATCCAAAAATCTACCCACGACGATGTTTTTTTGCGTCACTCCTTCGAAAATAATTACATTTTTTTAATCTTTTAGAGCAAAAAGTAAAAGAAAAAATTCCATACAAACTCAAATTCTTTTACTCGTAAATCTCTTCATAAATTTGACTTCAATTAAGAAGAAGGTTCATACCGTGCATGCATCCATATATACCAAATGGACTTCATAACTTTAAGGCTTAAACTGTCTAGAGTCAACTACTATGGCAAATGCCTGAACTCACATATGTAACAACAATAATGTTCGACTAGTGTGATGGCTGTGAACAGTAAGAGGACTCTCAGATGTCTTGCGCCAACTAAATGCAGCCCAAGCTATAAACGAAGGTATATTTTGATATATGTATTTGTACACCCCCTCTTACTTGCTTGCTTGCAGAGGCATCTATTGATGTGAATGCCTTGGGAATTTGAAAATTCCGGGAATATGCAAATATTGCTTTGACTTCATTAGTCAAAGGTGTGACAGGAAGTGGGCTGTCATGCAGCGGTACACACATACACACGCAAGAACAACAAAAACAGCATGACACTCAATTACAACAAACTGTCAGTCGTCCCTTTGACATGCCAACAATGTGTCGACGAATGTGCTCCAGCTTCGGTTGCGTCTCCGGTTGCCCTCATCCCATGCCATCATCGCCTTCTCCAGACACACATGATGCAACTGGAGCAGCAGCAGCAGTACAGGTTGACGAGCATGTTAACACATATGCCACCAATCAGGAAAGTTCGTGAATTTTCATTACCCTTTAGGTCGGTCTACCGCATCATGCTCTGGGCCCTACATATACATAGCTCCATATCTTCTACATGAACCTAGTGTACATGCAGAATTATTGGGTGGCCCCTTCCAAGGACAACAGGAAACAAAAGGACGAAATGTAAGGGGCAGTGTGGTTTTCCAGCATGCTTATGTTTATTTTCGAAACGAAAGTTTTTGGGGGAAACGCTTCGAGGGGTATATTGCCGTGCGGCCGAGCTACCGGGTGACCGATGATGCTGGATTGGAATTCTTGTGATTCTACTTACGACTGTTGGTTTTGCTACCTTTGTTCCTATGGCCATGGGATTAATTAAAGTGCAGGTGACATTTGAAAGGCAAATTTTCGACAGCATATTTTACATCGGAACTGATGGAGGGTTGAATAAATTACAAAAGTGGTTTTATCGAAATAATGAATTGTTGTAATGCGTTGCAATAGAACATATGCTAAACATGACAGAATGTTTTAGTATACTTTATTGGTTACTACGAAATGTTTCAGTTTTGAAACTAAAATTACGATATTAGGTATGCACAGTGCATTTTTTTTTTTTTTTTTGTTATTATGCCAACAACATGAAACACACAGGTTGCTGTTAAAAATAGAATAAAATTAAATGTAAGAAAAATTTAACCTGACCAATGTTTTATCACACGGCTTTGAATTAAAAGCTGACGCGGTGGGAAATGATTTCCTATCACTTCCCACAAAGGCACCAAATATACTTTTATTATTTTTTGTCATTTAATTACTCCAATTTCCATTTTCATACCTTTCCTACAATTCAATTTCCATCCAACTCCCTCAGCAGCGTGAGACCAGACGAAATATGATCTAAATATAACTAAAATTCAAGGTCTTGCCTCACGCGCTGAGAATTCATTACATTTAATACCGTTTTTTGGCTTTGCCTTAAGCAAACCTTTTGGCACATTAATATCATAGTTGTTAGTTGCATTTTAGTCATCACACCTACATGTTCATTGTGTTTTACTTAACAAATAAAAATTTGAAAAAATTAAAAATTTATATCTTAGTTTTATCTTTTATAATTTTTACTATTTGTGCGAACAAATTGGCGACCGTGACAGGACTTTACTAAAAAAGTTTAGTGGCCTGTAAATTAAATAAATCCAAACAAGAAGAATTATACTAAAAAGATAAATAATAAGTTTTGAAAAAGTGTGCGTGTTTATTTGGACTCAAAAATCGTTTAATATATAAAATAAAGTGAAAATGGTTTCTACATTGGAACAACTAACCGACCATCAGGAGGAGGTAGGCACAGCTATCTGCAAGCTTGCCCGCAACTACGGAAAGGATGGACCTGGAAGAAAAACCCTGGAGAATCTCCAACATCGTTGGTCCAGTCTTAACGAGCTATGGGAATTATTCCATAGCACGGACGTCGAAATTAAGACCAAGTATCCTCTAGAAACCGATCATGAATATCATATAAAGGGATATTTCAAAGAGATCAAAGGGGTGTATGAGACAATGAAGGACGACATCGTGAATCGTATTTTGGAAGTACAAAAATCTGATAATGCGGATAGAACTCAAGAAGAGAGGCCGAAAGAGACCACAGCAGTCAAGCCGCCATCAGAGCAGCCAAAGGAGCCTCTCGAAAAGCCCCCAGCAGGGCTCTTAATAATGCCCGCACCAGATACTGCTGAAGATAAAACAAGTAAAAGATTCAGCATTGATATCTTTCCGGGAAACAGTAAATTGACAAGTGAAAGCAAGTTCCGTCTCCTTGGGAAAATTTTCCAAGGATCTCTTAATAACTGTCTGGTGAATTTACGGGAAGCTATTCCTCAGCAATTCCAACAAAAAACAAATACACTCATGCGCAACTGGGAAGAATTAAGAACCGCATATGAACGACTTGGGGACGATGCAACTGCAGCCGACATAGAGCTGTATTTTAAGCTCCAAGAAGAATTAGACGAGAGAATTGCATGGCTACCAAACCGAGTGACACCAAATCAATCAAGTCAAATTAATCAAATCGGAGCAACTACAATTAAGCTCCCAAAAATTGAGATACCAAAATTTGATGGAAGCTATCTTAATTGGCCTCAGTTCTTTGACCTGTATAAACAAATGGTACACAACCAACCAATTGCAGCAGCACAAAAATTATATTTCCTGAAAACCAATGTAACTGGCGATGCACATACTTTAATTCAACATTTTCATGCCACCGATAGCAATTATGAGCTGGCATGGAACACATTAGTGGACAGATTCAACAACAAGAGGCTGTTGTTAACGGCACAGTTGAATAGACTTTTTCAAAATTCCATAGTCGTTGACAATGCTAAAAGTCTCAAAAGACTTCATGACACAACAAAGGAAGTTATGCAAGCTATCCAGAACCTTGGCTACGATACCAGCGGATGGGATCCTGTTGTTGTGCATCTGTTGCTAGACAGAATGGATAAGGACACCCGAATGATGTTCGAAGAATCACTACAGTCACCAAGAAGCAGTCCAACTTTAGCGCAACTACTGGAATTCGTTGAAGCTAGATTCCAAGCCCTAGAAGCCGTTCATCGTGATGATAGGAAGAAAGTGGTAACAACCGCTTCCGAAAATTCAAGGGGAGTTTCTATTTGTAGTTTCTGTAAATCAAATAATCATAAGATTTTTAATTGCAAAAAATTTATTTATCTTTCAGTGGAAGAACGCAATCAGAAGGTGCGAAAGCTTCAACTATGCACCAACTGTTTGCAAGGAGGACATCATTTTTCATCGTGTCAGCAGCTCGGAAAATGTAAAACTTGCAACGGTAGGCATAATACTTTGCTGCACTATCCGTCTAAAAAGGATTCACACATAAAACCATCCGGTAAGTCGTGTGATAATAATATTGGTCGGGTGGGAGAGACTCAGTCAGGGTCATCAATTAGTAATTCATTAGGAGTTGTGTTCAAAGGTCGTGAGGTGTATCTTGCCACTGCAATAGTTAATATTTTATGTTCAAACGGTATGCGAATTCCTTGTCGAGCCATGTTAGATTCAGGGTCGCAAATGAATTTTATAACTTCCTCATTAGCTCAGCAACTGGGAACTAAAAAACAGAGAAGAGACATTCCCATCAGTGGAATTGGAGGAAAAGAAACCCAGTCAAGTTTTATTATTAATGTCTCCATAGAATCTAGAGCATCTGCTTATAAAACAACCTTCGAGGCCAGTATAATGCCAAAAATAAGTGATTATCTAGCAACTGCACCGGTGGACATGCAAACATGGAAATTGCCTTCCAACATTATTCTTGCTGATCCTTACTCAATTGATTCTCGCCGCATAGACTTATTAATCGGTGCAGAAATATTTTTGGAACTTTTCTTGCCAGGAGAGTTCAAAATTTCAGATAATCTTCCTTTATTACGATATACTAAGTTAGGTTGGCTTTTAGCTGGTAGCGTTGTAGATCCTTCTTGCAGTTCATACTGTCATTCAGTCTCAAAACCTAGTCTGAGTTCTTTAGATAAACTAGTCCGATCCTTTTGGGAAAGTGAATCTTTTGAAGGTGAATCAAAAATTTATTCTGAAGAAGAATTCAAGTGTGAAGAATATTTTAACAAGCATGTAAAAACCACAAACCAATGGTCAATATATAGTGCGTCTTCCTTTTAAACAGGAACCAAATAAAATGTTGGGTAATTCTATGGCAATTGCTAAAAGGCGTTTCTATTCATTAGAAAGAAAACTAGAAAATAATACAGAATTAAAAACAAGTTATGGTAACTTCATGGCTGAATACGAACGTCTTGGTCATATGACACCGATTGCTGAGGAAACAATACGAAAGCATCATTATGTCCTTCCACACCATTGTGTACTTAAGCCAGAGAGTTCATCAACAAAACTACGAGTTGTTTTCGATGCTTCGGCAAAAACATCGTCAGGTTTTTCTCTAAATGACACCCTCATGGTCGGTCCGACAGTCCAATCAGACTTATTCTCAATTATTGCTAATTTCAGGCTACACAAATATGTATTTACTGGTGATATAAGTAAAATGTATAGACAAATTCTAGTTCATCCAATAGATAGAGCATATCAGCTCATTTTGTGGAGGGCAGATACTATAAGCCCTTTAAAAACATATCAGTTGAATACAGTCACATATGGAATGGCTCCAGCTTCCTATTTATCCACAAGATGTCTAGTTAAATTAGCAAATGATTTTCAGCATATATATCCTAATGCATCTAAAATAATTACAAAAAATATATATGTGGACGACTGCCTCACTGGGGCAAACACTCTTAGAGAAGCCAAGCAGCTTCTCGATGAAACTATAACATTATTAAGACAAAGAAATTTCGAGTTAACTAAATTTTGTTCAAATGATCCACGTATTCTTGAAAATATTCCGTTCGAAAAGCGAGAAAAAATGTTGACTATATATCAATCCGAAGTAATAAAGACACTTGGTTTAGTTTGGGAGCCAACTCAAGACACCTTCAAATTTTGCTACGATTATAAAGCACCTTCTAATGTTCAAGTAACAAAACGAAGCGTTCTTGCTGATTTGGCTAAATTCTTTGATCCTTTGGGTCTTATTGGGCCAGTGATATTACTGGGAAAAATATTTCTTCAAGAACTTTGGAAAACCAAGATTTCTTGGGATGAAAAATTGCCTCTAGAGCAGGCATCTAAATGGCTAAGCTATTTGTCAGAATTTTCCTCTTTACAGAAAATTAATATACCCCGCTTTGTTTTAATAGATTCAGCAGAAAAATTAGAGCTACATGCATTTTCTGATAGCAGTGAAAGTGCTTTTGGCGCATGCATTTATTTAAAATCTATTGACAATGAAGGGAAAGTTTTTGTTCAATTATTGTGCTCAAAATCGTGTGTAGTTCCCTTGAAAGCAACAAGCATAGCCCGATTAGAACTTCAGGCGGCAGTGTTATTGGTAGATTTGGTTCAAAAAATTCTCCCAATAGTTAGTAGGGCAATTTCATCTATTAATTATTACACTGATTCCACAACAGTCTTAACATGGATAAAAGCACCTTCTTATACCTGGGAGACATATATTGCAAATCGTGTAGGTAAAATTCAATCGAATTCAAACTTGAATCATTGGAACTATGTTAGAGGAGAGTTAAATCCTGCAGATCTCATATCGCGTGGATTAGGGATGCGCGATCTTATAAGATCAACTGTTTGGTTCGATGGTCCAGAGTTCTTAAGACAAAATTGTTTGTATAACATTAAAGTAGATTATTCAATACCAGAACAAATCCCTGGCCGTAGAAAGCTTAAAACGGTATTAAACATGGCCATCCAAGGTGATTTATTTACTTCGGCAAATCATAAAAATTCGTTTTATACGCTGCAAATTTGTGCATATTGTTCTCGATTCTTAACGAGTTTTAAGTCCCGTTGTGAAGACAACAAAAGCATTGGCTCCTTAAATATGGAAGATATCCAAAAGGGCACAATACTGTTGTGGAGAAGCGTTCAAATAAGTGTTTTCCCTGAAGAGTATAAAGCACTTCAAGCAGGAAAACCTCTCCACAATAATTCCAAAATATTATCATTAAGTCCATATTTTGACAAAACAACAATGTTAATACATGTGGGAGGAAGACTTAAAAACGCTGAAATCCCTTCTCAAGCAAAACACTAAATATTACTTCCAAAAAATAATATAGTCACAACATTACTTTTAGATTATTTGCATAAAAAACATCTACACGCCTCCCATAGAACACTTGTATCTATCTCTAGGCAACAATTTTGGATTCTAAGCGTAGGAAGGGAAACACGCAAGGTGCTCTCTAAATGTATCCAATGTTTTCGTGCTAGACCCCGATCTATCGATCAATTAATGGGTAACCTACCCAAAGAAAGAATCATTCCTACTCGGCCATTCCATTTTTCTGGAGTGGATTTCTGTGGTCCAATACGGACACATTACAAAGTTCGAGGAAAAACACCAACAAAGTCTTATCTTGCAGTATTTGTATGCTTCTCCACAAAGGCTGTTCACCTTGAGGTAGTAAGCGACCTTACCACTGAATCGTTTATTAACTGCTTAAAACGATTTGTTGGAAGACGAGGTGTATGCCACACCATATTTTGTGACAATGCCACAAATTTTGTTGGTGCAAGAAATCAATTAAGAGAATTTCAAGATTTCCTTGACTCATCTGAAACGAAATCATCAATCAATTCGAATTGCTTAAAATTGGGAATCAACTGGAAACACATTCCACCTCGCTCTCCCCATTTCGGAGGCCTTTGGGAGGCCGCTGTTAAGGCTGCTAAAACCATGTTAATAAAATACTTAGGAGAAGCTTCTTTAACTTATGAAGAGCTTTCAACAGTCGTTGTTCAAATCGAATCAATCTTAAATTCACGACCACTTACACCAATCTCCTCAGATCCTAATGACTTGCAGGCATTGACTCCAGGTCACTTTCTTATTGGGGCTCCATTAACTGCACTACCTGAACCTAACGTTACTGATCATAAAATCTCAAGATTAGACAAATTTCGTCAGATTCAGCACATTCAACAGCATTTTTGGCAAAGATGGTCAAATGAGTACCTCCACCTTCTTCAACAGAAGTTAAAGTGGAAGGTGCAATCCCAAAATCTAGAACCCGGAGCAATGGTTGTTTTAAAAGATGCACACCAACCTCCAATGAAATGGAAGCTTGGGCGTGTAGTCGAAGTTGTCAAGGGGTCTGATGGGTTAGTGCGAGTGGTACATGTAAGAACGGAAACAGGAACATATCAACGAGCAATTCAAAATCTATGCCCTTTACCACTTGATCATGAAGAAGAACGAGAACAAAGTCCAGAACCCCCAGTAAAAAATGAACCTTCAATGAAATTAAGAAGCGGAAGATTCTTTGGTAATTCAATGACATCGTTATTATGTTTAATGCTGCTATTGCTTCCTTTAGCAGCCTCCTTAGAAAGTGAACCTATAAGGATTACAAAATTTAACAATTCCACAGGCATTTATTTTGAGGATATAGGTAGTGCTAGCACTGTTAACAGCTTTTGGAACATTTAAATCTTTTATAATTTGTCATCGTATTGGTTAGAGTTAGGAGAAGTGAAAACATACCTGAAGAGAATGGATACAATCTGTTTAGATGATTTGAAAACTAATCCGTTTTGTTTGCCTACACTCACCGCACTCAAACATAGAGTAAATGTTATCGATTCGAATAATGATCTCATTCATAACTATCATACATCTTATAGCAAACGGATAAGAATTGCTAGATCTCCTTTCGATTTTATCGGAAATGTAGCACATAGTTTATTTGGAGTATTGGATCAAGATGATGCTAAGGACATACATCATCAAATTTCATTGCTCAACAACACCTTGTACATCTCTTTAAAAAACAAAGCTCAATAGCAGACGCAACAGTAAATCTACTTAATCGAAGCAATCTCCAAATAAGTCAGCAATATCAAGGTTTAAAAACTATCTTCGAAAAATCATTAAACGTCATTGAAACGCATCAAGAAATAATTGATGTTAATCAGCGGTTTTCTGCGTTAACATCGTATTTGATTCTATCAGTTACAAATCTGGAGATGGTGCAAGATACATTACTTGACATTCTCCTTAGCCTTAACAATGCCAAAATGAATCCTCATTTTATTTCGCCTTCCCAATTTACCCAACAACTCCAAATCATTAGGAACAATCTCCCGTCTCATCTTAACATTCCCACAGCATCTATATTAGATATTTTTAAGCTTTCATCTATCAAGGGACGAAGTCTTAATGACTCAATAATATTTGAAATGATGATTCCTTTGGTGGATAACCAAGAATTCCAGCTTTTCAATTTAGTTCCCTTTCCCATATTTCAAAATAATTCAAGTTTCATAATAGAACTATCATCCCAGTATCTGGCAGTCACTCCAACGAGAGAAAGGTATTTTGCATTAACAGAAAACCAATTATTATCTTGTCAGTTGCTTTCAACTAGACATTTTATTTGTAACCAACAATTGCCAACAATGATCCATCAAGGCAGTAATAATTGTGAAGTTTCATTACTGAATCACTTGGAGAATGCTCTAAGTTACTGCTCTCTAAAAAAATGTATTCTTCACGATCAATGGATCAGTCTTAGAGATGCAAATAGCTGGATATTTGCTCTTGAGGACACAGTAACTGGTTTACTAGTTTGTGAAAGAATAACGAAGAGCATAACCATCTTTGGCAGTGGTTTGTTGGAGTTTCTAAGACCATGCACATTAAAACTTCCACATCTAGTTATAAATGGGCGAGTTCTGAGCAATACCACCTTAAAAAATTCATTTATTCCCTTAGTTAAAATTTCAGAGGCAATCAAAACAAAACTATCAAATGAATTAGTCAGTCTCCCTACATCTTCCAGCAATGAGACGAATACAGAAATACAGAATATAAAGAACCAAATAAATGAATTAGCTAAGGATTTAGGCAAGGATATAGGGGTTAATGATATAAATATGCACGACTACCATCACTATGGATTCAGCTTCATCTT
This sequence comes from Dasysyrphus albostriatus, assembly GCA_946251815.1. Taxonomy (NCBI): domain Eukaryota; kingdom Metazoa; phylum Arthropoda; class Insecta; order Diptera; family Syrphidae; genus Dasysyrphus; species Dasysyrphus albostriatus. Next base: position 83,364,142 of record OX276335.1, read on the forward strand.
ATTTATATCAATGATAGCATTCATCATATTTACCTTATTAAAAAAAAGAAGGCCCAAACCTCTTCCTAGGAGGAACGTTCTTCCTAGAGGAAACGCTCCTCGTTTTGAAATAGAAACGCAATTTTAGAATTTCGAGAGATAAGATCCCTCAAAGGGGGGGAGTATGTTAAAAATAGAATAAAATTAAATGTAAGAAAAATTTAACCTGACCAATGTTTTGTCACACGGCTTTGAATTAAAAGCTGACGCGGTGGGAAATGATTTCCTATCACTTCCCACAAAGGCACCAAATAAACTTTTATTATTTTTTGTCAATTTAATTACTCCAATTTCCATTTTCATACCTTTCCTACAATTCAATTTCCATCCAACTCCCTCAGCAGCGTGAGACCAGACGAAATATGATCTAAATATAACTAAAATTCAAGGTCTTGCCTCACGCGCTGAGAATTCATTACATTTAATACCGTTTTTTGGCTTTGCCTTAAGCAAACCTTTTGGCACATTAATATCATAGTTGTTAGTTGCATTTTAGTCATCACACCTACATGTTCATTGTGTTTTACTTAACAAATAAAAATTTGAAAAAATTAAAAATTTATATCTTAGTTTTATCTTTTATAATTTTTACTATTTGTGCGAACACTGATTACGTGATGTAAGATTTAACAGCAACGTATATGTAGGTAAATATAGTTCATAGATACAAATATTTGCTTTTGATCATTAAAAATCATCTTTTGTTTTAGTAAAGAAAGCCTAAGTTAAACGATCTTAACTTTGAACATTGAAAAGTATAGCGGATCGCATTGAACATATTCGAACATATTCCGTCCCGGTTGGCAGTCTAATAGGGGGTGCCATCAGTAACAGCAAAATAAAACTTTAATACATTACACAAAATAAAACAATAAATTTATCTCTCAAATTCCTACCTACATATATATATGAGCGCATGAATTTCGTTTCTGACCTATACCCTAAGAGCAAAAACCAAGCCCCGCACTCAAATACACATTCGCCTAAAACTAAATGAAATTTTTATCTCTCAGGCCCAAAATGCCTATATGAAGGGCAAATCTGTTGAGACGGCGCTCCATCTCTAAAAATTCACTCTGGAAGCATTCCTTGATGTAGAAGGGCCTTCAATAATATTGAAAATTATTCTATTCGACAAACCTTAGACTCCATTAGCATTTATCCGATGCTGTCAAATTGGATTGATTCTATGCTTCAAACAAATTGTATATGCAGAAATGGATTACAAAAATTCAAAACCTAGGACGTATAGGGGTAACGCCACAGCGAGGGGTCTTATCTCCTCTTCTTTGGCTTTTGGTTGTTAATGGGATCTAGGGTGAACTTTATCTAAGCGGTGTTAAAGTCGTAGCGTACGCTGATGACATAGTAATAATGGTCTCAGGTAAATTCGTTCCCACTCTTTGAGAACTTACAAACCACCCTTGATAAGCTCAGTAAATGGGCCGGTAGCTGCGGACTAAATGTCAATCCTCTTAAGACAGAACTCGTTTTGTTTTCGCAAGAGATAGGGTCCCAGCCCCAAAATTATTCATTATTCATGGAATTGGTTGACCAACGCATGTCTGGTTTGGTGGCCAGCCTTGGAAAAGACAACCAATCTTAAAACTATGTCTAAAATTAAGAGATTGGCGTATATTGGCACAACTAGTGCAATGAGGACTACTCTGACTGCAGCCCTAGAAACCCTTCCCTTCACTAGCTCCACTCGATTTATTTACAAAGAAGATGGTGGCCAAAAGTGCTCTACGGCTTACAGAGTGTAAGAACTGCAAACTGGGCCACTAAGACCACAGAACCATAACTAACTTAATTGACCAATACATTAAAACGGTTTATATTTCAAAGTACCTAGATTTTAACCCAGTTCCACTGACAGACTTCCCAACGAGGGATCTCTGGAAGGAAAACCGGGTTCTAAATATAATAATGCATCGGCCTTTACAAACGGTTCCAAAATGGAAGCTCGGTTAGATTCAGGTATCTTCTCAGTTCACCTTAGGAGTTGGAGTGAGCTGTAATAATTCAAACACTTAATCCGTCAAAATTGCAAGTAGGAGAAGCAGCTGAGAGAGAGGTGGTAGGTACCCACGGTGGCCCACTCAAGTAGAAACAATTTTCTTTTTGAAGCAGATCGTTAATCACCTTCTCAACAAGGACGTCGACAACCATCATGAGTAGAAAAAAAAGGACTCCTAAGGAATATTGAACCGAACAAGGTGATAAGTGGTGACCATGGTTCTCCACTGCCATATATATACTCGTAGTAAAAGGTCCTCTTGAAGTGAATAGAGCTCCCAAACTTTTGCAGTGTCTTCCAAGCGGAAGTGCTTGCAGTTTATGAGGCCACAATATCTTTCTACATATGAGCTAATAAATAAAAATATTGACATCTTCATAGACAGCCAGGAGGCAATCAAGGCCATTTCGTCAACCGTCACGAAGTTAAATCTGGTTGTAGTTGCCAAAGCGAATTTAGATCACTCGGCGAGACAAATTCGGTTACCTCTTGGTGAGTCCCGGGACACAATGACATTAACGGCAAATAAATTGGATAAATTGGCCAAAATAGGTTCATCACTTGAACCGAGCCAAATTGTACCCTGATGGGTACTTCTGCCACTGGAACAAACGAAAAACAAAATTTACCAGAGCTTCCTTGAGGCCACCAACTACAGATGGTCAACAATTGACACGACCTCAACTGTCTCTCTTGATTGAAATCCTAACGGGTCACAACTCAATGCGAGAACCAGCTCGTATCACTTTCTGTGTGAATGCTCCAGCTTCGCCAGAACCAGCCCTGGCAGAATATTTTTTCGACGATTTGGGCGACATCTCATTTTTGTTAAAAGGTGGGCTAAAAAGATATATTAGGTAGGATACATTTTTCACTGAACTTATTCATCGATCAAGGCCATGAAAGGCAATTCGACAGTTTTCTCAGCCCTTCAACCGAAAATATTGCTGTATTGAACGGAAGAAGAACTGCGTGCTGTTGCTCCAATGCTAAGCTTTACATTAACAAAACTAACAGACAACAATATCGTACTGGAAATTGGGCGAATACGGCGTCAAATGGTAGCTGAAAAAAAAAATATATTTTAAAGTTGCAGAAATTTTGGAGAGCCTTTGAATTTTAAAGCTTCATTGTTAAGAAGGACTTTTCCTTGCCAAGTCTGTTATTGGCGATGAGAATTTTTTTAACAATTAGCACCTGAGTGGAGTGGTATCGTGTAAATGAACCTTTTTAAAAATAAAATTTAGACTTATCTAAGATCAAAAAAAGTTAACAAATCTGTCTATACTTTTAATTAAAAAGGAACACACGATACAGATTTTAATGATTTAATCGAAACATTCAGTACATTAAAACCTCGAAAGAGCCCTTGAATAAAACCATTGTTCTTGTTTTTTTTTTTTTTTTACATTTTTTTAACAAGTGTTACCTTGCTACCACCTTCGGTGCCACTGCCTTTTAGTTCGCCCCTGAGTGAGTTTCACCATAGTCTATTTAATTAAATTAGCTCAATCAGGTTTGTGAAAATTTATCGATTTTCGAAGGATTTATCAATAATGATTTTTAACGAAAGAATAATACTTCTTTACTTTCATTACTAAAACTTGAACAAGATCACCATATCGCCTTAGCTCAACACACGGTCTTCAAGATGATGAACAGCGTTGCTATTTGTGCAAATTTATCGGCATTTTGCTGATATTGATGCCATGCACAGACTTTTGAAATTCAAAAATGTGCAACGCGTAGATATAGACGAGCCAATATCCAGAAAAAGGGAAAGAACAACTCTAATCCAGCGGATCTCCGGTCGATAAGTCTTCTTCCGAGTATCAGCAAGGTATTCGAAAAAGTTATCAATAGAGCTCTGCCTAAGTGGGCAGAGGACAATATTATCATACCGGATAATCGGTTCGGTTTTAAGACGGAACATGACATCATTCATGCTGCGTCTAAGCGCTTTTCCGATGTCCAATGGAACAAATCTAAGAAGCAGTCCACGAGTGCCTGTCTGGTTGATTTGGAGAAAGTCTTCGACTACGTATGGTTAGAGGGTCTTTATTTAAAGCTAACCAGACTTGGTATTAATATACCACTATTATATATGTATGCTCTTTGATATGCTCAATGGTAGAAAGTTTGTTGTCAAGAGTGGCAATGTGACATTCTTCAACAACCTTTAATACTAGAAATGGTCATCAGCAGGGAGCTGAACTTATTTCGCCGATTCTTTTTATACTTTGCTTACTTGTTATCAAGCTAGCAAAGGACACACCAAAAAATTGAAAGCGGAGCGTGATTAGATTACATTTTTCACAACTAATTAAAGTCTAACTATAGGCAAATTATTTAGCCATAAAACATTAAGTATAAGAAATTTTTACGATTTTTCGTAATTTGTCAAGTTACCAGAGCACCAAAAAAAAACATAGAAAACATTGAACGACAAATTCGAAAATTTTATAATTAATTAACGAGTAATTAAAGGCAAATTATCCACCTACCCATTTTTCGATTTGTCAAAATTGCTTTGCTTACTTGACACTCATAGAAAACAATGACCCAAAAACACATGAAAAACATCGCATGACAAATTTTTTTTCACAACTAAATAAGTATAATTTACGGCAAACTATTAAGTACTAAAATATTTAATCTTAAAAGTTTTTACCACTTTTGAAATAAAACATAGAAAACATAGAACGACTGATTCGAAACTATCACAAATTATAAACGACTAATTAACAACAAATTATGCACCTATCCATTTTTAATCCCTGAGAGTTGCCTTACTAACTTGACACTTATTTTTAAATAACATAGTCTGCCCATAAAAAAGAAACGATGTTATTTTAATTAATTAAATTTATTTATATTTTTATTTACAATGTTTATTTCTAAAGACAGGTATTCTTTTTATAAATCTGCGTTGTTGATTTTTTTTTTTCGTAATTATTGTAGATTTCTGAAAACATTTTAATGGCAGCACTGGTGATGACAGAAACGCTGAGTATAATGAAAGAGACACTGTGCTGTGTTCAAATGATGATAATGTGTGTTGATAGAACGTGTACTGGCATGGTTCATCTTCTAATATGAAGAAGATTTCAAAGAATGAACATAACCTCACCAATAGAACAAATACCATAGTCTGAACGTAATGATGGTAGATACATTAATCTTATAATCTTTTATAAATACAATTTTTCATTTCATTTTCCACCATAATTTTGCTCACTATAGACTTACACAGATTTTTCACAAAAAGTTTCATCAAAATTTTTCCGCGATGATCGATTCTATCAGATGATAACTCAAAAAGCTGTGTTTGTAAGCGTGAAATGTATGGCAAATTTTCACAAATTTTCACAAATTGTCACAAATTCCTGTTTGTTACCTCAAAAAGGTGGCATCGTTGAAAAACTTGCGAATTCCTGTCCTGCTGCACAAATTTATGTGTACACGAAGTGTTACAAGTACTGTCAAAAATTGGGATGGTCAATTTTTGTCACAGCGTTGCCATTAATCGGAAAATTTTCCGAAGTAGGTTTTCAAAACCAAAATGCAGTATATTAAATTTTCATACCACAGATCTACACATACCAATTTTTACTTTATTTTGAAAATATAAGAACAAAATAAATTAAAAATAGCGTATTATAATTAATTATGTTGTCACAATTGTTATCAAAGCAAACCAATAGTTGGAAGGCGTAAGAACATAATTGGAAAATTCGTGGACTGCCCGTTTTGGAGTGCTAATTTTCTTTTCAGAAAAATAAAAGTGTGGCTAGTACAGACTCGATTTAAAAGCAGTAGTAGATTTGTTTTACGAAAAAAGAGTGCACTAGATCTATTGAAATTATGGCAAAGTGGCAACGCCGTTTATACACTAAAATGATGTTTCTTATAAAAATAGGTGCAGTTCATGGTTCAATGCGTTTGTTACCTTTTTTAAAATTTCCCCAACTCTGATAGAATTTTCCCCTCTTTTCAAAATTTGACAGGTTTTACATATTTTTTTGGAAAAAGATACCAAACATATCTAATCCCAACTAACAATTTAGCTTGTATAAGGTAAAATTTTTCGAATTTGGCTAGTAATAGCTTGTATAGAGCTTATATAAGGCAATCTGGAGCAAGCCAAGAATTTTCCACCTGAAATTTAAAAAAAATAGCTGCTATAAGGCCTTAAAATATGAGCTACACAAGCTCTATACAAGGCTCATAAATATAAGTTATAAATGGCTTGTATAAGGTTTACTGAAAATGTTTAAAATAATAGCTGCTATAAGGCTCTCCACGACAAAGCATTGCCAACAACTTTTACAAGGCTTGTTTGTAAAGGATTAGGCCTTTAAAATAATTAAAATAATCAGTGAGGATCAACAATTGTGTCTTGTAAAATATTGTGCTTATAAGAAAATCAGATTAAAATAAATAAGAACTGTAAGTACCCATTAAACATCGTACAACAGAAAAGAAGTACTTACAGTAACATTTAACTTTTTAGCAAAACTTAAAAATGAATAATTCATGGCAAACATTTAAAAGATCTGGAACCTACCAAAGACAAGTGAGAAAAAACAGAGAAGCAATTCTTAAAACAGCCAGAGAACATTCAAGAATTTTTGAAGAACAAGGACAGATATTAGATTGCCACAACTATTTACTGACTGTTCCCTCTGCGTGAACGTGAAGTATATGGTATCCACTTATTCACTTTTGATTATATTTTCCTCAACAGCAAATTGGCATAGTGGTAGAGTGCTAGACTGGAACGAAAAAGAAAAACTTTTCATTTTTATAATCAAACTAACATTTGACAGATTACAGAATACAGAAAAAAAGGTTTCGGAAGCTGACTGAGGAGAAAAAAATACAATAAAATAAAATGCAATACAAAATACAACATCAGAAAAATAAAATAAAAACCGATACAAAAATATATCTTTTTTATTTGAGAATCAGCTTTGCTAAAGCCATTGGTAAAAGCTGTCATTAAATGGCTTTGGTAAGGCTTTATTTAAACATCCAAGACAAACTTTTGGCAATAACTGTCAAAATGGCTTTCGTAAGGCCTTTTATAAACATCCAAGGCAAGCTATAGCTTGTTCAGCCAAGCTAATAGCAATTCATGAAAAGCTATTTGCTGCTATAAGACCTGTCAACAAAAGTCTTATGGCAGTTAATTAGCTTGGGTAAATGCGCCAAAATGGCTTGCATAAGGCCTTTTACTATTTCTATAACAGTCTGAAAATAGCTTGTATAGAACCTTATACAAGTTAAATTGTTAGTTGGGATGGCAGCTTTTTCCTTTCGGTGGTGGTGGTATTTGGTCACTGTCACTGATTAGCTCTAAGACTTCTCTATTTGGTTGGAAGCCTGGTGCATCATTATTGTTTAATGCAATGGACTCTTGCATTTACAAAAAGCTCTAGTGAAAGAATAATTTATTCACATCTAGCTTCAATAAGTAGCTATCTCTTTAAAATGACCGCCTCCACTCGTAGCATGTCTGGGATTATGATAACCACTTGTCAAATATGTCATGGACCAGGACCATCTGCAACATGTCTTGCTTGAATATCGACCTTCTGTCTTACTTCACCTGACGACTCAGGCTGAATCTTATCAAATTCCTGCTTATGGTACTTCTCCAAGATGCTTTATGATTATAGGCCCTCCGGCTAATGGCCTGGATTTGCAATGAGCTCCTGCTACCATTTTGGACGGTATGTAAGCGAAAAAGTAAGCAACGAATGGGCTAGTGAAATTAGTTGTGGTAAAACCTACGAAACATCTTGATAAAAAACAAAAATTTTCTTTCTTTATAATTTTTTAAACGAAATAAAAAATAGTTAAATCAAATTTTTATTTTGAACATATACCTTCCTTCTTTCAGATATTGAATCTTTTATTAATAATAAATTAGTTAAGTAAGCTAGTCCTTAAATAGGTAAAGTCTTGTACCTACATATAAATGTTCCACAAGCAACGCAATCCGAAAAGTTTGAAGAAAAAAACGCATTCACCATTCAGTTTTTTCCGGGATCCGATGTATTATGCTAAAGTGACTCCACCATTCCTTCTCCTTTTTATAGTTTGAAAGCCATCCTACTCGTTTCACGATTATTTTTTTTTTTGCCTGCTTCTTGTCATGACCAAGGAGCAAAACTCTTCCAACCTAATGTAGTGCATACATAATGACTACTGAATTCTCTCTTCCCCTACCCCCCAAAAAAAAAAAAAAGTGGAAGGGATCCTTGAGATAAAATGAGCAAGTATATTGAGCGCTCCTCCATCATAGTCCCATTCCCATGGAACTCTCTCTATAAGTATATATGTATGTAGATACATTAAACATTGCAAAAAAAAAAGGAAGTATTCAGAAACGTAATGATACGAAAGTTTGGTATGCGAAAGGAGTTTTCATCTTGCTAAGTTGCAAATTCTGTTTAGATGACCTTAAACTATTCTGTCATGAATAATAAAAAACACAAATCACGTTTCGGTTCAGATAATGTTTGCCTAATGGATTGAAATCGACAGATAGAAAGGAGACTCAGCCTCACTTCAGCCGCACACGAAGAAACCAAAATGAGTTAACGAATTGACTCTGATATCCTTTTGGTAAAGTGATAACATTAAAGGAGTCAAGTTGGCAGTCATTTCGGCTTGTTGAGTTTAGAGCCTCTTTGCATTTGGTTTGTAATTGAGTCAAGAAATTGAATTTTGATCAAGAGAAAAAAAATTTTGATTTTTTTTTAATTTATTCGTTTTCCTTCTCAATATTCAGGCATGTATTTTATTATGCACTTAAGGTAGTAAAAATTGTGTTGAGTTTTTTATTACTTAAATGACATGGCACGTGACTAAAGGAGGTTTTGTTACAATGCGATGAAAGTGTACTGTGTGCTTCGACCAACGGAATATCCTTTTCTTAATTGGTGGTTTTATAACTACTTAATATAACTGAAGTGGTCATAGATTTAAAATAGCAGTTTCTCAGTACGTAGATCTACTTACCTGAATGAGTGACACTCAAGATTCCCATTTTGGTCACTCTTAAGGTCATAAATTCAAATTATCTAGCTGAGGTAATCATATAGACCAGTGCCAATAACTTTAGAAAAAAAATGATTAGCTGAAATTGAGTGATGGGGAAAATTAGGATCAATAGTATATAAAAGGCGAAAAATAAATTGCCCCACAGTAGATGTATGGAAGTGGGGTAGTATTGTGTATTCAATTAAATGCGCAAGAAGATTTTACTATATATATTTAATTCATGTTATACTATACTAGAGTTAAATATTTCAATTTACATTTAAGAGTAGGTTATGAAATTACTAGTTAATTCAATGATAGGTAAAGCGGGAGTGGGCAACGTGCACACCTCGTGGAGAGAGATAAGACCGAATGTCAAACCCATTCTCATTCATGTTGTAGTTGGAAGCAAAGCAATGTTGGACAACGATTACAGGGTGAGTATATAACACTCCTTCGCCCAAAAATGAAACTACTTCCGAGGTCTGAGTCTTTTTGCGGAGCCTATCTGATCGGCGAGGTTCCCGGCGAGTTTCTAATGATTCAGTCACTGGTAATGGTGGTAGTGGTATCTCTGCTGTAGGATTGGCAATGCCTCCATAGATCTTTGACGGATCTGATCAGCATGGCGATTAATTTCTTTCCCACCTTGGGACTCAATTAGTACCGAAACAGGACCCTTGACTTTTGATATTCGGCCTGGTACCCACCTTGGTGCTTCTGTATAATTTCGACGCCAAACTGGTTCACCATTATCGTAATCGTTTTGCTTCGAGACATCTAGTTTAAGTGAACCTCTTACTTGAGCAGGTATCGATTCGGGATGCAGCTTGTCGAAATATGTGCGAAGTCAGCAAATCAAAAGCAACTCCGCTGGCGAACGCCCTGTAGAAAAATGTGGTGTTACGTGTTGGTCTAATAAGAATCGAGCTAGACGTTAACGGATATCTTCGTTTGGAATCTTCTTTAAATATTCTTTTGTAGTGCGTACCATTCGCTACACTTGGCCAATGGTCGATGCGTGAAATGGAGCTGAAAAGATATGTTTGATTAAATTATTTTCCCAAAATTTGTTAAAATTGTAGGATGTAAAGGCTGAGCCATTGTCCGAAACAGGATGTAAGGGCGAAACATTCTCTCGGAAATGGTATTTGGAATAGGTTTGTCAGGTGGAAACAGACCCAACAACGGGTTGTAGTCTGTATATATCAAGAATGGTCTGCCGTATAAAAATTCATGAAACTTCTTGATACTTGCAATTATTGCTAGCGCTTCTTTATCTATTTGTGCATAGTTGTGCTCTTTTTTCTTAAGAGTCCTTGTATAATATGAAATCAGGTGCTCAGACCCATCCGGTAATAAGTGTGCTAAAACGGAACCAACTCCGTAAGGTGAAGCGTCACAAGTAAGTATGACCGGTAGTTTGTCATTTAACTGCATTAGCACACTGTCTGATGACAAAAGATTCTTAAGATTTATGAAAGAAGTTTGGTAAATCTTTGTCCACTTCCATGGTGAATCTTTATCTAGAAGCCTATGAAGAGGCTCTGCCCAGGTAGCCTTTGAACGAAGAATTGAATGATAGAAATTTAAGAGCCCTAAAAAGGCTAGCAGTTCACTTTTATTTTTCGGTGTAGGTGTATTTTGTATCGAAAGCACTTTTTCTTGTAAGGGATGTTTTCCGTCTGCATCTATGCGAAAACCCAAGAATTTAATGGACGGAACATCAAACATGCATTTTTCCTTTTGCAATTTAAGACCAGCTGTTCGTATTCGATGAAAAACTTTTCGAAGTTTCTAGCAAAGCCTTCAGAATTTTCCCGAACTACAACCACATCATTCAAGAAGCACACAACACTATCAATACCACGCAACAACCCTGACATGCACTTTTGAAATTCACCAGGTGCGGAAGAAATACCAAATTGTAGTCTTTTAACCTTGAACGTTTGAGCTTCAGCAGTTTCGTCATCGACAGTAAGTTGCTGATACGCCTGGGCCAGATCCAACTTTGCAAACGCGGCCCCGTGTGGCAGATTTGCAATCAGCTCATGCATTGAGGGAATCGGATAGCAATGTCACAAATACGTATGGAACTATTTGGTTTTGAAACGGGAACAATCGGTGTCACCCACCTTGAATAATCTACAGACTCGAGAATGCCCTGTGATATCATGCGGCCTAGCTCCGTTCTACCTTTGATCCGATCGCAAAAGGTATCCTGTGAACCTCCACAGCTGTAGCACGAACCTGACTGAAAAGCAACAGACCTGTTTCTTGTAAATTTAGCATTTTTGCACTTTTCCTTTGTATAGCCTCTCTGTTCAGCGTTAACTTGATCATCGCTAATGCTGGATGAAGGCACTCTTGCTTTGATCATTTGTAAACTGCGGATGACTGCTTCTGCTGCAGCTGCCTTTTCTTGGGCAACTTGGAATGTAAGCGCTGGTGTTGCTATGAGCTCCTGCTGTAACCGTCTATCACGAAGTCCACACAGAAACCAGTCTCGTAGCAGGCGGTCCAATAAATTGCCAAAATTGCACTAGCTTGCAATTTATCGAAGCTATGCAACGTAGTCTGTAGTTTTCTCATCGGGAATTGGTCACGCTTGAATAAATTGTAGAATGATGCAATCTCGGAAGGCGGTGGGGAGAAACGATCAGAAATAGTCTTACAAATTGTATCACAATGAAGTTCGGTTACCTTTTTCGGAGAAATTAATGATTCCAATAAATCAAATAATGGTGTTCCGCAAACAGTAAGAAATGTTGCTTTCTTAAGACTTGCTGCTGTGACTCTATTGGCTTCTAGAAATATGTCAATCGTCTTTTGTAGCGTCCCCAAGTGAACTGCTTGGAAACATCGAACACTTCAATGTGTCCAATCGAAATAGAAGTTTTTTCAGTAGGCATTGCACTAGTTCCTGTGGGATGAAGTTGACTTTTGGCAGTTGATGAATTGTCTGTAAAATCTTCTGTCCTAATAGCAAGAAGTTTTTATCGAGATCGCTGGTCGGAATTTCTTCGTCTTCGGATGAATCGGCCATTTGCGATTAATACAAAATTCCCAGCTATCCCATCCTTGTCGCCATTATTGTGTATTCAATTAAACGCGCAAGTAGATTTTAGTATATATATTTAATTCAGGTTATACTATACTAGAGTTTAATAATACAATTTACATTTAAGAGTAAATTATGAAATTATTAGTTAATTCAAGGATAGGTTAAGCGAGAGTGGGTAACGTGCACACCTCGTGGAAAGAGTTAGAATGTCAAACCCATTTTCGTTCATGTTGTAGTTGGTAGTAATGTAAGAAAACGATTACAGGGTGAGTATGCAATAGGTAGGTGGTCGAAAAAATATAGTGGGGCTGTGATAACGATGCTTTTTCGGTTTCTGGCTAAAATATACTATGGAAAAAAGTTATATCGAAAAGTTGTAGATATTTAAGAGACCTAAAAAATAAGAGGTCAGAAATCGCAAGAATTATCGCCTTCACACCCCTTTCCCACATTTTCGCTCACCCACCCCACTTCCGGTCATCTGCTGCGGGGTAATTTATTGGTCCTCTTCTATGTACCAGTAATCTGAAATTTTTCGATCACCCATATACGGCAAGTACGGTTTGGACCTGGTCTAATATTTATGTCGCCAGCCACTTGAGAAAAAAATTATTATAACAAAGTTCATGTTCAAGGATTTAAATATTTCAGTGGTTAGGAAACATGACGCCCCAAATGATTTGGCGAACTATTTGAACATCCAAATTTTAGAATTCACGTTCTCTTAATTTACGATGAAATTGTTGAACATATTTGCATCTCAAACAGTTTAGGAATTTTGTCTGGTTTATTCGCATTTACGATTTCGAACAATTCACAAAACCCCAAAGAAAAAAATCGCATGTTCTTGGTGCCGTGCACTTTTAGAATTTCGTGAAATGTTTTGGTCTGGAAATCGGTGTTGCAGTAAATCATTATTCATTGTTGGCCTTGATGATGGTTTCCTGGGTTTTCATGTGGGATAGCGCATTCTTCTCCTTTCGCTCGATTTTTAATGATGGGGACAATCATAAGTAACAGTTGTCAAATTTCAGAGCTGCCAATTTGGCAAACAAAAAATTAAATAAACTTTAAAAAGTATATTCTTATTGATACACCTGTTAAAACTTGTTCTGATGAGGTGGGTGATGATGCGGCAAGCCTCATCACCTCACTCGGATCTCAGTGGATCCATTGTGCTCCCCAATTGGGGGAAATGTAGGAATGGGAAGTAAAGGAGGGAAGGTTAAGTGGAAGTTTTAGGTTTGAGATGCCTCCCTAAAACATCCTGATCTTTGGATGAAGTTGAGGATGTTTTTAGTGGCAAAGACGAGATATCACCCAATTCGTCGAAAAAGTATTCTCCGAGGGCATTTTTCCTATTTATAGGTATGCTTGGGCATTCACAAAGGAAGTGAGATGAGCCCTCTTCCGCTTCTTCGTCCTGACACCCTCTGCATAATTTCCTAGATAACTTGTAATCAAGGCTAAAAGTTTTTCAAGATCACGTGCGATTTTTGGCATGAAAGGTCAGCTATTTTCAGTAATTGGTCAGCCATAGTTTTTTTTTATTTGAATTTTGAAAATTACATTGAAACGAATTTTCAAAATTCATAGAAAAAAAACTATGGCTGACCAGTTACTGAAAATAGCTGACCTTTCATGCCAAAAATTACACGTGATCTTGAAAAACACAAAAAAACTTTTGGAACCTCATTTGAGTCATTTCCTCATTAGCCATTTGCAAAGCTATTTCACGGTCATAAAAGGTTTGCTTTTTTCAATGATTGGTCAGGCATAGATTTTCTGTTATAAATTTTTATCCTAATGCCAAAAAACGTTCGTGACCTTGAAAAAAACTTTTAGAAATTGTAAAAAAGATTCTATAACTCACCAATTACTGAAAATAGCTGTCCTTTTTAGGACCGTGAAGTTTGAAAGGCCAAATGTCATACTTAATTTTTGGGAGTGACCCAAATGAGGTGCCAAAAGTTTTTTTGTGACTTTGAAACTTTGACTTGGTTTTTTTGTGACTTTGATTATGAATCTTCATAAAGAAAAAAAACTGGGTTAGGGTCATATTTCTGTATGTGTCAAAATTCGGATTACAAAATTCTGTAAGTACCAAAATTCAATTTTCTAAATTCAGTAAATCTAAAACTCTGTATTCCAAAATTCTGGATGTCAAAATTCTGTATTCCAAAATTCTGTAAATGATAAAAGAAAAATGTTTTTGATAATGAAAAAAAGTGCGCACTTTTTTTCATTATCAAAACAATATTTTTCTTTTATCATTTACAGAATTTTGGAACACAGAAATTGTTTTGATAGTTAAAAAAACTGCATTCTTTTCCAAGTATTTAGACACAATGCTAAGAAAAACTAACAAATAATTTCTTTATCAAAATAAAAATTTATCAACTTTGACTCGCTCAACAAGGAAAACCATTGATACAAATGAAATGATTTCTTCGATTACTAGAGTTCCAAGCATTTGTTAACTCACTTTTGTAAAAACGGGCCACTGGCCGCAGGACATGGGCAACGAATTTTTTTCCAGGGAGCTTCTATCATCTTTGGCCCTTGGGACTCAGCACAAAATTGTTAGTCACTTCAATTCCTGCCATGCACACAATAATGGTTGGCAGAATAGTAAGTCACTTAACCCCTCTCGATCTGTCAAGCCACCAAATTTGTTTTATTAATCAAATACATAAGTATAAACAAAATAAGAAGAAACAAACCAACTAAAACACATTTCGAAACTAAGTAATTGATAGATACATGAATTTCAAGCAAAACTTAAAAAAAAAAACAAAACAAAGTAAAGCAGCTTGAAATTCAATGATTGTATTGTTTTACCCATAATTAGCTTACTAAGGGCCAGTTGTACAAATAAATCCGTGGTTAAGCATTTTTAACTCACCGACCTTGGCGAATTAACTGAGGTTCAACGATTTACATATGCTTCAGGCATTAAATTGGTTACTTAAACATATTACAACCTTGAACCATCGTTGAACCTCAGTTATTCCTCGGGGATCTGTCAGTAAAAACTCCTGAACCACGAATCAAAATTAGAACTACGTTTTTGCAACTGGAACTAAGAAATATTTCTAGAACGGGAAATCTAAGAAGAAGTATTAGAATTTTAGAAAACAGAATTTTAAATTTACAGATGAATACAGATCTTTGGAAACAGAATGTTGGCACTTACAGAATTCTGGATTAAGAGAACTTTGAAATACAGAATTCTGGATCTACAGAAATACAGAGTTATGTTCATACAGATTTTTTGATCCATATACAGAATTTTGGTCGCAGACAGAATTTCGGAACACAGAATAACGACCCATTCTCAAAAAAACTATGGCTGACCAATTACTGAAATCAGTTGACCTTTTATCAAGATCTAGAGATCTTACAGTTCATACACTTTTTTTTTGTAAATTTCCCATAATTGAGGTGCCAAAAATCGCGCCTGACCTTGAGTGACCTTTTGAGAAACCTAGGGCTGACCAATTTCTAGGACTAGTTAATCTTTTCTGACCAATTACTGACCAAATATCAAATTTTCCATGCATGAGTTGCCAATGCTCCAGAACCGTTAAAATTGGTTTGTTTTGGGCAGAATAAAGTAATCAGCAGAGAGCAAAACATCTTTCTCCTTTCTGATTAATTCTCTGGAAAAATTCCTTTTATCTATTAAACGCCAGGATGATGTAGGATGTGTACATAGGTCAGATGAAAGATAAAAAAAATCTTGCCTAAAGTTGCCACCAATTCGTGTTACTTTTTTTCAGAAACTAGCTTCCGTCTGATAGAATTTTATCCAAATTTCATAAACTTCCAAGTTTTGTCCAAAAATCTTTCGAACAGAGCTATTTTTTTCCATTAGAGAATATCACTTGGGCAAGTGTTCCCAATTTTAAAGAATTTTATGGAAAATCTTATAAAATGTGTTTTTTTTTTCTAACAAAATTTCAAAATTTTAATCAGTGGCATATACAACTTCACTCTGTGGAGGGGGGAGGGGGGGGGGTTTGGTCAAAAAAGTTACCCAAATCAGTATTAATTAAAAGTTTTTTTTATTTTTTTATTTTCAGCTTTTTTTGGAATTAAGTTTTGCTGGTCACACAAATTTTAACACATTTTTTTGTTAATTCAAAAAGTTGTGGTGAAAAGGTCCAAATTCATTTTGAAAAATTTTAGTTTTGAAATTCGTTTCAAAGTTTTAATTTTGCAAGTTCTGTTTACATAATTGTGATAGTTATAAAAAAAAGTTTCAAAAATGTGAAAAGGGCGTTCGTGTTTCTTCCTTCTTTTTTCAATTACCTGTGCCTCATTATAAAATTAAAATATGAAATAATTTTATTTTTTCACCGAATTGAAAAATAATTTTTGTTTTTTTATCTGCGCTACAATTAGAGAAAAACCACAACAAACAGGATTTTATTGTTTATAATTTTAGATTACAGAATTTTGAAAGTTAGAATTTTTACAGAAAGAACGAAAAAACAGATTTCTTTAACCCTGAGGCCACACGAGCCAGTACTGGCTAGCCAATTGGCTACATACATTGACTGTCAAGTTCCTATTCGTGTATTGGCTGTGACGTAGGCGGCATGCTGTACTGGCTTCTATACTGGCCAGGGCTCGGATGTTAATCTAAATGGAATAAATCTACTCCGAATTTAGGGAAAAAAAATAGAAGTACTATGATATTTTATTCTTTCAAAATTAAATGAACTAAAAACACACTAATGCTTTCCGACAAAACTAGCAAATGAACAGAACGTTACGAATGTTTTGCGTTGGCTCTGGAGAGCCTGTACTTGCTTCTCCCAAACCAACGCGAAACCATCAGAAAGAAAACTAAAATTTTACGTTTTAAAGCCTTCTCATCGCTTAATCAATTTATTCACCAATTTTTTGGTTCTCTCCTCGAATGAATCCAAAAACACACCCCACGAGACCTATAGCTTATTTTAACCGCTTTGAAAAATTCAATTGAAAAAAACTTTGGCGAGACTATGGCGCGACCCAAGCGAGATGATGGCAAAACATGCTCAATGCAAGGAACAGCGTGTTAATGTGATGACGAGACCAAAGCGAGACCATAGCGAGAAAACTACGGCATAGATTCCCGTGTAAATGGGATGGATGGGATGGGATGAGACGAGCTTAATGACCTTGATACTGGGAACTACGTTTCGACGACCACGGCGAGACATGTGAGCCTTGAGTAAGCCAATTCGTTTTCCAAAACAGTGTATGAAAATTATAACAAAATTTTGGTTAAACTCGGTTGAGAAATTTTAGGTTTGAAATTAAAATGTCAAGAAAAGTGAATAATATGAAATTCAGTATTTATCTGGATTTAATAACTTAAACTGACCTCCGGTATGCAGTTTAAATCCAATTGCATTAAACGAGTGAATAAAATGGGCATTAGTAAATTTATAAAACTTTGACTCCCCGATTCTTATTTTATTAATATTTTGTGAAATAAAATGCGAGTCAATTTTAGTTTTAAGACCTATTTTTCCAAATCTGCTCCAAAAAAGTACTGCCGAACCCTGTAACTGGCTGCTCTACTGGCTTCCCAACTGGCTACGAAAAAAGCAAGCCAGTTGATGAGCCAGTTGCTCAGGCTTGTATGTGTCGGTAAAAAAGTGTGAGTGTATTGCGACTGGCTAGCCAGTACTGGCTCGTGTGGCCTCAGGGTAAGACAAAATTCCTTGAAAAAATAAATTTGAAAACTTGAACTTTGAAACCAGAATGTTGTTCCCTTGCGATTTTTAATATGGTCATGCCTCGTGTGCGTCAAAAGTATTTTGTATGGATTTTCTTGTGCACCTAATGTAATCTGAGGATTGTTAATATCCCTCATATTTTTTGACGTTCAAAGCGACAATTTGCATGACTTTTTTCTTCCTATCTGATGTTTTAAAAATAATCAAAAAAAAAAAATAATAGATCATTTTCTTCTTAATCAATCAAAAATTGTGGTTGTTAAAATTAGCTTAGCTCTAATGTTAGTCAAAAATGTATAGCTTCCACAATTTGTTATTTTTTTATTGAAGCACAAAACGGATACAGTATTGACCGCAAGTCAAAAAATTCATTGTAGAATGCAGACCAAGAAAGGTCTTCGATCGTTCAAAAAGAGGGAATGCTGTAACAACATCTTTCGATATCTCAATGTGTATTAAGGTATTTGTTCTTTTGAGGATACTTTTGATACTTAACTCTCAAGATGGGATGGTATGGAGGGTAATACTGTTGGGATTTTGATATTCAGATTTGTCTGTTAGAATATCAAAAGTTAATTAAGTGAGAGTAATTTCATAACTGTGTCCACTTAATGGCTTTATTTCTTCTATATTCAAATAATATACTAAAGGTGCGTTTTCATTTGAGAATACTTTCGCAACATATCCTCGATAGTGAGCCTTAAGTAGTTGTTTACCCCTCTGTTAGCTAATTTCTTGATTAGCTAACTTAACTCTAGAGAGCTGCTTCAGAGTTGCTTTCAGTCTTTTTAAATTTGGTGGCACAACAGCTCCTGGAGAACTAGGGCCTAGTGACTTACAACTCTCAACCATTCCTGGTGTGCGACGTGGTTTTGGTAGGAATGGAGAGGACTTTACAATTTATTGCTGAGTCCGATACCTTAGGTGAGAAGCACTTCTTCATGACCAGTAAACTCTTGGAGGATTTGTCAGTTCCTCAGAAGAGGCACTACCTCGGAAAAACATTTCTTTTTTTTTACGTGGCAGCAGCTGAGAATCGAATCCAATCTCCGGCATGACGCATGACAGTCCAACGTACTAATCTAACAATCATGCCACGTGGTTCTTCCACCTGCGAGTAACTTTCAACAAGTTCAAATGATGAGAGAAGGATGCTCGCAGCATTTTTTCTCTAAAATGGACGCGCACCTTTAAGGCAAGGAACTTTCTGTTTTTTAAAAATTCCCTATTTTTAATTGACATGTCAAACTTAAAATCTTTACGAAAATAAGCAAATGGGGCTTAGATAAAATATTGACGTCTCTCTTTATCACAATTTCATAAAGATTGTCTTATATGTCTTCGAGTTTAAACTCATTTCCATTTGAAAATGTTGCCATTCAAATTTTTCGTAGGGCCAAATTACCCCTTGGCTGTGATTATAATCAAAATCCAACAAATGTATAATAATTAGAAGATTTTCGTGTGCAATTAAAAAACCTCAGTAGCTACATATGAGCTTAATAAAACTCAAACAAACACCATTCATACACATGTACGTACATACCAATAGCTAGTACATGATATTAACAAAGTATGAATTGTTTTCGAAGAGTTTAGAGGTGCTCTGCAGTATCAACAACACTGTCGCTGAGCTGGCTGGTTCGTATAAGTATAACCTCAAAATCACACATTATACCGCATTTTAAGAGTAGAAAATCGTATCCACCCACACCATAGCCCCATTAGATAGAATATAAACTAACTGTGGTAAGAATACAACGATATGGTAATTTTTGCATGGAAAATTACTCCCAACCCTTAATGAGTTTTTAATATGATTTTGTCTCGGCTCGGAGAGTTTCTGTCTTCCCATGTTTTGTGTTTGTTTTTGGTTGCCAGTAAAGTATCTGTGTTTTTTTTTTAAATTTTTTTTGTTCGTTACTCTTGTTTTAAGTTTCCGTTTCCGCTTTTCCTATTGTATGTGAAAACTCGACAAGTTAATTTGGTTTAATTGCTGTTGGCATACTAAAGGCATACCATCACGTGACGGCTGTTCTATTCTACCATTGCCAGTTTGTCGGAGGAAGGAACGAGACTCAGTTGGAGTTTGTAATGTTGGTGGACAAAATTGACAATAACTATACACTTGCTATACCTCTACTGTCTACTCCTTCGCCCTCTATAGTAGATTCTACTCTTGCAGTCGATTTAATTCAAATCAGGAAAAGAATTTGGCTAAATTGGCAAATGTTCCAGTGCAATGGCTTGTACAATTATTGTAAATTCCATTTCGTTTGTAATTTTTGTTTCCACTGTTAGTGAAAAATTTTTAAGTGTCAAAAAAAAAATGGAATTATTTGCAATATGTGTATAGCACAATGCCAATAGTAGGTGGGTACATAACTATATTCACATGAAGAGAACAAACCTTATGAGAGTTGATAGAATCAAATAAAAACATGCTTGATTTTTGTTAAGTTTAAGGAAAGTTATAATTTCGGTATTTAATGTGTCGTGGTCGTGAATAAATACCGGCTCGGGAACTTTGGCACCTCATCTAATTGTTCAGAAAAGGTCAAATAGTCCTAGGAATTGGTCAGCCCTAGATAGTTTGTAATAAAGGGTTAAAGTTTCTCAAGGCCACTCAAGATCACGCGCGATTTCTGGCACCTCATTTAAGGGAAATTTACAAAAAAAAAGTATACCATCCGAAAGATCCCTAGATCGTGATAAAAGGTCAACTATTTACAGTAATTGGTAAACCATAATTCTTTTTCTTTGAATTTTCAAAATTCGTTTCAAGGTCATACAAAAACTTTTGGCACCTCATTTGGGTCATTCCAAAAAATTAAGTATGCCATTTGAAAGGCCACTTCATGGTCATAAAAGGTCAGCTATTTTCAGTAATTGGTAAAAAAAAACAATCAAGGTCATTGCGATTTTTGGCACCTCATTTATGAGAAATTTGCAAAATTTGTATATCATCTGTAAAATCTCTAGATCCATATACAAGGTCAGCTAATTTCGGTTATTGGTCAGAAGGTTTGTAGGTATGCCAAGCCCCTTTGCGTTCCTGCCTATTAAACCGTGTCCTGTTATGACACCTGCAACAGAGCTGATGTGCAGTCTGTTTAGAGATATTAAACACATGGAGCGCTTTAAATCAAGGTTTGGCCTTATTAGTTTTGTCGCTAAACTAGAAATGATGTTATTTCACCTAATGTTTGTTCTGTCCGAAGCATCCTGCTTCACCAAAAGCTTACAAGTATCGATGGCTATACCAATATTTGTTTTTTTTTCAGATAAAATGGGTAGTAATGTTCCACTTCTAGTGAGCTCATCACCTTTACAATTTCCTGGAATGTCACTATGGCCTGGCACCCAACAAAGGTAAGTATTAAACTATTGCGCCATCTCCACCAAAGATGCTCGACAGTTAAGGGCAGTTCTAGAATAAATAGAGACAGAGTCTAGAGACTTAATAGCGGCTTGACTATCAGAGAAGATGCGGATATCTGAGGTTTGAGCCATGATAATACTTCTTTTATCGCTAGAAGTTCCACCTAGAATACGCTACAGTAATTAGGAAGACGGAATGAGAGACTTTAATTTAGTCTTTCAGACTACACACCTCCACCAACCCCATCTTTGGTTTTCGATCCGTCGGTGAAGAAGTGAATCGACTCATCTTTAAATAATACCAGGTGGATCTGGAAGGTATGGTAACTTCAAAGTTTTTGTCGAAGCTCAATACTGGAATTGTGTAGTCAGTGTTACTTGGAAGTGATTCGAATGTATTCAGAATAGCGGAGTGGCCATTCCTAGCCTCTTCACAATAGCTTTGAGGCGAATGGCTGTGTTCGCGGCCATTTGATTGCTTAAGATATCCAGAGTTTTCATATGGAATAGAGTGTCTAATGCAGCGGATGGAGTCGACCTAAGTGCTCCACTTATGCATAGACATGCAGTTCCTTGGGCTTTGCTTAGTTTATCGCAATGTATCGCTTTATCTAAGGCATTCCACCATACTGCAACACCATGAGTTAGAATCGGTCTAATTACCGAAATGTATAGCCAGTGAATAATGTGTGGTTGGAGGCCCCACTTACTACGACGGTTTTTTTGCAAGAGAAGAGTGCCACGGTGGCTTTTTTAACTCTTTCTTGTATGTGAGGTTTCCAGCTTAATTTCTTATCTAAAATGAGACCCAAGTATTTAGCTATGTCTGAGAATGTTAGTGGAACACCATTAATAAAAGGTGGGTCTATTTGCGGAATTTTGTATTTCCTGAAAAAGAGGACAAGATCTGTTTTATGGGGATTTACTCCAAGTCGACATCGATCAGCCCATTGTATTAGCTTGTTCAGAGCGTTTTGTAAAAGATCTCTTAGAGTGTTAGGATGCTTTTCTGATACTGCTATAGCCACGTCGTCTGCATAGGCAATCACTCTGTACCTTTCCGCTTCTAAGCAATTCAGCAGCTCATTAACTACCGAATGTCAAAGAAGGGGAGGAATAACGTTGCCTTGCGGTGCACCCCTACATTTCAACGATAGGCTAGGTTCAAAATTTGAAGTCCTCAATTAGAAGAATTTCCCAAAATTGACTTCAATATGAAGGAAGTAGGTCACAGTGTGTATCTTAGGAACATAGAAGCATACTAAGAACTTACAGTTTTCTTGCATTAACTAGTCAGAGTGCAAAAACTTGCTTATTGAAGTTAAATTTCGCACTTTTACAGATAGAACCAGTAATTCGTACATTAACTAGTTAATATGCGTATTTTTTACACTTAAACGGTAACATATACATTTTAAAAACATTATTGTATACAAATAATACGATAAATATACCCGTATTTACAATTGAGTTCTATGAAAATAATAGAGAGCGAATTTATGTTTTCTATTGTTCACTCGGCGAATTTCGGTATAGCCAAGTCCACCCGAGAGGTGATCAAGTTTCCTGGCGGGAGCCGAAAATGTTTCATCAAACAACTTTCTCTGGGTTGAAATCGGTTGCGTGTATTTGAAGGATATAAAACCAGTTTTAAAATAGATGAATTTAGCTTTACAGAGATGTATCTATCTTGTAGCTGAGATAAATATAGAAAGAAATTTTATCAACAATTTTACAAAAAGTGGCTCAAGTGTTTCTGTCTTCCCGCTACTTTGCCCGCTAAAAAGCAATTCATGAGATTGTTTTGAACTTTTTTATGATTTATTTTTTAAGTGGTTAGTGTGAATCTGAGCTGAGTTTTGTGATTAAAATTTCGAGACAAAATATTCGAAAATTTGCAAATACTGGTTAAACATTTATTTTTTCAGTTTTTTTTTACCCAAAAACTGTTATTTTTCACTAATAAAATCACAATGCAATTTGAAGTACATATATGCAATGTTTTTCTTTTCGTTTGTACGAAATCCTTATTTAAAATTTATGAATTTGGCATTCTTTCGAATAGGTAGCCTTAGGCAACAAACAACAAAGGCTAACAACTAATTAACGATTTCTCCAAGACAGAAAAAGGTATTTGAAAGATTCAAAACGAGTTTCAAAGAAAAAAGTTCATACTCCCAGAATGACTATACAAATTTAATTGAGAAGAATTACCTCGAGAAATAAAAAAAACGCCAAATTTAGATCAGCAACGCATTTTTCTTCAGAATAATGGATTCGAAAATCTCAAAAACGTGATTTGCTAGAGCAATTCTGAGATTAGATTTTAATTAAGCTAATCAAAGGTCATCAGAAAAGTATATTTTGGTTTATGTTCAAGTCAAAAATTCAAATTTTGTCAAACGAAGTATTTAATAAGACCAAATCTCTAATTTGGCCTAATTTCAGTTTGAAAATGGAAATAAGACCAAATTGGCGTTATTACCATTTCAAACCCGAAATAAGGCTAAATTTCGTTTAGAAATAAAGCCAAATGGTTTCCTTTCAATATTTTCAGGGCCTTGCATACATCCAGCCTCGCACATACCCCAAATCCTATAGTGAGCCCAAGCAGGGGGATTGCATACACACCTCACTGTTTATGCACCATTGTTGTAAAGCAAGATAAGTGTAAATAAGATCTGGAAAAAAAAAACAGTTTCTTTTGAGGCTATGGTAACATTTTTTTTACTCAACAGCACCAACAGCCTGCAAATAAAATATGAAAACGAAATAAAGCCAAATTGGTCTTATTTCGTTTTCAAAAGCGAAATAAATCCGAATCAAAAATTTGGCGTTATTTCCAAATTGAAAACGAAATAAGGCCAAATTTTGTATTTTTGTTTTGTCTTATTTCACGTCACCTTTTTGTTAACAGTAAAAATATGTTTATTTTTAAATGAGTTGTCACAGAAAAAAATGTAATTATATTTTGTTTGTGTTCATTTATCAATCTGTGAAAAATCGCAGATTCACACCTGCTGTGCCAAAATCACAGCGAAAAGTAGCAATTCGCAAATCACGAAAAGAACTGTGGTCGTGATTCATATAACTCTGTCAACAAAATCAGAAATAAAAATCTCAATGATCAAGACGAAAGGATGAAGATTGAGAACTATGTCGTGATCTTCCTCGCATTTTGTTGGTTGATATTTTAAAAGATTGTATTTCCCGATTTGGTAGGTTTTTAAACAGGGTTTGACTAGCAAGGCAAATGTGAAATTTCTTATAACCACCCACTGCCAAACCTACTTTTCTTATATTTGAGTTCTCTTGTTAATATGTTGCCCTAGAGAGCTAAAATTTTGTAAAAAATGTTGTCTAGAATCAAAAACACAACATTTACATTTTTGGCAAACCGCCCACTGCCACGCCTTTTTTTATATATTAGAGTTTTTTCCTTAGCCTTATGAAAATTATATATACATTTCTGGAAATCCACCCACTGCCACGCCTTTTTTCTATATTGAAATTTTCTCCTTAATACCTTTCTCAAACGAGCTGGAAGTAAGTTGTATAGAGCTTAATAAATTTTATGTAGGTATGTTTATTTCTGGAAATCTGTCCACTGCCACGCTTTTTCTTATTACTCGTATATTATTTGAGTTTTTTCCTTAATACGTTACCCTAAGGAGATGAAATTTAGATAATAATTTGTATAGAGCATAATAAATATTGTATATATTTTTAAAAGTCCGCCCACTGCCACGCCTTCTTCTTTTATATTTTGTGGTTTCTTTTTCATAAGATGTAAATTTGTTATCTAGAGTCTGAAAAACAACATGAATATTTTTGAAAATTCACCCACCCACTGCCACGCCTTCTTTTATTTTTTTTTCTGATTTTCTCCTTAATAAGTTGCTGTAGAGAGCTGATATTTTGAAAATAATCTGTCTTTAACCTAAAGAATAAGTTCTCTTTTTAAATTTTAGTTTGTCCTTAATGCGTTGCTCAAGAGAGCTAAGCTTCTGTTAATAAGCTGACTAGAACCTTAAGATAAACATATAATTTTTTGAACATTCACCCACTGCCACGCCTTCTCTTATATATGTTTGACTTTTTCCCTTAACATGTTGTTCTAGAGAGCCACATTTTTTTTAACTAAGGTGACAAGAGACTTAAAGCTGTATGTAAAATTTTTGAAAATCTATTTTAATTTTTTCTAGAGAGCTCACATTTTTTAATAAGCTGTTTAAGACCTTAAGCATTACCTGCATCCAAAACTTTTAAAGATCCACCTACTTCCACTTAACATCTACTTTTTTGAGAACTAGCATTTTATAATTAGTTGCGTAGATACGTCTATTTTTAATAATAAAATATGGTGAACATTTTTAATACATGTAAATGTATTTTCAACTTTTTATTCTTAAACATTCATGATTATTATCTATTTTCCAACAATTCAGTGTTCAAGAAAATGAGACCATAGTTTAACAGGTAAATTGAAAATCACATCCACAGATTTAACTCTGTACCTTTTCATGTATTTTTACTGAGCAGAATTTGAAAATATTCGATTTAAAGATATGTTTCTTAGGCTGGAGCACGAATATATGAAAAAAATTTTTTTTTGAGATTCAAAGATGTAATAGGGGGGGATTGGTGCCTTATGTTAAAGTAAAAATAAATGTAGTTTTTCGATTAATTCGGTAAAGGTCTTCTGCCTCCGCACTGACCTCGAAAATTTCAATTTGTTAGAATTTGTTTGTACCTATGGCTGAAACATTAAAAGATATTCAATAGAAGAAATAATTGAAAAAACGCGCAATATAAGGTTTTTGCAATAAGAAATGAAATTTAATATAAAAAAAGATTAATTCATTGTCAAATAGAAATATTTATTTGTATCTAATTAAGTTGCTTGAAAATCTCGTTTTGTCTCAAATTTAGGCATCGCCTTCCGCGATTCTATTTTTGCCTTTATTGCGCCTAGTCGAGTCTTTTTTATGTATTGAGTAGTAGTTGCTTCCGTCGTCATCTTCACAGCCCGCTCAACAGCTTGGGTGTGGCAAGGAAGCCTTCAAAAAAAAACTTCAACTTCACCACTGGATTCCACGATGAACTGAATTTCTTGGTCCGATAGGTTTCTCATGATCGGTGGTTCAATAATTGGTACCTGCCAATTTATCAAATCGATATAGGTTAAAGGGTTGAAATTAATATGGGGCACTTCGAATATCCTTGGTGTTGAAGATTGAGGCACTTTGCGTGCCTTTAATATGCGTCGAGCTGCCAATTCTCGAATGTGTTTTTTATCATCAGTTATCATTGAAAGAAGAATGTTCTCAGGATGAGTAAAATAACCATTTCGTTGAATGACGGGATCGATTACCTTCTTAAGATCTTCTTAAAGATACCTAGACGTTATTATTATATTAAAAAGATGACACATAAACTTTCACAACAAATGTGGCCAAAGTTACCAAGTTTTCCGAAGGGTCCTCTGTTGATACATACAAACGCATTATTCGGTTAGCACGTGTGATCCAACGCGCATTAGACATTTTGCCTTGAGATTTATTTGAGAGATCCTTTGGAAATTCACCTGATATTACCGCTGACACAATCTTGTGCAAGTACAGTTGGTCTGAACTCAAATCTTTGGCCATTTCCGGCAGCACGCTCCCTTCGATACGATGAAATTTGTTGACAGGTAATTGTTCACAGGTTTCCAGTGCTTTTCCTAAAGGTCCAGTGTAAGACTTAGGTCCTAAAGTACACCCATCTAGATGTTGAAATAAGTGTCTTAAAGGTAGTTCGTTCACGTGCAATAGGCAAATTATCCATTGAAGTGGCTTTTGAAGTCTTGTTTCGAGTAGTCTTATAATACCACCGTATTTTCCTGTATTTACTGTATTTACAACTGTACCGTCACAACCGACAGCCATAAGATGGTGCTGAGAAATCCCTTCATCTGTTAGAAAGTCACTGATTGCAGATTGTACCCCTTTTTCTGAACCTTTGTTAGGAATACGTATCCCATATATTTGGATCCCGGTTCTTGAATTAATGAGATGTGTTCCTCAATAATGGTAGTCTTGTAACATTTACCATCTTTTTTAACTAATTTTATGGTTCTGTCTTTTTTCCCATCAAAATATAATGCAAATAATTCTGAAATACTCTTCTCTTTCATTAATTTTTCTCTTGTTTTAGTTCTTTCTCTTCGCAATTTATGTCTGTCGATGACGCCGACTTCAGACCCTATGTCGTACAAAACAGAAGACGCAATAGCTGCTGCAGCCCTATCAGACACTCCATACCGTTCGCATGTCTTCGATAATGTAGGAAAATCAACGCTTGAAGACATCTTACTCTTCTTCTCAGGAACGCATTTATCTATGGTTTTTTTAAATTATTTGAACTTGTGGACTTTTCAGACACTGACGATGATGATATTGAAATAGTACTAACCTCTAAAACAGCTGATGTAGAAGTACTAGAGGCAATAGTAGTCTGGCTTTTTTCTCGAGTGTGTTTTCTTTCCAAACTTTTTTTGCAGCTTTTTAGTGAGAATAACGTCGATTCCACCTATTGCCATACTACGATCGTTTCTTTGATCAATTAAAAATGATTGTTCTTGTTTCGGAACATTTTTATCTTTAGGACAAATGCACTGATCGATTTTTTTGCATTTGCATGCCTCAATATCAAAAAGAAACTTACCGCTTTGTCGAAAACTTTCTAATTTGTCTGGGGACAGCTTCTTGACAGATTTGAGCAAGTTTTTGTATTTTAAATGATCCGCTTTCATCATCTGTATGACCCTGGTTTGTGTTACAGTCGGAATAGATGCAGATCGCCATATATTTAATATTCTGGATGCAACTACACCTGCTGTCTCTGGAAAGGAGGGCTCTTTTGCAGTTTCCAGCTCGAATTTAAATTGGTGCCTCGTCCATTCATAGCATTTTATTGTATCTTCATAAGTGGGCAGAATTTTTTCTTTTATATCACTAATATCACCAAAAATAGGACATTTAAATACACTACGCGTTCTTTGCATGATTTTTTCAATGGAACTTATTTTTTTTTTCAAAGAAAAGTATGCGACCGATGCAAACAAAAATAACAGCGAACTGATATGAAACGAAAATCGTGGCTAACTAGTTATTAACTTTCGCTCGTTTGAAAAACTTGTTGAAAATTTGAAAATATAAAGAATTTTGTATTCAAAAATTATAATGAGTTTGCGGAGGCAGTTAACGTCAACCGAATTTAATAAATTTTGCATAGATACATTTGAGCCCATAATGCATCTTTTTTTTACTATTACATAACGATAATCAACAAAAAAAAATTTCGCTCCACCCTTCTCTCATAAATAGACTAACACAAGATTTAGAGACCTTTTACAGAACTTAAATGTTAATATTTTATTATATCTTTTCGACGAGAGGTTCCTCGTGTTCGGTTTCTCAGAAAATGGAGTAAGGCAGTTTTCACTGAACGACGTCGATATATTCATTAGCCCGTAAGACCTGACATAGGTGTCACACTAAATCCTCGCAATAGGCAATATTCTTTTAATACGTAAATTAATAAATACGAACACATTTTTTTTAATAAAATATTGAATGCTATAATAATATATAATGTTTTTGTTTTGTTAGCCTATGTTTATAGAACAAGTTCTTAGCAAGAAAATTGCAAAACTTATAATTTATATGCTCGTCGCATCATGAGGTCAAAATATTCATCATTGTCAATTGAGGCACTTATTGTGGAATAATAGCTTACATACTCCTCTTTAGTCACCTAGAAAAACAGCAACATTAAATATTTACCAAAAAGCTCAACAAAATAAAAATTTAAACTAACAGTTCCATCCTTGTTGCCTTGTGGCCCTTCGAAAGTTTCAAGGAATTTATTTAAAATCTGTTCTTCTGTCATCTCGCCGCTTTGGAATTTTGGATGTTCCTTCACCGAGTACACATTCCTTAGGTCGGCAACTGTGATCTTTCCGTCACCGTTCTTATCCATCTTAGCAAAGGCCTCATCAATGACGGCCAAACGACTTTGTGACAGTGCTGGCTGTTTAGAAGTTGAATAAGGTAAATTAGTTATAACACACCTTGACCAAGTTAACCACACCACAGCACCCATCGGTCTTTACTTACCCTCAGTTTTACCAAGAATTCTGTCATGTTGATGGATCCATTGCCGTCTGTGTCGAAACTAGAAAAGCAATAGACAGAATAAATGAATTTGAACATATAGTGAGCAAGGTATAGTGGCAAAAGCAGCAGCAACAGCAGCAGCACGTCCCAAAAGCTAAAACCAAAAGCCGATTCAAATGGTCGCTAACCATTGGACTTAGCCAGAGCAATCTCTTTACTCCCATTCCACAACAAAATAAACAAACCAAATATAACACAAGTCCCATACGGATATACCCACCTTGAGAACATTTGCTTTATCTCAGCATCGGTAACATCCAGACCAATCTCATGAATGCCTCTGTTGAACTCCTCCATAGTGAGGGTTTTACTTCCATCATCGTCCATGTTCCTGAGAGTCCTGTGGATAAACGACGCGCACATAAACATGCACATGGGGTTTGGTTAGGTATTAAAGTCCCAGATAAATAACAACGGAAAGGAAAGGAGCCAAAGATAGGATAAGAGAATCCAATTATTTTGGTGAATTAAGGTGGCAAGGCTCAGGGAGTTAGAGGACTTGCGTTTGGCTCATCTAATTGATGGTTCACAACCGTCAATGATGCCAACACAACACATTCATATAAATAAGGATATATTTGTACACGAATACGAATACGAACCTTCCTAATCCGATGATTCCAATTGCACCGCGGCTGAAACAAAGAAGTCTCAACTTTTCAATTGGATCCTTGGCATTGTTGGATGAAAGAATCTGTTGGGACTGGTTGATAAGCGAATTCTCCAGAGCTAAGAAATCATTTGCTGCCTGAAAATATTTCGAAGAAGATTTTAATGAAGTTGAAGATTTAGCACAAGAAGCACAACATTGTAAAGTGTATAGCTGTATGTTTTTTTTTGCGAGGCGATCGATGAACGTATATAATGGGGTAAACTTAAGCAAAGTGCAGTTCAATGAATAAACAAGGCAATGTGAATCAGGCTTAACGTATATACTGAGAGAATGAGTATAGAATAAAATGAAAGCAAATTGAAAAAAGATTATAACAAATCCAAGCAAAAATTACATTTCCTCGCAAAAGTAAAAACTAATTTGAAACTTTTACAACATGCTCACATGATGCATGGAGCTGTTAAGATATATACAATTCATTTTGAGGGGAAAACGTAATTTAAAAAAATAAAATAAAATTATAAGAACAAAAGTTAAAAAAAATGGCGGTAGTAAAAGAATTCTCTACACTAAGGGAAAAGTCTGTAGCTAGAAGTAGTAACAGGTACCCAGGGCTAGAGATCCACAAAATAACCCGATGGCAGCACTCCTCAGAGGTTTTTACATTTCGGGGAGCAAGGATCCAAGGATTGGTTAACTGTACCCATTTCCATGTTGCGGTAAAATAAGCAGCTCGACTGTACGAAATAAAAGACACTGCAAAGTACCTTTAAGGAGAAGTTCAATTTTGGGTGCCTTGGCATACCTAATGTCTACCCTAGAATGAGAAGCTCTTCACTGGCTGAACAGAATGGGCGACGGAGCTGGAATAGATATCAAAAATACTGCAGCTGCTGCTGTAAGAGTTGAACAAATTTTAGCTTTGCAGCATTTTTGACATCCCTTGCAGCCCCGTCTCCCATTCTGTTCAGGCAGTCACAGTGCGTTTCCACCATAGATGCCAATAATCAGTGGTTGCAATATCGTGATATTATTTAATAGTCAGCAAACACAACAATAGGCCAGCAACCACCCTAGAATTAATGGTTATATGCTGAATATTAACACCTGAAAAAAAAGGGAACGACGCACATGCAAATATGCTGATCGAAGAGTCAGATTACGCCTGGAGGTAACAAAAAAGGTGGTTGTTAGTCTAAGTACCAGAATCCGGAACGCAGGCCCTTTTAAACATTAAAGGTAACCTTGTCGCCGAAACACCACAGGAAATAATATATGTATTGAAGCAGTATTTTCAGCAGCTGCTATAAACTTCCAACATGCGGAACGAGCTGTAGGGCAAGAAGAGAACCAGCATCCAGTCAATGAACACCTAGTTCCACCACTCAGTCTAGAAGAGGTACCCCTAGCTAACTTAGGAACAACAAAACCACTGGATCTGATGTATTAATTAGTTTGGTTGATGAGTACTGTGTGAGCGTCTTCTTAAGCCATTTTCCAATACTATGATCAGCAAGTACCAGTGTGGCTCCCTGCCTAGAAGATCGACCAGTGAATTTCAAGTCGATACTCTCCACACATATTTATTAACTCTTAACTTCAAAGTGGGGTAGGCTGCTATACTACTAATTATCCTGCGATGAAGAAGTAGTGTTTCTACCAAGGCACTGCAACGATTGGATGGTGGCGAATAAATAATCAAGCTAATGCTGGTATCAACGATGGTTTTTACAGTTCCAGTTGGGTTGAACTACTTGATTAACTCTTTTTGTGGGCAAATAGTACTATTCGAAGCTCTTGCCCATAAGGAGTGGTTTTATCTAGCTCTCCACTCTCATTGTTATTGAAGAGTCTGGTCCTCCAGAATGGAGGCAGTGCGTCCGTCTAACTTTCTTGCCAAGTAAAAAATACTACTCGTAGTTCCGAAACAACAACAGGCTCCAGCAAACGAAACAAATAGAACGAGGTTTCCGACTTGAATGTGGAATGTACTGTTCTTATACAGAGCACGTGCAGCCAAACACATAGTTGATTAAGATTAAGGCTGTTGTAACAGCTGTCCAGGAATAGCGATAAGCTGGAGAAGGTATGTGAAAGATGAAATCATGTGAAATCTACTACTGAAAGTGCCATAAGAATCAGGATTAACTGCAATTTAGTTTTAGGCTTTAGCTAAAAGGAAGACTTAGGCAAGAATACTTGAGCATTCAAAGCAGTATTAACGAAGTGACTGCCTTTTCAAAATCCTCGTCAAAGTCAAATTCAAAGCTTCACGCTCTCATGGTAAAGAGAGATAGCTTGACCAAAGAACCATTTAACGATATTCTGGAGAATACCTTCCTATGATATTTGCCTGAAGTATACGACGACACCACACACCTTTCCCACACCTTGATATAAAGAAAGAAGAAAAAGAAGAAGGTCTTCTGATAAAAAAACATCAACTAATTTGATCTCATCCCGATTCACGATCGAAGACTTCCAGTATATTAAGTGTTCGAATTTTCCGGGGGGGCAAATATAGACTGGGACCACTTCTTGGTAGTATATCCCAAGCACGCTATACCACAACGGCAAAAATCGCAAGAGATCGCCGTTACTTTAAATCTCTCAACAAGCCTACCATCAGTAGTAAGCAAAGAGTGCCATTGGAGGAGACATTAGCCGTGTTTTGTTGAAAAGTTGAAACCCAGCCAGTGAAAATTTTACATGCAGCGCAACAGCAATTCCAAGCTGCCAATAACTTTGCCTTTTTTTTTGCAGTCAAATGTGACTAGAGAAAGAGTGATTTGGAACAGTTTGGAATTATGGAATTCTCATACAAAAAGAGCCAATTTATTTCACATTGTTTTGTTGAAAGCTTTTGCGCGACTGTATAGTTTTCAACGAAACATGGCATCAGAAGTAGAACCACTATTGTGCTAATTTTCACTAGGCAACAACAAGCACAACAAATCTCCTGGCTCAATGAAGAATTCTGACTGGCACGTCTAGTGAGAATGAGACGTCTTAATTACACCCTTATTCAGCGAACTGCAAAGTTGGGAATAGAAATTCAAAAAAAAAACTCAAAAAAAGAAAAAACTGCAAATTCCTGTCAAGGTACCAGTTCCGTTGGTGAAAGTTGCCCTGCTAACTTCATAGTTGTAAGAATGAGGCCTAACAAGCAAATGAAAGCAAGAGCTGCTGAGAGAGCACCCCAGGAGCGAAAAAGAAGGGAGGAACGTACATTTTTTTAGAGCGAAAAAAAAGAGCATACGAAGCGGAAGGTCAAGTCTATATCTAATAATGTTGGTAAGTTCTGCCTGCCAAAAGCTTAAAGCATCTACCCAAGGTTAACCTTTAAGGGCAGAATGGAAGCCTGTCGGGATGAAAGCAGGAACAATGGTAGGTGATTGCTAACCGGAGAAGAAAGCCATCATTCCACTGCTTCCAATTTAATCATTATGGTGTACGAAACAGAAGAAACCCTCCCCCCCCCACAGGTGAAACATACAAGTGGAAAATGACCTGAACGAATTTGCTGTGCGTAACTGGAGGCAGCTTGTTGAGACAGAGCTGGCTAAAGAGGTTTGTTGGTTAAGACCGTAGTCTATTCTGCATTATGAGTGCTATCAAAGAAAGTAAGTAAACCTCAAAGTCGCATGGTGCTTTACAATGCCGATGACTGAATTCAAGATTTTAGAAAACTGAAACCATTTGTGTTGCAATAATGTTGTGAGGTATTCGAAAACATGCAGCGTAGTTTGGAATGAAGGAAAAGCTCCTTCGAACTATTTCAAGCATGCAAAATATCTCAAAAAGATGCAATCGCAAGTGATTTCTTCAATTTTGTTCTGTCCAATCGGCTATTTAGTGAATTTTATCATTTTTCACTTCACTTACACGCTCAAGGTGATTCTCGAACTCGTTATGAAAAACAGCTGCCAAAGAGAGTACTAAAAAGAGAAATGCATTTCATCTCTCTCAATTTCTCACAGTAAAAGATGGTTGTGACGTCATGAAAAGACCAAGATGCTGATAGTGTATCTTATGAGCATTAATTACTTCTGTTTATTATTTATCTTTTCCCAGGTTTCCACAAAATGAATTGATTGTGATAAAAGAATTATTATATCTATAAAAACATTTGTTTTCATTTTCAAACTTCGAAAATCGCATTTGGCGTGAAGGCGTTTTCATATTTGTCACTTCAAAGTTTCACAGCTGATGATTGTTGGCCTTGAAGTTAAAAAAAAAAAAAAAAAAAATAAAAAGCTCAAGAGCTCCTGTACATCGGGCGTTTGAGTAAATATTAAGGCTAGGAACGCACTTGCAATTTTCTCTTGCAGCGACTAAAATAGTGATGGCAGCTTAATAGTATTTTTATTTAAACTTATGTCTCCTATTTTCTTCACCTAAATCATCGTGCGACAGAAAACTCGAAGTGCCGTTTCTAGGCAAACTGCAAGAATGACATCTCAGTGGATATCTGGCGAAGAATTTGGTGGAAATCTCTATTATTTCGATTTGAGGAAACAAATGGGTTCAAAGCTCTTCATGCGTGAAGTGAAGTGCACGCTTTAAAAAAAAAAACTTAATTGGCTTAACCCAATGGTGAGGGTGTAGCTTTAGCATGAAGCACTGTTAACAATAAGAAGCTGAAGATAAAGGATGAAATAAATGATGCGAGGAAGAAGATATTATGGTCGTGTACGTGACAAGGGCAAATGAAGTAGAAGAAACAAGTGTCTACTACATTTCGTCAACTCTAATTGCTGTACTAAAATATAGACATGGTGTTACTAGTTAGCTAAATCGGGCAACAAGACAATAATGCTTCAGACAGGAGAGTCTTTGACGACCAAACCTCCAATCCGATTTAAAGACCAAGATCTTGCGGATGCCAGCGAGCACTTGGTCTGGATGACAGGAGATCCAGATTGTAGAGCATGAAATGGAATTCAATTTCAAGTAGAAAGCCTTCGCGAATCGGCTTCTTCAAAAATTGGAAATATTTATTGTCTACTTCTGACTTGTTCTTCCATGATTTTTCTTTTAAAATGTTTATTTTTTAACATTCTGGAGATTTGTAAAATAACATTTAAATACCATTTAAACGTAAGTTATGTGATTCAGTTTAATTTTTTTTTTTCTAAA
Source organism: Dasysyrphus albostriatus (assembly GCA_946251815.1). NCBI lineage: Eukaryota > Metazoa > Arthropoda > Insecta > Diptera > Syrphidae > Dasysyrphus > Dasysyrphus albostriatus. The sequence continues at coordinate 83,399,405 of OX276335.1, forward strand.
AATTAGTAATTTTTTTGAACCTACTCGTAATTTAAGTAAAATATGTACTTACGATTTTACTGATATTCAATATGACTAAGACGACTGTTTTAAGATCACATTTAAATTAGTTATTTTTATATGGTTTTACGAGTAATATTTAAGAAATTTAAATGATTAAATCAGTTAATTAAAATAAACAACAGAATATTTAATATGAAAACAAAACGATATTAAAAAAATTGTATTTGTTAAAAATATATTTATGAAAACAAAAAAAAAAAAACTTTAAAAATAAAACACACACAGAACCAGTTTGAAGTAAAAGAAGAAAAGTACAAGTTATTTAAGTTAACGTTAAGGAAATCAACAGAAAGAAAGAGATAAATGAAACAATGAGGAATAGATATTGATTCATTATGCCCAAAATTAAGATATTTTAGAAAATCATCAAACCAATTTAACCATTGCATTATCTAAAAAATAATATAGAAAAACTTACAGATGATTGTCCTTTGGTAGATGCTGCAATTACTCCATTAAGATTGACAACAACAATAAATGTAAGAAAAGCAACAGATATTGTAAGCATATTAAAGTTAGATGATCGCCAATATGGTTTATGCTGAATAGTGTGCAAAAATAATTAATTTAAAAAAATGTAAAAGTCAAAATCAATAGAACTTTATGTATGTAGGCATAGTTGTAAAATAAAAAAGAAAAACTTGTTTGACTATATAAATATTTTTTTTTCTTATTTGTTTTGGTATTTCCTATAACTAATGAAGATGTTGAACTCGAGACCCAATTTTCAGACCAACATAATGACAAATTTAAGGTGCCAGTTATAGCTATCATTGAAACTCATCATTTAAAACTTTAATGATTGATTTAGAGACATTTAGAAAGCTAAGTCTTAAGCTTTAGTTTTTCATCAAAATAATAAATGATTTTGCTTTCTAAATGTCTCTAAATCAATGATTACAGTTTTCAATGATGAGTTTCAATGATAGCTATAACTAGCACCTAAATGCTCGCTGAAGTGTTAACCAATATATTTTTCTGAATACGACAGTATGTATTTAAAAGTTTCAATTTTCTTGTAGAGCATTTGTAAATTAAATTAACCAAATCGCAAAAAAGTTTCACCCAATCGCATATAGATTTCATCCAAACACAAATAAAATTAATCCAGTCACAATTCGATTGAAACCAAACAGAAATATTTATTCCATAGGCAAAAAAAACTTAAACTATTACCCAATCATTTTAACCCAAAACGCATACTAAGCCGAGCTTGATTTATTTTTACAACTGTACTTTTTGGGTCTAATGGATTCTGGTAGTATCCATAGTTGTTAAACATCATAATTTAAGGGATTGGCCTCCTATTCATCGGTAAGTTATTGGAAAATGCAAAGAACTTATTGAATTTAGTTTTTCCTACTGTTATAAGTCCACCATTTCTTCACCACACAGCTAGAGCAGCAAGTTAAGCCCGGGTTGATTCAATTTGCAGTTTGGTTAAAATTATTTGATAATAGTCTTAATTATTTGTGTAGAGTTTTACTATATTTCCGTTTCACTTAAATCTAATTGCGTTTTGGGTTAAATCTATTTGCGTTTGAGTGAAATCTATTTTCTATTTGCGTTAAGGTGGAACCTTAATGTGCATTGGTTAATTCAATTTGAAGGTTGATTAACAAATTTATATTATTCAGTCCAGCCATTCAGTTTGGAGATACAGAAGCATTAAAAAATTGCTGAAAACTAAATTGCGGGCTTACTTACATTTTAAATGTTCTCGATAATCGTTACGTTCTAATTCATCAAAACCTTGAGTTCGAATATTTTTACAAATGTAAATTTACAGTACCGAAAAAGATACTTTCGGGGCAAAATTCAGCCTCTACTTTATTTTGCCTGAGCATGTTTTGAGTTTTGAATTTGTAATCTTGGTTTGGTTTTTTGTTAATTTCTTCTGATTTTTTTTTTTTTTGAAACTATTCATTTTGATGGAAAATTTAATTTTGAATATAAAGTTTCAAGTGTAAAATTGTCAAATTTTGCATAGTTTCCGAGCTATATCAAACATATTGAAAAGTAGCTAGAGTGACCATTCCCTGAGAAATGCATGAATAAATTTGGTGGCATTTTCGGTTTTAACCCTAGTTTACGGATTAGATTGCACGCAAACCCAGGTGCATATTTGAATACTTATAATTTTCTTTTTTTTTTCAAATCATATTTTTGACTTGAGATGAAAATTCAGTGAACGAAATCAAAATTTTCAAAAAAAAATAAGGAACTTAAAATAAATAATTTAAATATTTTTTTTTTTTGAAAATTCGATATAAAATTTAATTTTTATCAATATATTTGTATTGATAACAACTTAAAATTTGCTTTTCAAAGTGTGTCGTTAAATTTTGTTTGAAAATTTGATGTAAGATTTTTAAAAAGCTGCTCCCACGATTTCTTAAACTTTCTTTCGCATAGCTTTATACATATTCTTTTTTCACCTGGAACTTTAAAAGAAAATATTGTTAATGCATGATTTTAAACATTTTAATCTCATAATTTTCCTGTTTTGTATACCTCTTGACCTTAAGCGCAACTCAGACGTTTATTTTATTTTTAATTCTTCAATAAAATTGTATTATTTATTTTAATAAATAATAATAACTTTAATAAAATATTAATATTAAAATTTCTTAAACCATGTATTTTGATAGAAAACTTAATTTCCTACAACGTCATTTGTATTAAATAGGATAAGTTTTCGAAAAATTCTTAGCTTCAAGCATGCTCAGTTCATACTAATATATTTTAATTAACAAAACCCCTTTTTTGCAGTTGTTTCTTATTAAATGGTACATTCATATTCACCAGCCTATATTATATGTTTTCTTCATATTGAAGCTCCTAGTAATTATATTTTTAAAAACAAATTTTCACTTATGAGGTTCAGAAGGCTTGTTTTTACGAATCAGCATTGGCTACTTTGTGCTTATTTGATCCATCAGTGAATGTTACACCCTTTGGTCACTGCACATTAGCTAAATTAAAAAGCTTAAATATTCTATCAACCCTATAAATATATTATGAAACTTCACAAAACCCAATCCCCCCCTACTTAATATGTGTTTGTTATTTGTATTAGGAACATAATATAAGAGTTATCAACATAATTTTTTTTATAATAACATGCTTTGAACTACATCAATACACAATACTGAAAAAAGTTGCGTATTTATTTTTGTCTACCATTTCCTGTAAATTTAATATTATTATTATTAATTTTAATAAATGTAATATTTTTAATCGTTTAACAAATGGCAACAAGAAATGTATTCATTTTTAACTTACATTTCTTCGAAAAATTCAAATTATGTTAAATCTTTTAGCGTTTAAAAAATTACAAACATAATTTGTTTAAATCTTTCTTAAACTGACTACTACCAGCTATTTACAATTTAAATGAATCTTGAAGAGAGCACAGTGCTCCTTTATTGAATTAACCTTAGTAAATCCATTCACGGTCAAGTAGATCATTCAATTAAAATACTTTGTCTCAATTTGAAAATTGTTTTGAATGTTCAACGCCATCATATATTATAACTACAACCAAAACGCTTCAGTACTACATAAGGTAGACTTAAATTTTGTTCACATGCGTTTCTATTTATTCAATACACAAATATGTATCTAAGCTCATGGCAGACTTTCCCATGAAAAGAAATGAATCATTGAGATACATTTTTGCTGTTGAATTTAATCCATTCACACAGTACAGATCACTTGGTTAGGCACTCATATTTAAGAAAAAAAAATATTTTGTATTCAAAACACAACATGAACATTATAAACATTTTATTGCTGCAGAACTTATTTTTACTAGAAAAATTTGAAAAGATTGTATTTGCAAATTAAATGTTGTTGTATTTTTCGATATATAGAAGTATTATCTATACATTTTCCAGATGTCCATTTTATTTCATTGGTATTTATATTAACTCTTTATGCAAAATAACGTAAGGAAATTATTAAAATAAATATAAAAATACATAGTTTGACACATATGACAGCTCAACACTGAAACGTAGGTACACACAAGCCTATTGATCGACAATGTTAACCAACAATGTTGATCGGCGTGATGTGTACGCTGCTTAAGATAAATTTTGTTATTTGCTAATAAATACAAACTAGGTTTAATTGTCCATTTATTCATCAAGTTGTAGGTAAGTGTCACACATGTAGCAAGAATATCGTTTATTACTTCTTAAAAAAAGTTATAATTTCACGAAGTAAGTATTATATTCTTAGACGTATGCAGAGAGTGGTGAGGTATTATTGAAAATATAAACAAAAATTTAGACACAGATTATTTTCATCTTTTAAATATTTAAAACTTTAATAAACGGTCACTCCAAGAAATATTCTGAATAAAAACATTTTTTTAAGCATGAGTTTTTTTTTTGTAAGGCCTAGTACGCAGCAGTGCTGTCGTTTTATAAACGATCATGGCAATACATTAAAAATGTTTACATAATTTTAAGATAATAGCAATGCGTGATATTTTTGTTGCAAAAATCATAACATTTAAAACACATACAGATACTACCTCAATTTTTTTGTCAGCTTGAAGCCGTAAATTAAATTATAAGAATAGTAACCCCCAGTTTCACAGTGCGAGTTTTTACTCCACTTTTGGTTTAAACTCTAATTCAGCAGATCAAATGAACTCAGTTCAAGGTTAAAACGAAACTTTGAAACTTGGGGTAAGTAATTTAAAAAAAATTGTTGTACAGAATGTTTCCGAATACTTGGTTGATGTAAAATTTAAAAAAAAATATGAAAAAAAGCCATTGTTATTGTTGTTCGATACATTTAATTGCGAACAAAAAATTTCAAAAAGCAATACAAAAGGGCAATATAAAAAAGCTAAATGCAGTACAAAACAGAGGTGAGCAGTATGGCGTTACGCACTAGGTGTAAGCAATACAAGTATTGCCATTGCAGTACAGTTGACATTACTGGTACGCAGATCTAGCAAAGACAAATTTTATCGCCACATTTTTTTCTAAAGACAAACACTGAAGGTGAAGAGAAAACAACAACAAAAGTAAAACAGTAGAGTGCCTAGAAATATAAAAACTCCTTCAATTCGCATAGAGTAAAATATTTGAAATACATTTTTTCAAGGCATTTAAAGAGCCAAGAAATTCGTCGCCTGCGCTTGATGGCAAATACGAGTAATAAAACGGTATAATCGTAAACTTCGTTGTCTGCGAAGTATAAGAAATAAATTGTGGCAAATTTTCCTCCGCTCTCGTTCTCGTACTGACTATTCTATAATTATCCTGGTTCTTATCTACATTTTAACGAGCTATACAACTCCCTTTACCAACACTTTCTAGTTACCACGCGCCATATCAATGATCCTAAGTCAAATTTTTCTGTTTGTCAACTATAAACGAAAATCCGATGGCTACCCAAACACTCACTCTTTTAATAACCAAACCTTAAACGAAACTAGCACTATCGCCAACCTTTTTGCTAATTTTTTCAAACAATCTTTTGCCGATGACTCCTTTGCACCTGATTCTGCATATTTCAATTATCTACAAAGCTTTTCTCTGGGACCGCTTCTCCCTCGCTCGTATCCGTTGTTGTCGATCCGTATTTCATCGAAACTAAATTCAAACAACTAAACGATAAGTTTAATCCCGGTCCCGATGGTCTCCCTGCCATAATTCTAGAAAAATGTTCTTCCACCGTTTCTCTTCCTCTCTTTCCCTAAATCTTGGTGAATTTCCTCAGAAATGGAAATCATGTTTCATAATCCCAATACACAAAGAGGGTTCGAAGGGTGATATTGGACCAAGCTTTCTCACATTGCCAAACTCTTTGAAAGTATTTTGTATGAAACGTTAAGTTTGCACTTCAAATCTCTCATCTCCCCCAGACAACATGGCTTTCTCAAAAGCAGATCTACAACCACTAATCTTGTTGAATTTGTGTATTTCGAGCTTTCAGCAATGGAGAAAGGTTACGAAGGCGATGTTATCTCAACCGATTTCAGTAAGGCCTTTGACAAAATTTCCCATAAACTAATACTTTTCAAATTATCCACTCTCGACTTCAAATCTTCTTTGTTACAATGGATCTCCTCTTACCTAGGTAATCGTTATTACAGCGTTTTAGAACCGCCACCTCTTGTTCTTTCTTAGCTACCTCCGGCCACTTAGGCCCACTTTTATTCATTCTTGCTATTAACGATATTGAAAAGGTCATCAAACACTCTTCTATTTCACTGTACGCTGACGATACCAAGTTTTTCAAGATCATTTCGTCGACACATGACTCTTCCCTTATTCAACAGAACCTTGACAGTTTTTCAATTTGGTGTTTTAAAAATTGCTTGGACCTTAACGTTGCTAATCAATCACTTTTGAGCGTAAACGTATTAAATTTCCTCCCCGTCTCAACTCCTTCATGATCAACACATACCCACCGTCGAATTTATTCCTGATCTTGGCATAATATTTGACCCGGAACTTAGTTTTCTCTTCCATATTGATGATGTCATCCTCAAGGCAAATTCAGCCCTCGGCTTCGTCAAAAGATGGTCAAAGGAATTATCTAATCTTTATGTGACTCGATCCCTACATATCCTTTGTTCAGCCACTCCTTGAATACGCTTCTCAAGTTTGGTCCCCTTAACAACTTATTTCAATTTCCAGAACCAAAAGCGTCCAACGTCGCTTCATTCGCTTTGCTCTTCGAGGACTTATCTAGACCGCCTTAAGCTAATGAACTTGAATTCTTTGAAAAAACGAAGAGAAAAATCAGACATTCTCTTCATTCATCGATTACTTTCTTGTTCCGTTGACTGCATTTCACTCTACAACTCTATCTCTTTTAAGATTTACCCTCATTCTCAAAATCCTCGTCTTTTTAATCTTCCCACTCACAGGACCTCGTATGACTCAAACGAACCAATCTCTGCGTACATGAACTCCTTTGACTTAAACCTTTGTACTCCTTTCCTAAAACTCCGCCATCTGAATCGCCCTCCTCCACACTTACCTTAGCTTAAGTTCTTAGTTTTTAATTGAGAATTAGCTTGTGTTAAGCCGAATAAATGGGTTTTGCCCCCACCAAAATTAAAATTTATGTAAATGCATGAAAATACCTCTAAAAAGTCTGAAAAAGGCAATTTTGTAACAATTGGGACAAAATACACTTTTTGTGTCAAAATATAGTTTGTCAATCCATTATATTCAAGGACCGCAACCCTATCGATGGATTAAAAAACCTCTAAAAATTCCAAAATGTTGAAGTTTTTTGACTTCTCTGGGAAAAGTGATTTTAGGGCAATTGGTTGACATTTGGACTAAATCAACTTTTCCGTCAAAACAAAGTTTGTCATCCATCTGTCAAGCAATTAACTGTCAAATTAAATTGAAAGCTGGCTGCGATGTCGTTGAATTAAAAAGCCTCTAAAAACCCAAAAATTTTTGAAGCTTCATAGGGCAATTAGTTGATATTTGAATCAGAATAAACCTTTTCCGTCAACACATTGTTCATTCCCTATATGTCAAGTTATCAACTATAATATTACATTGAAGGATAGATGTGATGACGATGGATTTAAAAAACTCAACCAAAATCAAAAATGTTCACAGTTTTCTATTACTCCAGAAATCCAATTGAATTTACCAAATCAGTTTGCTGATTCCAAATCGGTTTAACTCGGTTTGGAAATCAGTTTTAATTTTGTATTGAAAAAAACATTTTCCGTATCTGAATGTGGCCCTTTGTTCCCTTTCGTATTACCTACGCCACTGACTGATCTAGAACAGCTGTTCTATTTATTCTATTTTCCTTCATTGGTAATCATATTCTTAACGCATTTTATATTTTATTTTTCAGTTGTGCGTTCCAACAAGCGTCTTAATAATACATAGAAGGAATGAAGCAGGGAGATGATTTTAGCTTATAAAAAGCAACATATACATAAAAGGTCACAATTTGTCCGGAAAAATAATGCTTTGAACATTTTTTTCTGCGAAAAAGTAAGTTGAGTCGAGACTTTCTTTAACCTTATGACGAACAGCGATTACAACTGTCAAATTTTGCGCTGAAGCTGCGTATTGCTTGGAAAAAATCTGAGATAAAATTTGACCTTGGAAAAACTCACGCTCAAAGAAAAAAACGTTTTATTCCGAATAATTTTGTGAGTAACTGTATATTTTCTAAAATAGTCATTGAAATAAAGTTTTTTTTGCTGATTTGTAGTAAATTACTTGCAATATTATGAACTAATTATTTAAGGCGCCAAATTGATTTTTTTAACAGGGTCTAACCAAGCGACTCGTAATGTATAATTACCTTCATTACTCTGATTCATTCGTTTTACAATTAAAGAAACTGATTTCTCAACCAAAAAAAAAACACACTAACTAGAATTGTAATAAAAAAAAAGGTTTTAGTTAGATATGTATTATTAAATTTTAATTATATGAAGCGTCAATGTATGAATAAAGTTTTTATGACTTTCAGTTCCACATGAATCAACAAGTATTTCATGGGTTAAATTGTATAGTCACGAAAGTGAAGCTATATTTTTTATTGTTTAATATGCACTTGAAAAAATTGTATTTCCTATAATTTATGCCTATACAATTTATAAAAGCCACTAATAAACGTATACAATGCGGCCGGCGAGTTGAATAAAAAGTTTAGATACACAAACACATGTGTATATTATTTAAATAAGCAAACAAACAGAAGCGGCAATTAAATTATTTTTGACATAGAACAAATTTGTGATTTTTCTAGAGTTCTTAATATTTCCAAAGAAATATTTTTGTTCACAAAAAGAAAAAAATTCTTAGCTTACCGCCCATTCATCACCCATATTTATGTTTAGTTTAATTTATTTGCTAAATACACAAAAAAAAAACAATTTTAACAAAGAAAAGATACAAAATAATTCAACTTTAGTTAGTCAGAGTGTGAGAGATGTTAACTGGTGTATGATCGTAAACAGACTGCGTTCGTAAAAACTTGACAGAAAAAAGAAAGCTTGATAAGCTAGCAGATGCCAATTGCCACCACAGGTCAGGAATGAGCTACATTTTGTGGCTGCGGCTATTGCGGTTGGATTGGAGTTGGAGAATTGTGGATATTTTTTTTTGTGTTGTGTAAAGCCAAGGTAGCTAGCTATATCTGAAAAGGTTTATTTTTATTATTCAATTGAAGAGGGGAAAGAGTCATCCATAAGATGACGAATAAATATACATACATATTTAGTCTATTTATTTATATCTAGATTTGAAATGAGTAGGATTGGGATATAAAAAGCAAAGTTTTGATAAAACGCAAACAATTAACTTATTCTCTCCATAATATATGAGATACATTTGGATAAGCATACAAGTACAGAATGATTTTTCGGTGCAGTTTCAGATTGTTGAAAATAATTAGAACCTGGGACTAGTGACTTTATACAATAAATTATAAACAATATTTCTAATGCATATCTTGCCTTATGCTGAGCTTACTCATAAATTATGCAAACAAAATCTTTTATTAGTGGCAAACAGTAGCATTACACTTTTTTGACTTAGCTGTCAAACATATCAGTAATAAGAAAGAGTTTATGTACACTGCCGCTCATCTGAATAGGTTCAACTTTTATTGCACCCCACGGTTAGCCTCTCTTCATATATATTGCAATAATCACATCTTTTTTATATACAGGGTGGCGCACCCATTGTGCTACAATAAGAAATTCAAATAACTTTTTTTTTAATCGATGGATTTCATTTATTTCTTTTTTATTGGTTAGAAAATTAAATTTTATTTTAAATAGTTAGTTGTTTTTAAAGATTATAGACCGCAAATGACCTCCACGCTCTCCCACGCATATGCGGCACCTGATCAAAAAATTATTCATTGCGGCCTGAAGAGTTGAAGTTGGGATCGCCTCAATTATTGTCGTTATGGACAGCTTTAATTCAGTTAAATTCCTGGGCTTCGTTTTATACACCTCTTGCTTGACATAACCCCATAAAAAGAAGTCTGGTGCAGTCAGGTCAGGTGACCTTGGGGGCCAGCGAAGAGTGGAGTTCCTAGAAATTAATTTGTTTGCGAATTTTTTGTTTAGCTCCGCCATAACTGGTCTGGCTATATGTGCAGTTGCTCCATCTTGCTGAAACCAAACGCTGTTGAATGGTATACGTCTTCGGCGCAGTTCTGGGTAAAAAAACTCCTTCAACATCTTTAAATAACGGTCCCCATTGACAGTAACGGTCACACCGTTTTCTTCAAAGAAGTACGGCCCGACAATACACCTTGATGAAAATGCGCACCACACAGTGACTCGTTCTGGGTGCAGTTCCGTCTCATCGAGCATTTCTGGATTAGACTCATTCCATATACGGCAATTTTGCTTGTTTACATTGCCGTTAAGATCAAAATGGGCCTCATCAGACATGAACAAACAATTGATCAATGTGTTGTCTTCTTCGGCCATTGATATCATTTTTTGGCAAAATTCCAGGCGAACAGGCAAATCCTGAGGGTTTAACTTGCTAGTAATTTGGACTTTGTACGGAAACAAGTTTAAATCGTCATGAAGTATCCGTTGTAATGACCGTCTACTAACTCCAATTTGCCCCGATAAGTTTCGGGTCGAAACGCTCGGATTGGCCTGTATTGCAGATGCTACTGCTGCGATTGTATCCTGAACCCGAACATTGGCATCTCGATGGTACGGCCTTCGTGCGATGCTTCCAGATTCGGCAAACATGTTTACAAATCTCATAATGGTCCATCTACTCGGGAGATTACCGCCAAACTCCCGCCTAAATTCCCTTTGGACGGAAATGACGGACTGCAAAGCATGGTACCGTTGCACTATCCAAATTCTTTTCTCCGTATCCCAAGCATCCATTTTTATAAATCTAAATAGTAACCTACAAAATAAAAAAAAAATAAGCCGATTACTCACACAGAAAAAAAGTTAATACGTTTTATTTTTGTAGCACGATTCGTGCGCCACCCTGTATATAACAAAAGAGCATTATTATACACTTTGATTAGGAGAAAACATTTAGTCTTAAAGCTTAGCGTCACAAGCTAAACCAAATGCATTCATAAAAGCGAACATACTTTTTGGCTCATCTGAATAGGTTCAACGAATGAAATGGAATAAAACAAGAAAAGTAACTGTAATTTACTGATTTATTTTGCACTTTTGTAAAGGTTAGAATATCATAACAATAACTAATAATGAGTATTACCCCCTTTCTTGAGTACAGTCTCGTAAATTCTATTTGGTATGGAACTATACAATTTTTCTAGGTATTGAAGCGAACTTTCGGCCCAGGATTCTTAATTGCTTCAATTAATGATTTTTTGTCTTGAAATTGTCTCCCTGACTCGTATTCTTTAGGTGAAAGAAGTCCCCACACACATTCTCTATGATATTGACGTCCGGGGAGTATAGAGGCCACACCAGCATCTCCACATTTTGGCTGGTAATCCACTGGTTTACTATCCATGCTGTGTGGATTGGGGCATTATCATGTTAGAATGTCCACGATATTGGTGCAAACAGGTCAGAAATCTGATGAAAAGCTTTTTCTAGCACTGCTTTATAACTATTTGCATTCATCCTCGATGTTAGAAATTGAAGTTCAAAGGTTCCGTAGAAGGAAAAAGCTCCCTACACCATGACACTGCCTTCACAACTATTCACACGGCTTAAATAATGCTCCTCTTTTCGAAGATCAAAGAAATAATAATTGCAGCCGTCAAGGCCCTCTAAATTGAAGATTTTTTCATCTGAGAAACCACTTGTTGCCACTCAGGCTTCCATGACATGTGTTTTTTTTACAAAATTGGAGACGATTTTTTTTCTAGATTAGTTCAGCTGTCCTTTTTTCTGAACTTTTTTTCTTTTCAAATGTTTAATAACTCGTTTTACTGTTGGCAAACTACATTATACACCTGTTTTTATTTTGATTTTTGACGCGGAATCATGAGAATTGGAAGCTGCTCTGATGAATGCACGTCTATCGGCTCTTGATGTGGCCCTATAAGTGCCACCTTTCATATTTTGTCAATTCTTTTAGACATTTCGCAAATAATTGCAAGCTAAATTTTGACTTCTGATAATTTTTTTCACGATGTGTCGTTGGTTTAGTCCTAACTCTCGGAATGCTTTAATTTTGCCCTTTTCCTCCTCACTCAACAATTTTCCGCGACCCATTTTTGTCGCTAACAGGTAAAACACTATTAAATTAATTCGCAGAAAAAAATTTTAGATCATTTGACCTACGCGACTCAATGTAAACTAAAGTTCTTGCCTTTGAATCTATCCAGATGAGCCAAAAATATGATTTGTTTTTTATGAATACATTTGGTCTAGCTAACGTGTCAGAATAACGGTAAACCTAAAGACTAAATTTTATCTCCCGAACTAGGTGTATATTGATGCTCTTTCAAAACATACAAAACATACATAACAAAAATGTATCATTGCAATATATATGAAGAGAAGCTAACAATAAGTTTCAAAAAAAGTTGAACCTATTTAGATGAGCGGCAGTGAGTGTATGTTATAATTACTGATTTAAAACTGGCTTTTTCCTTGAGGAATGAAGCTGCACCTGCGACCTGTCATTTTTTAGGTGATTCCCATTGATGAATTTTACCAAATTTTGACCCCAAAAGTGGATGTGTTCCACTCATTGACAGACAGGTGGGCGGTTTGTTTTATCTAAAAGAGTAGGTGACGGTTAAGTACCAAATTTGACAGACGGGTGGTCTGATCAAACCAAGGTCCATAAAAATCACGGGTGACACCTGGTTAGAAAAAATTAAAGAAGAAATTTGCGTGTGAGATTGAGCTTTTTAAATTTCGGATGCGGTATTTCTTTGTTTAAAAGATCTTGGGTTTAAGCCCGATTAAATAGCAAGGTATCGCAGGCAATTATTCAATAAATAATTTTCAAATTCGAAAACATAACATAAAATTCTTTTACCGTCGGTTCCGCGCTTCGAAGGTTTGTAATTTCCTTACTTAAGAAAAAATTATTGGCGTCCATTTTGTTTTTTTCAGCTACGCCCCTGTGGTAAGTTGGAATTAACTTTTTATCTATAATCCTTTTTTATTTCCTCTTTTTTTATATAAAACAATAATAAAAAAAAAACCTATTCCGTGAACCCATCCCCTTGGTGAGCATAGTCGTGATGGCAGCACTTTTTTGCTGCTGACTGTATTTTTTGACAGTTTGGTTTTGTGCTCTTTTTTGTTGTCCAAACGTTTAATTTTTATTGTGCCGGTCGGTCGCGTCGTCGTATTTTTATTTCTTTTATATAAAAAATACACGTTGAGCAAATAATTTTACAACAGTACTAATAAACTTTAAAGTATCGAGTTTCAAGAAAATCGATCATATCGTTTTCGAATTATTTTATTTTCAAAAAAAAAAATTGAAACGTTTTTTTAAAATTAAAAAAAAAAAATTACATTTAAGTGCACACAAATTTTTATAGTTTTTGGAAACCTCTGTATAAAAAAATAATAGTAATCAGCCATTGTGAAGAAAATCGAAAGTTAAAAAAATGGTTCTTTGGGAGGTACCATCAATAATGGTTTTCCACCCAAAGGAAGCCTTTACTCAAAGTAAAAGTTTTCGAACCGTTTTTGAGAGAACAACGATGTTGTAAAATTGCTTAAAAAAAATTGTATGGCAGGTACCGTTATTTTTAGTTATAAAAAAAAAGGAAAAAACGTGTGGACATAATCATCTAAAAGCACAATGTAGAAAGTTTGAAGAAAATCGATCAGGCTTCTTAGGCTTTAGACAGACAGACAGACAGACAGAATTGTGGCACCCACTTTTTTGGTGTTCTCTATATCATCGTAAGTTTATGTTTGATTGTTATTTCGATTTTTTTTTTTGAACGAAACCAAAACTTGCCTGTACATATGTACCTATGTATCGGGTTTTTTCAATAAGAGCGCTACAAAATTTTTTTTAAATAAAACAAAAACGGTTTTGGATATCAATTAAATTCTTTATTCCTGTGAAAGTACGTTTGATGCCATTATGTATGGATTTCGATTTCTTTTGCATGGCCACCACGGGCACGCTTGCAGAAGTCCAGACGCTGAACCCAATTTTCGACGGTTTTTAAGCATAAATCGGCTGATACTGCTGCAATTTCACGTTCGATATTCGTACGAAGTTCATCAATCGTCGCTGGCTTGTTGGCATAGACCATAGACTTGACGTAGCCCCACAGGAAATAGTCTTACGGCGTCAAATCGCACGTCCGATGCGGCCAAGTGACTGGACCATTTCGTGAGATAACACGTTCTCCAAACTTGGTTTCCAATAAATTGATTGTGACATTCGCTGTGTGGCTTGTGGAGCCGTCCCGTTGGAACCACATATCCTCCAAGTCCATATCATCCAATTGGGGCCAAAAATATTCAGTTATCATTAAACGGTAGCGATCCCCATTCACAGTAACGTGCCGGTCTTGATCATCACGGAAGAAGTACGGCCCAATGACGCCGCCGGCCCATAAGCCACACCAAACCGTAATTTTTTCAGGATGCAATGATGACTCATGGAGTACGTGTGGATTGCTGCCTGACCAATTCCGCATATTTTGTTTATTGGCGAAGCCATTCAGCCAGAAATGAGCCTCATCACGTAAGATGATTGTTCGATGAAAATCCGAATCATTTTCATTTTGTTGCTCAGCCCAATTCACGAACATACGACGCTTCTGGTGGTCAAGCGGCTTCAGTTCTTGCGTCAATTTAATCTTGTAAGGATGTTGGCCAAGATCTTTTCGTAAAATTCGCCACAACGACGTCACAGAGTTGCCCAACGCTTGAGAACGACGTGTGAGAGACACATTTGGGCTTTCTGCAACTGAAGCCTCAGGGGCAGCAATATTCTCGACACTTCGGGCACTTCCTTGTCTCACTGGTACGGAAACATTTTGTACTGTGCCTGTGGATTAAAATTTATCCACTAGACGCTCAATTGTTGATCTGCTGGGACGATTATGACGACCATAAATTGGACGTAGCGCTCTTAACGTTGAGGCCACAGACTCGGATTTCTGTAGTAAATTTTAATAATTTCGACTCGTTGTTGGCTCGTATATCTTTCCATCATGAAATGGAAAACCTTACTGAAGAGAAAAGTCAAAAGATCGGCAAGAAATATGTCGTCGTTTGCTGTCCCTGTCGCTCTACTTTTGTAGCGTTCCAGTTGAAAAACCCTTTATATGGCAAGTAAAAAATCCAAACAACAAAATTCTAAAGAGAAAATCTGCCAATCTTCATAACGCCAATCAAACGAAATACTTATGTAGTGAAAATTGCAAAATGAAAAATGCGAATTGATAATTTGTTAAATCATTTAGAAAACAAAACGTTGTTCACCAAACGTAAAATGCGGAACAACGAAATGCTAAATAAAAAAAATCGTAACAAAAAATGTCGAAATGATCCCCCACGAAACGTCAATTTGCCAAACAATTCTGGCGAAACATACCACACCCGTTTAAAAAACAGATGGCACGAAGTTATGACGTAAATAAATAAATAAATATAATTTCTTATTTTCTGTTTGTCCATGGGTATCAATGTTGGATGTGAATAGTCAAAAACTCAATTTCAATTAATTTTCACAATTATAGTAGATCTACCTTCCCTATTCCTACCTATGCTTAAATTATGAATAAGATAAAGGGGCTAAGTAAATACAGCTTAACACTCTCAAACTCTCATTTCAAATAATTCAGTATGTTGATTCTAGTTTGCAATCTCCCAAATAGGTGAGGGAAGCTTAGGATTTGAACGAGTATAGGTATCAATGTACTCTAAAACTTATTTACCTCATTTGTAAAGAGACTACTTACTTAAATAAAAATTAAAATTAATGATAATAAATAAACTTCGGTATAAGTATACCCAACTACGGTTTATTTGAGGTTTGCTCAACTTAAAAATATAAAAACTCAAAAAATGTAAATAAAATGGTAAGTAAAAAAGCAGACTTCACTCAGAACCTCTAACCAACCTCTGTTGTCCGGTTAAAATAAATAAAAACATTTAAAAAATAAATATGAAAATATTTACAATTTGCTTTGAGAAATATTTTTTTTTCGAATGCTTGGTTCATTTATTCCATCCTTATTTTATTTGTAGTTAAATTGTACGAGTATGTATGAATGTGTATATTATTTGCGAAGGTAGGCACCTACCTGCTGCGAAGTTGCTTCGTTTAAATTTTGTAATTTGTGTAGGTATGGAAAAACATGAAAAGAAAAGAGTAAATTCTATACCTTTTCAGAATTCTATATAGGTACGTATTCCTAAAATACAAGCTGCCTTTCTTCAACACTTCAATTGAATTTCATTTAACAAATCATCATTCCTAAAAGAAACAGCTCCACGTCCTGTGCCATCAGGTCCTACTTCCTGGCTATACCTACCAACCTACCCGCATCGTTCTTCCATTTTCCTATTTGCATTTTAAAATACAAACACAAACCTATCTATACATACAGTTACCTATACCTACACATAACCCAACATAAACTTGAAAGTGAAAGCTGCAAACATTGGAAATGTGTTTTCTGCAGTAACAGCAAATAAAAGCGAATACGTATACATTTCCACTCCTAATCATCCAAAAGCATTTTCTCACATGAACGATCAAAAGAAAATTCCTCAATTCTCAGTGTCAATAAGAAAAGTACTTCCACTTTTCTTCCTTACTTGCTGCTGTCATCCTCATCAACGCTGTCGGTTCGGTGGGGGGCGTCTGTCCTTCCTTCGTGTCGTCGTGCTTTCGATTTCGACACCCAGAGTACAGTGCCTGTGAGCTGTGAGAGTCGTTATCGTCACAGTCATTTTTGCCTATATTACTCTCCCAAGGGACACATGTAAATTGATTGAATTCGATTCGGCTCAACTGTTTGGATCCGAAGGTTACGCTTTCAAAATGAAGCAGGCAGGGAGAGAAATTTTATAGGATTTTACGTGAAAGCGGCTTCCTCTGTTGAACCATTCTAAGGTTCACAGATTAAGTGACATTTATCCGTATTTCATCAATAACTTCATTCAAACAGGGTCGCATTCAATTGAAAGGCGAACATTTCAAAAACTTCCTGAAGGCTCGGCACAAAATATCTGTGATCATGTTGCTTTTAAAAGAAGCCTATTAAAGAAAAAGTCAGGGACGCGGCGGCGTTGGACTCCTTTGGCTTTGAAGTTCTATCGCTGCTTTTGATACTTAGGAAATGGCTTTATCACATTGCATTGCTTTATATGGAAGTTCTCCTGAGTAGATGCCGAAATTCAGTTTTAAATAAAGATTGTCACGGCAGACGAAACTATGGGGATTGAATCCCTGTAGGACAGTTGTTGATTGAGGCTCAGTGGGTGGTGGATTGTTCACACTGCCCTTACGTCCAGAAGTCCAGATGGCAGCAGAAGAATTCCCTAGACAGGATCCACGGTGATGTCCCCAGTTCCAATCAGGCTGAACTACTTAGGTTAGGTTAGGTTAGGTTAGGTTAGGTTAGAAGGGGTGATGATACGGCGGGCCGCATCATCTCACTCGGATCTCAGTGGATCCATTGCGCTCCCCAGAGTGAAAGGTGGATGGAGAAGAGGGATAGGGAGGGGTTTGATGAGGAGTATTAGTTGTAGGGGGCCTACCTGAACCATCCTGAGTTCTGAATGAATTTTAGGATGTTTTTCAGTGGCAATACAGAGATGTCGCCCAGTTCATCGAAGAAATATTCTCCTAGGGCTGCTTTCCTGGTTCTAGCTAGGCTGGGGCATTCACATAAGAAGTGAAGGGAGCCCTTTTCCGCCTCTTCATCATGACACCCTCTACATAAGTCAGATGAGCTGATGCCCATTCTTTTCATATGGGTTCCCATAGAGTTATGCCCCGTTAGGACGCCAACTATGAGTGATAATTGAGGCCTGCCTAGCTTGAGTAGGTATTCAGTTTTTTTCTTCGAAATGTTCGGCCAAAGGTTCCTTGAAACCCGACAGGTGTCGATAGATGACCATCTGACATTTGCAGCTTCCAAGAAACAGTGGTGTATTCTACTTTTTTCTTCCTCCAGTGGCTACGATTAGGCTCGGATCAAGAGATGATCCGCTTTTGGCCAGTTTATCTGCCATTTCATTTCCGTGAATATCCCTATGTCCTGGGACCCATTTTAGGGTAATTGTGTTCGTTGCGTTGAGTACTCTTAACTCATTTCGGCAACGATCGATCAGTTTGGACTTTATGGTGATTGAGGAAATGGCTTTAATTGCCGCCTGGCTATCTATGAAAATGTCAATATTATTGTTGACTAATTTACGTGAAGCAAGATGCTTCGCGGCCTCACAAACTGCCAGCACTTCCGCTTGGAATACACTGCAAAAGTTTGGAAGCTTCATTGATCTATATATGGGTGGGTTATCTGAATAGATACTTGACCCAACACCCTCCAAGGTTTTGGAGCCGTCGGTGAAGACCGACACATGGTTTGCATTTATGACCCTGTTTTCGTTCCAGAGTTCCCTGGTGGGGATATTTGTCATGGTTACTGGGTTGAAATCAATATGCGGCGAAACATAGTCTGTTTGAATGTCAATGCCTGTAAAGTTCATTATAGTTCTGTGACCGAAGAGGCCCCTTTTCCAATTGTTACATTGTTGCAGTCGTAAAGCACTTTTTGCCGCCAACTCTTTCGTAAACAGATCGAGTGGGGCAAGTGAAAGGAAAGTTTCTAGGGCGGCCGTTGGTGTGGTTCTTATAGCACTGGTTGTTCCGATACACGCTAGTCTTTGAATTTTAGTCATGGTTTTTAGATTGGTTTCCTTATCTAAGGCTGGCCACCAGACCATACATGCGTACGTTAGGATTGGCCTTATAATGGATGTGTACATCCAATGAATGGTTCTAGGGCTGGGACCCCATCTTCTACCAAAAATTCGACTGCACGTATAGAATGCTACTGAGGCTTTTTTCTCTCTTTCTTTAATATTCTTTTTCCAGTTCAATTTACGGTCAAGTACAACACCAAGGTATTTGGCGGTATCCGAAACTTGAAGTGGAATTCTGTTGATGGTTGGCGGGTTTATGTTGGGAATTTTGTGTTTCCTTGTAAACAACACCAATTCTGTCTTTTGAGGGTTAACGCTAAGTCCGCAACTACTGGCCCAATTACTGAGCTTGTTGAGGGCTAATTGTAGGAGGTCGCATAAGGTTGGGACAAATCTTCCCGAGGCCATCAACACAATGTCATCGGCGTATGCAACGACCTTGATGCCATTCAGATTAAGTTTAACCAATATCTGGTTGACTACAAGGAGCCAGAGCAGAGGAGATAGAACTCCACCTTGCGGAGTCCCCTTGCATGTTCTGACTTTTAACTTCGTATCACCCATTTCTACATTTATGAGTCTTGTTTGAAGCATGGAGTCAATCCAGTTTATCAGTAAAGGATCGATGCTGATCGAGATGAGGGCTTGTCGAATTGCATTATTTTCAACATTGTTAAATGCCCCCTCTATGTCAAGGAATGCTACCAGTGTGAATTCCTTGAATTGGATCGATTTTTCGATTGTGCCGACCACTTCATGAAGCGCTGTTTCAACAGATTTGCCCTTCATATATGCATGTTGGGCCTGTGAGAGCATGCCGTCATTAAGTTTTAGGCGAATGTGAGTCTCCACTAGTCTTTCTAAAGTCTTGAGAAGAAAAGAGGATAGGCTTATAGGCCTAAAATCCTTAGGTTCGGTGTGGGTGGGCTTGCCAGCTTTCGGAATAAAGATGACATTGACTTCTCTCCATTTAGAAGGAACGTAGGTGATGTTAATACAACCCCTAAAAATGTCCACTAGAATTGGAACAATTATGTCTTTAGAGCTTTGGAGCATAATAGGAATTATTCCATCAGGCCCTGCAGACTTGTATGCTGAGAATGAGTCTATGGCCCAAGCCACCTTTCTGCTATCTATGATTTGGTTACCTATGTTAGAGATTACACTTATGTCAGGGCCTCTATCCGCAGACGATGAATCAGTAGTACATCCTGGGAAGTGAGTGCTCAAAAGTGACTCTAAGGTCTCAGAGCAGGAATCTGTCCAGGTTTTATCAGGTCTTTTTAGAAAACCCGGAGGAGTGTAAACCTTTGACATAACTTTCCTGAGCCTAGCAACGTCATTTGTTGACTCAATGTCTGTGCAAAATTTTTGTCAGGCTGCCCTTTTCGCGTAAGTTGTTCGGTTTTTGTACATATTTTTGCTGATCTTGAAAAGATCCCAGTCAGCAGGTACATTACTATGTTTTGCTCTATTGAAAAGCCTCCTTGAGTTTTTCCTAAGGACAGATAACTCTTTCGACCACCATACGGGGTTGAGTTTACCTTTACCTTTTGAAATGGGGCAAGAACTTTCATAAGCATTATTAATAGCCAATGTTAGTTCATTGATATGTTTTTCAATATCTGAGCAATTTGACAATGTCTGATTTTCATATTGACCCAAAGATGTGGCCATTCTTATCTTGAAGGCATCCCAGTTTGTCTTTCTGGGGTTTCTGTAGGGTTTTGGATTTTCTGTTTTGTGTTCGATATGGAATGTTATCATTCTATGGTCAGAGAATGTTACATTACTTGAGACCTTCCAGTCACTGACTACGATAGAATCGGAGTTAGTGGAAAGCGTCACATCGAGCACTTCTTTTCTGTTTCTAGTAACGAAGGTTGGCTCGTTACCTTTATATAAAATCAACAAATTTTTCTCTATAATATATTCGAAAAGTGACTCACCTCTTTTATTTATGTCTGAGCTCCCCCACTGTATGTGATGAGCGTTCGCGTCACAACAAACCAGGAGGTCCCAACCGTTCTTACCAGTCACTGTAATGAGGTCATCAAGAGCATCAGGCGGCGGAGGCCTCGGTGAATCACCTGGCATGTAGACGGAGGCTAGGATCAGGGGCGGAGCCCCTTTTCTTTCGCACTTCACCGCCGTCATGTCTGCACTACTGTGGGAAGATAAGAGGAAAAGATTTATAGATTTTTTCGCCACTATACATGTCCGATAGTTACCTTCTGTAGGCCCTTTCTTGGAGTAGAGGATATACTCTTTGGACCTTAGTCCGCAGATCCTCCCGCTGTTGATCCAGGGCTCCTGAATAAGGGCGATGTCAATATTATCTCTTGTCAACAATGAGGTCAGGGTGGCCGAGGCCAACTTACTGTGCTGGAGGTTTAGTTGGAGCACCTTCATCATTTTTAAAATTTTTACTTTGTAGGTTGGCCGACATCGGACGCACCTTGACCTCACTGATGCCAACCATCAACTTGAAACCCCTTGACGGAAGCATGGCCATTGTATCATGGTTTAACATGACAATGGCTTCCTGTCCTGTTTTTGAGGGAGCTTCTATATTCAGAACCTTCCAATCGCTACTAGGGAATCCTGAGTTTTGACCCCTAAGGAGGTTTTCCAGGAGTTCCTTTGATACGCGAGGGCCCGGGACGTTAATTCGGACTTTGGGTCTGGTCGGGAGTTCACTTTTAGGAGCAACTTTAAGAGTTACCCTTGTTCGGCCCTTGGGTGCTTTGGGCCATTTATCGGCCTCACTTTAGGGCTACTGACCGCCAGTTTGGGAGGAGAGACACCTTTGTTTTTCCTTCTTATTTCAGAGATCTTAGTGTCGATAGTGGTCTTGCTGTTGGGGTCCATTTTGTTAAGCAGTTTTTGAGCCCAGCTCAAGCGCTTCCAGTCTCTTAGCTTTAGCAGTTTTGGATCACCCTTGCCATACCTACGTACGGCCCTCTTGGCGTTTTCTATCCTTTTGAGATCTGGATTCGGATCCCCTCCCTTGTTCTGCTTATTTGGAAGCTCCTTGTTAACCTGAGTCGGTTTTGGCCCATCGATTGACGGGCAGCGACCTTCGGAAAAGGATGCCATCACGGTCTTGGAAGACCCTGGGCCATCCGCGCAGACTTCGGTTGGTTTACCTCCACCAGACCTTTTATAGGGAGTCGAAGTAGTCTTGGCTATCGGCAATGCCAGGATATTTGCCGCAGACTCGCCTTGAGGGAGTACCTGCCCTTGACCTTTCACAGGATTCTCGGCCACAGTGACGTCTGCGTCCGAGCTGTCCGAGCTGGCGAAGGACTGGTAGTCATCATCATTGAGGATGCGGTTTTCCTCATCAGACGCCATCACTCCATCGTCAGTCCCAACAGCCTCGTCCTCAGAGTTCGGAAAGTCCATGAGGTATTCAGAGAACATCCCATGGACCTTACTGGCATGACCACTGCTACAAGCAGAGGTGCAGTCTACTGCTTTTGTTGTTGTTGTTGTTGTTGTTGTCGTTGTTGTTGTTGTTGTTGTTGTTGTTGTTGTTGTTGTATGTGTCACTGGCGACTTAGCCTTAGCCAAGCCCTCGCCGGCAGCCGTGACTTCTGCCGACACTTGAACGTATATCCCCGTTCGATTTTTTGTTTCAATATCGATTTTATTCATTTCCATACTTTTGTTTTTTCTTTTTGATGTATTACCTATTGATTATATGTACGCGACGAAATCAAACCGAACAAAAAAGACGCGACCGCACGGCGTCATAACTTGAAATCGAATCGCTGAACTACTTAGTGAACACCTTATCATGACGAACAACGTCCTACATATTCGAAACAGGGTTGCCATTTATCGAACAAGTTTGATTGTCCAATTTAGAAAAGTTTGTTGCCCAAAATATGATCCGAAAAAGTAGCCCAATTACAATAAAAAAATGTTTTATCACAATTTATTTTTATTTTCACAAAAAAACGGTATATAAAATAAATTTTTTGCTCATAAGAATTAGAAATATAGAAATTTTGGAAGCAACAAAGAAATTGAAACCCTGTTCCCTAAATTTTTTCAAACATTTTCAAACCGTCAGATTTAGTGCGGGCAAAACTTCTGGAACGGGTTTGCACTAAATCTGGCGGTTTCAAACTGTTTAAAACTCGTTGTGGAACACACCTTGAATGATTTTGATTTGAAATGTCAAAACCGATGAGTATGCCAACTTATGTCCCCTATTACACGACGATTCTTTGCGTCTGAATCTTTTCGAATTTTCATATCTGATTTCACCATCTCACCCATTGAAAAGAGTTGACGCAATGAATAATGGTGTAAAAGAGGACATTTCAGTGCCTTTGAAGATGTACCAAATTGTGGAATGGTTAAGGAGTATGTTGATGGGGAGAAAAGTGTTTCACTGCATTTTTTTTACTGGTGGCAATCTCGGAAAAATATAGCCCGATTCCCGATAAATAGCTCTATCTGGCAAGCCTGATTCTAAGTTCAAGCAAATAAGAAGTGATTAATCCAGTTCTCTTAAGCAGTTTTTCCAACAGTCAGGGAGCTCGTGACACTATTGGGTGTAAGATAATGATAAAGGATGAAATGTTCTTACATTTGTTGTACTACTACAAGTTTTGAGAGTTTTAAACGAAACGGGGATGACATGTCATATTTGACAAAGGATGAAACTACTTGAAAATGGTAGTTGGCAAAATAGTCTCGCCAGCGGCCTAAAAAAGGATGAAATTGATTCCAATCGATAGTCCAATATTTTTACTACTATATAAACCATGCCACCTAGGTCACGGGTAGGGTTGCCAACCGTACTCTAAAATAGAGATCTATGACTCTAATAGAGTAGGCTAAAATACTCTTTTTTTACTTGAACTAATTTGTTTCTGAACCCACTCAAAACTGTCAAAACATAATGAATAAATGTCAAGAACTGTGTTTGTTTTTTTATCTTCTATTGGGATCCAGATCTGGATCTTGATTAACTTTTTACACGAACATGCTGCAAAAAAATGTTTGAAAATTTCACACCATTTTGTATTTGTATGATGTATTGAAAGGACAGGATCTAGATTCGAATCTCAATAGAAGATAAAAGATTGTAAAAAGTTGTTGAATAAAAACATTGATGAAAATAATGACATCGATCGTGAAAAGATCGCAAATGGGAAATTCATTTTAAAAGAACTGCAGGACAGAGGATTAAAAAACTAAGATTTTTTGAAAAAAAAAATACTAAGGAAAACTAACATTTTTTTTCAGAAATGTACTGAACGAACTTATTTATTTAATTTTTTTTCGCTAAATACTATTACTATACGTTCCTGCCATTTCAGCACTTTTCTTTCATGAATGTTAAGTGGTGAGAAAAGAAAAACATAGGAAGAAGAAATAAGGTTCTAATTTTTATGAACGTAGAGTTACAATGTCAACACTCACATAATTATTTTAACAACAACAATAAAATTTTATTTTCAATAAAAATGTATAAAAATAAATACTCTTTATTTACCTTTCTAAAAAGAAATATACTCTAATTCTTCTTAAAAAAGTTGGCAACCCTAGTCACGGGTCTAAGTAGTCGGCAGGAAACATAATTCATTAAAGTGTAATTAATTTTTTTTGTATGGCTTAACGTTTAAGAAAACGAAAATATTTTGACTCAATTCTATAGATTTTCAGAACATATTAAGAAAGAAATACTTTTCGACTCAAAAACCGTTGCCAAACTACAAAAACGGGGGTGTAAGGGGAAAACATATTTTTTTAATTTGTTTCTTTTGTGTATTTTTGTTGAAAAATGTAATGTATTTTGAAATTTTTGGATGATTCCATTGCATATTTAACATAAACTAAGGCCAAAGGAAACTAAAACTCCAAAAATAAAATGCACGACTTGGTTGCACGTACTTATTTAAGGCGGAAATTATGAGAGGAAAATATTTAAAAGCATGAAAAACGATATTTAAATTAGGTAAAATAAATTCTTTGAGTTTTAAATGAAAAAAAATGGTTGGGGTCGAAATTCTGCAGGGTCATTATTTTGCTCTCAAAATTCTGCATATCAAAATTCTCTTTTTCAAAATTATGGTTGTACAAAATTCTGCATGTTTAAAATTCTGTTTGTTTAAAATTCTGTTTGTTTAAAATTCTGTTTTTCAAAATTCTGTTTTTCAAAATTCTGTTAATATGTTGTAAAAGAGAAATTATTTAATAATCTAAAATACTATGCGCACTTTTTAACACTATCAAAACGATTTCTCTTTCAACAGGGCCGCTACAAAAGTAGTGCGACAGGGACAGCATAACGACGCAATATTTCTTGCCGCTCTTTTGACATTTCTCTTCAGTAAGGTTTGCCATTTTATGATAGAAAGATATACGAGCCAACAACGAGTAAAAATTATTAAAATTTACTACCAAAATTCAGAGTCGGTGGCCTCCGAATGGTCCGATTATGGTCGTCATAATCGTCCTAACTGATCAACAATTGAGCGTCTAGCGAAAAAATTTGAGTCCACAGGCATAGTACAAAATGTTCCCGTGCCAGTGAGACAAGGAAGTGCCCGTAGTGTCGAGAATATTGCTGCCGCTGAGGCTTCAGTTGCAGAAAGCCCAAATGTGTCTCTCACACGTCGTTCTCAAGCGTTGGGCATCTCTTTTACGTCTTTGTGGCGAATTTGCGAAAAGACCTGGGCCTACATCCTTAAAAGATTAAATTGACGCAAGAACTGAAGCCGCTTGACCACCAGAAGCAACAACTTGAAAATGATTCGGATTTTCAACGAAAAACCATCTTCAGCGATGAGGCTCATTTCTGGCTGAATGGCTTTGTCAATAAACAAAATATGCGGAGTTGGTCAGGCAGCAATCCACACGTACTCCATGAGTCATCATTGCATCCCGAAAAAAATACGGTTTGGTGTGGTTTATGGGCCGGCGGCGTCATTGGGCCCTACTTCTTCCGTGATGATGAAGACCAGCACGTTACTGTGAATGGGGATCGCTACCGTTCAATGATAACCGAATATTTTTGGCTCCAATTGGATGACATGGACTTGGAGGACATGTGATTCCAACAGGACGACGCCACAAGCCACACAGTGAATGTCACAATCAATTTATTGGAAACCAAGTTTGGAGAACGTGTTATCTCACGAAATGGTCCAGTCGCTTGGCCGCCTCGGTCGTGTGATTTGACGCTGTTAGACTATTTCCTGTGGGGCTACGTCAAGTCTATGGTCTATGTCAACAAGCCAGCGATGATTGATGAACTTCGTACGAATATCGAACGTGAAATTGCAGCAGTATCGGCCGATTTATGCTTGAAAACCGTCGAAAATTGGGTTCAGCGTCTGGGCTGCTGCAAGCGTGCCCATGGTGGCCATGCAAAAGAAATCCAGTTTCATCCATAATGGCATCGAACGTACTTTCATAAGAATAAATAATTTCATTGATATCTAAAACCGTTTTTGTTTTATTTAAAAAAACTTTTGTTGCTCTTATTGAAAAACACGATATTTCTGAGTCCTCTGAGATTTCAGAGATATAATCTGGCTAATTGACTTATTTTACATCCAAACAAATAATTTTTTTTATTTTTCATAAGAAACATGATTAAATTTATGATAGTGAAGAACATGATCTGAAAATACATATATTCGGAAATAAAATCAACAAAAAGCTAGATTTTGTATAAAATTCAGAGGTGTTTCCCCGATTAACACCGATTTTTAATGTGGTAATCTCCCGAACTCGGAAAATGTTTTCTGGCAGCACTGACTTTTACCTTTCCTTGAAAAAACACAAATATTTTTGTGAACTCAGTTAATTCTTGTTTCTTATGACAAATTAAACATGTAGACTACGTTTCATCATTGTACCGTTGGAATTATTAACAGTAAACAATATCTGCATGCCAGTAATGGTACGTCACATGGTAAGGTCCTTGGTCATTTCTATGATCATACAAATTTTGTTTGAAAATACTTATCTACCTCTAAGCAAATAGTTTTCGACTTTCAGTTGTAGAAGTCACACGGCACGTACGTTATGTATTTTTCTCCTGATTCCCACAGAAGTGCGAGTAAGGTCAAACTCTCTTTGAAATCAGGGCCCTGAAATGCGGTCCTGACTTTTTTTTTGAAAAACAATTCAATGAAATTTTGAAATTGGTATTTTGACTTCACATACATTTTCTCTTTGCATTTACCTACTATTGCTTTTGTGAATTGCTAAAACACAATCCCACGCTCATACTCGACTGGTATATCTAAGGTTTTTTCTTGACATAACAACTTTTTAGAGATATTAAAAGTTCCACAAAAAAACCATATTGACACGTTCCATATATGTAAATGGCAAAGAGATCTTAAAGAAAGTCATCACATCACCTAAGCTGTATACAACAATATAAGCCGCACTATAAAACTTCCCCAACCCAGCAAGTGTCCTTTCTTTGCATTCAATCCCATATGCTCCCTATGCAAACCCCTTAAACCGGCCACTCCCATCTAGTGTAGTTAAAATGCTTTTCTATTTGCAGGATAAAGAAGTCCTTTCAATATTATGCCGAACGTCTGTTGACTTTTGACTAAATGATGTGGCTGCCTTACCGAAGCCGTACCGGTGCTGTTTTCCGTCCAGCATTTTTCCAATCCAAACGACACACGACACGACACGACACGACAACGAATAAGACTATTACGAGTGAGGTATATCATAGAAAACAGAATCCAAAAAGCCAAAGCAAACCCTCTTCCAACAGAGATGACATTTTAAATTTTTGATGTGGTGATTTTATTAAGGACTGGAATTGGTTCTTGGTCCTTTGATGGATACCAAAGGTGTTGACAGGACTTCGTTAAAATTGATTATGCCCATATAGGCATTAACTTTGATGATAACATTTCTCCAAAATATCATTATTTTCAGGATAAAAGCTGGTTTGCTATGGCTAGGTATATATAGAAGAGGGAGGAATTTTGTATCTTTAGGGTAGGCAAAAATATAAGAAGGGACAAACGACGACGACGTCTGTTCTTATATTAATGATGAAATGGGGCTGAAAAGGGTTTAACAAAATGAAGTTGTGTTTTTGAGGTTGATAGACAAGTTTGATGAACAGAACAAGTTAGAACGAATTAAGGTATTTCAATATCGAAAAGTTTCTGTTTCTAGATTACATAGTGATTGATTAAAACAGTGCGGGTTGTTGCTGCCTTTGGGGTAATCTTTGATGGGTGCTGGTGGTTAGATAATGCATGGAAATTACTCTAATCAAAGTTGGGCCTCTGTTTGTCTATTAAGTCTTCTACTTTACAGTCTGTAGGAAAGTTTATATCTATATCTTTAGGATAAGATGTTAAGCTGGAATGCCTAGATTAGATATTTACAATAATATAAGGTTATGTATTAATCATTTAAGATATCTTCCCTATTGTTTAATGAAAAGAAAATTGAATTTGTAAGTTTTCATTATGAAAACCGGAACACAAAAATATCTAAAACAATTAACTTTCTTTGTTTTAAAAATGTATTGGTATCAGCTTAAGAATCTTGTTAGTCTAAAAAAAGGATAAAAATTCTTACATACCAGTTATAGCTATCATTGAAACTCTTCATAAATAATTTTGCTTTTTTCAATGATGAGTTTCAATGATAGCTATAACTGGCGCCTAAGACTTTATTTCTATCTTCAAAAACGCGAGAGCTATGTTCAGAGTATATCTACTAATGAGTAGGAAAACTCTTTTGCTATGGTAGTTGTCACTTTGACAGTCACAAATTTGCAATAGTAAACAAACGAGACATTCCATAAGTCAAAACAGTCAAAGAGATTTCTTATATACGACGGCCTACACAAGATTTGAAAAAATGTCAATTTGAAGTTAAATTACCAAACAGAATACAAATAGCTAGGGTTACCGAAGTGTTACTATTTTTTTGTTTTGTTTAAGGTAGATGTGCATAGTTTATTAATTTATTTATGTTTTTATCAATCAAATGATTTTCTTAAAATGCTTGTGACGTAACACAAATATTTTTCCGAAAAAGAAAATTTAGTAATGAAAACTCTGGTTTTTCGTAGTTTCTTAACAAATTGATGTTTCATGATTTAATTTGTACTTAAAAAATATTTCTTTGTTAAAGTTTACATATTTTTATTCATAATAAAGATTTCGCGACTTTTAGTCGAAATGCGTTTCGCCCCGGTACAACAGTTGGGCTCATCATTTAGATGCTGTTGTTCTCTTCTAAGGCCTGGCGCCCACTGGGCAACTTAATTGCTCAGAGTCGCCGGCAACTCCGAGCAACTAATGTTGCTGGCCATCGTCTACTAAGCAACTTCCGAGCAACTTTTTGGAATTCGACGTTTGTGTTTTAGTGCTTTTTTGTTGACTTTAGCCGCCATTTTGTTTTTTGTCTGATCCCAATTTGACGTTAGTAAAATATAAATGCAAAGTAAAATTATTTGAGATGTATAACTTGTAAATTTAAGATATACTGAAAATTAATACATTATATTTTATAGTTGAACACGGCCATCTTTGACAGATAAAGTTGCCGGCAAACTAAAAATGCTGGCAAAAAGTTCCGCAAGTAACTTCAAGCAACTTAAAGTTGCCGGCAACTTAATTGCCTAGTAAGCGTTCTCTCATATAACCCAATATAAATGAATCAGGAGCAACAAAAAGTTGCTGGGGCGAGCAACTTAAAGTTGCTAAATGGGCGCCAGGCCTAAGGCGCACTATTTTCAATTGATGGATACCGACAACTAATTAAACTTACAGCGTCAAATTATATTATTTTTGTTTTTGCTTCTGACCATTCTTAAATCATTTTTATACATGTACTTGTACGTTCCTTTTTTCTTAGCATTCAATTTCTTGTACAGTGATTTTATAAATAAATTGATAGACTTATGATTGCACTGCGGCAACTCTTGTCAAATATTTTTTTTGACGTGGTGCAAATTAGTGCCCAAACCGTTCAGGACATTTTCACAGTTTTTCTTTTCCCTGAGAGGATTTTATTCCCACCTAACACAATTTTACACTTAGTCCGCAATAGTGGGAAGAATTTGAGGAACACACCTCTTTTCTTCACAGACTTTCAAAGGCGTTCGGAATTGAAAAGAGTGCAGCCTTTGTTCTTATCACTTATATGAATATGCTTTTTTAGCATATAGCATGTATTTTTTTCTGTTTCCTTCCTTAGAATTTTTTATTACCTTCTATTTTTCATATCTGTGTGAGAATACATGTGAACTGATAAGGAAATTATTCCGAGTTTCCCTACTCAATAAAAAGTGTGTTCCACACCAAGTTTTAAACAGTTTGAAGCCGCCAGATTTATTCATTTTTTTAGTGCGAACCCGTTTCACAAGTGAGAAATTGTAGTGTTTCTGACCAAAGAGAGCACTCATGAGAGAATAAAAAAATTCCTTTTCTTGCCAGATTGAAGGTGTTCACATTGTATTGAAAAACTGGATTTTTTTGACGTTTCAGTATTCACATTTTGCTCCCACTTCTTCAGTAATGGAAGATGTAAGTATTGAAACGTCAAAAAAATCCAGTTTTTCAGTCCAATGTGAACACCGTCATTTGGTCCGAGAAATTTTTTGTGGCCATTTCGTACTGGATGTTAAATGCCAGGTGTTCGTATGTCAGATTTGACAAGAAAAAAACACAGTTTGAAGTCAAATAACTAAAAACTAGATCAGAACAGAGCAGAACAGCACAAATATGTGAAAATTGTTGAAATAAGAAAGAACAAAAAAGTGCAATTTTGTGTTGACAGGGTTGATTGTTGCTTTTAAGCTGTGCAATTTCAAATTTAAAATATTTTAGTTGTTATTTGACTGCATTCATTTTCAATTAAAATTTATTATCAATTCATACTTTTTATCCTCTTTTATGTCTTTTTCTTCATGTTTAATCCAAAAATATAATAAAAGTACTTCGTTGAAAAATTTTAGCTTATTTTCATTCCAAACAAACAAATCAGCTGGTATTTTGACATTTCTCACTCACATACTCCACCTTAAAAGTAGGTGCAGAAAATATTGTTCTTTATTGTTCTGAAAAACGTCATGGAACACAAAGTGACAGATTTTAGAACGTTTTAGGGCAAGGTTTTTATTCAAGGAGCACACAATTCTGTACTCTGCAGTTCTTTTCTGTAATTTTCTGTTAGGAACAGATTCATTGAACACACCTAATTTCATGTATTAACATATGTATATGTCAAATCGTGTTAGATTCGGTGTCAAGTTGTGTGTGATGATATTTTATATTTTGCTTCCACGCTATTATACATAATTTTCTTCAAACTTTTTTGACATGTATCAATACTCAATAGGATAGTGTGGAATGGCTATAAGCAAATCTCTTTCCGAAGAAGAAAATTTAGTAATGAAAATTTGTGAACTTCTTGTTTATTATAGTTTTTTTCTTTTAAAAAAAACAAATTGAAGTTTCATGATTAAATATGTGATTAACCCAGCGGCTAACCAGTACTGGCTAGCCAGTTGGCTACGTACATTGAATATCAAATTCCTATTCAATATTACGTAGGCAGCATGCTGTACTGGCTTCTATACTAGCCAGCGTTCGGATGTTACTACAAATGGAGTAAATCTAGTCCGAATTAAGGGAAAGAAATATAATACAACTACGATATTTCGCTTTTTAAAAATTAAATGCCCTAAAAACACATTGACGCCATGCGACAAAATTGACAAAAGAACAAAACGTTTCTAATGTTTTGCAATGGTTCTGCAAAACCTTTACTAATTTCTGTAAAAGCTCTCCCAAACCAATAATCGGAAGGAAAACGAAAATTTTAATTGGCATAATTAGTTTACATGGCGTTAAATGAGAGCAACTACACTGATGCGATGTGAATTCACCTAAATATTTATTCATTTTGGTTTACAGACGCCTTACGGCTTAGTTAATTTATTCACCAGTTTTTCGTTCGCTTCTCGAATGGTAACAAGACCCAACAACACACCACACGAGACGGATACAATGAACACGACATTGAAAACCGCGTTTTGACTTTTTAACCTAAAGCTTATTTTAATAGTGGCGCAACAGCTCATGGAGAACCAGGGCCTAGTGACTTACAACTCTCAACCATTCCTGTGTGCGGGTTGTTGGCAGGAATGGAGGGGACCTACAATTTTTTGCCGAATCCGAACGGCTAGGTGAGAGCACTTATTCATGACAAAATATACTCTAGGAGGATTTGTCAGTTCCTTGCAAGAGGTAGTACCTCGGAAAAAAACATTTCTGTTTTTAGGTGGCAGTGGCCGGGAATCGAACCCAGACCTTTGGCATGACAGTCCTACGCACTAACCATCATGCCACGAGGTACTACATGTACTTATTTTAACCACTTTGAAAATTTCAATTAAAAAAAAAAACTTTGGCGAGACCAAAACGAGATGATTACAAAACATCCTCAGTGCTTGAAACCACTTGTAAATATCATGGCGAGACCAAAGCGAGACCATAGTGAGAAAACCACGACATTGATTCCCGTGTAAATGGGCATGGCGAGACCACAGCGAGACGAGCTTAATGATCACGATAGTGAAAACAAGGTTTCGACGACCACGGTGAGAGACATGTGAGTCGTCATCGTTTTCGCTTTAACTTGATTTCCAAAAACTACGCATGCAAATTATAACAAATTTTTCGTTAAACTCGTTTGAAAAGCTTTCGGTTTGATATCACTACTTGAAATTGCAATGTCAAGAAAAATAAAATAATAAAAAAATAAAAATGAAATTCAGTCTTAAACTGGATTTAACAACCTAAACTGACCTCTGGAATGCAGTTTAAATCCAATTGGATTAATAGTTTGGGGGAGCCTTAAAGCTTTGAGCTCTTTAGGACTGGGCATATGGACCCCGCGATTCTTATTTTACTAATATTTTATGAATGTGAGTGAAAATGTGAGTCAACCTTCGTTTAGGACCTTTTTTTCCAAAACTGCTCCGAAAATGTACTGCTGAATCCTGTTACTGGATGCTCTACTGGCTTGCCAACTGGCTACGACAAAACCAAGCCAGTTGACGAGCCAGTTGCTTAGGTTTGAATGTGTTAGTAAAAAAATGTGAGTGTATTACGACTGGCTAGCCAGTACTGGCTCGTGTGGCCTCAAGGCAAAGAATATTTCTTTGCTTAAGTTTAATCATTTTTATACGTCTAAGTTCCTTTTTTCTTAACATTTAATTTCTTGTAGTGATTTTATAAAAAAAATCATTGACTTATGATTGTCCTACAGCAGTTCTAGACAAATATTTCTTTTGACGTGGTGCAAAGTAGTGCAAATCAGGCCTGCCAGATTGGACTATTTATCGGAAATTGGGTTATCTTTTTCGGAAATTGTCGACAACAATTTCCGTATGACACAGGGCTGCCAGAAACCATGATTTATCATGATTTTCATGTTTTTTGGAGCCAAATAATGTTTTAATGATTTTGAGTCCCAAATCATGATTTTTCTAATTACAACCATTTTAACTAGTCACCACACACACTTTTTATTTCTCTATGCTCAAAGAATAATTTTCTTACTTATTATTTGGCTTTTTGGCATTTCACTTTTGCACTATTTATTATTTTTGCGATGGCGATATCAGGGCTGACAGAAATCATGATTAAGCATGATTTTTATGTTTTTTAGACCTGAATTTTTTTAATGTTTTCGAGTCCAAAATCATGTTTTTCTTAATTCCAAATGAAAAACTATTATTTTTATAGGCACTTTGTAAAAACCAAGTCTTACGTACGCTACAGTCGAAAACAAATTGAGCCAGCCTAAGTATTTGACGACGAACATAGCGAAATAAAACTTGACTCAATTTTATATAACTACATTTTTGATTCTGTAAGAAAGAAGCACATCCTATTATACAATTCATCACTTTAAGCTGCTCACCGCGCACACACACTTTCTCAACGTTAAAAATCCAGAATTTGTAATTTACTCTTAGCCATTTTCCCAGTTCCCTTTGAAACGAAATTTTCAAGTTTCTGTTGATATTTTTCCAAAGTTTTCTTTAAATTTCTTTAAAAAAAGCTGAATATGGTTTAATTTTTTTTTTTAGATCTCATTTCTCTCTGTTTACTATTTTTTAACTCCAGAAGTGTGGATCATGATTTTTGAACTGAAATCATGATTTAAAATTAAAATTGAAGCGGCAATTCAACCCAAATATAAAAATTCGAAAAGAGTCAGACATAAAGATGGTGTAATACCTAGGACATATATTCATTGATTTTGACATTTCAAATCAACCGCAACGAACTTCACTTTAAAATCATTCAGTTTGTATGTTGTTACTAGAAATTTCATTTAAATTGTTCTTTATTTTATGAGCCAAAAATGAAACTTATTTTTCGTTGTTTTTTTAAAATAAAAATAAATTGTGATTGAAGTTATTGTT
The DNA here is from genome assembly GCA_946251815.1 of Dasysyrphus albostriatus. Taxonomy (NCBI): domain Eukaryota; kingdom Metazoa; phylum Arthropoda; class Insecta; order Diptera; family Syrphidae; genus Dasysyrphus; species Dasysyrphus albostriatus. The sequence continues at coordinate 83,433,796 of OX276335.1, forward strand.
CTTGGGCTACTTGTTGGGCTACCTTTTCGGCTCCGATTTTGGGCTACATAAATTTCTAAATTGGGCTATCGAACTTGTTCAAGACATGGCAAACCTGGTGCAAATTAGTGTCCAAACCGTTCCCGGCATTTCGATAGTTTTTCTTCTCTCTGAGACTATTTCATACCCAAACGTCACAATTTGAAATTAAGTCCGAAATAGTGCGAAGAATTTAAGGAACACACCTTTCTACTCTGAGAGGATTTCATCCCCAAACGTCACAATTTGACATTTGGGCCTATACTCTGGTTATAACTGAACACAAAAACAAAACGGTAAAAACAATATGGCAGCATAATTACTCTAGGTACAATTGGAAAAATGTGGTTTTTGGCTCGGGTAGGTATACCCTTTCGGAAAGTTTAAATTTATAAAAAAAAAATATATTTTTCCTGGTAGAATGCTGTTTTTGACTACTTTGTAAAAGCTTCCACATATTACAAATGATTTATTCATCACAGAATCGTATGTTTTGTTTTCGGATGAGCTTTACTTTTTTACTTTTTAATTAATTACTATATAAGCTTAGGACTGGACCTATTATTCAATATTTTAAAAAGCCAATAAAAATTCCTTTGTAATTTTAAAATGATATTCCTATCACTGGAACACTTTTCCTGGAAACACCTTATCTCCGCCCATATACTCACTGCTCTGAATCTGAGTCTATTGTTGTCAGAAACAATGGCCAAGCTTTGGTCGTCGCCGATTAGAACAATCACTTTTTATAGATACAACAACGTGGTGTAAGAGACCACTTTATTTATTCATTGTTCTTGATGGGATTTACTAACGCGCGGCAGGTGGTCCAAATCCGGATCCTAGAAAAAGCACTTTGTAATGGCCATTTATTCAGAAACGCTTTTCATATTCATTCTCCAGATTCAAATCAGGGACACATCCCTGTTCAGGAGGTTCTACTTTATGCCCTTTTTTTTGTTTGCTATAAAGTAAGAGTTTCGCACTATTAATGATGATTGTGAATGTTGATGTCAGTTCTTTGTTTTCATTCTTGAATTGACATCAACATAAAAATGGAGGATATAGAATATTATTTTGAATTATTTATTTTATTTTTAAAAAAAAGGCTTTTTGTTTTCTCAAAGAAAATAAATGTTGTTCAATCAGAGCGCTACAAAAGTTTTTTTAAATAAAACAAAAACGGTTTTGGATATCAATGAAATTCTTTATTCCTGTGAAATAACGTTCGATGCCATTATGTATGGAACTCGATTTCATTTGCATGGCCACCACGGGCACGCTTGCAGAAGTCCAGACGCTGAACACAATTTTCGACGGTTTTCAAGCATAAATTTGCCGATACTGCTGCATTTTACCGTTCGATATTCGTACGAAGTTCATCAACCGTCGCTGGCTTCTTGGCATAGACTATAGATTTGACGTACTCCATTTCGTGAGATAACACGTTCTCCAAACTTGGTTTCCAATAAATTGAATGTGACATTCGCTGTGTGGCTTGTGGCGCTGGCCATCCTGTTGGAACCACATGTCCTACAAGTCCATATCATCCAATTGAGGCCAAAAATATTCGATTACCATTGAACGGTAGCGATCCCCATTCACAGTAACGTGCCGGTCTTGATCATCACGGAAGAAGTACGGCCCAATGACGCCGCCGGCCCATAAACCACACCAAACCGTAATTTTTTCGGGATGCAATGATGACTCGTGGAGTACTTGTGGATTGCTGCCTTACCAATACCGCATATTTTGTTTATTGACGAAGCCATTCAGCCAGAAATGAGCCTCATCGCTGAAGATGATATTTGATGAAAATCCGAATCATTTTCAATTTGTTGCTCAGCTCAATTCACGAACATACGACGCTTCTGGTGGTCAACCGGCTTCAGTTCTTGCGTCAATTTAATCTTGTAAGGATGTAGGCCAAGATCTTTTCGTAAAATTCACCAAAACGACGTCACAGATATGTCCAACGCTTGAGAACGACGTGTGAGAGACACATTTGGGCTTTCTGCAACTGAAGCCTCAGCGGCAGCAATATTCTCGACACTACGAGCACTTCTTTGTCTAACTGGCACGGGAACATTTTGTACTGTGCCTGTGGATTCAAATTTTTCCACTAGACGCTCAATTGTTGATCTGCTAGGACGATTATGACGACCACAAATTGAACGTAGAGCTCTTAACGTTGAGGCCACTGACTCCGAATTTCGGTAGTAAATTTTAATAATTTCGAGTCGTTGTTGGCTCGTATATCTTTCCATCATGAAATGGCAAACCTTACTGAAGAGAAATGTCAAAAGAGCGGCAAGAAATATGGCGTCGTTTGCTGTCCTTGTCGCTCTACTTTTGTAGCGTCCCGTTTGAAGAACCCTTTACTTATCCATTTTGTATATGTGACTAACTCAATTGCACCCTTATTTAGTGAAAGTTACTTACTTAACCTATGGAGTGGTGGATGGTGGTGTTGCGCTAACGGGAACTGCTTTATGTGCAGCATTAAATCGCAACTAAGCAAAGTCGAACATTCGGCATATTTATGCCAAAATTCGTACGATGACAGCCCATCTGACATCCTTCGATAATTTTTGTTGTCAGGAGTGCCGGCTACTATAGCCATTTTTCTAAATTTTCATCAAAAAATAACAATGGTGATTACATCATTGTGAATGCATTTAGGTCACTCCCAAGTCACACTGATTACACTATCCTTTAACTACAGTTCTACAAAAACTTTCAAGTCACCATTTCTTCCAGAACACCCTTGGAAAATAAATCTTCTTGGAAGATGAATCAATACATTTCCACCCCAACGCGATGGATCAAAGACTGATGATAGATCAGATATAGATAGATGATAGATAGACTAAAGTTATGTGTCTTTTTCCGTCTTCTTAAAATTATTGATGTGTTTTTCAAAGAAGCTTTGTCTTGACTCAAAGAAAACCTGATATCAACCACAGATATCCGCATCTTTCCAGACATCCAAGAAAGCTATAAAATCTCTGGAATCGGTCTCTAATAACTCTACTTAATGCCACTCTTAATTCCGTACTTAAGATGACACTACATTCTAGGGTACACCTGGGCCTCAGCCAACAAATTTCTTCCAGCTGTCTCGGTTTTAGCTAGATGTCTCCACTTTTGCATGCCAAGGTGGTCGAGGTCCTCTTCCACTTGGGTGCACTACCTGTGACTGTATTTTCGTCTACTACGCTGCCGTCCCACGGGGTTGGATTCAAGGACTCCGGGACAGGGCAGGTGCTCATTTATTCTAAGTCACCCAGCCATCTCACTCGGTGGCCTTTCTCTTTTGTGGCTAGGCTGTTCCGCCCATAAAGTTCGTTGTTGTATCATGCTCTCCATTCTCCATCTATAAAGATGGAAACACAAAAACCCGGAGAACTTTCCTCTCAAAACAGCCTTAGGCACTCTCATATACCGTTAGTGGTGTCGATACCTTTGCACCATATATTAGGATCAGTATTTTAGCGTCTTATACAGGAATGCTCAAAAAGGGGATTGCTTCTCAATAGCCAAAAGCTATACAGCTATTATAAAGAGTTATTCTTCGTTTGATCTCAGCACTGGTATGAATCGCTGAATTGATAGTGGAGCCTAAGTAGATAAAGTCTCTGATCACCTCAAGACTATAGCTGTCTATAATGACGTTCTGTGCAAGACGTCGATGTTGGGTGTCCTTTCCTGGTGATAAAGCAGTCTTGCCTTCATTCATCGTTAAACTAATCTTCTTTGCTTCTTTCTCAATACTCAAGAAAAGACCACTGACATCACGCTTTTTTCGATTATGCCAAAATTGCCAGATCAATAGACTAATTGAGCAGACTTTTGAAATATTGTGCTTCTAGTGTTCGCGTGGGAGTTTTGCACAATTCTTCCAAGAACGCCGTTGAAGAAGCCACATGGCAGGCTTTGCTGTGTCTAAATCGTTCTTTGGCATCAAAGGAGTCGATAAGGTCTTTGCTGATTTTTATGGAGCAGCGTGCATTATCCGTCGTCATCCTTCACAAACGGACGAGTAATCGATTAAAAGGTGGCGGGTATCGATTTGAACCTCGGTATAGTGTGCCCCATCCACAAGAAAGGAGATGCTCTGAATTGTGCTAACTACAGAGGTATAAGTCTCCTTAACGTCGCATACAAAATTCTGTCATCTGTATTGTGTGATCACTTAAAACCGTTTGTCAACGATCCGATTGGCCCCTATCAGTGTAGTTTTAGGCCCCGCAAATCAACCGTCGATCCAATGTTTGCACTCCGACAGATTTTGGAATTAATCAAGCCATACAACCGCTGTTTCTTCGCACTAAAAAGTCATTTATTTGAGTAGTAAGGCCCTCTCTAAAAGAATCAAGGAGACCTTATATAAGATTCCGGTCCTGCTGTATGAGGCAGTAGCATGGAGTCTGTCAAAAACGGTTGAGAATCTCCTTGGGTGCTTTGAAAGGAAAATTCTTCGGGTGATCTTCGGTACAGTCTATATAGATGGAGTATGTAGGAAAAGATTTGAAAATGAGCACTACGGGCCTCACAGCGACGTCGACCTGGTCATCAAGATGAAAATACAGAGGCTGAGATGGCTGGGACACGTGGACCATATGGACACCTAAGCACCAGCCCGACGAGTCTTCGAATCCACCTCTGATGGTCTGACCAGCAGAGAAACATCCCACCTAAGGTGGTGCACACAAGTGGAGAGCGACCTCAACCAACTTGGAGTGCGTAACTGGAGGCAGTTGACTATGGACCGAGCTAGCTGGAGAGGCTTCTTGGCTGAGACCGTAGTCTATCCTGGACTTTGAGCGTCATCTAAATTTAAAAAAAGTAAGGATATCGAGTTGAAATCGATGGGTTTTTCCAAGATCTGCTGTAGTACAAATTTTTGATGGACTTTTCTCACAAGTTGTTGATGAATGTCTTCAGAAGTTAACAAAATACGCTAGAAAACATCTTGTATGCGATGTTAAGGAGACTGATGCCTCTGTTGTTGGTGTAGTCCAGAGGATCACATTTCTTCAGTGTTTACCTGTTTTGCATTGGTTTGGAAATCCATAGCATTACCTTGGATACAACAAAGTAGTGGTCCGAGACAACGTTGGCTCCTCGGAATGGTTCAGACATCCTTGATATTGGAGGAGGGCCTTGCCTTGATTTCAATATGATCAATCTGGTAGAGGTGCTTGATTGACCATGCATTTTCCAGGAATTGAAGAGTCTAGGGCCTTGTTAAGCTGCATGTGGTCTTAAGAAATATAGAAGCAGCTCCGCAAACGGTTGTCTTTATTTCATTTGCTAGCTATAAAAATATAAAATATCCTCAGAAAATAAAAGATCTAGTGAAAAAAAAATGAAAAGCACGTAAGAAATGGCAGCTGGGTGACCAAAAAATCTAAATAAATGTTGGTATAAAATTGGGTCTCCACCACCTGCAGGGTCAAAAAATGAACTGTTTAAATTTCGATCAGTTAAAAGTATAGTAATAGCTCCTGCTAATACAGGTAAAAATAAAAGAAGTAATAAAGCTGTAATAACTTCTGATCATACAAATAAAGGTATTCGATCATATGAAATTAAATTAGATCGTATATTAATTACAGTTGTAATAAAATTTACTGCTCCTAAAATTGATGATATTCCAGCTAAATGAAGAAAAAAATAGCTAAATCTACAGAGGCTCCGCCATGAGCAATTCTTGCCGAAAGAGGAGGAACCCGTGCTTCTCAACACAAAGCTCATTTAAATCGCTTAATTAGGTAATATCCTAAAAGCGGCGATATCAGATTTCAAAAATCTTGAAGTTGAAAATTACCTTGAAGGCTTGACAGCGGGTAAAGAATCCAACTACTCACTTTGGAAAGCTATAAAAACAACGAAAAAACCAAAGCTTCCAGTGCCTCCGATTAAGAAAAGCCAAAATGAATGGGCTAAAAGTGATAAGAAAAAGCGATGGTATTCGCCGAGAGGAAACATTTAAGCCGTTCTATGGGCAAGAACTCAACGAAAATATTAATATGAATTTTACCTCAAATGAAAGCTACATAACGAGAACTGCTGCACTTGCTGAATTAAAAAGAGAAATAAAGAAGCTTAAGTCCAACAAAGCTCCAGGATATGACTTAATACCGGCAGAAATTTTAAAAATGCTCCCTCGTAAATGGCTTATTAACCTCCTTTACATAATAAATGAAGCTCTAAGGTTAGAATGTCATCTGAGCCAATGGAAAGTTGCGGAAGTCATAATGGTTTTGAAACCTGGCAAACCTTCTCACGAAAAGAAGTCTTACAGGCCGATTTTGCTTCTTCCAATAATATTGAAAGTTTTTGAAAGAATACTACTCCTGCGCCTGCAGCCGATAATACAAGAGAAACAATTAATACCTGAACATCAGTTCGGATAAAGAAGTAAGCATTCGACAATTGATCAAGTGCATAGAATTACTAACGCAATTGAGAGAGCTTTTGAAGAAAAGAAAATCTGTTCGACTGTCTTTTTGGACGTGTCGCAGGCGTTTGACAAGGTGTGGCACGAAGGCCTCAAATTCAAATTAAGACAAGTTCTGCTTGAAGGACTCTATAACATTCTAAACCGATGTATAGATAACAGACTTTTTCATGTAAGACACGGTAATGACTATTTTAATTTCAAAGAAATAGTGGCTGGGGTACCACAAGGAAGTGTATTAGGTCCAGTTCTGTACCTTTTATTTACACGCGATATACCTCAAACAGATGACACTATTGTAGCCACGTTTGCTGATGATACTGCAATACTAGCAGTAGGCAAAACGATAAGCGAAGCTACAATTAATTTACAAAATGCTCTTAATAATGTTAATGAGTGGACAAAAACATGGCGAATAGCGCTCAATGGATAAAAGTCAGTCCAAGTGGACTTTACGTAAACAAAATAAATAGATTACCCGTCTTTCTTAATACCGCTCGTGTTCCATTTGCAAATGAGGCAAATTATCTGGGAATGACTCTGGGCGCGAAATTATAATGGAAGCCGCACGTGAAAAAGAAATGCGAAGAACTAAAAACTAAATTAAGAGATATGAACTGGTTACTCGATAAATATTCAAAGCTTAGTATTAAAAATAAATTGATTTTATACCGACATACAAGTTCTTAAACCTGTTTGGACTTATGGTATACAACTTTGGGGTTGTATCTGCGATACAAACTTAAATAACTTAAAAACGTTTGAAAATAAATTACTTAGGTCATTTGTTAATGCTCCCTGGTATATACTTAAGAAACGAAAATCTTCACAGGGACCTCAAGAATTCTACGGTTCGAGACAAAATACAAACTTTCGCTCGAAAATATAGAAATCAACTATTAGAACACGCTAGTTCAAAGATTATTGACATTCTTGAAGAGTCGAATTTAGTACTCCGCTTTCGAAGAACAAAACCTTCCGATTTGGTGCGGTGAACAGAAAACCGCTTTAAAATCGCGGAGTAAGCAGGAACTTTCACCGGAAAGTAACCTGCAACACGTTACTTAACTTTGTTAAAAATAGATTGATAGATAAGTTTCAACTTAATTGCAATCGGGAAGTGGATGTGGTTTTAGTATAGGAAGAATCTCACACACCTATGAGCACGCGTTTTTCGGTCCTCATAGAGCCTGATGCAGGTTTTGCACCTACCCACGGGGAAACAAAATTGGGTAACTTCGTCAACAGTTAATCCGTCAGCTTGTTGATGCTTTACAACTTTATATTTTTACGTGGCCGGGAGGTCATCCCGACGACACGACCCCCAACTTTAAGGATCAGAAACTCAGTATGACTCTAAGGGTGGGGAAGTGGATCAACCGCTCCATCCAGGTATGCTTATTTGTCCAGCTGTCCAGCATTGAATTTCTTCACCCAAGTCGTTTAGACTTAATCTTCGTTAGACAATTTCACCCCAACAAGGAATTGGTAAGAGTCAACATTTGCCCCTTAAAAATTAATGAACGTGTGAAATGTATCGACGTGAATGCTTCGATTCAAATAAAGTCGACTTGGTTAACGATTGACTATAATGAACATGACCATGTATGGAAGAAACAAGCATTCAACAAAAACTTAGCTAAGCCTGTTTGTGTGCATAATGCATATATACACAAGCATTTTTGGGATTTTTCTATTCAATTTTCTTTTATTCTCGTGTTCTTGGAAATTTTTAGAAAATTTCAATATGATGTTTCATTTTTAACTATTACTGACCTATGCTAGCCAGTTGCTATAAATTTCTGCTTTCAATTTTTTTCAAAGCAAAATTGTTTGAATTCCTTCATTTTCCTTAGACCCTAATAAATTATACTCATCAATACAAAATACATGCATTTTCCTTCTTTCTAACATAACATAGGTATTGTACCGTACATAATACCTTCCCATATAAGTCCATGTAAATTCCAAAAATATCTTCAGCAAGTGAAAGAGGTATGTTGCACCAAGCACGACCACAGAGCCATGTTACTGAAAATCCCCTTAATTTGTTCCAGTAAGTGCAATGAATATAAGCTTAAATGAGCGGCAAAGAGATATGGCGAGGTAAGGATGAGCAAAAAAGCTTCAATTGGCAGCTGCGATATAAGGGGGGCATTTCTACAAAGGAAAACAACAAACAATCAACGATGAAGTGTGGTTTCTTCTGCAACGTGCAAAATTGTTTAGAAGCCCAACATATTTTCAGTCCATGTCGACCATCCGACCCCACCAAATCCAACCCTTACCAATCTCATCCTGGTATCCCTGCAAGGCATATTTCCACTGCATTGTGTCTTCTGCCTCGGATCGGAACCAATCCTGCCTGAAGCGGTCCTTGGTGCTCCTCGGGTTCTTTATATGTTCTTTTTTTTGTTGTCTCTCTCTCCCTCTCTTTTACTCTTCAAGGATTACAATCCCATCCCAATATGATGATGCTGTTGATGATGACGTTGGGGCTTCTGCATGCACCATTTCTGCTTTTGATGGGTCCTTGATGGGATCTAATGCTGCTGCTGTAGAAGACCATGATGCTATCGCAATAAAACGTTATATAGTGCCCATGTAGATGCTGGGATAAGGATTAATCAGGTGTACTTATGGACCAATTTATGGAAGGTTTTCATTTTACTTTAGGAATTTAATGCTCGCTTGAAATGCTCACCTGCATCAATTACTTTGCAGCATCTTAACTGATTTAGGGATACAAATTAAATATGTATGGTATGTATTTTGTACAGGAAAGATTATATCTCAAGTTTTAATTCTTCGAGAAGAGGCTATAGATTTTAAGTCAAGTCTTAAGATGATGTAATATTTTAAGTAAATATCAAAATATGTAGATAGTAGATGGTAAACAAATGTTTTGTTAGTTGAAAATGCAAACGTAGGTCAATAACATTATTAGAATGAATTTTCTAAGCCTATAGAAACAAGAGCAAAAAGGACAATACAATTTTGATTTCCTGATGAGTTTTAATCCAGAATCAGTATTCTTTTGCAGAACTTAACAAAAACGTGTTCTTGCTTTCGGATTAAATCAATTGAAAAAAAAAATATATAACGGGTGATTTTTTAGCTGGTTTGGTTTTGGCAACACTGGTTTTGACAGCTGACGTGTGTTTAGTACCTTGTGTCACTGTCAAACAGCTTCAGTTTGGTTTGCAATTTAACCATGGATCGTCTTACAAATGAACAACGCTTGCAAATTATTGAATTTTACTATCAAAATTCGTGCTCGGTTCGAAATGTTCATCGCGCGCTGCTTCCATTTTATGGTCGGCATTCTCGACCTTCTGAGCAGTCTATTCGGAAGATTGTGACCAAATTTACTTTGTTGGACATTAAACCACCAACACGTTTACGTACTGTGCGTAGTGAAGAAAATATTGCGGCCGTATCAGCTAGTGTGACAGAAGACCGCGAAATGTCGATTCAGCGCCGTTCCCAGCAGTTAGGCCTTTGTTACAGCACTACGTGGAAAATTTTGCGGAAGGATTTGGGCGTAAAGCCTTTTAAGATACAGCTGGTACAAGAACTAAAGCCAGCCGACCTACCACAACGCCGAATTTTTGGTGAATGGGCTCTTGGAAAGCTGGCCGAGGATCCGCTTTTTTATCGAAAAATTGTGTTCAGCGATGAGGCTCATTTTTGGTTGAATGGGTACGTTAATAAGCATAATTGCCGCATTTGGAGTGAAGATTAGCCAGAAGCATTGCAACAGCTACCAATGCATCCCGAAAAAGCCACTGTTTGGTGCGGTTTATGGGCCGGCGGCATTATTGGGCCATATTTCTTCAAAGATGATGCGAATCGCAGCGTTACTGTCAATGGTGAACGCTACCGAGCGATGATAACAAACTTTTTTTTGCCCGAAACGGAAGTTCTTGACTTGCATGATATGTGGTTTCAACAAGACGGTGCCACATGCCACACAGCACGCGAAACAATGGCGCAATTGCGAGGCGAGTTTGGTGAACAGTTAATTTCACGTTTCGGGCCGGTCAATTGGTCGCCTAGATCGTGCGATTTGACACCATTAGATTATTTTTTGTGGGGGTATGTCAAGGTTAATGTCTATAGGGACAAGCCCGCTTCGATTGACGCACTGGAAGCCAACATCCATGCATTCATTCGTGAGATACCGGCCGATATGTGTGAAAGAGTATGCCAAAATTGGACTCAGCGGATGGGCTACCTGAGACGCAGCCGCGGTCAACATTTGCATGAAATTATCTTTAAACATTAAATTGCAAGGTTCAAACTATCGATTCAAATAAATATTTCATTAATTTTTTCGAATTTTTTGTGTTTTTTTTTAAAGTTCTAAACCTCTTAAAAAATCACCCGTTACAAATCGGACAAACCTATTCTCGGGGCTGGCCGGATATAGATAAACACCCTGTACAAATCTTCATCATTCACGCCCTCAATTTTTTAAGTTTAAGAGTTTTTTAATCGATAAACACAAAATAAATAGGATTTCACTAAAACCTAGGAAATCGAATATTATGTGTGTTCCTTAGCTTTGAATTTCTGTCATTTTTAGCCAAAACTTGTGTGAAAATAATTTTTTGTATGATTTTTGATAGAACTTTGGACTTAATGCACAGAAAATCACAGAAATTCAAAGTAAAGGAACAGACCTATTATACATCACAAAAATAATAGTAGCCTAAGATTATGGAAATTGTTGTAAATAAACTCAAAAAACATACGAGTATCACAAAAATATATAAAATAAAAAAAGTTTTAAAGTAAAAAGTATCTAAAAAATAATTCAAAAACTTAATCAAGCTTAATGTGAGTTTCACGTGAGCAACATTTCACGCGGAAAAAATGACATTTTAATTTTCGCTTATTGTGAGTTTAACCCGACAAACGAAAATTCCCCTTTTTTGTGATAACTTACTTCGGATATGTTATGAGCTAAAATTATCACTTATTTGACCTTTCCGCAGGTTTTTTTAAGGCCAATTCCACGTGCAGAAACATTTTCAGGCGAAAAAATTTCCATGTGAAACTCACAATAAGGCTGAATAATATAAAAATAAATAACTAACTCATTGATTAAGTGAATTTTTAAGTGCTTGCCAGGCGCCCATTGGGTTTAGCGCCCTGCACATTTGAACCTCTTGCACGTATAGCTTGACCGACCCTGCATATTCTTATATGGTGCTCAAGGATTATTTTATTCATTCATTCGTGACTGCATTTAGTTCTTCACAAATGAAGCATTCTATCTCACTTCCACTTTATAAGAAAAAATGAAACACCATTTGCATTTTGAAAGGTGTTTTCAAAATAAATCTTTTTTTGAAGCTTTTTGTCTGGTTAAAACAATCAATAGATTTATTAAATCTAAACGGAGATAAACCTTTGGTGGAAATATAGCATAATACTACGTTTTCATTAGGCCAAATGAGGTAATTTCGATGAAAATTTCCAAATTCGATACGAAATCATCTCATTTCCTATACAAATTCACATTTCGAAATGAGGTTATTTCAACCAAATATACACGAAATTAGGTTCGAAATTAAGTCAAAACCTATTGAACACACCCAATTGGCTACAGTTTGAAAGAGCTCTGAAAAGATTTTGTATGAAAATGTCAAAGCTCAATCGAAGTTGAAAGAAAAAAACAACAACAAAAAGCGTTTAACAGCCAGTTAAAATTCAAAAATGAAATAAGCTGTCAAATGAAATTTCCAAATTAAAAAATGAAAACACTTTTTCTGTGATTGACAAAATCACCTCATTTCGGGTCTAATGAAAACGTAGAATAACTGCCTGAACAGAATGGAGACGGAGCTGCAACTGAAATAGCTGTCAAAATGTTGAATACACACAAATCCATAGATACGAATAGAACGTGACGCAGCTGAAGACGGAGCTGCATACGCAGCTGGACAAGTTGGCCAACTTTTAACTTTTGCATGCAGTTTTTTTTGACGTTTCAAAATTGTGAGCGCAACCAAGTGTTTACATGGGGTTTGAAAAGAATTTCAAACTCCTTTTAATCTTTGATAAAGACGTAAAGTAATTTTAGCTTCCATTTCATCACTATCCACTTTTATTTTTATTTTATTTTCTATTTTTGTGTTGAATTGAACTTGCACAGCTGACTTCAAATGCCCAAAATATCAGTAAGCTGCCCAGCACAATGTGGGCGAGTAAAAAAAGCACGTACAGGATTTTTTGACAGCTATTCCAGTTGCAGCTGCAGCTCCAGTTGCAGCACTCTATTCTGGTCAGGCAGTAAGAATTCAAGAATGCCATGAGCAAGAATTCAAGAATGCCATGAGCAAGAATTTGAGAAAAGTTTTCAATAGAGCTCTTTCTAAGTGGACAGAGGTCGTTCGTTGATGCTTAGATACGGGAGATCTTCGGCCATCTGCTGCGGGGCAATTTATTTTCCCCTTTTATATACTATTTATCCCAAATTTTTGTCAACACATGCATTTACTACTGCAACTTTGGACCTTTGAAAACTGGCTTCACATATTTATATTTGTGATATTTAACTATTTGTTTAAAATATAAAAATGTTTAATTTTCATCATTATTTGTATTTTTCTCATTTGATTTTGTTCATGCTCCATCAAGGCTACATAATTGCTTTCTATAGAAAATATTCTCAGTACTTCAATTAAAATTTTTTCCTACTTCAAATTGCCAGTCTTTTGAATCAAATAGAGTTGTTATTCTGTGAAACAATACCTACCACAAGCATCAGCAGATGATAGCCATTTTGCTACAAGTACCTACATACAAATAAGTACATCTAGTTAAATATAACATTTCTCTCAATACAAATTGGCTCGCTAGTCGCTCATTCCTTTGAGCAATCAGTTAATAAACAGAGAAATATATACAAATCTACGCATTTAAATGAATGTGGTTAGCCAGTCGAACAACCGCACTGAACGCAGAACAGCCAATAACCATTGTATTCGACCAACCACTGAAAACAGACTTAAAGTGGCTTCAAGCAAAGCCGACCTTATTATAATATGCTTTTGCATTCCCTTTAATTGGAAAAAATACATATAAATACTCGTATGTAGATGTATATCAAGATACATAATATGTGTGTAGTACATATGAAGGTGTGTATGTTGAATAAGTTTTGAAAAAAAAGTTCTCACACACATGAATATTAAATGTCCTACACACAAACACATCCATACATTTGTGGTGCACTCAAATGCACACACATAATGTTGCCATACAAAAATCCCAATATCCTGCTCCTGCCAGATATGCGATGGTCCAACACGATGTTATTTTCTTTACGGTTTCTGGTTATTCAGTACTTTCATTGGGATCAATCGCATATTTTTAGTCAATTTATGGTTTCAATTTAATGAAGTGGACACCATCACCATACACCATCGCATCATGGAGCCGGCCGATTCCCTCTCTGACCGCAGTCGAAACCACAAAAATATTTCCCAAATTAATTGGTGCGAGCTAGAATACCCTACGCCATGTTTATTAAAATGGTTTGGTTTGATGGTACGATTTTAGAAGGTGACATTTGGTTGCACTGCACAAAATAGAGCTTTGAATTGGAGTCGAGTTGATGGGATATTTTCCTCAAATTGTTTTTAAAGATTTTGCTCAAAAAAATTGTGTGAATACAATTTAAATTAGTTGAGGGAAAGAGTTGTTGTAGACAGGAGAAATCTTTTTTAAGACAAATACATAGATATATTCTTGTAGATATTAGACGTGTTTCGTGTAGGTAATACGGTAAAAAAAATTAACTAGCGATGGCCTAGAGTCCTTGACTTATGAGTTACACCCGGTTCCGCTGATAGGTTTCAAAAGCAGCTGTGTAAGTCTTTTTTCATATTTCTTCTTATAAGACCAAAAAAATAGGCAGTTTGTGAAATTTCACATTTTTAATTCAACTGGAACTGGTTACCGCCATGCAGCCGAAATGAGTTAAATATTTCATAGGGGATTTCTTCACCATTATAATGTCGGTACCCATTCATACGATTACAAGTTCTGTGAATACTCAATCTTCACCTTCAATGTCTAAAAGGACCATAAAGAGGGTTAAACAATAAAAAACCTCTAAAAGTAGTAGGTAGGTATATCATTTTTAGGGAAAAGTCTAAGGAAAAATTAAATTTTTTATGAACCTAGCTCTGTTACTTTTGTATTAAATATTTACATTTTATTTGTTATTTTCTTAGCTTAGTAACTACTTTCATAAAGTTGTATTTGGAATTTATTTATCATACACAACCGTTTGAATATACAAGTTCAATAAAGAAAAGGTTAATTAATTGAAAACAGTTCATCAAAAATAAACGTGGTGAAAATTTTTTTTAAAAAAAGTAACAGAAATTTGAATAAAAATATTAAAGAAGACAAAAATCTTATTACTATTTTATTATTATAAAAAGCACATCCTTGTTGAGCGCTACAAAAGTTTTTTTAAATAAAACAAAAACGATTTTTGACATCAATGAAATTCTTCATTCCTGTGAAAGTACGTTTGATGCGATTATGTATGGAACTCGATTTCTTTTGCATGGTCACCACGGGCACGCTTGCAGAAATCCAGACGCTGAACCCAATTTCCGACGGTTTTCAAGCATAAATCGGCCGATACTGCTGTAATTTCTAGTTCGATATTCGTATGAAGTTCATCAATTGTCACTGGCTTTTTGGCAGACTTGACGTAGCCCCACAGGAAATGGTCTAATGGCGTCAAATCGCACGACCGAGGCGGCCAAGCGACTGGACCATTTCGTGAGATAACACGTTCTCCAAACTTGGTTTCCAATAAATTGATTGTGACATTCGCTGTGTGGCTTGTGGCGCCGTCCTGTTGGAACCACATGTCCTCCAAGTCCATATCATCCAATTGGGGCCAAAAATATTCGGTTATCATTGAACGGTAGCGATCCCCATTCACAGTAACGTGCCGGTCTTGATCATCACGGAAGAAGTACGGCCCAATGACGCCGCCGGCCCATAAACCACACCAAACTGTAATTTTTTCGGGATGCAATGATGACTCATGGAGTATGTGTGGATTGCTGCTTGACCAATACCGCATATTTTGTTTATTGACGAAGCCATTCAGCCATAAATGAGCCTCATTGCTGAAGATGATTTTTCGATGAAAGTCCGAACCATTTTCAAGTTGTTGCTCAGCCCAATTCACGAACATACGACGCTTCTAGTGGTAAGGATGTAGGCCAAGATCTTTTCGCAAAATTCACCACAACGACGTCACAGAGATGTCCAACGCTTGAGAACGACGTGTGAGAGACACATTTGGACTTTCTGCATCTGAAGCCTCAGCGGCAACAAAATATTCTCGACACTACGGGCACTTCTTTGTCTCACTGGCACGGGAACATTTTGTACTGTGCCTGTGGACTCAAATTATTCCACTAGACGCTCAATTGTTGATCTGCTAGGACGATTATGACGACCATAAATTGGACGTAGGTTTCTTAACGTTGAGGCCACTGACTCCAAATTTCGGTAATAAATTTTAATAACTTCGACTCGTTGTTGGCTCGTTTATCTTTCCATCATGAAATGGCAAACCTTACTGAAGAGAAATTTCAAAAGAACGGCAAGGAATATGGCGTCGTTTGCTGTCATTGTCGCTCTACTTTTGTAGCGTCCCTGTTGAAAAACCCAAGTTTTCTGAGACTGATTTTTTTTATAAAAGGTAAATTAAAAAATTCGACTTAAAGTGATTAAAAATCGGCAAAAAAATCGAAAGGATATATTCAAGTTTGAGAAAATTTCGGCTTGGAGGGAGTTCGACTTAGAGGGTGGTTTTTGCATAAAATATTGAGGAAATGCAAAAAAATATGGCAACACAATTAGGGCTGCATACGATACCAAACCAAACGATACTTTTGTAAGTATCGTCTCGATATCGTTATAGTCGAAAGATTTCAGCATCGTTTCGGTCTGGTATAACTCAGTCTCGTTTGGTCTAGTATAAGAAAGTCTCATGTCGGTATCGGTATCGGTCTGGTTTCAGTTTGGTCTGAGTCTCAAACTAGAATAAAATGCATGACTTAGTTACATGTTCTTGATCTAGTAGTTGAACTCGCTTGTTATTTTTAAGATTTAAGACAAAAATTAATATTATAAAAGACAATTCTTTTAACTGTAGTTTATTTTTGTTGGTTTACTAATTTTTTAAAGGCTATTTTCACAATGTCTTTCCCCCAGTTTCACAGTCTCGTTTAAACCTTGAACTAAGTTCAATTGTTCTTCTGAACTAAAGCTTAAGCTCCAACTAGGAAACTTGGGGTAAGTAAAGTTCCGATTAGGAATTTGAAAAAAAAAAAATTTGATACGGGGTCATAAGTTCACAGGAAAACAATGCACACAAATATTGTATGGATTTCACTTAAGTCACTTTCTCACTAAAGAGAACCAAACCAAGTCTGAAAATTTCATACAAATCGTTGGTTTCAAAGAAAGCCAGCTTAAGTTAAATGGGCTTGGCAGTGGGCTTAAAAGGCAGTAAAATTACTGCCTAAATCTTCTCCCTGCTGAAGAGAAAAGCTCTGTAAATGTCATCTAAATTATTTAAGCTTTTTCCAAGAAACCAATTACAAAAATTGTTTGTTTGAAATAAATTAATAAAAATATTCAAAAGAGTACAGTAGCCTTGTAGTTTCATAGGACTGAGACCTTGCGTCAAATCAGGTAGTTCTGATTTTTTGCTAAGTCGTTTATGATGTTGACCTAGTGATAAATCTAATTTTTCGACCTCGAGCGTCGAACGTAACCTTGGTTATTGTTTCAAGTCATATGAAGTAACATTCAAAAAGGCTTTAAAATTGATAACATTGAACTGTTTATTAATTAATTACGCTTTCACTGGGTCAAATGAGGGTTTGTTGAATAGTACATAGAAAACATCGCACGAGAAAATTTATTTGGTCACATCTAATTAACGACTAGTTAAAGGGAAATTATTTAGAAACAAAATGTTATGAATAGAAGTTTTTACCACTTCTCGAAAAAAAAAACGTAGAAAACATAGAAAGACAAATTCAAATTAGTCAAAACTTATTAATAACCAAATAACCATGAGTTATTAAGCCACAAAACATTCCGTTTAGACAGTTTTTACCACTTTTTTAGGTAGTAATTTGCTAATTTGATGTGAAAGTTAACAAAGAGTGCAAAGAAACATAGGAAACATCGCACGACAAATTCAAAACTGTCACAACTAATTAACAACTTATTAATGGCAAATTATTGACCTATTCATTTGTTCATTCGTCAAAGTTGCTTTGCTAACTTAACGACACTCATCCTTGATCTTGATATAATGTTTAAAAAACTTTGCCAAAACAAATTTAAGTTAAATGTTAATAAAACCAAAGGCATGATACTCGTAATAACAAACAAAAATATTGATAAAAATAACTTAAATATATACAAAAATGGAACAAAACTAGACATTGAATGTGATACAAAATACTTAGGCATAATTATTGACGAAAGGTTATCTCTTCATAAGAACATAAGATATGTATGTAAGAAAGTAGGACAAAAAGTAAGTGTTTAAATAGTCTTAGAAACGAATTAAATATTGATCAAACTTATATTGGTATAAGTCAACTACACAGTACAACAGCTATTTTTTTTTTGCGTGGAGCATTTTTTGGTCTTGGTTCGTTTGAAAGGTTTAAAACAATTTTGTAAAATTCTAAATTTCCATATTTTTTTTTTTTAATTTGTAAAATTTTATAAGGAAACAGATTTCTGCAGCTACAAAAGTGAGTCTCGGTAAATTTCTGTCAAAAAAAATCTTTAGACTAGGTTTCGTCTCAGATTCAGTGTCTTATTTATAATCACTTCATTTACTGTTTTCTGAAATAATCAACATATATTATATTTACTTAAAAAATCTGACAAACTTCATCGGTACCATATTTTAAATTAAAAAACATGTAATCCCTTAAACCTCCTTCACAACATGTTATCTATTGGAGTGAATGGAGCATGTGGTTTTATTATGTATAACTCCCCTATGGAACAACTGAAAACATTTTGATTGACATAATACAAATACACCAAAAAACTATCTTTCGGTTCCATACATACACATACATATACGTAAACAACACCTTAAACATTTACGCTCAACATGCATGAACAGATAAAGTGTATTTTTTGAATTCCAAAAAGCTTTCTAGGGTATAATCCCTTCTTCAAAATCCTAGTTTTCTTTCATTCATATATAGCTAAAGCAGACCTTAAAATAACATTGCCACTCAACTAAAGAGTCAACTATTCGAAGGAGTCAACAGTTCTGGGAAAGGTGGTAACTGGCACCCATAATCAAAAGGTTCTACCGTATATCTTCTTCTAGCTGACGCACTACTTCAAAGAACTATATATGTACTTAGTCGTACCTACCCATAAAATGTATCGTTAATTTATCACATCACATCACATGACATGAGCTTGTGGCTTTGTAGGATTGGCGCACCTAAACATAAGGTGAATAAAGCCAGCTCCACTTATTGCTAAGAAATACGAGCTTAATAAATTCACGGTGTGTTTTTTTCAAGCCCTGACAGAATAAAGCGAAAACAATGATGTCGGGGCTTAAGAATTTACATGTTAAATACAACAACAATTAATTCCTTTGGGACTTAGCTGAACCCAGATAATTCTCTGGGCTTAACATAAGCCCGGAGAAAAACTGTTTTACCGTCATGAATTCATACTAGTTATCGATAGTTTGTATGGTGAACTCCATTTTTTATGTGTGAAAGTGTCATGACAATATATCAATAATGGTAGTCCAGGAAATATAAACTTATTCGTGGAATGAATTTTAGGAAAGGTATATTTTCTCATACCTAAAAGGCTGAAGTTAGAAATGCTTACGTTCAGTTTTCTGGATGTAATGGCCCAGTCAAAAATCAATTTTTTGGAAAATGAGAATTCTTTTATTCTTCTAAAAGGTCACCAACAACTGACCCATATCCCTCCTCAAGAATCTGAGTAAGTTCTTGGAAGGGCTTATATTCAGAAAGCTCAAGAAATTCCGAAACAAAATCATCCCTGGCTTGCAGTTTCGTTTTCTTAGAAAAAGCATTTCACACTGTATCTGCTTATGAAGTTTCATCATAACATTACCAAAGCCCAAAGCAGCCAAGTATCGGATGCTTTCTGGATGTATTCGGCAGGGCATGCATTAATGGTCTTACTTATACCATCCATATATACATCATATCTCTTAGACATTCCTGCAGTATTAACCAAAATTATCATTTTGTTTCTTTCTTCAAGGAACTTCTTCGGGCAACTGGTGAGCTGCAAATCTACACTGAAGAGTATTAATGCTGGTGTTGCTCAAGGCTCGAAACTTGAACCACTTGACTTTAATATCATGACCTCTATCCAACCAATTTTATTGAGATTTTCATTGATAACTGTCCTACATTCTTAAACCTTTTAGGGCAGGCGATCGAAATCGAAGCATAAACCTTCAAAAGTCTGTGCGACCTTACGTAAAGTATAGAGGACAGTCTAAGCAGTCCTTATGTGAAATACTTAGTCAAAAATGCAACCCGAAAACTTCATTTTCTAATTTTAGCAACCAAGAAATCTTTTCTGACCAGAGGTTTCCTGGTATCCTGATTAAAAGGAGCCGTAATGAGATAAGAAACATAAAGGTTATGTCTCGAACTATAATTCACAAGTAGTTATTAGTCTATTGTAGTACCTCGTGGCATGATGGTTAGTGCGTAGGACTGTCATGCCAAAGGTCTGGGTTCGACTCCCAGCCGCTGCCACCTAAAAACAGAAATGTTTTTTTCCGAGGTACTGCCTCTTGCGAGGAACTGACAAATCCTCCAAGAGTATTACTTGTCATGAATAAGTGCTTTCTCATTAGCCGTTCGGAATCGGCAAAAAATTGTAGGTCCCCTCCATTCCTGCAAAAAATACGCACACAGGAATGGTTGAGAGTTGTTAGTCACTAGGCCTTGGTTCTCCACGAGCTGTTGTGCCACCAAATTTATTTATTTATTTTAGTTATTAGTCTTGTAGTTAGTTTTAATAGGTCCCAGTCATCTTTTAAAGCTTCCAAGTTTGGTTCCATATTTTCAAACAAAATCCATGAGGCAACTGCAAATATCATGTATTTGCAGTTGCTTCATAGATAAAGAGGCAAATCTAGGAGATCTAAACTTGGCTTTTACTATAAGGCCACTTCGAAATCTGCTGAGAAGCTAAGTAAAAAATATTGCCAACCTCCCTGATTAAATGATGAGAACGATGAATAGTTCTATTAGGAACGAAAAGTCAAGAGATGTTTGAAAAGTCAAGTTTAAAGATGTTCGATAAGTTGCAACTAGTCTGAAAAATTCCGGGACTGAAAATCCCAGGAAGTCTGAAAGGCCTGAAAGATGCCCGAACGATAAACCTAATGATAACGGAAAGAGTAGCGAGTTAAGGTAAGAACAAAAGTATTGATTGTCTGAAAGGTCCAAGATGACACAAAGTCAATGGTCCCGGTATATCTGAATGGTACCCAGACAATAGCATGCTTATACTTCAACCCCGGATCAGCCAATAAAGTGGCTCAACCCCAACCCTTTACCACTCCTAAGTCAATATACTACCCCTGGACGATCGGAACTGAACATCCCAAGGGACACAATTTTTCTATCCAACCAATGAAAATTTTCTTTTTTTAAAAAGGCTTCAGGTCCAGATTCATGAATGGTGGCCTTACATCCTTAACGATATCAAGCACACTGGTCATTGAAATTAAGTTCTTTGAGAGTTAATGGTGTCTTGGTTCTTGAGCATACGAGTTCAAATATCCGTCTCTTCCGAAAAAGCATTGTATAACCTCTTCAAATTTGCGTATAGCCCAACATTCGGTGCTGTAGAACACTACTGGTACGGAAACTGATTTGAAGAATTAAAGTATAAATGCTTGGTCATACTAGCACCAACTAATGTCGAAGTCGTATCGGTTTCCTAGGGCAAGTCTCCGTCGATCAACTCATTAACTACCCCAAATAAGTTGCCAAGTGGGGTTTTGTCCTAGTGAAGTTTTTTAATAGCTGGTTTGTTATTCTCGTTTTAAGATCAGCAACTTTCACCAGTTCTTCAATTGCCATAAAGGACCCTATCACAGCACAGCCGATGGTGTCAATATTTTCGTAATCCTCTAGTAAATGAACAAATCTTTAAAAGATAGTTCCCTTGCATCAACACCTATCCAAAATGGTATTGCAGGAGAAATCACATGAAAACTCACCTCGGCGCAGGGAACTAACTTCACGGGAACAACCTTCACATAGGAAATAATTCACTCCTAGTGTGATATAGTTTCACATTTTATTGGTGAAGTTTTTTCCACTAAACGTGGGAATTACCTTCTATTTCTCACCTATTTTATACAAAATTTATATAGAAAAATTTAAAAAAATTAATGAATAGAACTAATTTGGTGGCGCAACAGTTCGTAGAGAATCAGGGCCTATTGACTTACAACTCTCAACCATTCCTGTGGGCGTGTTTTTGGCAGCAATGCAGGGGACCTTCAATTTTTTGCCGAGTCCAAACGGCTAGATGGGAAGCACTTATTCAGTACAAGTACTTGTACTCTTGGAGGATTTGTCAGTTCCTCTTAAGAGGCAGTACCTCGGGAAAAACATTTTCTTTTTTTAGGTGGCAGCAGCTGGCAATCAAACCCAGACTTTTGGCATGACAGCCCAACGCCCTAACAATCATGCCACGAGGTACTAAATTTAAAAAGAATTCTTAATAACGGCTCGGCTCGCGTGACGAATCGCGAAATTATCAATCTATTGAAGGATAAAGGAATCTTTTGGTGAAGCGCCAAATATTCTCTTCCAAGGGGTCAATTGTCTCGGGCTTATCTGCGTTGGCAAGCGACTTCACATAGCCCCACAAAAAATAGTCCCACGACGCGAGATAAAGCGCTCTTGCAATGTGTCATGTGGTCATATTTTAACATAAAGCATTATTAGGCCATCAAAGACCCTACTTTACTCCGTTCTTGAGCAATGCGTTGATTCACAATCTTATACATATTTTAAATATTATAATAGAAGCACTTTAAGCATCCTTATAGTTACTTATAGAAACTTTGAGCGAGACTGTTTATGCCATCCAGGGCATGTCTCATCAACAATACTGTAGTTTATCATTGAAATGGTTCAAAATTGTTGAACCGGAAGTAACTTCTAAATAAATTCCGGTTTGATTTGAGGAGACAACTGCTTTTAAAAATCTTGAAAAATGTAAAGCCATCCAACAAACGGGACTCATTTAAAATTTTAACCTTCAATCTCTGCGAATCTACCTCTTTTTTTATCCATGAAGGGTCGCAGCAGCCTGAGACACGACAATCTTCCATTCTCTACGATCCAAAAAGCATTATTGTCAGTATAAGAATTTGATAGAGCGTCTTTCATGTGAGGAGTTTTAAACCCGCACTGTTGCGCCAAACATAAGAAGTACCGGTTTGCTAGGGTAATTCTTCGTCAGATCTGTTTTAAATGTCGTTAATTGGAGTAAGAGTAATGCTTACTTCAAAGTAGATAAGCTTCTTAACTATTTCGAAGATGTTGCTATCAATAGTGGCGTTATGCCCTAGCCAGTTGACAGACCTTTCATTTGAAGACCTTTTACTTGAAGACCAACAAGTTTCACATGGTATTAGCGAAGTGCTTGATGATGTCGTTAACATCGGCATAACCTAGAAGTTGGACAGATCAGCTGCAAATAGTGTAAGCCCCTACCCTGGGTACTATTTGCATCTGCTTGCTGAAACCCTGTGCATGTTTGAAATAGTTCGGAGGCGCCTAGATGCACAATGCATCGCGTATTTTTCAATTTCACGTGGCAGTTTTTCTGGATCCCAAGCTCAGCGATCGCCAGATAGAGTTCGATGAATGTGAGTCTCGACTTGAAATTCGAAGGTCTTTTCAGGGATTCGCTTGAGAGAGAATATTTAATCTACGGTCGACCTGACTGGCTGAAAACCATACTTGGGTTGGAATTATAGTGCTTCAGACCGGCTTAAGGCGCTGACAGAATTCGTTTGATGCGATCTTGCATGCAACGTTTATCAGTGATGTGCTTCTATAGTGCTTGATGGATTTTTTTTTGTAGATATGAAGGTGATATAGACTAGTTATTGGGTATTCTTTCTTCCCAAGGGCAGATCCACCCAAGGGGGGGCAGGTAGGTGCGCTTGCCCCCTCCTAATCACAATATATTTCATACATTTGGCACTATATCTTCTTTTGAAAGCATTTTAAAAAGCGAAATTTTCTGTACCTAACACCTAACAGAAATCTTGAATGAGTTTGTCCCTCCCTACCCGAAATCCTGCGTAGGCCCTTGTTTCTTCCACCCAAACTTGTTTGATGAGTCGATGCATACTGCATGCACCTTTTCAACAATTCCTCACTCTGCTTGAAGAGCTCCACTGGTAAACTATCAGATCTGGCGGCCATGTGTTCTTGAGCTTCTGCATTGCTATGTTGGTCCTTCTAACTCTTCACCCTTTAAAAAATTAAGATACAAAAATAAAACTGGTCAAATTCACATTGGATAAAAAGGATAATCCTTATACATATCAACCGACAGCAGTTTCGTGTTTATAATGTTGTGTCTTTTTAGAAGAAATAGCAACTTTGGTAAGGTGTATACACCTACACCTGATACACATAAGTTTGTCCTGCTTAAACGAAGTGGGTGCCCGAAACGAATTCCTATAATGTTGGTATGTAATAAGAATTCGATTGCGCCAAGGCAAGGGCTTGAATGTGAGAACTAAGAACGAGAAGTGAGGACTTATTCAAGTGCTGTGTAAGGATATTTAGATTTCACTTAATTTGCACAATCAAGAATCTCAAAAGGACCAACTTTAGTATAGAAAGTACGTAAACTAATGCATATCTAGTTTATGCAAACAAAATGAAAAGTCCTTATTTTTAGTTCTTCTTCTCTGCTTCTTCTTCGTCTTTTCTTGCATTATGGAGGCAGCAATTTTCTTCGATGACTTAACTGGTGTATAGTATGAGAAGGTTCTGTTTGAATCGGGTTTGGGGAACATTTTTGCCGGTCTGGGCTGGGATGCTCCGCTTTGGGTGCTTCATAGAGGTAGCTTGAAGATGTCAGCATAAGTTTGCTTGTAACCCAGCTTATCTGCACTGACAAATTGCAATTTGTGTACCCCTACATAGTATTTAAAAGAGTGTGTAGCGTGTTGCGTGTATGGGAGTGTGTTTCCTTGTGGTGTGTGTATTCATTTGCATATATGCATATCAAAGAAAGTAAACTCAACAAATGATATGCGCTCTGGTTTTGTAGAAACCTAGTTACTACCTACAATAAAAGATCTTCAATACAGAAAATGTTAAGATAAATACGGATGTAGGTTCCTATTTTGATTAAGGAGCTGCGAATAATTTATTCGACACACCTTTGTGTATAATCTATGGAAGTAAAATTTAGATTATTTCAGTTTCCAACAATCTACCGTTGACAGACTAAGTAACTTTTGCTAATACTTTCCTGGTGTTTTAATGAGCTATAGGAAAGTTCTCAAGTCAGTCAGTTGGGATCCTTAAGTTCATAGCGTCTTAAGGAGTTGTTCCAATATTTTTCTTATTTCATAATATCCTTCCTAGTTTTAAAGACACCATTGCCGGTATAAACGCTTTCACGAGGCACTTAATCCTAGAGTTCCAATGATATACACGAATACCAAAAACCAAATCCCAGTGAATTGAAAACCAATTCCCAGCAGAACGTTATATACTTTGACAGAAACAGACTCTAATTCGTATATACTCTGGCAAAGATTCAGCTTCAAAAATTGTGCAGCCTCGATGACAAGAGGAGATTTCTGACACTGTGTCGATCAGAACACGTAAGAGAAGTAGTCTGCTAACTTTTGCATCCACCTCAATAAAATGGTGTTGCCAGAAATATCTGAATTTGAATAGAAAAGATAAGGTTTTACCATGAGCTGAAACTCAGAAACATTTGGGCTCATAGACCTCTTAAAATGGTAGGGTTTTTCACCTGAGAAAAATGTACCCACGTTTGTTTTGAGTGTAGTAAGGTACATGGGGATTGAAGCGTAAACCCTCCTCAGCGTTGACACCCAGGTATATCACTGATTAGTTTGGTCATTAGCTAGCTACGATCTGCCAGGTAGAGTCAGATCAATGAAGAACGTACGTAAAGGGTGGCAGGTAAGGGCGCCTGCCCCCTTTAATGACAACATATTTAGTTCGTTAGGCAATTTATTTTTTTTTAAAGAATTTAAAGCAACATTTTTGAGCCAAAACTATTTTTTGAATGAGTTGCCAACTCACCCCCCCCCCTCCCCCTAACTGAAACCCTGCCAAATCCATGTCATCCGTCAACTAAAGAGTATAAGAGTACGTGAGATGGCTTTGAGAGTTTGACCCAACATGGGAACCAGTGAGACCATTGGGACCAAGGGCATACGCAGGATTTCGGTAAGGATTGCAAGCTCTTCGAAACTGCGAAGGTTACCTAGTCACCGAAGCACACAGAGAAAAGTGCATTCAAGCAGCATTTTCAGCTGTGTGAACGTTTTAAGCTGTTCGCAATACTATAATTGACAAGTACCAATGTGGCTTTTGATCTGGTAGATCGACCATGAACCAACTGAAATCTATCACGCAAATCCGGGAAAAGATCAACGAGTTTCTTGATGAGACTCACCACCTATTCATTAACTTCAAAGCCATATAATAGCGTTCATCGTCAGGAGCTCTTTTTGAAAATGGCTGAACTTGGGATCCTGAGAAATAAACGTGCAATGTGCAACTGGGGAAAAGCACAAACAGAGTTCTGGCAAGGAGATACGCTATCATGTGATTTCTTCAATCTCGTTTTATAAAAAATAGTACACGTAGGGGAGGTATTAACAGTGAAAGCAGTATTTTCAACTGATCTATTCAATTTCTAGGACAATCCGATGATATTGACCCCATCAGTCGCTCCTAACAGGCCATTGAAGAGTCTTCTACGACAATTAAAGAAGAGGCGCAACTTATTGGTCTTCAAGTTAACGAAGAAAAGACCAAATACATGCCGATGCTATCAACAGACAATGAAAGATCTGTTGACCGGTAGTTACAAAGTTTATCTCCCTCGGAGTAAATATTTCTTCCATGAATGCAATCTTAGTGGAGATCTGACGAAGAATCACCTTAGTAAACGGGTTCTACTTAAGTTTTATGCAACAAATCGGTTCAAAACTTCTCACACGAAATATGAAGTTCACGATCTATAAAACTTCTTATACTAACAGTCCTATTCTTCCATGGGGCCGTGGGTCGGGCCATAAGCAAGAAGAAAGGAGCTGATACTGGACTCCTTTGAAAGAAATATTCTTCGGTGAATATTTGGTGCTAAGAGGTGAGGATGAATCGAGGAGAATATACAACCACGAACTCTTTGAGCTGTATGAAGATGTTGATGTAATTCAGAAAATCAATACACGCTGACTTTATTGAATCAGCCACATAGAGCGAATGGACAATAATGCTGAAGCCAAGTGAGTCTTGGAATCCAAGCCCCCAGGTTCGAGCGAACGAATAACACCGAATCTCCGACTAAAAGACCCAACTATTGCAGATGCTAGAAAGCTTTGTCTAAATGAATAATAGCAATGAGATCGAGATTGTAGAGGAAGGAAGGCTACCGTTTCCCAGGCTCTTGTAACTTGTAAGT
This sequence comes from Dasysyrphus albostriatus, assembly GCA_946251815.1. NCBI lineage: Eukaryota > Metazoa > Arthropoda > Insecta > Diptera > Syrphidae > Dasysyrphus > Dasysyrphus albostriatus. Next base: position 83,461,109 of record OX276335.1, read on the forward strand.
AAAAGTATGAATTGCAGAGGTCATATTGGTCATTGGAAGTCATTCATAATTGCCTTTTTATCCTTTCTTTAAATTGTTTAATCTTTTACAAACTTACTAAGAAAACACTCGTTTCTATTATCGTAACTATTTTTATTTTTATATTTAATTACATATTTAGTACATTTAATTCATCCTTGCACGTTCAGTTTCTAATGCAGACTTTGCACTAACATTCATCTTAATATTTCCAGTGACAATCTCTATGTTGTTTGAAACAGTAGAGTATTTCTTCGTTGTGGTATGGATTGTATTAATATCATCAGAAAAGTGATCATAAGAGAAATAAATTTCAAACAAAGACCAGAATTTATTTCAAATAAACCATACACATCAAATACCACGTGATTTAGATTAAATTGGCTCAAGAACTGATCAACCTGCGTTGAAAAAAAAAATTGAAAAATGTTTAATAGCTATGAAGAAATTACATTTTTTATTAAACCTTAAACTTACACTATGATCCCAACGACTATCAATGTCAGAACATAAATTTTCCCACTGAATCCCTTGTGCGATTTTCGATCTTCGAACAGTCAAATCCATCACCATTATGAGAAAAAGAAAGTCTTCCATTTGAAAAAGTCCTATAATCAAAGCAGTCCATTCAACTGTCCCTGATATCAGGTAAATGGAAAAAATACGATGAATATTCACAAACGTTACCATAACCTCAATGATAAACATAATCAATAAATGAAACTGAAACATTGCATGGAATTTTGAAGCAATCTGGAAAATTTCCAAATAAAGTTCAGTACACAAATCCAGCTCATCAGAGAAATCACATAAGATTTTCATCTTCTGAAACTTTGTTAGATTTGTGTTCTTTTCTGCAATCTCTAAACGTTGAGCAAGCGATATCACATGATTTCCAATGTTGTAATATAATCCAGAGACTATGGAATAGCCCAGTGTCAGGAAGTCAGCTGCCACCATAACTCCCAAGCACGAAATATAACCCAGAAAGAATTCAATCATAAAAATCCAATCAATTTCTGATGAAGCAAACGTGAAAAAGAACACAGGAATACTTGAGAGCATATTAAGTAAATTACAAGAAGTTCGACTTAAAACTAGAAAAGAGCACTCCGGTCCAAAAATGTCAAAATTACTTGTTGAAAGCTTCGACAAGCGAATGAATAATTCAATAAATTCATTCATAATCTCGATGAATTTAAGATGACTTTTCAGTTGAAATACTACGAACGATATTGTGAATATAACAACTCCCCAGAATTGTATAATTGAGACGGCCAAGAGATGGTTGTTAAATAAGTTCATCAATTTCGGCATTAGTCGAATAAAAGCTATTAGCCCAACTAGTCTTAATGTAACTGACCACAAGAGAATTTTAGCCGAATATTTAAATTGAAAACGGGGTGTTAGATTGAAACAAAACATTCCAAATAATTGTCCATAATAGTAAATTATTTTGAGGAAAAATAATGTCCGCCGATGATGGCTACGACGAACAGGTTTGCCTGTCATTTTGGTAAAACTGAAGTTGAAAGTTTTGAAACAATTAGGTATTGTTGTTATGGCTGTTTACCAATTAAGGAGTGCACTTTAAAAGCATTTAGGGCAAAAAACGGTGTTTAATTGTTCTCTTTCAATAGATTACAAAAAAAATCGAAAAGGATTCATTGAAAGACTAAAAATGATTAAATGAATAATTCGAGTGTCGACCATCGGTCCAAGTAGCCGTGCTTTGAAGTTTTCTTATAAAATCTATTATCCAAAATCTAAATCAATACGTAAACAATTTTTGTTTTTTTTTTTTCTCAATTATAAATCCATCATGGAATCAACTTGTTTTCACTGTAAAAACCCAACATTAAATGACATTATTTCTTGTAGTCTTTGTGGAATTGTTATTCATCTTGAGTGTGCAAATATTAAGAAATCTCGTTTCAGTAAACTCGTCTCAAATAATAATGTTTTCTATAAATGTGTTACATGCTGCGGCTTACGGACCTAACTTAATCAGGTATTTTTAGCTGAATTATTACGACATTGTAATATTTTCTCAGGTTCGTTAATAAAACTTACTCACTTTATATAAATTCTCCACTTATTTACTTCAAAAAATAAAGCACTTTACTTTTCTAACTACAAAACAATTTATTGTTCACCACTGAAATAAATTCACCAACTTAGCATTTATAACAACCAATTTCACTTATTCACAATTAAAACTAAACTGCGTCCTCTGCTTCTAGAACTTTCCAAAGGGGAAATTTCCCATAAATTTCCCTTTCCAAAGCTTTCATTCTGACGTTTAGTATTGGAAGTTCTAAAGCTCACCAAAGGTCTCCGTAGGTGGTTTGAGTCATGTTTAGTCCGGAATTTGGCGCTTCTTTTGTTCGAGAGTCGTTATTGTTCATTCGAGAGTCATTATAGTACAAATATGACAGTCGTTACAATATTAATGTATTAAATAAAACTTAGCTACTAAAAGATTTTGTATCTTCTAAGATTTTTTATTCTTCATCCTGTGATTCTTTATTTAGATAAGATAAATGCTCTCAGAAAACTGGATTGGAGAGAAGTTAGTGTTGGTCAGCGTTGCCACAAGTGCAGATTTGTCTGCAGTTTACTGTTTTTCAACCCATCCACAGGCTTTTGAAATTCGGAAATCTACCTAGCAGATTATGTCTGCACTCGTGCCTATTTTAATATTTTGTTCTTCTTTGGATTTTTGTAAAAAATCTTCAATAACTCTGCCAAATGCTGTCATCTCAAAGTTGTATTCCATAAAAACAAATCATAATAACTGCACTAACATTAGAGTAAAATATGAATTGCTTTAGGCATTAAGGTAACTCTATTATGTAAAGGGATTTTCAACAGGGACGCTACAAAAGTAGCGACAGGGACAGCAAATGGAATCGTCCTAGCAGATCAACATTTGAATCCACAGGCACAGTACAAAATGTTCCCGTGCCAGTGAGACAAAGAAGTGCCCGTAGTGTCGAGAATATTGCTGTCGCTGAGCAACGGCGGATACAAGGGGGGGATCACGGGGTCATGACCCCCCCCCCCCCCCCCGAGAACTCAAAAGATATACGCAAAAAATTATAAGAAAATCAAAAATATTTGCAATCTTAAAATATAATTTCAAAAAAAAAATTTTTATAGCTTTGGAATAGACAACCTACTCATTATTGGTAAAGTTTATTTACCTTCTCCTATCAACATTTACAAGCCATTGCCCGAAAAATACTATTGGGGTTTTATTGTCGAAATTAAACATTTTTTTTTTTAACGTCGTAAGTTTGCAAATTGTGTAAAAAGTTTGCATGAACGACCTTTGTTATACATTTGATTAAATGCTAGGTAATTCAATCAGAGTAAGATTAACAATGACGTTTGGATAAGTTTAACCAGTTTGGTTAATTTTACGAACAAAATCCCTTGATAACTTTAACAAAATTGTGTGAATCATTTCCCATACAAAATTTGACAGTTCATTAACCAAAAGATAAATTTAACAAATTTGTAAACTTATCTACGGTTTTACGAAGTTGCATGAATACCCTTAATATAAAAATGTTTAAGCTTTGTCGGCAAATAATAATACAGTAGACGCTCGATTTAGTAAATCTAAAAAAATTAGCTATATTGAACACACAAAATTATATATAAAAACATATTTTTTTTTACAAAAATGTCCCGAAAGAATTTAACATTGCCCAAGGACACTAAACCAGTGTTTCTTTTTTACAATTTCCAAACTTCTCTTTATTTTGTCAAAATTATGTAAACGGAATTTGGAGAATATTGAGAAACACAATTTCGAAAGAAAAGTTTTGCAAAACCAATTTTGACCTTGTTAAAATTTCGACCCCCACTCTTTATAATTTAAAAAAAAATGGTAACATTTGTGGGACCAGCAGAAATTAATTCCAAAAAAAGTACAAAAAGCGAAAAAAATGGAAACCGTGGATCAGTCTTTTAATTAATAAATTTATAAGAACTGAATTGGGTTTTTGTTTTGGTATGACCCCCCCCAAGAAATGGAGCTGTATACGCCGCTGCCGCTGAGGCTTCAGTTGCAGAACGCCCAAATGTGTCTCTCACACGTCGTTCTCAAGCGTTGGGCATCTCTGTGACGTCGTTCTGGCGAATTTTACGAAAAGATCTTGGCCTACATCCTTACAAGATTAAATTGACGCAAGAACTGAAGCCGTTTCACCACCAGAAGCGTCGTATGTTCGTGAATTGGGCTGAGCAACAACTTGAAAATGATTTGGATTTTCATCGAAAAAACACCTTCAGCGATGAGGCTCATTCCTGGCTGAATGGCTTCGTTAATAAACAAAATATGCGGCATTGGTAAGGCAGCAATCCACACGTACTCCATGGGTCATCATTGCATCCCGAAAAAATTACGGTTTGGTGTGGTTTATGGGCCGGCGGCGTCATTGGGCCGGAAGAAGTCCGTGATGTTCAAGACCGGCACGTAACTGTGAATGGGGATCTCTACCGTTCAATGATAACCGAATATTTTTGGCCCCAATTGGATGATATGGACTTGGAGGATATGTGGATCCTACAGGATGGCGCCACAAGCCACACAGCGAATGTCACAATCAATTTATTGGAAACCAAGTTCGGAGAACGTGTTATCTCACGAAATGGTCCAGTCGCTTGGCCGCCTCGGTCGTGTGATTTGACGCCGTTAGACTATTTCCTGTGGGGCTACGTCCAGTCTATGGTCTATGCCATCAAGCCAACGACGAATAATGAACTTCGTACGTAATGGCATCGAACGTACTTTCACAGGAATAAAGAATTTCATTGATACCCAAAACCGTTTTTTGTTTTATTTAAAAAAAACTTTTGTATTTTATTGAAATACCCATTACATTAACAAGAAGCTATGTTACTTTTATTAATTATTCATGCTTTTTGTCATAGTTGTTATGTTTATTTATAAGTACATTTTTTCTTTAAAAATCTGCATTGCATTTTTTTTCGTCATTTTTGCAGATTTCTGAAAAAAAAAAAAAAAATTATGGCAACACTAATGGTGGTGTTCAAATTGCGGTTCGATCAGGCTTATCATGTTTAGAGGCGCAAGACCTACTTTAACTTTGAACGCGAATTTGATTTCCTTATAATCGTTTTCTACACCAAGACTATATTTTAAAAACTGAATCAAAGATTAAAACTGATAATGACCAGTTCTGGAAATTTATTAACTCATAGCGAAAATCTACGGGATTTCCTTGCTCTATGAACTACTTGAAGCCAGTTTTTTAGTTCAAGAATAATTCTGAATTAAATCAGAGTTAGCTAATCCTGAAAATAAAGTTACCCTAAGTTTACTCAAAAACTGTTTTTTAGATGAGGATTAACTTTATCTTTCACTTGTCTGTGCCTTTCACATATCGAAATAGAAATAGCTCCACAACGGAATTACACTGACACTAATTTTCACTATTGAAATCTAGATGGCACCACAGCTGAAAAGGCACTTAACTTGGTCCCTGAGTTAACTCAACAAAGTAGCTGAGTTAACTCTGAGTTTCAATTGACTGAAAAACTCGGTTCTGTAGTTAACTCAGGTTTAACCACGAAACTGGGATGATCACGCACTGAAAAAGTGGCCCAAACAAGCGATATCTTAGCCATTTGTAATTTGTTCGCTAGGTACTACAAATGAGTTTACACTCATTGTTACTTTTTTTCTTCCACCGGCAGCGGGCATCGACAAACGAAACCTAGCTGCGCGACCACGAGGAAATATGATACGAATTTTTAGTCCGAATTTCAAAGTGGGTTTCGCTAGCGGAGAGAAAAAGAGCTCGTTTAGCACGTTAAATACTGTCACCTCCGACTGCTCAATAAGGGTGGGTTCAGTAAAGATATTACATTTGATTACTTTTATGAATTAATGGGTTGATTAATCTTCTCGCTCCTTTTCCCAATCTAAAAAGAAGAAGTGAGTTTTTCTTGAAAAGTATTCCACAAACCTCTAAAGCAGAACCGACGGTGAAAAGATTTTTGAAATAAAAAAATTGTGAAATTATAATTTCGAATGGATATTATATATTAATTTTGCTTGGGAAACCATGCAAACGGAGGGCTAAGACCCAAGATCTTTTGATCGTATTTTATCAAATCAAGATGAAAGGTTATCCCTTTGTCCCGAAAGGACCAAAGTCCTGCAATCTCAGAAAAAAAGACAAGGGAACAAAAACTAACCGAATTAAAACTAAGCACAATTCTAGCCTCCAAAATTAACGAGATAAATTTTTAAACAATCTCTCTTTGCTTCTCTTCAGTCAAGAAGTGTCCTTCCAGATTTTTCAATGTCTGTTCGAACCCTCTTTGACTTGTTTTCACCTGTGCTTTCAGCCAATCGGAGCCCACGGACTTCTATCACGTCATTTGTAAGCAATTGCCAGCTATGTTGCTGAACAGTGCAACCGTTGACGAAATCCAGCGGTCCTGCTTACTCGCACATATAAGCCCTTGCTAAAGCAAGTCATCGTGGAATTCACCGATCGCTGGTGTCACTTCCAGGAGCGCGTAAACCCGATTGACGCATTCAGCCATTTCCCCCTATTTTCTTATTTTTTTAAGAAAAAAACCAGATGAACGCATCAAAAATCGAACAAATCAATTTCGAAATTCTACAATCATTTTCCCCCTCCAAATTTCTTAAAACAACCAAGAAGTAAAAGGAGAACCTTAACGACAAACTACTCTACTCACGATAAAAAGGAGGGAGTAAACGATAACTTTTCCTCTTTTACAATAATAAAGTTAAAATTATGTCGGGCACTAAGCCATTTTCAAAAAGAGTAACATCTAGCAGACGGTGACCAAATGTCAACCGCGCTTCTTTGGGTAGTATAGATTTGGAACAGACCACCTGTCACCTCTCCGTCAGTTATAAGGGCGTTCGAGGATCAACTGTTACTCACACCTCTTTAGTTTTTGGATATATTTCAACACAGACCACCCGTCGGGTGTTTTATAGGATAATGGCTTGATCTTCCACTTTAAGAGTTAGCTATATCGATTATATTGTTTCTTCAAGCTACTGGGATAGGGTACTAATGGCTGATGGCCCATTGTTTTTCTATTTTCTCTCAGTGTATTGAAGAGGAAACCTGTAGAAAACGATGGGAAAGAACGACAGGAGCAAGAATTTTGGAATATAAAGAACAGTTTTTGTCGCGGTAAATTTTACCGAAATTTTATGAACAGATTTTTGAAAAAATTATTTTCGAAAAAATGTTTATGCTGTTAGAGAACATTGTATCCTATCTTTCAACATGGGTTTTTATCTGGTACATCGTAGATCAACTGCTACGAATCTTTCTATAATCTTTAAACTGATATTTTTGTCATGAATCTTGTGAAGGCGTTCGGTAGAGTTAGCCACAAGATTCTACTCCAAAAACTAGCTTTCCTTGGTACTCATTCAATTTTACTTTCATGGATTAAATCTAACTTTACGGATCAGATCCAGATTATTAAAACATACAGTCAATTTCCTGACCCTATTCAAGGTCCATTTGGAGCTTCTTGTCTCAAACGAAACAAGTCAAGTTAAAACTGATTCCAATTTAATGCATTAAATTATATATCTGAGATTGATGGAGAGGCTAGCGAGCAAGACAATTGGTTCAAGTTACACGGGTTTACTTCCTGGACCTGCCAATTTTTTTTTTATTTAGTGTGAACTTCTTTAAGACTCTCATAATAAACTCCATAAGGGTACAATAGGAGTTAAAAAAGGTCGCCTTTTTCACTCTATGGAGTTCTATGCATTGGTTATATGCGTAGGTTGAATGAAACCAAAAAGCATCTACGGAGGAATATAGAAGCGAAATTGTTAGTTGGGGTGGTTTGTATTATTTGGACTTTAATGTTGCTTAATGCCAATTACTTACCTGTTTAATAAATCATAATCTTATTTTATATTCCTATAGATTACATGATTTTAAAAAAAGTTTAAAAAAAACCCTTCGCGTTATCCTTGATCAAAATATATCTTTACTCTTAAAATCCTCAACTTTTTAATAGTAATGTCCATTCTGGAGTACTGTTCCGTAATCTGGAATCCTTTTTAAATAAAAACCGTTGAAAGGATTGGAAAGGAGACATAGCATTACAATATTACTTACTTACTTACTTATCCAGCTCCCGATCCATGGAGGGTCTCTGTCTGAGATATTGCGGTCTTCCATCGGTTGCGGTCCCTCGCACGCTCCCTCCAGTCGTCGAGACCAAGCGCTCTTGCGTCAGAAACCGCCTGATCCCTGGAGCGGCGGTTCGGTCTTCCTGGTCGTCTCGAACCTGGGGGCTGGGATTCAAAGATTTTTTTGGCTGGAGCATTGTTGTCCATTCGCTCGATGTGGCCGAGCCAGTGTAGTCGGCGTGTTTTGGCTCTTTGGACTACATCCACATCTTGGTACAGCTCGTATAATTCACGATTAAATCTTCTCCTCTATTCGCCCTCCTCGCATATTGGACCAAATATCCGCCGAAGAATTTTTCTCTCGAAAGTGTCCAGTATCAATTCCCCTTTTTTACTTATCGTCCAGCACTCGGCGCCGTAGAGTAGAACTGGTAAAATTAGCGTTTTGTATAGCATGCACTTTGTCTTCCGGGAGAGAAGTTTTGAACCCATTTGTTTGGCCAAACCGAAGTAGCAGCGGTTCGATATGGTAATTCTTCGTTGGATTCCCACTAAGGTGTCATTCGTGGGGTTGTTGTTTGTTCCGAGGTAGGTGAACTCCTTGACTACCTCGAAATTACTGCTACCAACAGTGACGTTTTGTCCTAGGCGATGGACAGATGAAGCTTTGTTTGTTGATAGCATATACTTTGTTTTGCCCTCATTCACTTCAAGACCAACGCGTTTCGCCTGTTCATCAATAGCTGTGAATGCTTCTAGTACAGCTCGCTTTGAGCGGCCGATGATGTCGATGTCGTCCGCAATATTACTATTACAGCCAAATAAATAAATAAATTTAGAAACCATTTGAGCCAAATTATGAGTTAGAGTGATCGGAGTCGTTCAATTACCAGCGCCTGGTTGAAACAACATCGGCGTGGATAAGTTAAATGATAATAAAGACTACTTGAGACCCCTTTTTTTGACATATCATCTCAAGCAAAATTCTTTTAGTCATTTCAAACTTCTGCATATTTCGTAAAGGCAGAAAATTTTGTTCTGTGCATTTGGAATGAATTTTTAATAGTCACAATCACAACCATTATCTATGCCAAGCATGAAAAGTATACGAAAAACCAAATTAATTCTATTCATTGATGTGAATATACAACAGGATACAACATAGTGTAAATGGACTTTAATTTATCCGATTGTTTCTCTTTGAAAACATCATTTAGAAGTATAAGTATGTATGTAACGTATGCATGTGTGTAGTACATAGTTATCTACGAACCATTTCGAAAGATTGGTATTGTTTGGAAATTTCATCACCAAAGCCACATACCTCATTTCTCACCACAATTTCATTGAAACGCTAATTTGTTAACATTTTACGAGAATTATTTGACTTTCTGGCTAAAATTACTCCTCCTGCTATACAGCTGCTCCCGCTCATGGTAGGTATATGGTATATCTACTGCCGAAGTGGCGCATAACCACAGAACAATTTTGGGTTTTTATACACACAATAATTTTGTTCGCACGAGTCATGTAATTCGTATCCATGACATTTGAATCGTATAATTTCCTATTTTCATGGCATCCCTTCAGTTCTCCTCCTCCTGCTGCTGCTGCTGTTGCTGCTGGTACTGCCACGCCCTCTTTATCACTCTCATGGTTCGACCCCCCTCGCCCCTTCCTTGTAAAATACACACAACACCTCGAATGGTCACATCCTAATTCGGTCCGATAATCACGCTGTAAACCAACTTCAAAAACCAACGAAAAATGCGAATGGGGTCGAAGTCATCGTCGCCGGCCGTCCGTCGTTGTCGAAATTGTTGATCCAATTTAAATGCCCCCCAGATGCCACATTACAATTGTTGGCATCGAGCTACAAAGCTAACGCCTAAATTACACATCAGTATTATGCATTTGAAATTTTCTATTTTCTGGCTTTTGGATGAATGTCCAGTGCAGTGATGTTATACTAAGCTGAAGTGTCATTAAATAAAATGCAATACAACAACAAATTGTCTGTATATAGATTTACCAGACAGTGTATTTCAAATTTTTACTGCAGAAAGCCTAGTGCAAGCAACTGATTTTCCACTTAATTAATTCAATGGTTTTTATAGCGAAAAAAAGAAACTATGTTTTTTTTTAAATAGCCGGATATACATTTTTTAAGGAAAAAAATTGTTTTTAACTTTTTATATTGTTACAAATAATTAATTCAATCAAATAAAAATTGTATGAACACCAAATTAATGTGCGAAAAGTTATCAGAACCCCAATTACGATTTAAGAAAAAAGAAACTGGGTGCGACCCACACTGGTAACTTCCCATTTGTTTAATTAGTGAGTAGAATAAAGATGTTTTTGAGGAAAAATTTCAACAATTCTGGTAAAGTTTCTTGCTCTGGAGCTTTGGCACCTCATGTTAAGGAAATTTGATATTTAAGAATGCCATCTAATTGGCCAGAAATGGTTAACTAGCCCTAGAAATTGGTCAGCCCTAGATAGCTAGTAATAAAGGCTTAAAGTTTCTCAAGGTCACTCAAGATCACGCGTGATTTTTGGTTCCTCATTTATGGAAAATTTTCAAAAAAAGTTTATCCAATGAAAGATCTTTAGATTGTGATAAAAGGTAAACTATTTTCAGTAATTGGTTAGCCATAGTTTTTTTTCTACAAATTTATAAACTTAGCTTCAAGGTCACAAAAAAAACTTTTGGCACCTCATTTGGCTCATTCTAAAAATCTTCGTGGACTTGAAAAAAAACTTTAAAAAATTGGAAAAAGAATTATAAAAAAAACAATGCTGACCATTTACTGAAACTAGCTGATTTTTTATAAAGATCTTAGGACCTTTCAGGTGGTGTAATTTTTTTCCAAATTTGCCAAAAATCGTTTAACCTTGAATTTTTTTGGAAAATCATTAAAAAAATCTCTAGCTGACCAATTACTAAAACTAGCTGACTTTTTATATAGATCAAGAGATCTGTTAGGTGGCAAACAATTTTTGTAAATTTCCCATAAATGAGGTGTCAACAATCGCTATGACCTTGGATTTTTTTTTTAAGTTTATTATAAATTCATAAAAAAATATGTAAAAAATATCTGAAAATAGCTGACCTTTTATTACCGTAAAATGGCATACTTAATTTTTTGGAATAGCCTAAAAGTTTTTTTGGGTCCTAGAAACTAATTTTAAAAATGTATTGATAAAAACTATGTCTAACCATTTACTGAAAATAGAGCTGACCTCTTATTACGATCTAGAGATCTTTCAGTTGATATACTTTTTTTTTGTAAATTTCTCATAAATGAAATACCAAAAATGACCTTGAGAAACTTTAAGCCTTTATTACTAGTTATCTAAGGTTGACCAATTTCTATGACTAGTTGACCTTTTTTTAATCAATTACTGACCAATTAGATGGCATTCTCAATATTAAATTTCCCCTATACGAGGTGCCAATGATCCAGAGCGAAAGTTTCTTGTTGTTTTTTCGGTTTAAAAAAAATTGCATTTTGATTTTTATTAATTTTTATCAGTTATAATCTAGTCACTAGTATGTAGAATTAAATCAACTTCAAGCCCAAATGTCATTGTTTGTTCTCAACCAAGATATTTAAAGATAAAACTAAATTTCGACAATTTTTGGTCAGATTTCTTTTTCTCTTAAAAAAAAAAACTTTTTATTCAACTTTTTAGTCAATTTGTTCCCAAAAAGACTTAGCGAGTAAATTGTGGGGTACTTTTGTTTTTGGCTCTCTTTTAAGTATGTTTTCGGGGATGCTGAATCTGAATCTTAGGTTTGCGACTAAAATTTCGTAACGCAACATGAAAAAAACTTGGAAAAGTGCTACAAACATGCAAATTGAATAGATTTTTTGAATTACATAGTCTAAGACATAGGCTAACGATGTTTCGAAGATAAATAAAGGTATTTGAAAAATATAAAAAGAATTTTGGACTTAAATTTTCGTACATTAGAATGATCACAAACATTTTTTCGAAAAAAATTACCTCGACAAAAAATATAACCTCAAATTTTCTCAAAAATTCTCATTAAATGAATTTTTTTATATCTTTAGATTCGAATATCTATAAAGCGTGACGTGCTAGAGCAATTTCAAGACCAGATTCAAAGATTCACATCAAAGACCATCAGAAAATCTATCTTGGTTCATGATTTAAACAAAAAAATTTCACATAAAGTAGTTACTTAGTACAAAAATGTAATTTTCATTGTCGTTGATGTAATTTTCGAATAACTGGTAGCTTTCAAGGCATTAGTTAAAAACTAATTTTTTTTATTTTGGGCCATTATGCGTCACAAAATTTTGTTCGCAATCCTCAGATTTGGATTCAGCACCCGCAACACCATAAAAGAGAATCAAAATCAAAACTACACCAAAATACTACTACACCACAATTTGTACAGTCAAAATACAATATGATTGGATTTTTTTTTTGGTCATGCTAGGGTACTTAGAGAAATATATTTTTCTAGCCTGATTTTGGGTGGCTGAACACGAAAATGAAAATTATATTTTTTTTTTTCAAAGAATCAAACGAAATTTATGAGCAAAAATCGTATTCTCAACATTTTTTTCAGACACCTGCATAAATCTCGCTAACGGCTTAGCTCATTAACATAAAATATATACTCGTATCATATAAAAAAATGGCAAACACGAATTTTGTGGTACATTTTAGGCGGTCTACAAAAGCCGAAAGCATATAAATTATATTTCGTTGGAAAGGTTTTTTTTTGCACAGAAGTGCAGAATGCAAACATTTATGAGTATTTTGTTATTATTTTTTTTTATTTGTTGTAACCTAGATGAGACGTTTCGATTTTGTTCACCCACCAACCAACATATTTTCCACCGCTGATGACTGGAAAGATCATTGGAATGTCATATGGCAGCGTTCAGTACTGCAGTAAATTATAATAACTAGCTCATATAGTAATAAGTGCATTTAAAAGATGGAATTATTCTTGCGATTTCAGAATTGTAAAGACTGCAGTCTTTCAAGTATTGCAGTTAATAGACTTAAAGACTATTTTTAATAAGTCTTTTAACTTACAAAAAGACTTTAACTGTAACTCAGCAGTTATTAGTAGTACTAATATTCAAGCAGTCAATTGACTTAAAGTTAATTAACTACAGTACTTGTTGGATTTTGGAAATTTGGCGTTACTGTATTCCTTACATTTTTTGTTCCAAATTTAGTGTTCTAAAAAAAGTATTATAAAATTTTTTCTGTCAGATGACAAAGAGTAGAGTAAAAATGCTTAAAAATATTTTTTTCTTAAAAAATTCGACAGTTGTTTGACAATAACTTTTCGTTGGAAAGTGATGACAAAAATGTTTAAAGCGTAAGTTTTATAAAATCTTGTAACCTACAAAATGTAACAACAAATTTTACCCTACGGCCAGTAGGAGCCGTGAAAATCGCATTAACGATTTGTAAAGCCTTTTTCAAAATGGTGGACAACACAACATTTCTCACCAGTCAGACTACCCTCATGTGAATCTAGGGACTTAGAGAGGACATAATTAAAAAAAAAAAAAACTTGTCACACTAAAACATCTTTTTTTTACGTTCTCAACTCTCGTACTATTACACAAACCGAAACCATTGTGAGCAATATAATTGTTTCCCCGTTTTATTCCATACTTATTAAGTATGGAATATTACTTATATAATACTAAAATTCAAAGACTTTTAGTCGAAAGACTGTAAAAGACTTACTGTTAATTGACTGCAGTTAAGAGACTTAAAGACTAAAAGTAAAATCAGGCCAGTACTGAAGACTTTCAATTGACTAAAAGACTAAAACCAGTCACAAAGTACTGCAGTTAATTAACTTTAAGTCAATTTACTGCTTTTGGTGACTGTACAGTCCCGAATGTTAGTACTACTGGTGACTGCTTATTTTGCAGTTACAGTACTCAAAGTATTAACTTATTAGTCAATTGTTAAGTTAATTAACTGTAACTTGCCTGACTGCATTACCAGAGTACTGGATTTTTACAGCTCTGTGCGACTTTTTACGAGTAAGAGTTCATCCAAAAATCGCAAAAATCAAAAAAAATACCTCGGGTCCCTGCCTTAATTTGGTATCGAAAAATTTTATGCAAATGTCAATTTTTGCTATAAATCGTCACACTTTCTCCCAATGATTAAGTTAAGTGGGGAGAATTTTCTTTGTTCTCTTAGCCCCGAGGAATTCTGTGCTACCTGCGTGAAGTGCTTTGTTATTTTTTTTTAGTTTGTTTTTATCTATTCATAAATCGTGTGTGAACCACGTTGGTCGCACATTTTTTTCCACGTTGAAAGGGTTTTCCAAACAGGCACGAAACATTAAATAAATTTGGTTTGGGAAATCTCTAATAGCCGGGTATTATTATCTACACATCTGGAGCATTTCTAAACACGTATTACAAAAACAATTCAAAGATCCAACCATCAATTCCTTCTCTGGCAGGTAGTTGGCTTTTATGGTAAGGTAGTTTAAGTTGCAGTTTGATGGTTTGTCAGGCTGACTGACAGTGATCGATAAAAGCCCTATTTGCTGTAAGCCTGAAGGGAATTGGATGAAAGAAACGATGTCGGAGTCCATCAGTTTATCAAGTGCGCTTGCACCTGCAATCAGTACTAATTTATTAATTTTTTTTAAAACATTGTAAAAATTACCAAAAATAAATTTTTTTTAATTTTTAACTTTTTTGTATGGTTTAGAGAGAACACTTGGGATTTCAACAGATTTTAACTGTTAATTACCTTTACAATTATTACATATAAATTTCCGTTTAGCACGACAAATTATATAAAAAAACAATGAAAAACTACTAGCATTTACGGAAAGTTTGAACTTTTTTTTGGCATTTTTGACACTTTTTATTCAGAATAACGGTTTAGTTTTGCCATGATCATTTTAGGGTAAGGGTTTCAACAAAAAAATGCACTCCTAAAAATTTTTTTTTAGCGAACTTTTTTGATTGATAACAATCAGACCATTTTTCAACTAAATTCACAAAAAAATCCAAAAATTTAAATTGAGAAAATTATAACTTTCTTCAGACACAATAATGTACCAAATCTCATTAAAATTCTACTCGTAGATAAAATTCAAAAAACAAAAATATTGGTTTTCATATTTTTCTTTATATGTTTGCTGTTTTGTGAAGATAATTATCAAAAATAAACTTCAATAGGAAGTCTG
Source organism: Dasysyrphus albostriatus (assembly GCA_946251815.1). Classification (NCBI taxonomy): domain Eukaryota; kingdom Metazoa; phylum Arthropoda; class Insecta; order Diptera; family Syrphidae; genus Dasysyrphus; species Dasysyrphus albostriatus. The sequence goes on from OX276335.1 coordinate 83,476,534, forward strand.
CTATGGCCAAAAATCTCAAGAAAAATCGGAACCCCCACCCCACCATTTCACCAACCCACCCCACTTCCAGTCATATGTTGTGGATCAATTTATTTGTCCCCTTTTATAAACCAATTATCTTAAATTTTCCCATCATCCATAAAACTTACTGCCTTTACTTTTTTTTCAAAAAATATATTTATTAGTTTTTATTGGATTTTATGCCTCTTGACCGTTATTTTTCATATTTTTTTAAATAATTTTCTCAAATGTGGGCTTATTTCTATGAGCAAATGGCGATTACACCATTTAATAAATGTACATTGAAGATTTACAAATTTTGTATGCTAAGGCTAAGACCGCAATTGGGATTTTCTGTCGTTGCAACTCAAATATTTTGACGTATGATTTCTTGGTGTCATGTGAATTTATTCTCATTTAATCTCAGGTGTTCTATTTTTTGCGGTTGAACGATCGCACGACAACAAACCTTTATTATATTTTTAATTTATTCATATTATGGCAACTACCTAAAATTAAAATAAATAAAAAGATTTGGTGGCGCAACGGCTCGTGAAGAACCAGGGCCTAGTGACTTACAACTCTCAACCATTCCTGTGTGCGTGTTAATGGCTGGAATTGCAACTACCTATTCCTTTTTTAACAACGCTGGTAACCAATCCGATAAGTGGAAGGAGTTGTGTGCATTCAAATGCGTTTAAGACCCACAATTTTCGCACCGTCATGTCAGTTGGCCTTAATGAAACCCCGACCCGGCTGCTACAGCAATATAGTAGTGGCCTAGTGTCACACCGATATGCAGAGTGCTGTTGTCTGTGTGAAAATACCCAAAATCCAATTGTTGTTACACAGATGGAAAATATCTATATACGCAATCGGACCTATACTGTATATCTGGATTCTGGATCTGGATGGACTGGCTAATAAATACGTTTCAGTTGGGGGCTTTAGTTGTGTCCTTGCAGTTCTTCCGGTTTGAATGCTTTATTTCAGAACAAATCCTGACGTTTTGGTACACATTTAGTCTACACATTTCACATACAAATTCACATCCAATTGGAATTATGGGTCCAAGGGGAGAAGGTTGGCGGACGACAATGACGACGTTGCGTTGCGTTGTTCGTTTGCCGTTTCGTTTTCCGTTCGCTTTAATTACATTTTCAAATGCATCTGCTATTTCCTCTGGGATTTCATTGAAAAGTGACCAAAGTGAGGCCCTCATTTGGGGATTTCTCGTCGGAATTCATGTATAGCTAATGAATGGCCTGCAGTGGTGACAGAAAAGAGCATTTTATTTAAACTCTCTTAGGAGATTCAACTGATTGGTGGTTTGGTTTATATCTACATACATATATGGCTGTCTAAATGGACATTAGTGCCGTCCACCATCCCGACTGGTTGAGTTTATTTGTACAATGCATCAATTTGCAATAGTAACTAAAAGCTCAAGTAAACATTTCAAGAGATTCCCAAGAGTTTTCAAAGTAATAAAACCAAAAAACCTTCGAAAACGTTTATAACTGAAGAGCAACTTTATTGAGGCTAGGATTTAACTGATAAAACAAATCCGCATGTATGAAGAAATAGCAACCATATTTTCCTGACAAGGGTATACAAAAACATAAGCATATAATGTTGGGTATTGATTTGAAGAAGTTACATTGTTCCGTTGGTCTATTCATCTCTATACTCATTTGTACCAAATTTGCAAAAATGAGATATCAGCAATTTCGGAAACATTGGACAAGCAATATTTTTCAGTTTTGTTGTCAAATATTTTGATAAGGGCTTTAATGATTTTGATATGAGCTTTAATTGTGTAGCGTAAGTATGGTAAACATCTCAAGCTTCGCAGTTAAACTGAAGTAAACGCACCAATTTTGGAGAATTGCGAATAGACGGAATACATTTACCTTTCTCGGAAGCCTCCCATTAAGTCATTAATTTACCCTAAATTAATAAACCATAGACCTTAAAATGGAGCACAATTATTTTTTGATGCAAAAACTATTTGCATGCAATAATTATTTGAATGCAATAACTATTTGCATGCAAAAACTATTTGCATGCAAAAACTATTTGCATGCAAAAACTATTGGCATTCAAATGACGCTGTGAGATAGATATTTATATTTTTGAAAATGTTAACCGACCATAAACAAAATTTTTTGTATTCACCAAAATATTTTCTCGCACGCAAGTTTTTGTCGCTTAGTTGTTTAATATCACATTCTATGTCAGTAATGAGTATTTTTTTTTTTTTCCATAACACAGTAGTATGATTGACATGCAATAATTTTAGGTCAGTCAAAATAGCACCGCCACAAACGAAATTCAAAAATCTAATGATGGAATATTTAGGTGCCAATTAAGTGCCGCAATCTTAGCTGAGCACTTAATTCCCTTCCCCCTCAAACCTGTTGCTGTCATCAAGCCACAAGTTCCAAAAGCTTTTACAAGCCTGTTTGGGAATGAAAGAGTGGGGTTTAAAATTTGATATACACCTTTTTGAAAAGCGTTTCGAGAGACCACTAATTTGAGACCAGATTTTTCAGTGAAAAATAATTTTTAGGCATTCTCGGTTTTTGGAATGCACTTTTGAGATGCATTTCGAGACTAAGGTTGCAGCACTTTATTAGCACTTAAGTAGGAGTAATTAAGTAATTAGATTTTTGGATTTCTTTAATGGCGGTGTTATTTTTACGTCCAGTTAGTACCGGCACACGTTGGAGGAGGAAGGAAATTAAGTGATCAGCTAAGATTGCAGCAATTAATTAGCACCTAACTATTGCATCACCAGGTTTTTAAATTTTGTTTGTGTCGGTGCTGTCTTGACTGACGTAATAATTTTTAAAATAATAAAATTTTGCAAAACTACATTTTTTTGTTGGCATGGACTCTGTAAACTAGGCTTTAACTGCCAAATTTGGATATGATCTCCTATATTTAAAAATTCGAGTGAATACAATTTCTCTTTTACATATTTTTTTTTCTACAGAAATTATGCAAATGGTTAAAAATGGCTAAACGGATCTAAAAACAATCAATAAATTATCTCATTTTGTAAGATAATAAGTACATATAAATACCAACTTTTTCAAAAGAAAAATATTTCAATACTTTTTTTAACATAATATTTAGAAAATGACAAGGGTTACTTTTTTGCAACTTTTGGTAGGTACTTGAAATGTGAACATTCGTAAATTTATTCTTAAAAATATTTTGAAATTCATAAAAAAATACCGCTTGGTGTGAACCCATTGCAGCGTCTTGGGATGGAGGAAATAGAAATAACGGGTATAGAAAATTTGTTGCAACTAAATAATCAACGTAAAAAACATCGTGAGTATTTTTTCAATAAAACTAATAGAAAAAATTAATAGCCTTTTTTATTTTTTTTCAACTTCTTTAGATTCAATTTAACGGCAAAAAGTACGTTAACATAATTTTCAATAAATAAATAAAAAAAATTTCTTGTAAGAATAACAGTTCTCAAGATATCAAGGAAACCATTTTTCACCCCTTTTTCCAAGATGGCGGCCAAATGCGGGCCGATCACTGGGTTTTATACTCACGTTAACCTCCCCTCAACCCCCCTAGAAATCAAAAGAAAGAAACGCTGTCCTACCCAAAATGCCAGGTTCATGTAACATTTCAATGGACTAATTGTAATCATTTCCACAGGTTAGCACCGAAACCACCCCATTCTCTCAAATTCGCTTGAGCGATCAATCGCGAGTAATATTCGTATTTCAATGAAACTATTGCCTTATTCTTCCTAAGCTGGATGTTATTTTTCACCGTTTTTCACTTGTGGCTATGCCTAGAGTGGATGCGTATACTCACATTTTTGACCTTCAAGTCAGAAATATTATAGCAGTTACTATGAGAGCAGAAGATGAACGAAATTGTGACAATAGATCAATTGATTTTGTTCAAAAGTATCGTCAAATTCGAAATATTTCAGTATCGTCTTGAAACCGGTCTCTTATCAGTCTTGTTTGGTCTCGTATAATAAAGTCTCGTCTCGTCTCGGTATCGGTATCGGTCTCGTCTGGTTTCGGACAAAGCAAAATAATATTCACGACTTGGTAACATGTTCTTGAATTCAACTCGCTTGGTATTTTTAAGATTTAATTCAAATATGATTATAACAATGACAATATTTTTTCCTGAAGTTTTTTGTTTCCTGACTTAACAATTTTGAAATATTTGTTTCACAATGACTTAAGTTAAGTTCCGATTAGGTAGTCGACACAAAAATTTTGACTCGGAGTTAAAGATTCACATCAGGAAAACAATACATACAAATATTTTATGGATATCACTTAAGTCACTTCCTCACTAAAGAGAACCACAAGACTGAAAAATTCATCCAAATCATTAGTTTCAGAGAAGGCAAGCATAAGGTAAAGTGGTGTGGTAGTGGGCAGTTGTAATTAAAATTATCCTTCTCCTTGCATAAGAGAAAGCAATTAAATTACAAACATTTTTTCTTTGTAGTAAATTAATAGTAATATTCAAAAATCTATATATTCTGCCGATACCAAACGATACTACCGATGGTATCGGTATATATTTCGGCCCAGAAAGTACGGTATCGTTTAATATCATCTTGGTATCGTTTCGGATGCTTTGGAGCTGGGGCCAGTTCTGGTTCTGTGAAAAATTGAACCGAAAAACTTTTCATGCTTTCACACTAATTCTTATACCCGTTCTGTTCAAATGTGAAACCAAACATTAAAAACTTTCGTATGAATAATTTTCTTTCACGCCGCCGTCATTTGGATGTGAATATTCAAAATAAAAACGTGAATACGAACAAACAATGTCAAATTCAATCATATCTCTTTCTCTGTCTAATCCATAAAGAAAAAAGTGTTTCTAACTCATGAATTTCTCTGTTCTCTTTAAAAACACAAGAAAATTGAGAGAATCGTGCAGTTTTCAGGAGAAATGGTAAGGTGGTTCGAGCATTGATAATATAGTTTTCTTTCACAGAACCAGAATCACTTATTTATGCGAAATGAATCGAAAAAGTAAAAGCAATGCTCGGTAGTGAATGTGAAAACTATTTATTCTTTTTAATTTTTTACAGAACGAAAATAGGCCCCCTGGTGTCGTTTCGGTATCGTTTTGGTTTCCGATACCGAGACTTTTCTGGTATTGTGGCCAGCTCTAAAAGTAATAAGAAAGAACATGGTATTTTTTTAATTTTTGCTTCGACTTCTGGGTTTCTTGACCAAAGTGGTGCATAGTGATCTTTTTTTTTTTTTATTTTGACGACAAAAATTATTTTCAAGTCAATTGACCTGTTGCAAAAATCACCATTATTCGGGTGATTCCACAAATAATTGAAGAATATGATGATAATTTCGGCACAACAATTTTGGAAGCAAATAGCTGTAAAAACTTATTATAAGTTTATTAACTTTAGAGCATCAAAACGGTCAGTCAAAAAAAAAAAATTAAAAACAATGATTTTACGATGACTACGATGACAGAGAACACCAAAACAGTGGGTGGTCAAATTTTGTCTATCTGTCTGTTCGGCTACAGCCTAAACGGCTTGATCGATTTTCTTCAGCTTGGTACATAGTGGTTTTTGGTGATTTTGCTGACACTTTTCACTTTTTTAGAACTAAAAATACAATTTCCATACAATTTCTTTTTGCAAAATTTGCAAAATATTATTTTTTTCAAGAACGGCTCCACAACTTTTCTAATCGATTTTTTTAAAAATCAAATATTATGAAAATTAAATGGTCGATTTGTAGTACCTCGTGGCATGACGGTAGGTGCGTTGACCACTGCCACCTAAAAAAAACGGACTCGGCAAAAAATTGTAGTTGTAATTTTTTAAAAGCAAATAAATTAATACTTAAGATTTGCATTCCAAAAATCGAATAACTTTGTCCTTTGTCACTGATTTACGTCGTGATTTCGTGTAGCTACCACATTTCACATCCTTCATCGTCTGTTCACAACAAAATGGCAAAGTGAACAGAAGTTTTGTACTTTTGGTACCTACTTACTCGGTGCATGAGACCGTGCGTCACCGTATATGTTAGTAAAGTAGTCATAGTTATGTAAATAATTTGTTTTTGGAATTTCTTCAGAAATTTTTTCAATTTTTTTTTCTACTTTGTTATTATTTTCACTCTTACTGTATTCTCTTATAAACAGGGAGCTTATTATAAAATTGTATCAATGTTTTTCCAAACAATCACTTTTTTTATTCGAAAAAAACAACCATTTCTGAATGAAAAATAGTCATTTTTGAATCGAATTTCCTGTTATTTTTTATATGGAAGTATACCAGATTCCATTAATTTTTTAACAGTATCTAATGAGGAAAGACTCCTTGCAGTCAATTGGTTTTAAAAATATGTGATTTCAAATTTCTTTTTCTTAATTTTAAAAAAGTTATGTTTAAAAACATTTTTTTAATGCTTTACGCAAAATAATTTATGAATTGAGACTTGGTTGATAAAATATGTTTGTTTTACTGTCAAATATAATATTTAACAAAAAAGGGAATAGTTACAACACCGTTGAAAACCCGGTTTGTGAGAGCGGCGCGTCACCAATGATTTAAATCAAATTGACTTCACCGGTGGCGGGTAAATATTTAACCTGTTTCCATACAATCATATTCAATCAAGAATGTAGATGGTGTTCCTTTTTTTTTTTAGATCAAATCTTTTAGATTTCAATGAAAAACGACATTAGACATGTCAAACTTTGGGTTAGGCAGATACAAGTTCCGTGATCGTTTAGGATACTATTACCTCATAGCGCGCGCTTTTTGACATTTTCCAAACCTAATTTTTATTTGAATTTTGTAAAACCGATTTTACAAAACGAATTTTATCAGAATTTCGATCTCAACCCTTATTTTTGTATCCAAAAAAATTTTAATGTTTTGCTCCAAACTTCAGTTTTAACAATGTATCGAAATAAAATATTCCTTACAAACAGCAAGCACACAAATGTAAAAGCCTCCGAAAAATATGGAGACTCTTCAGTCTTCACTAAAGTTACATAACTAGGATACCTACATTGTTCACGTCCGAACCGTCCTCTATGACCATACCTTAGACCATTTAAATATTTTAAAATGGTTTTTGTATAAAATAAAATATAGCAAGTGCACCTGAGCCTGAAGTGAATGTTAGCCTCCTGGCTATAAACCTAACCTTGATTTACTAACCAAAAACTTTAATTTATAATTCACAGTTATTTTAAAGATGGTTTATTGAAGTAACCCATATTGAGAAAGGACATGGCTGGTAACTATATATTTTCTTTCGAGATAGTTCTATGTATTTTATTTTCATGTCACTACAAGAAGACCTGCACGAAATATTGAACTACGCCGGAATGTTATAAATTCACAAAACGTCAGCATTTGACTAAATAAAAAAAAATAAAATTAATTGTTATTACACACATCTAGCAACTATAAAAAGTTTACAATAACAAAATAACTCTTATTTTAACTATCATCAATCAGGTTTGTGTGACGTCATGAGAGCAATTTCGCTACTGAATCTCTATAATATTCTTTATATATATACTCGCATAGCACGGCAACTAAAATATTTATTAAAAGTGAACCCATCCGATCGTAAATATCCTTAAAAAACATGAAAAGTATATAGAGCGAGTGTTCGTTGTCGCCGCGCCGCTATGAAGTTACCCCTCTCTCTCTCTCTCTCTACATACTTACCTAAAAGCAAGAGCCTCAAGGACTGAGCGACTCAAGGAGCTTGCTATTCTAGACAATGGAAGATTAAGTGGCCTTTGGGGAGTCATAGAACAAAATTGCAGGCATCTGGGTATCATAGGGTTCATAGTATATCCGTATCTTATGGGATAAACGTGATTAAAAGACTTTACGAACATTAAGACTCACGTAGTGGCCAGTTGTTATATTTTCTGCAGCCAAGATATTCCCCTATATAAAACTTGAGGGGCAATTTATTTTCCTTATTTTATTTTTTGGTGTGTGTGTGTGTGAGTGTATTTTTTATCACAAGGACTTTATCTACTGCAAAAAATTAATCCATCATAAGTGCTTTAATGGAACCCAGGCGACATCTTGTGTTTTATATTTTAATGGTATACTTTTTGTTGTTGTTGTTGTCATTCTTACATATATATTTGTGAAATAGTGATGTAAATTCTAAATGTGAAAGTGAAGTGATGTTATTGAAACTTTGACCAGTTCGCGGAAAATGACAAACAATATCAAGCTTTAATTTGGTTAAAGCCAAACAAACTTATGCATGTATAACACTCGTGGCTAAATAGCGTGTATCCGAGAGATATAAATGTTTGATAGAACTTTTCCATAGATCAGGCTGGAATTGAGGCGATGAAACTGTTTATCTTGACTTTGAGGGCACTGATCGCTGGTGGCTTACAGGCGTAGACTTAATAGCCCCTCCGCACTATCTTACTGAGTATTAACATGTTAAAAAAAAGTGTTAAGAAAACCATGTATAATTTAGTGTGGAAAGGGAATATGAAAATCGGGTTTTTTTTATTTTTGATTTTCTCATCAACGACCTTAAAGATTTCAATCAAAATCTGTATACAAACGATTCTTTCAAATGTCAATAATATAGCACATACAAATTTGGAAAAAAATTAATTTTGAATTTTTTTAAAAAATATTAATTTTTCATTTTGAAAATTTATAATTTAAAAAATGGGTTGATGAATTTTTTTTGAACCAAGTTTATAAATATATTTTAATTTTTAATGTCACAAAATTTTATGCTTGCATGAAGTTGGCCAACATATTGAGTATGGAATGAAGAAAAACTGGAAATCCTTTGAGCATCGTTTGTACAACTTTTAGAATAGTTTATGTACCCTCACCGTTTTCTAAATACAGATACTAAAAAAACGAAAATTGGACCATCAACTATAACGCTCGAAAAATCTGGAAATGCAGTTCGTTTGAAAATCGTTTGTACACGTTTGTCTTTTTTTCAGCTTTTACACTTCCCGGGGGGAGTACGATAATGAAAGAAGAAGAAGAAAGAAATGATAACAGTTTTTTGAAGAACAATTATAATGGAAGCATTTCTTACTATAGGAGAGGAGGGTTTATCTCCCCCCCCCCCTCCGTTTGGGTGAAAGGGGCAATTTCATAAAAAAAAGGACTAAAAATGGAAACAAAGTATTAACAAATAACGGAAATACTTACCTTAAAGTACTATACATTTTTTTTTTTCTATTAGCTAGTTTTTAAACCAAGTTTTTTTCAAAAACTGTGCATGGATTAAGGTGTTTAAAATACCACATCTACTTTTTATTAGACATACACCCCCTTATTTGTTAGATTTTTTAGGTGGTTGACTTCAGACAGTTTTTTAAAAGTTCTTAATTGTTGGAAATATGCATAATTTAATTGAATGGTCAATTTCGAGCACATCTCTAAAAATGTTAAAATGTTCAGAAAATGAAAATAACTAATTATTTTCTAAAGTAGTTCAAAAACTCAAAATTCATGAAATTTATTTTTCAATTACATTTTTGGGGTCCGTAAGCAATTAGTAGCTGTGTTTAATGATGAAAAACTAGATCAGAACAGAGCAGAACAGCACAAAGGTATGAAAACTGTCAGAACAAGAAAGAACAGAAAAGTACAGCTATGTGTTGACGGAATTGACCGTTGCCTATCAGCTGTGAAATTTCAAATTTAAAATGTTTCTGTCGTTAATTTTGTTTGCATTAATTTTCAAATCAAATTTAATACAAGTTGACACTTTTAATATTCTTAAAGTCTTCCCTTCATGTTAAGTCCAAAAATACAAATAAAAGGTATTTCTGTGATAAATTTTAGCTTATTATTATCACAAACAAACAAATCTGCTGGTACTTTTATATTTCTCACCCACTTGCTCCACTTCAAAAGTAGGTGCAGGAAATACTGTTCTAAGTTGTTCTGAAAAACTTCATAGAACACAAAGTGGCAGAATATGTAGAACAGTTTAGGGCAAGGTTTTTACTCATTGAGCACACAGTCCTGTACTTTTCTGTTCTTTTCTGTAATTATCTGTTCGGAACAGATTTATTAAACACACCTAGTAACTATAGAAATATTTGTTGTTAAACGTCATTTTTGGATAATTTTTATTTATGAGATGTGACCTTTTCGTAACTTACAGACCGAATTTTCGTGAAATTGTTATTTTAGGTACACTCCTCGTCAACTGAATACGCACAAACATTTTTTAATATACTTTATCCATTTTTTCCAAACAGTGATGGTTATTATGCTATCTGTTGATGCTAACTATTCCCTTAAGATGTTAAGCAGATAATTCCGAAAGAATTATCCAAAAACAACCGTGAGTTTTTCTTCAACCACTTGCAAAGTGTTTTATATGCAAAGTAGAAGTTTTTTTTCTAGTCAACTGAATAGGTACAACGCCATTTTCTTCGTTGTTTATAAGTTTTTTGGAGTGCTTGACAGTTTAAATTAACGATTTTAGTGTTTTCAGTAAAATTTAATTCTTGATTTCAAATTTTAAGAAAAATGGGTAGATCTACGTGTCTTAACAGTGTTGAAAAAGCTTAAATCGATTTACTTAGAGACCAAGGCCTAACTGGACGTGCAATAGCTGATAAAGTTGGCCGAAGTTTTAATGCGCCTATTCACTCAGCGCGCATAATAAAAACATGGATAGAGGAGCAACAAGTGCAGTTGCTTCAATGGCCGCCGTACTCACCTGATCTAAACATCATAGAAAATGTCTGGGGATGGTTAGTACGCAAAGTTTATGAGGGTGGTCGTCAGTTCAAAGACAAAGAAACCTTAATTTCTGCAATCAAATTAGCGTGCAGCGAAATTTCGTTAAATTACATTAAAAAGCTATACGATTCCATGCCGGATCGAATTTATGAAGTAATTAAAAATAAAGGTGGAAGTACCCACTACTAAACTTAAACAAAAACTTGTTTCATTCCTTCCAATACCAATTTTAATTGTTGTACCTATTCAGTTGACTCAAAAAAAAACTTCTACTTTGTATAAGTTACACTTTGGAAGTGGTTGAAGGAAAAACTCACGGTTGTTTTTGGATAAAACTTTGAAATTCTGTTATTTATATGTTACGAACATTTTTACCATCAACAGATGGCATAATAACCATCACTGTTTGGAAAAAATGGATAAAATATATTCAAAAATGTTTGTGCGTATTCAGTTGACGAGGAGTGTATCTAAATTATAGATGATTAAATCACACATAAGTTATTGATTTTCTTTTTAATCCTCCTTTTTAGGCTCCCTTTTGTCTTCAGTATTTTTAAGGAAATAAATTCGAACAGGTGATATCTCTTAGAGTTTTGACACATTTCATTTTTTTGACATTTTGACATTATTTCTGTACAAACAATGGCAATAACAGCCTAACAAATACTAAAGACGGACTTATTCTTATGCAATATAGGTGCAGGGGACTATAAGGATTACATTGATATGAAAAAAAACGTATTTGTCAAAATATGCGAGATGTGACCATTTCGAAACGTCAATATAGACAAATCTTAGAATGCCGAAGCCGTTCTGCAAGTAAGACAACTTTAGGGCAACATTAAACATAGTTTATTAATAACTTTTTAGAGTTGGACAAAAGGGGTGCCGGAATTTTTTTTATATTCAAAATAGGTATGGTGGATCCTGTTTAGGATTAAGAAACAGGTAATTTTTATTCTGGAACATTTTTCAAAATTGAAAAAAACGGCCTGGAAACCATTTAAATTTGAGTCAATATGTGGTCAAAGATGTTTATACTGATTTTGTTGGCTTTTGTAAATTTCTGCTAAGAAGATAGCATACAACATTTTTTCTTAAAATGTCATGAAATATTTTTTTACCAAAATATTGCTGAAAACACGAATCGAAAATAGCTGGAAAAGTGATCTTTTTTTTGTGTGTCTTCCAGGCTGGTTTTTTAAATAATGTTTTTTTTACTGAAAACGGCCGCGGGGTCTCAAATTTCAATTTTGAAAAATGTCCAAGAGTAAAAATTACTTGCTTCTATTTACATCCTTAACAAGATCCACCATACCCATTTTGAATATAAAAAAAAATTCGACACCCCTATTGGACAACTGTCTAAAGTTACACAAAGTTTATAAATACTAATGACAATATTTTACGTTATTATTAGAAATCTTAACATAGTCCACCATTTTGATTTTCGCTCAAGCCCTCTTAGCCTCCTTGCGTACGCCACTGTCTACATACCTTTTGTTTATGTTTTACTTGAATATCTCAAAAACAAAAAAAATGTTAGCAAGCGAAAATCAGGAAAATGATAAATAAGAGCATGGAATATTGAAGAAAAACGTAGGGCTCTGGACCTTTGATGCCTTATATATGGGAAATTTGATATTTGAGAATGCGATCTAATTGGTCAGTAATTGGTCGAAAAAGGTCAACTATAGTCCTAGAAATTGGTCAGCATTGGAAAACTTGTAATAAGGGCTTAAGGTTTCTCAAGGTCACGCGCGATTTCTGGCACCTCACTTGAGGGAAATTTACAAAAAAAAAGTATACCATCCGAAAAGGTCAACTGTTTGCAGTCATTGGTCAGCTATAGTTTTTTTTTCTATAAATTTTCAAAATTCGTTTCAAAGTCACAAAAAAATCATAATAATTGGTCAACCATAAACATTTTTTAATGAATTTTTAATGAATTTAAGAAAAAATCAAGGTCATTACGAGTTTTGGGACCTCATTTATGGGAAGTTTGCAAAAATTGTTTACTATCGCAAAGATCTCTAGATCTAAATAAAAGGTCAGCTGGTTTCAGTAATTCGTCGGCCAAAGATTTTTTAAAAGTTAATTTTCAAGTTTCTGTTCACGGTCATTGCGATTTTTGGCACCTTATTCATGAGAAATTTGGAAAAATTATTAAACGTTGAAAAGGTCTTGAGCTCTTTATTAAAGGACAACTAGTTTCAGTAATTGAGCAGCTTTAGATTCATTTTTTAACAATTTTTTAAAGTTTTTTTTTCAAGGTCACCAACGGCAACGCTTAAATCGAAATGAAACACCAAATGGTGATGTAATGTGAATTATTTTTTACGAAAAAAAATTTTTGAGACTGCCATTTCTGTTCAATTTTTTTATTTTTTCATAGGAAAAATAAAATATATGTATTTCTTAATTTTGTATTGCGAAAAACTGTTAAGTGAAATGATTAGACCAACGAGTTTTTAAACATTCCACTGCATATTTGCTATGTCCCATATTATGCTGACGGTCTTGTAAAAAAAAATTCTAGGCATAACATTACATATCTACTAAGCTTTCATATTTTTTAAGAAATCAAAAATGAAACCAATTTATGTTTAGGGGCCCCATTTCATTTTCTGTCCTAGGGCCCTCGCCCATCTAGCTACGTTACTAGTAATGTGTCAGGTATGTATTCAAGGAACTTCGTGATTTATCTTAATGTGGACACTGCTTTAAGAATTTTTTTTAATAATTTCAGGTACAGATTTTTCAGGAGATAGATCGTTTTTCACCTTAAAAGGGGTCAAAAGCTTTAAACGTGCAATTATGGGTCAAGATAGACAAAACGCCCACGCGATAAAGAAGAAATTGATTTCATAAAATAAAAAAATATGTATTTACTAGCGACATCTGGTTCTCGATTAATAGGCTAATGTATATAGCATTTCGGAGTTCTAGCATGGTATAAGAGGTCAAGTGCCAGGTGCGTGTTTGTACTATAGTTAAAGTGGTGTAACTTCTTAATGGTTAATGATACAGAGATACTTTAAGCAAGTTTTTTATGAGAAGCTACCTCAGCTATCTGTTTGTAGAACAATTTGTTGTTCTAAGACCTACCGTTTTCGATAAAAATGATTTTCGTGACCTTTGACCCCTTATAACTGACCTAGCGGTCATTGGATCTTTGAGGAGTTTTCTCTGATTATAAGTAAGACCAATCCCAATGTGCAACCAAAAATCAGCCCGTTAAATTGTTTTCTTTCTTTGGCATTTTTATGTCTATTCTTACTGGGCTTTGCTGGGCTTGACTCTACTTACATACATCATACGTCAGTATCACCTTCAAGAAGGATGAACTCCCAGCCGACATTTATGTGTCATGTCCTCGACATTTTAAAATACAAGTGCTACTAGATATTTAGGTACAAACCACATGAACTTTTGCCTAACATTAACATTAATAAATATATTTCGGGAATACTATGTTTTACTACATAAAAACATTCCTTAAATGGCAAACTAACAGAAACAGAGTGTTATTGTGCCCGGATAATATCTCTGCTTCTTTCAAGTTCTGATGCATTTTGTTCTTTATATCGTCTCCTCTTGACGTTTCTTATGAATAATTCAATCAGAACAAGAAATCGCAAGGAGCTAGCTAGCTATTTAAAAAAAAAAAAAAACCTTTATCCAACTTTCGAAATACCTAACATATACTCAAAATAGGTAGAGATATATGGTTGTGGGTATAAATAAATAAAAGCAAGGTTTGGAGGTACGGTATACTTATTTCCATATCTCAAATATATTTTAGTCATACCTACCTATCTTTAGTTTTGTTAAACCCCTCCCCTGCTCATGTTTTCTATTGTTATGTCCTCATATCTATAAGAGTTTTTACTAGAAAAAAAAATACATTTTTCATTGCATTGTAACAACTTTCCAAGCAACTTCCACGGTTGCTTGAAGTAACCTTTGTTTATGTTAGTTGGATGTATGGAAATAAATGTTTGCTTACGGAATGGAAATGAGAACTTGAAAATTCATTGATTTAAACAAAGATATACAAACATACATGTAACCTTTTTTAACATAAAATCAAATCTCAAAATTGTTCAATTTCTTCAAAAGAAAACATTTGAATAAATTTTTATCGATGAAAGGAAAATAATCAATATGAAATTTTATATGTTGCGACAGATATTTACATAAATATAATGTACTAAAAGTAAGACACTCGAAAATATTTCTCTACATGCATTGGCCGTAACTGTAGAATCCTCGCCATCTTTTGATTTGACAATTTCTGTGTAACAAGGAAAAACAACAAGGAAAAACAACATAACTACGTATTTGTATAACCACTTTTTTGTAAAAAACAAGATAATGATGCAGTTCTAGTAATTTGAGCATGCTCTTTCTGAATTTGAAAACCATTTTGATCCAACTCTTTCGGTTCTGCAGATATTGTACAACCATTTTGTTCTACAAGCCCAATTTTTCAAAAGAAATTAACTCCAAATTGTTCGTAGAGTCATTTTTGTATGTTATGGAACAAACTTTCAGTTTCAGTTTTTTTTTTTTTTTTGAAAAAGTCCATCTATCTGACATGGCCTCCATTTGGATCCCACTACCGAAATTCTAACAAAAATCATATTTCTTTTAATAACTAGGTATTTTATTTCAATGAGAACTATTACTATTTAAGCTTGAAGTTGTTGGAAGTTCCGTGAGACATTTGACCCATACGTTGCCATCTAATTTTTTTCAAAGTTTAGAATAATTGTTAATGACAATAACAACATGAACAAAATAGTCCCAGACGAGTTTTTCCGTCGAAAGTACTTGTTATTAGAACTCAAAGTTTTTAAAGCAAGTATTATAAGAAATTGCAGATTCTACAACCAAATTCATTTGGCACTATTTTTTTCAGGTCCAAGAAAGTATAATTAACAAACATAAGTTCAGAAATGGGTTTTTAGAGTTTGTTGTTTAAGTCAGTTATTTTAAACTTTGAAAAAAATTACATGGCAACCCTTAAACTGAGAAAAAATTTTTATTTTTATTTTGTTTTGTACTTAACTGGTTAAGAATGAATCATACATCCACTTTGAGCGCATCATCTTACGAGTTTATCAAAAATGCCATAAATACCATATACTTTACTTTTAAATCTTAAAATCAGCTTAGTTTGAATTTTTTATTTTTTATTTTTCTATCCAAAAATTTATATGAACATGTCATTTTAAAAAAAATTAAATCATCTTTCTGCTATGAAATGTGATGAGATTACCTTTCTCCGCAGGTAAGACAGTTATAGTCAAATAAGTAAAAAAAATAACGAAAATGTGATTTTTCACACTTTTTTTAAATTTAGGTAATTAAATAAATTAAAAAAAATTTTGAATGATCCATTAACCCATTTCAGACGGCTACTAGTTCCAGTTGAGTTAGAAACGTGAAATCTCATATGCTGTCTATTTTTGGTCTTACTAGAGTAAATCCAATACAATTTTTTTTCAAAAAGCTTCTAGTTTTCCGAAAAATTCATGTTGCGTTTTCGCAACGTTCAGCGAAAGGGGTATCAAAATTATTGACATTTTTTTTAAGATGGTACATGAATGAAATTTATTTGAGAATTTTATGAAAAATGTAATATGTAAATGTAACAATGGAGAAATTAATAAGAAAGTATATATTATATCAAGATATGCTTATAAGGACTGGATTTTTGTGTGGTATGCGTCGGAGCATTTCGGATGCAGCGGGATATTACATTTTTGGAAAACAAAATGGTTTGGCTGGAAATCGAAGACGCTTTTCTGTTTTGGTGACTGAATGCTTGATGTCAACTAAACGAACCACTTCCTTGGGGTTTCCTTCCCTTGGTTGGATATTTGACTTTGATCGCAACAAAGAGTCTACAAAAAACATCCTAAATTCTAGTTGCAGTGTATCTACCATGCATTTACCAATAATGCATCGAGTGCTTTTGACAAAAATGGCTTGTACCACTTCTTTCCTCGAATTCGTATATGATAGTTGCTTGTAGCTTTGTCAAACAACTCAACTCTACCCATTGTTATGTTGTATTCACGAATTGCATTTGGCATTGGAATGTTGACGTGTTTCCTCCTTCTGCGATCAAATCGTTTTGCTTGTTTGATTGGTTGGTCCATAAAATGATTTGATAAAACTGTGTCAATGGAATTGTAAATTGAATAGAACCGTGACTTTTGTGTTTTGGCTTGGTACATCGATTTTCGAAAGTAATCTCAGTACAACATTTTCTCCCAAACCGATTTCAGAAGACCTCTCATTGCTTACTCCACCATAAGGAATAAATTGAAATAAGTCTCCATCCTGTGAGCAAAAGTTCCAATACTTATATCCAAAACGAATGGGCTTTCCTCTAATCAACATTTTAGCGGAATGACGTCCAAGTAGGGTATCATTTGTTCATCTATTGAAAGATAATGGGAGAATACTCCAAATTGGATAAATCTTTCTTTGAGCATATCGTTGAGCATTGTTACTTTCGCAAACTTCTCGCTGTTTTCGATTGTACTGTTATTACAAACATGTAAATACGATTTGATAATTTTGAAAGGATCTTGACTCATTGCCTCTTTTACTATACCGCATCGGAATACTGGACTATCAGACCAATACAAATTGAACTGAGGCACTGTATGCAAACCAGACAAGTACAATATTCCAATGAATCTACGAATTTCTTTGAAATCAGTTTTAAACGTTGGATTATTGTTGTCCACATTAGCATACACTGACGTAGTGAGGGCTTTGTCATACGCAGTTTGTATTAAGTTCATTTCAGCTTACATGAATTATTGATTAGAAATTGCGATTGGAACCCTCAATTCATTGGTACTTTCAACGATAAAATTAATAATTTCACTATAAAGAGGGTTGAAATTACCTAAAAAAAAAAGGAAAGATAGTGTCATCTCTCATACTCTTTCAAGAAAAGATTATAAACCAACCGATTTTCCATAAATTTTTCATATTTTTTCACTTCATACATCTACTGGAGTCTTTGAAAAATTAACTCGATGGCTTTTTGACTACTTTGGCATATCTTAATGAAGAGATATTGATGATTTGTTGGATGTTGAAGCAATGTTTTGAGATGTTGATGCATTGTTCAAATCATTTGACACAACATTGACTTCCGGTTCATCATATTTTCTGGAGTATTTAAATCATTGAATGTACATTCAATCTCAATTTTACCCACAATTTCACGAGCTAATTCATTTGGGAACACGTTTCCATCTCCCAAAATCTGCACATTATCATCAATCTCCTTTATTCTTTTCTGAGAATAAGAATACGCATGCTTTTTTGGACAGGATGCAAACGAAAACCCTTTTCAAAAATTCGTGCAATAAAACTAATTATAATAACACAATATTCCGAAAAAAAAACCGTTAATTCTGATTTGAAAACGCAACCAAGTGTTAAAATTGTTTTCAGGTTCAAATGCTACTACTCGTACATTGGGCGAACGTTGCGAAAACGCAACGTAGTGCTTTAACTTCACCTGTCAAGTAGGCAACTCATATAAATTGCATCAAATTTATTTTAGAATATAATTTGAACCCTTCTTTACATGCCGTTGACTTTATTTTGAAAAATTTTAATTTTGAAGATATTTTTCAGTTACTCAAGATTTTGACCTCAGAATTTTGAAAATTTCAGATTTTGGAGGTGCTAAAAAACCATGAAAACAAATTTTTCGAAAAAAATCCAAAAATAGGTCGATTAGATAATTAAATTTATTTTCAAAATCACTATTCAGTTTATTCAAATATATCATCAGTAAGGTTCTATACATCCAAACGTACGACGTTGCGTTTTCGCAACGTTAGGCGGAAATGGGTTAAGATGGTAAATCAAATTGCCTACAAGAAATGTTTTCAACATTATCTCAAAATTTTTCTTCGTTTTCGAGTTGTATGAAAAAACTCAAAAAGGGTGCTTTTGCACCCCCTCCTCCAAAATGCACCCTCGAATTTAACAGCACTCCGTGGTTTTCTCATATTCAATATCCCAATTATTTATTTTTATAATAAAAGCCTATGCACGTCTTTGTTCTTTGTTAAATGACATAATCAATATCCTTACATCTGCGTTCGGATTAAAAACTGGTTCAAAACTTCATCTATATTTTATAGTAATTTATGTTCTTTCAAAAAGTAGTTTTGATGTTTGTAAAAAGCACATTAAAAATATTAAATTTATAAATTGTATGAATTTAATGTAAATGTTATAGAAGCCCCTTTTTCTTTACTAAATAATTCTCTTTACCATTAAGAATAACTTATTAAATTACTAATTCTTTTCAAAATACTTTTAATTTTTCAAAAACAAACTTTGATGAACTTGGAATTGATACTTTTCTGGTATTGATTGGATAAATGAACATAATAACTTTAATTTAGAGCACGATTATAAATGTTTTATTGAAATAATGTTCACGGGCTTAAATCAATTTATCCCTCGCATTCAAAAAAGGAAATCTTCGAAACTTTTAAGGTTTAGTATAGTAGAAGGCTCTTAAATCTTAAAAACATAAAAAAAAAGCTTTCATAAAATACAAAAGAACTGGTAACCATACGGATTATGTGTTATTTAACAACTTAAGAAAGGCTTACATAAATTCTTATACAGAAATTACATCATGAATATTGAAAGCAACATTAAAAATAATATTTAATCATTTTGGTCTTTCATAAATTCTAAGAGAATGTCATCTGGCATTCTTCAGAAAATAAGTTTTAATGAAATTAATTAGTTAGATATTGAAGCTCATTTGGAACTCTTTGCCAGATTTTTGAGTCTGTTTATTCCTGTCCGATAATTACTTGCTTGCCTAGTTTAGAAGAAAAAGTTGAAATTGGTTTACTTCAACTTAGATTGGAAGAAGTTACAATGGTCAGGGTCTTAAAGTCAATTGTAAATGTGGTGTTGATGACATATAATCAATCATTTTGAAAAATTGCAGTGACTCACTATCTTGGCCGCTGTGGAAAATTTGTAAGCCCTCAGCCATTCCCAAGATATTTGAAAGTCGAGTATAAACTAAAATTGAGTTTCTGACAAAGAAATGCTTAGCAGAGTCACAACATGGCTTTGTTCCTGGCCGATCTACTGTGACTAACTTGGCGGTATTCTCATCATATGTTTTGAACGCACTGGAGGTTAAATATCAAGTATATGCGGTGTCTGACTTCAGTAAGACATTTGATTCAGTCGATCGTAGTATTTTGTTAAAAAAAAACTTGAATACTTTGGCTTCCATTCGGAAATGCTCAAATTCTTTTTTTTCTTCATATTTAGGGAACAGAACTCAACGAATATTGACTGACAACAATGTTTCTAGAAGTATGAATTGTACTCCTGGAGTTCCCCAGGGGAGTAACCTTGGTCCATTTTTGCTTATTTTATATACTAATGACATAGTAAACGTAATCCAAATGGTTATTATCTGCTGTATGCAGATGATTTAAAATTGTTTCTTAAAATCAAATGCATTGATAATTGTGTAAGAGTTCAGCATGACTTGGAATGTATTTCAAATTGGTGCTCTTTTAATAGTTCAAGACTAAATACTGGAAAATGTAAAACAATAACATTTTCTAAATATCCTTACTTCCCACATAACATCAATTCTAGTCCCCTGCTAAAAGTTAATGACATTAAAGATCTAGGTGTTTTTTTTTTCTCACTCTCCCCAAAGAAACAAACTGATAATATTGTTGCTAGGTCCAAGACCATATTTGGGTTCATTAAGAGAAATAGTAAAGATTTTTCAGATCCTTATGTATTACTAAGTCTTAACATCTCACTGGTTAGGTCGGCAATTGAGTATGCAGATGTTATTTGGAACCCATGCTATAGAGTTCATTCCGATAGAATTGAACATGTTTAAAGGCGATTTACTAAATTTGTGTTTTATAAAATGCGTTTAAATTTAATTTCTGATTATAAAGCTGGGTTTCAACTGCTTGGTATTAAATCACCAGCATCTAGGAGAAGTATTCGTGACGTAATGCTTATGAGAGATATAATATGTACCAACAAGGCAGTTAAGAGCAAGATGTCCCCTTTTTAGGAATCTAGATCAAATTATTGACAGAATGAACCAATATCACGAGCTATTTCCTCGTTCAATGAAGTTTGTGCCAATTTTGATTTGCATTTTTCTCGTGATAAATTTAAAAACGAATTATTATTAAGATCTATTATCTAATTTTTTCTTATTTTAATATTTTTAGTAACACATTGTTATTTAAATGCCATATCTGTTAAGGAACTGCTTGTAGATGAAAAAATAAAACAAAACTTTTGAACCCTTGAACGATATCTATTTTGGAAGAAGCATCCAAACCAGATTTTTGAATGCTGTTAAACATACTTATTTCAATGGTAAACTAGAGCAAACTATCGAATATTCCCTTTATCGTAAGAAGTATACATGGTTGCTTCTTGCTTTCTTAAATAGGTAAATTTTAACATTATCGACGCATTGAAAGAGAAGCGCTATTTTTGCCTAGCAATAGCTTAAGCGACATCTATGAATGTGACTTTTTGTGTTTCGTTTAGAACAGCAGCTCTCTTGGTGGTCAATGATTTTTTAAAAGTATTTTAATACAAAAAAAAATTCAACATTTGTGTCAGCTCATCAATAATACATACACAATTTTTGGTTTCTGTTGACACGTTTCACAACTAAAACATACACAAATCGTACAAAACACAACAGCCTTCCAGTACAGCAGTTTTATTAGAGCAAAACAGCATAAGTCGCATTGTTTTTTTCTAGAAAAAATGCATAAGTGGACTTATTATTATAAGTAATCTTGTCTCAAGTCTTCTTAAAGAGTGCGATAAGGAAAAACTACACAAGCCAAGTTGTTTCGGTAAAAAACCAAAATTTAATTTTGGAAAAACGACACAAGTCAACTTAAGTTTCAAAAGAAACAAAAAATAGTTTTGGAAATAAGTCCATATGTCTATTTATGTATGCATTTATTGCATTTGCTATTTTGGGATAAGAAAATAAGTAGAAAGCAACAATGTAAACTCGAAAGTTATGCTGTTTTTACTTGTACAAAGTAAGTATAGAGAATGACTTTTTATGTTTTTTTTTTTTTTTTGTCTATAACTCAGAAACAATAAAAGATAAAAATACGAAACAAATATGAAAAATAAAATCGAATATTGTGCATTCGAAAGTACAATCAACTTAATTTCGACATTAGTCAACTTATGTCGTTTTACCTTGCGGCCACAGACTTATCAAAAAATTGTGTCATATCACAACGACGCAATTCAGCACTAATTGTGCACCGAGCAAGTGTAATGCTCGTGTCACCATATCTGCCTACCAACCATAATTTCTACTCTAAATATTCAATGCTCATATCAATTCTTAATCAAACGTTTATAAATGAAAAGGATATTAAAGAATAGATATTTGGTTTTAATATAATCTACAGGATAAAGTTGAAAATTCCCTCTCCTGTCTAAACGGAGAGAAGTGAACCCTCCCACCTGTCCAATTTTCATCTTTTCTTGTCTCTCTTAGTACTAGTTCCCCAACTATTTAATTATTCCCACCACCCACATCCCCAGCCTGTAATTTGGTGAAAGTTTGCTGACAAAAACATTTATTTCAATTAATCTATCGAAAAAACACTGCAAAGTTATTTATTCATCATACTTACATCTACATATGTACCTACACACATTCCAAGGTATATTAATAAAAAAAAAAGTGAAATCCTTCAAAAACAGGAGTTGAAGAGATAAACGAAAAACCATGTCAATGTTTCTGAATCCCAATACTAAACTTAGGTATGTTGCAAAATAATCATTTATTCTTGGACAGCAAAATTATAACTTTTCTCATTTACAAGTCCAAGTATATTCAATAATTACAACTCAAGCTGAGTTCTGAAATGGCCTCTGAGAGTAGACCGCAAATATAGGCCTTCCCTGCTCCTATGGGTTAGGTTCTATGTGTTTAGTTTCATTAAATCAATGAGTGAGAGGCCCAAAATCGAGCTGAACTATGAGCAGCAACCTTCATTACGAAAACAAAATTATATGCTTGCTATAATACTTCTGATAATACCTTTAGTTGTTGCAAAACTAGGAAAACCTTTTAGGGCTAAAACCTATTATGTGGCCAGGTATGGGGACTTATACCAAATTATATCTACCTACCAACATACAAAGGTATATAGTTATAGTCATTTACACTATACATATAGAATAGTCCTTTTCTACATGTCGGTAGGTATCACAAGTTTTACTAAAAGGATGAGTTTACGGTTGAGATGGACTTCGAAAGGGTGAATTACACGACCGTAAATATCCTCTTTGAACATCCAAATGAGTTCGTATAACTTTTCTAGTTTCATTTTCATTTTCATTGTATCTGTCTGTGCCTTTGTGTGTGAGGGTGTTTATAAGTTTTCCCATTAGGATAAAGCGAGCCTCAAACAAAAGGACTCGATTTATACACTGACAAACAAATTTTGTTAATTATTTCTTCATTGATTGTTTCTTATTGAGAAGTATTGAAGAAGAATAAGCTGAAGGAAAAGGGAATAAGCAATTATTCTGAGTTAAGAACCTACTCATGCTGAATCAAATTCCTAGAAATAAGCAATTGTATGTTTACTATACGATGGGCAAAAGCATGTAGATATTTAGGTAGGGGATTCCGGGGTATGTAGGCTTGGACAGTTACCAGAAATTTGTATTTTTAGACAAGACATTACCGATACAAATTAAAATTTAGACCTTATTTTTGTATTTCAACAAAAACCACTTCGAGTTAATTTACTTGCCTCTTATTAAATATATTTTACCTTGCGTTTATGACAGAAGATAAAGGGGGCTATCGTGGATAAAATTTCCCATGGAATTTTTCCCATCTTCTAAAATGGCAAATGCCAACAATTTCCTTCTGTTTCTTGCAAGTTCAAGGCTAGTAGCCATTTAATATTAATTTTCTATGCCAATAAACTCCGAGAGAAACTGCAACCACAATAATTATTCACGTTCCCAGTTTTCACCGATGGGAAAATTTCCGTGGGTAATTTTATTCACGTTAGCCCCCAATGTGAACTAACTGTAGATAAATAACTTTGGTTAATCACCCCGATTACAGAATCCAACGAATGATCTGCACAGGAAATCAGACTCAATTTTGACATTTAAGCTATGAGCCAAATGTCAAAATTGACTCAATTTTGACATTTTAGCTATGAGCCAAATGTCAAAATTGAGTCTAACTCCCTCCACAGCTCATTCGTTTGATTCTGGAATCAGGGTGAGTTTAAAGTACAAATAAGAAGACAGTTGCATTTTAATTATGTCAAATTGAAGTTATTGTCAGCAAGTCTATTTGCCCCTGGGACTAACTTGCCCTGGTTGCTCCTACAATAATAGTATATTCACATGTGTTTTTGATATCAAAATATTATCTTAACTTTGGAAACCCCATATATCTCTTTCTTTGGCAATTGACTTTTTTCTTGCTTTGCCAAAATATTTAGTAATACAAAAAGTTTTGATATTAATTTTTTTTTTTTTAATAAATTTTGGATACGCTAGAATGGGTTTTAATGAAGCTTGCAAATGATTTGCGGATGATTTACAAGCCTCATTTATGATATCGCATATATCAATTTTCAAATTTTTCCCTCAAATCGTCTGAGTATATTTACCTACTAACACAAACTATTTGTTTCTAAAATTATTTACGAGGCACCTTAGGTGACTGTTGGTCCAAGCACTTTAATTAATGACTCATAGCATTACAGAATCAGCCACTTAGTTAAGCTACGAGTAGAAGATTTGCAAAAGTCGCAAATATTTGCGAGTATGACGTAATTTTTACGTTACAATTTGCGGTCTTTGGTTGCAAATCGTCTGAACACTACTTTGCCACAGCCTGCAAATGCTCGCAAATCATTTGAGAATGATTTGCATGGCCAAAATCGCAAATGCATTTTTGCATGTCTGCAAATGCAGACATTTGCAATAAATTTTCTTATCTATGAAATATCAAGCGAGTTCAACTACTAGATCAAGAACATGCAACCAAGTCGTGCATTTTATTCTGGTTTGCGACTCAGAATAAACTAAAACCAGACGAGACTGATACCGATACCAAGACTTTGTTATACGAGACCAAACGAGACTGAGTTATACGAGACAGAGACGATACTGAAATTTTTTTGATTTTGACGATACCGAGATGATACTTACAAAAGTATCGTTTGATTTGGCCAGTCCTACCTACCGAAATAAATCACCCAAGTAGAAGACTTAAGGTAGAACTATAATTTTCGGAAGTGCATTGAAGTTTCTGTCAAAAACCAACGGAAAGAACCTTTCCGCCAGAAGTGGAACACATCCATACTGTACTAAGCATCTTATTTCTTTTTGGCATTCCTCCTTCGCCAAATGCCATATATTACTTAAGTGAGGTGCGTTCCGGACGCACCTCGCTTCCATTCGGAAAGTTGAACGAAACTCGACAAAACGCTCCACACCGCAATTATAGCCGCAGCATATAGTTTCCCTGAATTCATTTATTTTATTCCGACGACTGAAGTGCTCCTGAAGTTCTAGCTTTAATTAATAGAATTTCTAATTTTTGAAAGTTGTTCCCGATTTGTTCCGAATTTATTGTGAAAAATATTCAAAAATGGAGATTTTAGACCCAATAAACTGTTTTTGCCATTGCCCCCTTTTTTTTTAAATCGAAGTTTTGAAAGTAGTTGTAGACTGTTTTAGTTGTTCTAAGCATAGTTCCAAAATTTCAAAAGTTATGAGCAAAATTAAAAAAAAATTGTAGCCCCTCTTTTTTTGAAATTCTAACTTTTTAATTTTTTTCGGGTTTCAAAAAGTGTTCTAAGCTTTGTTCCAAAAAATCAAAGTTGTTGTTGTAGAGTTAATATCGGGTTTTTCAATAAGAGTGCTACAAAAGTTTTTTTAAAATAAAACAAAAATGGTTTTGGATATCAATGAAATTCTTTCTTTTTGTGAAAGTACGTTCAATGCCATTATGTATGGAACTCGATTTCTTTTGCATGGCCACCACGGGCACGCTTGCAGGAGTCCAGACCCTGAACCCAATTTTCGACGGTTTTCAAGCATAAATCGGCCAATACGGCTGCAATTTCACGTTCGATACTCGTACGAAGTTCATCAATCGTCGCTAGCTTGTTGGCATAAACCATAGACTTGACGTAGCCCCACACGACCAAATCACACGACCGAGGCGGCCAAGCGACTGGACAAATTCGTGAGATAACACGTTCTACAAACTTGGTTTCCAATAAATTGATTGTGACATTCACTGTGGCTTGTGGTGCCGTCCTGTTGGAACCACATGTTTTCCAAGTCCATATCATCCAATTGGGGCCAAAAATATTCGGTTATCAGTGTGGATTGCTGCCTATTTGTCAAGCGGCTTCAATTCTTGCGTCAATTAAATCTTGTAAGGATGTAGGCCAAGATCTTTTCGCAAAATTCGCCACAACGACATCACAGAGATGCCCAACGCTTGAGAACGACGTGTGAGAGACACATTTGGGCTTTGTGAAACTGAAGCCTCAGCGGCAGCGTCTACGGGCACTTCTTCTTCACGGGAACATTTTGTACTATGCCTGTAGATTCAAATTTTTCCACTAGACATTCAATTGTTGATCTGCTAGGACGATTATGACGACCATAAATTGGACGTAGTGCTCTTAACGTTGAGGCCACTGACTCCAAATTTCGGTAATAAATTTTAATAACTTCGACTCGTTGTTGGCTCGTATATCTTTCCATCATGAAATGGCAAACCTAAGAGAAATGTCAAAAGAGCGGCAAGAAATATGGCGTCGTTTGCTGTCCCTGTCGTTTTACTATTGTAGCGTGTTGAAAAACACTTTATTTAAAATGATATAGGGCCCATCTTACAATCAAATTTAGTGACGACTTAATTATTATTGGCCATTTAATTACTTGAAAAAACTAGGAATATAAGCAAAACAAAATTTTTAACCGATAAATGGAGCGTTTTTCTTAAAAACATGTTTTTTATTTATAAAATTCTTGTAACATTTAAAAAGAAATAAAATACTTTTATAGACCCTTATTCAAAAATAGTTTTTGAAGCATTGAATTTTCAAAAAAAAAAATAATATCTAACAAAAGATTCAAAGTTACTTGTTTCTCGAAATAACGGTTTTTGATATATTTTTTTGTATTAAAAAGTACACTCTACCTTCAGTAATACACTGTTTTTAACAATGAGGTCGGAGCCGTTTTTGAAATAAATAAGCTTTTCCTTAAGGACAAGTACCGTTAGTTTCGGAGCTAAACAAAATTCCATTTCCCCTCTGGAGAGAGTGTTCCAAACTAAGCAAAACCGGTTTAACTGTTTCTTGCATTTAAAAGACAAGTTTTTTTTTCCAATTTCATCAGAACCCTACTTTGTCTTATAAAACTTTGAATTTTTACTAGTTGGTCGCTTGTAGGCGTATTATTGTCCTGAAATACAATTTTATAAAAGAAACTGATTTCAACTTCAAAATTAACATGAATTTTATGTCAAAAAGTTCTTTTAAGAATTGAAAATTCCAATATCAAACGATGCAACTATGATTATGAAAATCGTGAATTTATATCCACTAAAAAAACTATTGGTAAGGCGGCGAATATTCCCTTCCATAAAGTCAATCATCTCGGGCTTATCTGTGTAGGCAAGCGACTTCACATAACCCCACAAAAAATAACTCCACGACGTGAGATAATGCGCTCACCAAAAGCTTCCTTGAATAAATTGAAACCATTATTTTGGTAAAATATTTGCACGATTTGCCAACAATGTTCAGGAGTAAGAGCCTGATTACACGATTCGTTTTTTCGGACGTTTCCCGTTTCATCTTTTTGGCACATTGGTTGAGGTGTGTAAAAACGTAGGGGGAATAAAAAAGAACTTGATATTTAAAGGTTGCAGGACGAGAAAAGTAGGTAGAAGCGAGAAAATATAAGACATCACTCCAGCTTTAAACAACAATCAAGTTACTATCGGATGCTTCCTGGATGTCGAGAAAGCTTTCGACAGTATATGGATTAAAGCCGTTATCCATAAACTCCACATACTAGGCTTTCCTTTCGCACTAATCAAAATTATTTTATCTTTTCTTTCTTCCAGGAACTTTTTCGTGCAACTGGAGAACTGCAAATCGACAGTGAAGAGAATCAGGGCAGGAGTTCTCCAAGGGTCGAAACTTGGACCACTTTTCTACAACATCATGACTTCTGACCAACCAATTTCAAGTGAATGCGAGAACCTTCTCTTCGCTGATGACTCGCTAACATATTGCTCATCATTCTCTCCATTGATAGCTGATCGAGAAGTCGAGAAACACATCCGCATACTATTTCAGTTTTAAGCCAAATGGGGTATCCGGATCAACTCATCCAAATCAGAGCTTGTTTGCTTCAGGGAGTAACGCGGTCGCTCAGCTGGGAGCTGCAGAAGCATCTCCCTAACACTCCCAGATTGCACCAGATTACCAGCCAAATGCAGCGCCAAGTACCTATGTATAAACTTCAACGAGCTTCTGGGATTCAACCCACATTCACGTTCTGTACTCAAAAAGGCCAACTTTGCTTTCCACCGCCTCTACCCGCTGATGAAAAAAAGAACTGGGCTAAGCCAGATCAAAAGTTTTGAACTACAAGCAACTTCTGAGTCCAGTTATCAGTTATAGCCCAGTTTGGTTCACCATTTCCCAAACAGCTACGAAGGCTCTGCAAATATTCGAGAGAAAAATCCTGACAATCTGCACGTGACTTTATTTCGATCGTCAACGGCTTAAGCACTTCAAGAACGAGCAACTCTACTCTGAAGCCAAAGTAGGCCCCTGGACAAGTACTTAATGCTATCTGTAGATAAACTGATAAGGAACCACACCAACCACCCTACTCAACTGAGGGGAACGATGATAAACCAACAACTACATCTGGTACCTAGGAGCTAAGGAAATCTTGGATATAACAACAACAATAAACGATGAAGCAGGACACTTCTACACTGATCGAGGGTCAGCCCATTATCGTGGCTTAACGCCAATCCTATCACAACCCAAAGCCAATACAGCCACTTGATAACCGGGACTGAACAACTCGAGAAAGACAAAGTCAACCCGACTTTTATATTAAGTTTTCAAAAATTGTATTTAAATTTTTTTTTCAATGTATAACGAGTGCCTTATGTGCCAACAAAATACTGTACAGAAAAATCAAAAGATTACGCACTGAAAATTAATTTTCAAAGCATTATTTTTGTACGAAATACCCGTCCATATCAAAGGATTCAATTATAACAAAACCAAAACCTCAACACTTAAGAAGAGAAATACTTACCTACATTTTTTTTTTTTAATTACATTAATTTTACATTAAATGAAATTAATTTGTGATATGCCATAGGTATACATACTTGATGGCAATGTTTTAATAAAATTCCACAAAAACACAAAAAAGAACTAACAAAAATTGACAAAAACAATTTATTACCTTAACACGCATCCGACCACACCATGTAACCATCAACAGCCACTGATAATTAATTTATTTAATTTAATTGCATGTGAAATCATAAATTTATTGGTATAGCTCCCCATTCCACTTGACACATTGCAAGCTTAATTTTTGATGCTATTATCATAGTTATTTGCAGAAAAATCATAATGTAAAATGAGGCAAACATATAAAATCCCAATAGAGAGAGAGCATCAGTTCAACCGCCATAATTCAGTGGGTCAAACTCTGACATAAATTACCATAGCAAACGCCTGAACCAGACGCTATAAATTCCGTTATTATCAGCCACTAACCAAACCATGTCCTTTCGATAATGAGCATCACTTGGCAAAGCTGGGCTAGGGAGTTTGGTGTTGGCTTTTGTTATGTAGGCAGAATGCTGAAGTAAGTTCGCGCGAAGGGACATATGTTTTTGTTTAAAGCTTATAGATAGATTTCCAACGAATACGAGAATGGCAGTAAAGGGATTGTATACGGAAGTAACATCGTTAATTCGCATGAAAATTATTATAAAACAATCCCATGAGAGGTTAAATTGTTCGGATAATTATCGAATATCAAATAAAACTGACAACGGACTTGCACTCGCTCTGGTGTCATGCTGGTAATTTGAATTTAAAACTTGTAGGATATGTGCCTGGACACAAGGAACTATGGTCCGCATGACCTAGGGAGGGGTTTCAGTTTCATATCCCATTTTACAGGTACATAGTAAAGCCCGGATAAGTGCCTCTCGCCCGAGCGCTTATAGTTGTGTACATATAACTCGTAACTAAGAAGGTAACTCCCTTTCTTGAGAACCAGAATTTCTAAGAATTTTTTTTTATATAAAACTCATCTTGTTAGTACATACCTGTAGCTGAACTGCCTTCTCTGCTTACTTAACTTACACTTTTGTACACTTTTTTTCGAAATTTATTTAAAAAACCTCTTTTAAGGTTCAAAAATGATGGCTCTACCTACATTGTAAGCTTTATGAATTAAGCTTTTATCTATAATGCCCTTTCTAAAGTGATATTTGTCTTTTTATTATAAAAATATTTCTGTTTTTGTCACTTAAAGCCTAGTTTATAGTTTCCATGCGAAAAAAAAAAATCAAAATATTCAAAACAATTTTATACTATTCTGTGCACCAAATTGTATAATATTCAAGGAAAATAATGTTTGCCTTGGTCTAAACCACCCATCATTAATTTACCCTAAATTCATAAACTATAGGACTGAAATTGGAAAAAAATTATTTTTGGATGCACAAAAATTTGCATGCCAAAAATGCCTGGAGGTGAATATATGTAAACATTTTTTTTAAGTGTAAGCCGACCATCTAAGAAATATTTAAGTCAACACACTTTTTTTTTGCATGCAAAACAATTGCCGGTCCATTGTTTTGCATAACATTTTAGGGTTTTTTTCTGCATTAAACTGTAAATCAATCGCACAAACAAATAATTTTGCATTTCACCATGAGATTTCATGTGTGAATATTTGCATCAGTTTTTTTTTTTTGCAGATAGGAACTGTTAATTAGGCTTAAAGCATAATGAACGCCCATGCGAAAAAATTGTCCACCTATTCTATAGCATTTAAAGTACAAAATATTTGCCTTGGCATAGCCCACTCATTGAGTCATTAATTATCCCATATTTAATAAACTATAGGCCTAAAAATTGAAAACAATAATTTTTCATGCAAATAATGCCTTTAGGGGAATATATATGTTCATCCATAAAAAAAATTTATTTTACTCACCACATTTTTTTCGCATGTAAAAAAAATTGTTAGTCTATTCTTTTGCGTGACATTCCATGACAGACATATTTTATTTTTGCATGAAACTGTAAGCCAGTCATGCAAAAAGTATACATTTATTTCACCTCAATAATTTTTGACATGCGACAACATCTGCATACATTTTTTGCGCTTGGGCGCGGTAAGACAAGAGGCTTTATGTTGTTCTTTTTGTTAAACACATACTGAAGTGATTTCGATTTTTATAACTGGCCGGATAAGAAGGAACCTATCAAAATGGGACATTTATATTGAGGCACTTATCCAGGTTTTACTGTAGGCAAAAAAAAAAAAATATATTACTCATAAATCGCATGAGCTTGCTCTTATAGTCTTAGGCCTTAGGTGCACATATGTACGAGAATGTACGTGTATGTAGAACGTTACTAAAGCTATGAACGGATGATTTTCAGTAAGAGATAATACTTCGAATATCTTAGTCGTGTAAATACTCGTAACATACAATTGTGGCTTACAATATTGTCAGAAGTGTTATTGTCAGATGGCTTACTGATAGTAAATTTTTGTAGGTAACAGTAATATCAGGTAGGTATATAAAAATTGCCTTTAAGCAGAATATTTATTGCTGTTATTAATATTTCTGTGATTTTCTGTGCATTTTAACGCATTTTAGCCAAAAGTTCTATCAAAATTTATATAAATTTTTAAGACACAACACACCAGACACCAGACACAACTCTGGTCTATAAATCACAGAAATTCAAAGTATAAGAACATACATAATATAAAGCCAGACTCATTTGAAAAAGTCAGAACAGTAATTACTGACAACTGCTGACAATTTCTTCATTGGTCAGGCCCAAAATGAAATTGTGGGTACCGTGACATAAGGCCAAGTGACATAAGGCCAAATTTTAACGTTTGGCCTTATGGCACTTTCCAAAGGCGACGTAAACGAAAATTTTAAGAGTTGGCCTTATGTCGATTTACAAAGTGAAATAAAGCCAAATTTGTTTGTGACTTAGGGCCAAACGTAAAAAATCTTGTTGAGAAAATTAATTATATAAAATTAAATATTTACATATAATAATAATTAATAGAATTAGAGTTTGAACGAAACGCGACACAGTTTGTTCAAATAGTCGCAAGTGATGCAATTTTATGTTTAATCCGTACTAGTAGTATTATATATTTTATTAATATTTCACACTTTTGCACATAGTTTTTATTGATATTTTCAACCTGACATCGTTGTTAGAAAAGTCATTGTCAGCCAACCCTTTCTCGAACACTTCACACTAAGAAATAAACTTAGCTTTGGACTCATTTTTGTAATCCTGTCTCCAGACACCATTTTGTAATTGTTACCTCTTTCCGGAAGCTTACACTTTTTCGATAATTTCTAATATTTTGAACTTGAACAAAGTTGCACAAACGTCTCTAGATACCATATCGGCTTAGAGTTTAAAGCAGCTAACTCCTATTTTGCTTTTTTAACATTAAAATATTTATAAAAAAGTGTTTTCATTACTTGAATAAAGCCATAATTACATTTAGTATTTTTCAGCACTCTTTATAACTAAATTCAGTGAAATTGAAAAGATTTGATAGATTTTTTGTATTTTTTAGTAATTTTTGAAGTGACACAAATTGAAGTTAGCCGCATTACACTCTTAGCCGACGATATGCTTATTGCAAAGATTTCCCACCAAAAAGCGCAGAGATTTACGTTCCCTGATTGAACTATATGTTGGGTGCCATTTTTAAAAATGGCCAAGAAACAAGATTAAAAAAATGATTCCTGAGCTTAATTCCATCCTTAGCGTGTAAAAAATTTATTTCAGTCTTCAAAAAGGGTTCCGCCATAAAACGAAGGGGTATCAGTTCTCTAAAAGTAGTATACTATAGAGTATAGACCATTAAAATAGCACATATAAGGAAGAGGAATCTTGAAAAAATAAATTCATGACATATTGAAACTGGTATCGAAGTAACATTACATCCAGTTTGTCTGTAGATGCGAAGGGGTTTCGGTTTTCTAAAAGGGGTATGCTATAGACCATAAAAAAAGCACAAATAAGGATTAGGAACCTTGGAAAAATCCGAAGTCCCACAAATTGTTGCAACACCTCGATTCCAAGAAATAAATTCTTGCAAGAAATTGGACTTAAAATACTACAATGTCCAAATGACAGTCACAAATTTTGGTCATTCGTTACGAATTTTGAAAAATTCAACATCTTCTTTGGGCCCTTGCACTCCAATGATAACCCGTTAGTTCAATGGTTAAAGCTTATTTGTTTGCAGAACGATTTGACACAAACTCCTAGCTGCCATATAGCATCCAGCTGGGTCAGGGTCCCACGATTACTTGAGAATGTCCATATCTCATTGGGACCAATACATTTTCGTACCCCTACAGTTATTGTTGAACTGAAAGGTCTCGACATTCGAAAATCCACTGGCCCTGATGGTATATTACCTACAGTCTTGAAGATGTGCTCTGCCACTCCTGCAAAACCTACACAGTGGCTTTTTACCATTCCTATTCTTTACTCCACTTTCCCTCTAGTTACAAAATCACCAAAAAATGCTTAATATCGTCAGCTTATGAAATATCATGAACAGATCCACTGGTGACTTAATGACTTTTCTCACCGAAAAGTGAAATCAATCATCATTGCATCGGTTTGGGTAAAGCAAAATTTTGCGCTTAATATTTCTTAAGCATTTGGTAAAAGAGTTTGGCATCAAGCTATTTCATCGAAAATACATGAATTGCTTCTTCATTGGACTTCCGACCGTTTAATATATAAGTTACGAGGGTGGGTCAATAAGTCCGTGACTTTTTGAATTTCTGACCTCTTTACTGAAACAGCAACACTGCTCCTGTCAACAGGCATCTGTCAGTTGACTCCTGTCAAAATTTAAACTTGCTGCGTCAGTTAGTCTGTGTTTGACAGCTATTTTTATCAGACTACTCACTAATTTGAGGAGAAAATGGAAAAAAGTGAATTTCGTGTGTTTATTAAGCATTATTTCTTGCGAAAAAAAAACCATTACCGAGACCAAGGCAAGGCTTGATAAATACTATGGGGACTCTGCACCATCGATTTCAATGGTAAAAAAGTGGTTTACTGAATTTCGTTGTGGCCGTACAAGCACTGAAGATGCCGAACGTCCTGGACGCCCAGTTGAGGTCTCTACACCCGAAACAATCGAAAAAATTCACGATATGGTGTTGGCCGACCGAAGATTGAAA
The DNA here is from genome assembly GCA_946251815.1 of Dasysyrphus albostriatus. Taxonomy (NCBI): domain Eukaryota; kingdom Metazoa; phylum Arthropoda; class Insecta; order Diptera; family Syrphidae; genus Dasysyrphus; species Dasysyrphus albostriatus. The sequence continues at coordinate 83,510,961 of OX276335.1, forward strand.
GTGCGAGAGATTGTGGAAGCCGTAGGGATCCTGCATTGCTCAGTGGTTTCAATTTTGAATGATCACTTGGGCATGAGAAAGCTTTCCGCAAGATGGGTGCCGCGTTTACTCACAGTCGACCACAAACGCAATCGTGTAACAACTTCACAGGAAGGTTTGGCGTTGCTTAGTCGCAATATGGAGGAGTTTTTGCGCCGTTTTGTAACCGTGGACGAAACATGGATCCATCACAACACACCAGACCCCAAACAACAGTCAAAACAGTGGGTTTCTAAGGGTGAATCGGGTCCAAAGAAGGCCAAGGTGGGTTTGTTAGCCAATAAAGTTATGGCGACTGTTTTTTGGGATGCACGCGGGATAATCCACATTGACTACCTTCAAAAGGGAAGAACAATCAATGGGGAATATTATGCCAACTTATTGGACCGATTCAATGACGATTTGAAAAAAACCGACCTCATTTGGCCATGAAAAAAGTTCTTTTCCACCAAGGCAATGCAAGGGTGCACACATGTGCAGTTGCCATGGTAAAAATCCATGAATTGGGCTATGAATTGCTCCCTCATCCACCCTATTCTCCAGATTTGGCTCCGAGCGACTACTTCTTGTTCCCAAACCTGAAGAAATAGCTTGGTGGAAAAAGATTTGACTCCAATGATGAAGTCATCTCGCAAACAAAGGCCTATTTTGAGGACCTCGACAAATCATTTTTTTTTGGAAGGGATTGGAGAAGCGTTGGACAAAGTGTATAGAGCTCAAGAGAGACTACGTTGAAAAATAAAATTATTTTTTTATCAAAAAATCTGTGTTTTATTCCAAAAGTCACGGACTTATTGACCCGCCCTCGTATATAGGGTGGTTTTAATTCTGAAGCTTACAAAATAAACGCTGGTGAACCCCAAGGCTCTGTATTATCTCCCACACTATTTCTTATTTTCAAAATTGATTTATTGTATGGAAATATCAATCCACTTAATTGTTTTGCTGAAGACACTTGTAATTACCCTAAGTTTTTCATAATCCTTTCCAGATACGCCTCCCTGTTTTTCATAGTTCATACTCAGATTTAAATAGCATTGTCAAAAAGGGTATTCATAAATCGTGTTGAGTTGCTTACTTCCAAAAGTCAAAGCCCTTCTTCAGACCTTAAAGCGGAATGGAACCTCTTTACCATTATACAAGAATGATGAATGGAACTGCATCAAGGAAACTGAGTTACTATTTTTGGTAGGTATGTGCGTTACTAAACAACTCTTGTTAAACGAACACATACTAGATATTACTAAAAATGATGCGAAATGCCTAGGTTTTCTTAGATAATGTAAGAACTCATAAGCAACGTTTAATAAAAGCATTTACTCCAAACAAACAAAAAAACCTCTGTCGCAAATGGAACTAGGCAACTGAAATTCATCTCGTTTACTCGAAGAAATACGTAATCCTGCTAAAAATTCCGTAAAGTACAAATTTCTGACAACTCTCTAAGCTGAGATATTTCTAGGTTACACTGAATAATAAATTTTAACACCATGTAATTAAAAAACGCTTAAAAACCTTGCTAAGTTGGCTAATGGTATTTTTATGACACCGACATGATGATGTGTCATCTTAAGCATTGTAGACTTAAGCTACAAGTCTGAATTTTTAAATGAAAAGGCACATATTGAAGCATTTCTGACTTACTAATGAAGTATTATCCAACAAAAAAATTTTCCAATTTCAATAATTGTGACAAATTTACGAATTATTCAAAAAAAATCTCTGCTTATTTAAAAATCAAATTAAAAAAAAAAATTGAATAAAAGAAAACTAATCCTTCGTTTTCGATAGCAAAATAAAAATACCCACACAAGCGCTAAATATAGTATTGTAAACCATCTATTTGCAAAAATGGAACATTTACTTTGGTCATTTTTCGGTCATATGCATAAAACAAAATAAATGGCTTCTTATCAGTAACTGTAAATCAACAAACCATTTGCAAAATGAAGCACCGACCTCACTCTCTATGGAATAAGATGAGACCAAAAAATAAAATAAAATAAAAACTGACAGAACCAAGCAAATTAATGGGGTCAATTTGCGTATACACCAACTTACCACCCCCCCCCCCCCGCCCCCTTTCGTCTCTTATTATTTCTTATATAGAAAACATTTAACCACAGTAAAAATGTTGCTCTGCCACGCGCCCATTTAAACTCCTACGGGTTTCGTTATGACTCTCTTTTAAAGACGCCAATCGCCAATTCAGACAGATAGACAGACGTACCAACAGACAGAACAAAGACGAAGGAATACCCATACCCCTCGACCCCCACTGACAGGAAAACAGCAAACTCCCAGAGTATCACACTCTCTGTCGTCGTATATAGCAACGCCACACAGCTCACATCAAAGAAGGAAAAATTATGAAGTTTGTATCGTTCCCAGGACCAGGACCATACACAACACATATATAATTTTCAGCGTGATATCCATAGAGGTTATATTAAATCCATAAATAAAGCTGAAAATGTATTTAATAAAAAAAAAAAAAACATTTTGGTGTCCCGCTTCCTCTTCCTACTCGTTATTTCTCAGCAACAATCAAACCACCCGACCCGTCCAATGCCTCACCACGTCCGCCGCGTCAGAGCAAGTTCAAAAAATCCGTTGGCATGTATCTCCCTGTCGTTGCTTTTTAGTGAGTCCATTTTGTTCTTGTTTATGTCCTGTCCTGGTTTTATACTGGGATCGTGAAACGAAAACCAACCCATCTTATTTCGAAGTCTGCCTGCATCAGGGTTTCCATCTTTTATTTTTTTTTTTTTTGTTAAAAGCCAATTTCTCAAAAGCTTATTTTCTTATAAAAAAATTCAGTAAGTAAAAATAGTGATAAAATAGTCACAAGTACTTTCTCTTATACAGGGTGTTTCTAAGTAAGATATTAATACCTTGACAGCTGATCCATTGTCATGTTCAAAGGAACAAATTGGAAAACGAGATTTTTACTTCCTGCCGTTTATGTAAGAGGAAAAATTCTCTAAAACATCAATGCTACCTTCCACCCTATTCCATCCCTAGCACGCTGCCTTCAGTCATCTATAGACCAAGCTTTCTGGCATCCTCTAAAGCCCAGTCCTTAAGTTGGAGATTCAGTATTCCTTGTTCTGTTGAACCTGGTAGCTGGAATTTAGAGATTCTCTTAGCTGGAGCATTATTGTCTATTCGCTTGATGTAATCAACGAGTTTTAATTCTCTGGACTATATCTACATTTTGATACAGCTCATAGAGATTGCGGTTGTATCTTCTTCTTCGTCTTACCTCTTGTTGAATGCATTTGTTGCGCCAATCCAAAGTAATACTGTTGTTTAAATTGAAGTTCAACAAGCCATCACAAGTGCCGCCATTGATCTGCTGGGTTTCACTAAGCAACCACAACGAAACCCCTAGTTCGATGAAGTATGCTGGCTAGGGCATGCTGCCAAGAACAAAGCCTACAAATTAATGCTGCAAACTAGAACCAGAGCCGCTGAGAGAGCAGCCCATGTGAGGTCTGCGGGCATAAGAAAAGGGGGAATGCCAACTTCTTAGGAGTAAAAATAGAAAGCATGCGTAGTGGGCGGTCGAGTCCATTGAAGACTTCAGCGGTAGGTGGGATGTTCGAAAGTTGGACTGTAGGGTGAGGCAATCTACCCAGGGCTACAAGGTCAGAACGGAAGCCTGCTGAAACGCGAGTGGGAAAATGATGGTAGGCACACAGTTGGTGCTAAGAATCTGGAAACAACACTTTTGTAGACTGCTAAACGGCAAAGATGGTCAAAATTCCGCTATTAGGCAGAACAAGCCATTCAACCTGGGCGAAAGTGCTCAGAATTTCCGTCAACCTGACCTTAATGAAGTGCGGTTAGTGATAACTAAGCTTAAAACGTACAAGGCTCTGGTGCAGATGGCCTGCCAACCAAGCTATTCAAAGCAGGGGGAGATGACCTGATAGGGACCAACTTAACTTCAAAAATTTGTAGAATGAAGGTATGCCCAAGGAATGGAACCTCGGTATAGTGCCCGTCCACAGGAAGGAAGATCCTCTGACTTGTACCAACTACAGAGGTATAAGTCTCATCAACGTCGCATACAAAATCTTGTGATTTGTACTGTGTGATCGCTTGAAACAATTTGTTAACGATCTGATCGGCCCTTATCAAGTTGGTCTTTGGCCTGGCAAATCAATGGTCGATCAAACTCCGACAGATTTTGCTAAGACCCCAGGAGTTTCAAATCAATACACATCATTTCTTTATCGTTTTCAAAGTCGCATATGAGAGCGTAAACAGAGACGAGCTGTTCAGAACCATGTTGCATCTCGGCATCCCTGCCAATCTCGTCCACCTGTGCAGTATGACTAGAAAGGTTTGACAAGGCGATACATTATCATGCAACTTCTTCAACATCATACTTGAAGCAATTATACGCAACTCGCAAGTCAACAACAGATTTTTTTTCAAAAGTTTGTTCAACTACTCGCTTATGCAGATGATATTGACATTGGAAGAACGAAACGAGCTATTGCTGCTAGTTTGCAAGTATTGGATCGAAGGTAACGAAAATGAGTTTGGCTGTTAATGAGGACACGATCAAGTATAAGCTATCATCGAGAAATGAATCTCAACATCGTCAGCTCGGGCAAAATATCGCGATGGATAGGTACAATTTCGAAGTCTTCAAGGACTTTGTCTACTTGGGCTCCACTATTACATCACAAAATGACATCAGTGCTGACGTGCTGAGATAAAACGAAAAATTACTTTTGACAACCGTGTTTCTTCGCTCCAAGAAAGCATTTGAGTAATCAAGCCCTCTCTCAAAGAACCAAGGAGACCTTATTTAGGACCCTAATCATCCTGGTCCTGATGTATGAGGCAGAAACATGGACCTAATCAAAAACGGATGAGAATCGGCTTGGGTGTTTAGAAAGAACAATTCTTCGGGTGATCTTCGGTCCAGTCTGTATCAATGGAGTGTGGAGGAGAAGATTTAACAATGAACTCTACGGCCTCTATAGCGACGTTTACCTGCTCAAAAAGATGAAAATTCCGCGGCTGAGATAGCTTGAACACGTGGAGCATAGGACACCAACACACCAGCCCGAGAGGCTTCGAATCCACCCCTGATGGTCTGTTTTGCAGAGGAAGACCCCACTTTAGGTGCCACACACAAGTGGAGAGCGACCTCAACCAACTTGGAGTGGGTATCTAGAGGCAACTAGTAAGAAAACGAGCTTTCTGGAAGGGCTTGTTGGTTGAGGCCATATTTCACCCAGGACTGTGAACATCTTAAGTAGAGTAAAGTAAGTAAGTTGAACTTCTCCTTAGAAGTTGACAGATCTTTCATTGTTTGTTTATAGCATGTTTTTGGTCTTGACTTCAATAAGGTTTTACGTAAATAGGTCATTCTTTAACCCAATTTGGATAACAGGCTCAAGAATAACCTCAACCAACCTACCATCTTATAAAATTCCAGTCTTTCATTACCTTATATGGACCTATAAACTGACAAAATATCATAAACATTAATTAAAAACAATTTACAAATGGCAACACTTTTTGTCCAATTCTATCTCACATACGAAAATATCTTCAAATTTTTTTTGGTAGTTCCTTCTTCCTAACCAACATGTATTCAACTAGACAAGAGTCGAGCTCTAGGAAGGGAACAAGAAAAAAAGTTTTATTTTTTGGTTTATTGGTTCAAACGTTTGTTGTGTCCATCGTCATTGTCGACGACACAGGCCGGATGGTGAACGTGTTGTCTTTAGAAATTTATTTTGTCATTGAGCCAACACAAAGCTATGAGGCAAGTTTTTGTCTAAGGAATTTTCTTTTAATTTTTTTTGTTTTGTTTTTGTTTTTCTATACTTCAAAACCCCACGACTAAAGAGTAGCGTATATAGCAGTTAAGAGGGATGATTTTTCATTCTGACCATTCCGCTGTCAGTTACCCAGATGTCAGATGAACAAAAAGTTCGTCCTGGTATTGTTTTTTGTGGAATTTCAAGATGGGCTTAGGAAATAATTTAATATTTAAAGTATGTACTTAACTAATCGATTGTTTTATTTTTGTTTTGTTTTATTTTTTTTTTTTCTTTATTTTTGCTGGACAGATGTGACTGTTTATTTGTGAATAATTTTCGGGTAACAAAGGTTAAATGGAAACTAAGTCTTTACGATATTACATGCAATTTTTATTAGCAATACACTTCTACGAAGGATGTTCATTAAGGAGGAACGTTTTTGATATGAATAGATAAAATTAAAGATATTTTTTGCAATTTGTTTCCAAATAACCTCGTGCGACTCATTCTCTTTAAGTTATGGATTCCTCAACTCATTCCAATTACTTGATTTGAGTCATCCTTGGGGAAAAAATAGGCAAGCCAATAAAATATGATTTTCAAAAAACTTTGCTTAGTTTGAGGTTTGAATATGTGTATTTGTATATCAAAAATTAGGAACTAATCCTAGAAAAAAAGTAAAAAATGTCGAGGGTAACCTAGGAAATATTAATTCATAAAACTTTGATCTTGGTATAGACGCAAAATGTCGTCCTCCGGGATGGATGAGGATGAGCTATAGTTTTTGAATAAACACCATGTATAGGTGTGTTTAATTGGAAAAATTATAGCTAGCACAGTAAAATGTGTCGATAAATAAGGCAGTAGAAAAGTGCATATAAAAGTTCAAACATTTTCCGCCTTGTGCCATGGCCCCGATGACCCCTATGGTTAATCCATGATTGTCTACACCATATTCAAGGTTTCTTTCATTACTAGATTGGATGTTTATTAAATTTAAATATTTCTTATGGTACAATCTAGGCACATGACACATGATTTTTAGAACCTAGTTTTTAATGCTGAATGTAATAAGACAAAAACCCAAACGATATCTAAATCAATAAAATTAAGATTTGCTTATACAAAAATTAATTTAAATCCAATCAGTCGATAATGAAAAAATTCAAATACAAAGACTGTGTATGAAAGGAAGCTTTTATTAATAGTGGCTTTATTTCTTTTTTCAATATTCTAAGAAAAACCATTTAAATCATTCTTTTAACAGGTGGAGGCCTTTCGGGTGATATGATATGATATGGCCTATGTTTCAAAAAAGCAAGTTAATATAGTAGTAGTAGCAAATACTCACCGCCAGCCTACTATGTCTAACACTCATAAATGACGCGTCAGAATCGTCACTACGCGTTGGCTTGGTCATCTTCGTCAGTGTTATGTCATATATTGGGAGAGAGGTGATCCAAATAAATGGAGTTATGTCCCAATATTCTTTCTCAGCTAAAACAGATGTTCATTTGATAGCCAAATTGCAATTTATTGGTCCTTTGTAAGTACTAAAATCGGTAATAAATAGAAAATAAATGTGGGATATTACTAAAAATGAAAAAATAATTGAATTTGCTATTATTTTTCAATCATTTCATAAAGTTTTGCGCTTGAAAATTTAAATATTTGAATCAAAGTTGAAATTTTATTTCCAGAATTTCAGTATGAGAACTATAACATATGTTTTTCACACAGTTCAACGGAGTATGTTGTCCCACCAAAGCATTTCTCCTCTGTCAGCATGACATTGAGCGCTCAGTGAGATTTTAGTTGATGAGACGCGCCTAGTAAGAAATCATCCAATTCAATCGTAATTTTTTTGCAGAATTACACTTATGTTTGTTTATATATTTGCTCTTTAGTTTTCCGCCATTTCTTGGTTTGTTAACTTTTAATGTTTGAAAATGTATTATAATTTTAATATTTTTTTTTTTAATTATCCTTAAAATAAATAAAAGATATTAATTTAAATAACTGAAAACACTTATTTTATTTATTTACTTATATGCATTTCAAAAGATATGCTTCCATCGTCAGTAAGCTTTACACAAATAATAATACAATCAAAAATTTTTTGATTGATGTATAAATACAAATAAACACAAAAAATTAATACAAACAAAAACAAACTACACAAACAAATTTACAGTGAGTTTAAGATCTATCATAAAACCTTTTGAAAATTGGATCTGTTATTGGTCCACTATTGCCATTCATTAAATTATTTTTATTTTTAAATATTTACAGATATTCAAAATCATCCAATTCAATAGGATTATTTACGTTACGAGTTAATTTTAAATTTGGTAAGCTAAAATTATGATTTTTATCGACTTTTCAGGATCATTATATTTAATATTTGCAAAATGTTCTTTAAATCATTTCAAAATTGGTCTTCTTGTCTGTTCTTTCTACAATCATTGCATCCAATAGAATAAATTCATGATTGTTGAAAATTTTTAATTTTATCTTTTGACCCACCTAGATTTTTAAATTGTATCTCACTACACTGGCTTATGTTGATGTTTTGTCTACTAAAAATTGATTTAAGCTTCGATGTAATTTCTGGATGGAAATTAAATTTTGACCATTTCTTTTCTTCATCTTGTTCATTTCTGAATAATCCAAAGTTGTATTGTTAGGTTTTGTTTCCTTCTATATGCAATTATAAGAACATCTATTAATTTTTCAATATATTCCCTTTCTTTAATGTCATCGGTATGTTTAATGCTCTTAAGATCATTGAATGGAAAGCTTAGTTTATGTTCGAATGAATGAAAAAAATCTGATATATCTAAGAGTATTGAAGGTTTTCGATAAATATCAAACTCGAAATTTTCACCTCCTTTAATTATAGTTAAATCAAAATAATTTAATCCTCCGTTTACTTCTTCTTCGTAAGTAAATTTGATTGTTGGATATTCTGTTTTAATCAGAAAGTTTATTAGACTTCGAATTTTATGTTTTTTCACTATGGCAAAAATATCATTTTTGTATCTGAGCCAAATTTTTGGGAAATTTCATTCGTTTTCCATTTTTTGTTTCTAAATGTGACATGAATAAATTTGGTGAAAATGGACTTAAATCCTGCAACCAAATTTTTGTCTATAGAATATTTGATTAGATTGAAACCAATTTTCATCCATACATAATTTTGTAAGGTTGGTCAGTTCATTGATTTCTTCTTGTCTCAAAAGATTTCTTTTTAACCATTCCTTAAGAATTTTTAAAGTTTCGTCAATTGGGACATTTGGATATTGTGATATAACATCGAATGAGACTTGAAATTCGTTACTGGCTATTTTTAATTTTTTACATTCTCTGCATATTCGATGCTATTTTTTACAGCTCAAGTTTCGAATTTATTTTGTAAATTATTGAATTTTTCTAATAACCAAAATTCAAGTTTTGTTAGTATTGATCCTGTTGTTGATGTTATTGGTCTTATGTTTTTCCAGGGTTATGGAGTTTCAGTTTGAGAATACATTCTCGGTAAAACTGGATTTGAAACATTTAATTTTCTTGGTAGATTTTCATCAATGAAAGTATCTGCTGCATTTTGTATAATTAATTTTGTTCTTTTTATCATTCCTGGTAAAGGATTAGAAAATACGTCTTCATATTGACCGTTTACAATAAGCTTCAGTCATTTCAATATATTTCTGTTTATCAGGTTATTTTTACTTTTGTCTGCTTTGCTAACTAACTAATCTTACTAAGCTTTTCTTTTCTTTTAGACTCTTTGCTGTTTTTCTGAAATCATTAATTTTAACAGATATAAAGGGTTTTTCAACAGGGACGCTACAAAAGTAGAGCGACAGGGACAGCAAACGACGCCATATTTCTTGCCGCTCTTTTAACATTTCTTTTTAGTAAGGTTTGCCATTTCATGATGGAAAGATATACGAGCCAACAACGAGTCGAAATTATTAAAATTTACTACCGAAATTCGGAGTCAGTGGTCTCAACGTTAAGAGCGCTACGTCCAATTTATGGTCGTCATAATCGTCCTAGCAGATCAACAATTGAGCGTCTAGTGGAAAAATTTGAATCCACAGGCACAGTACAAAATGTTCCCGTGCCAGTGAGATAAAGAAGTACCCGTAGACGCTGCCGCTGAGGCTTCAGTTGCAGAAAGCCCAAATGTGTCTCTCACACGTCGTTCTCAAGCGTTGGGCATCTCTGTGACGTCGTTTTTTTCGATTTTCGATTTTTCGCAAAATTCGCCACAACGCCTACATCCTTACAAGATTAAATTGATGCAAGAACTGACCACCAGAAGCGTCGTATGTTCGTGAATTGGGCTGAGCAACAACTTGAAAATGGTTCGGATTTTCATCGCAAAATCATCTTCAGCGATGAGGCTCATTTATGGCTGAATGGCTTCGTCAATTAACAAAATATGCGGTATTGGTCAGGCAGCAATTCACACGTACTCCATGAGTCATCATTTCAATCCGAAAAAATTACGGTTTGGAGTGGTTTATGGGCCGGCGGCGTCATTGGGCCGTACTTCTTCCGTGATGATCAAGACCGGCACGTTACTGTGAATGGGGATCGCTACCGTTCAATGATAACCGAATATTTCTGGTCCCAATTGCATGATATGGACTTGGAGGACATGTGGTTCCAACAGGACGGCGCACCACAAGCCACACAGCGAATGTCACAGTCAATTTATTGGAAACCAAGTTTGAAGAACGTGTTATCTCACGAAATGGTCCAGTCGCTTGGCCGCCTCGGTCGTGTGATTTGACGCCGTTAGACTATTTTTTTTGTGGGTCTACGTCAAGTCTGTGGTCTATGCCATCAAGCCAGCAACGATTGATGAACTTCTTACGAATATCGAACGTGAAATTGCAGCAGTATCGGCCGATGTATGCTTGAAAAACGTCGAAAATTGGGTTCAGTGTCTTGACTTCTGCAAGCGTGTCAGTGGTGGCCATGCAAAAGAAATCGAGTTCCATACATAATGGCATCGAACGTACTTTCACAGGAATAAAGAATTTCATTGATATCCAAAACCGTTTTTGTTTCATTTAAAAAAACTTTTGTAGCGCTCTTATTGAAAAACTCGATATTTGATAAATTTATATTATTTATACTTTCTACAGCTTCAAATCTAGTTTTTGCTTTTTCGTCTTCATCACTTAAAAGTTTGATAGCTGTTTCTATATTAACTAGAGCACTTTGAATAGCTTGTTCTTTTGGGGGATTTGATGCAAAATTTAATCCTCTATTTAGCACTTCTAATTCATTTGTTGTAAATTGAACATTCGATAAATTTTATACAAAATTTTGTACAGGTTCAACTTCTTTAAAAATCATCTTTTTTTGTGTATTTTCTGTTCTTCCTATTTAAATGTTAAATTTATTAATTAAGACAAGAAAACCAATATGAAATGATTTAAAAAAACAATATCATAATTTTAGCCAAATTTGAAATTAATTCGAAACGTTTATAATCCAATTGAATTAGATGCTTTTATATATAATATAATTTCTGTATATATTTAAAAATAAAAATAATTTAATGAATGGCGATAGTGGACCAATAACAGATCCAATTTTCAAAAGGTTTTATGATAGATCTTAAACTCACTGTAAATTTGTTTGTGTAGTTTGTTTTTGTTTGTATTGATTTTTTGTGTTTATTTGTATTTATACATCAATCAAAAAATTTTTGATTGTATTATTATTTGTGTAAAGCTTACTGACGATGGAAGCATAGCTTTTGAAATGCATATAACTATAAGTGAATAAATAAATAAAATAAGTGTTTTCAGTTTTTAAATTAATATCTTTTATTTATTATATGAAAAAACACATTAAAAATCTCCAATATCAAATCAATTTAACTATCAATGAATATTTTTCCGTTTCGTTTTCGAAAGCCTTTCGTTGTCTTGTTGAAGATCAACTAAAAATTTCGTTTCGCACCAGCAGCAACGTACTAAGCTTTATCAAAGGGAAAATTATTGCGGCTGGTTTGAAATATCAAAACCAATGAGTATGTTCAGTGAATAAAAAGTGGTTGAATGTGTTAAGGATATGTTAAGAGGAAGAAAAGTAATTTTTATATGATTTATTTAGGTATATGAAAAAAATATCGCCCAAGATAAGCCTAAATCTGGGCTGTACTAAAATTGTTGTAGCCAATTTTGGAATGAGAAAGCTAAATTATTATATATTATTATTATTATTATTATTATTATTATATTCATTAACAAAACAAATATGAAATTGTATGTACCAGTACTCCCTCGATTAAAGCAATATCTTGTTTAAAACAACTCACCAAATAATTGCACTCAGTAATTGCAATTTTTCAAAGAAATGTGACTTATTACACATTCTTTCGTTCCACAGTACACAAGTGGAAAGTATTATATTGCGCAGGTTATCTAGAATGAGAACTATTAGAAGGAATTCAAGATGGCGGTTCTCGTGATTCTGTCCGCCGTACAACAACAACAAGAAACAAAAAAGCACAACAAAAATTTAAACAACACTAAAAACCAATTCCCATGTTGTCAAAGTCATAAAATAATTGTTACTAACATTAAATTGTTAAATTGTTCGAAACAATCTTACTTTCTAAACAAGTAACAAAGGAACACACACATAACATACAACAAATTTCAATCACACATCACTGGATCCACCACTTTCTACTTATTTTGACATATGCGCAAAAATTAACAAATATGAAAGCCCTAATGATATTATCTTTAATATGTTTACTGTGCTTTTGATCAATATTTCTAATTTTACTGCGTTTACTTTTATTGTTTTTTTTTTTTGCAATTATTTTCCAGCAATTTTCGTTTTAGTTAATCATTTTTCAAATAATTTTCTCACCTATAGCTGATTTTTTTTATGATTCGTTTATTATTGGAACATTAATTAACGCAACTATCCGAATTTGTATACATAGGTAGCTTTTACCAAGTGCGTTCTGAACTTATAACGGGTGATTTTTTAGCTGGTTTGGTTTTGGCAACACTGGTTTTGACAGCTGACGTGTGTTTAGTACCTTGTGTCACTATCAAACAGCTTCAGTTTGGTTTGCAATTTAACCATGGATCGTCTTACAAATGAACAACGCTTGCAAATTATTGAATTTTACTATCAAAATTCGTGCTCGGTTCGAAATGTTCATCGCGCGCTGCTTCCATTTTATGGTCGGCATTCTCGACCTTCTGAGCAGTCTATTCGGAAGATTGTGACCAAATTTCCCACCAAATTTACTTTGTTGGACATTAAACCACCAACACGTTTACGTACTGTGCGTAGTGAAGAAAATATTGCGGCCGTATCAGCTAGTGTGACAGAAGACCGCGAAATGTCGATTCGGCGCCGTTCCCAGCAGTTAGGCCTTTGTTACAGCACTACGTGGAAAATTTTGCGGAAGGATTTGGGCGTAAAGCCTTTTAAGATACAGCTGGTGCCAGCCGACCTACCACAACGCCGAATTTTTGGTGAATGGGCTCTTGGAAAGCTGGCCGAGGATCCGCTTTTTTATCGAAACATTGTGTTCAGCGATGAGGCTCATTTTTGGTTGAATGGGTACGTAAATAAGCATAATTGCCGCATTTGGAGTGAAGATCAGCCAGAAGCATTGCAACAGCTACCAATGCATCCCGAAAAAGCCACTGTTTGGTGCGGTTTATGGGCCGGCGGCATTATTGGGCCATATTTCTTCAAAGATGATGCGAATCGCAGCGTTACTGTCAATGGTGAACGCTACCGAGCGATGATAACAAACTTTTTTTGCCCGAAATGGAAGTTCTTGACTTGCATGATATGTGGTTTCAACAAGACAGCACGCGAAACAATGGCGCAATTGCGAGGCGAGTTTGGTGAACAGTTAATTTCACGTTTCGGGCCGGTCAATTGGCCGCCTAGATCGTGCGATTTGACACCATTAGATTATTTTTTGTGGGGGTATGTCAAGGCTAATGTCTATAGGGACAAGCCCGCTTCGATTGACGCACTGGAAGCCAACATCCATGCATTCATTCGTGAGATACCGGCCGATATGTGTGAAAGAGTATGCCAAAATTGGACTCAGCGGATGGGCTACCTGAGACGCAGCCGCGGTCAACATTTGCATGAAATTATCTTTAAACATTAAATTGCAAAGTTCAAACTATCGATTTAAATAAATATTTCATTCATTTTTTCGAATTTTTTGTGTTTTTTTTTTTTTTAAAGTTCTAAGCCTCTTAAAAAATCACCCGTTACAAACGTGTATGAGCATACCAAGTTGAGTTGTTTAAATTTTCAGCGAATTCCAAACTTTGTGATTTTTCAATGAAAACATCATACATTTCCAAAAAACTTTCCTTAAAGTCCGAAATCAGTTTTCTCCACTAACTTACTTGACTAAAGTGTATCTGATAAATTTGTCAAAGGAATCCACTTAGATTTTTAAATATTCTGTATGCTTGAGAATAAGTCTATAGCGCTTTGGTGATTCCAGAAAAAAAATTTAAGAAATCTTGGAGAGCAGCAATAATCCGTGACGTGAAATAAGGTCAAACGAAATAAGACCAAATTACTTAAATTTGGCCTAATTCCACTTTTAAATGGAAATAAGGCCAAATTGGCTTTATTTCCATTTCAAACTCGAATAAGGCCAATTTTCGTTGGGAAATAAAGCCAAATTGCTTATTATCATTATTTTCAAGACTTTTCATACACCAAAACCCGCACCAACCCCAAATAATATAGTGAACCCAAGGTGGAGCTCACAGCATGCCACCCCCAAACATATCTCTCTGTTTATGCGTCGTTATTTTGGGTGCTGGCACTGTATTTATATAAAGCAAGGCAATTGTAAGCAATGGGTCTTGTGAATAAAAAAGGCAAAAGCTTAAACTTGAATTTTTAAGTTAAAGCTAGGTTTTGTGTGAATAAAAACAAGCTTAAGCTAGCAAAAAAAAGATGTGTTCTAGTAATAGCTATTTCAAAATAGCCAAGGCCAAATTCATGTAGCTCAAGCTTATTTTTCCAGCTTCAGCTCCAGTTCGTGTGATTGAAAATAGCTTATGCTTGAATATTATAGTCAAAGCTACAAAAATATCAAGAATCTTGGACCCCTTACTTGAAAGCCTTGATTAGTTCTTATTTTGTAGAATTTTCTTCAGTTGTAGTGCATTCAAGGCCGTAATGTGGCTAGGAATCGAAGATGGCATGAATACAATTAAAATGTTAATGGATAAAAGTGTATAAATCTGAAAGGTACCTACACTAAACAAATAATTTTTCTTATAAATACAAAAGATTGCTTGTAAGACTTAAAAATTCATAATTATTTTATAGTTCTTAGGAATATTTGTGCAAAAATTGGATCTAAATAATTCAAATATTCACAAGAAAACTTTAAACGCTCTATTTCCGTTATGTGATATCTTTTACCAATAACCGACAGGTGCAAAGTTAAATAAAAATCCTGGGAGACAGTTTTGAAAACATTTGAAAATATAAAAACCGTTGTTTGGAGCAACCTGTCCCAGATGGGCTTGCACATAAGTTTGAACTTTTCCTTCCTCTAGCTCTAGCTACTAGTAATAGCTTTGACTATTAGCTAGAAGTAGCTAATTCAAAAATAGCTTCGACTTTTTTTTATTTACAAGGCACAATATTGCAAAATATTGCAAATAAAACATGAAAACAAAATAAATCCAAATTGGTCTTATTTCGTTTTCAAAAGCAAAAAAAAAAGCCAAATATATGTAAGACCAAATTTGATGTTTTTGGCTTTAAGTAATTCGTTGGGCCTTATTTCACGTCACCGCAAAAACTAATGACATTGCACTTCATAAGAATTTTGTAATGCATCAGTCACTGATTGGTTGAGAACTTGTGCTGTGCAGTGCAAGGTAAATAAAAAAGTGCAGGAGGAATCTTTTCCAAAAATTAATTAATATTGCACTGATTTTTGTAAAGTGCTGCCAAAGGTACAAAAATTTTGTTCAGGGATTTATTTCAACAAATCTACGACACACTACTGGAACAAGTAGATCTTTTATAGGGATCTTACGGCCTTTAGGATTGGGTCTTCTTTACAAAATCTTGGAAATTAAAATCTTGTAAAGATTACAATCAATTACAATTGATTGGAATTACAAAAATCTCACAAGGTATCTAATTTTCCGAAAAATTTATGTTAATTGCAAATAATCATATTTTCAATTAAATCTCACACAAGATGTTAATTAGCTAGATTTTGTTTGAAAAATATTTTTCTGTTGAATTGCAATTACATTTTGCGATCATTATTATCATTTATCAATAAATAATGTTTGTTTATGTTCGGAGAAAAAAGGATGAAAATTACGAATCAGTATACTTCCAAATATTTATTTGATTTTATAAAAGTAAAGAAATCAACCTTTTCTTGTAAGAAATAGAATTTATATTGTAAGAATTTTTCAATGTTTTTACAGTATACTTTAATTTTAAATCTCATTCAAATTTGTTTCGCTAAATTTTTACAGTTTGTTGTTTCAAAATGGGCAAAGGTTTCAGAAGAGAATTATCATCAAAAATTAATTTAATAATAAAATAATTTATTGAAATCGTTAAGGTTCTTAGTTTCTTAGAACATTGTTTAAAAAATTACGCCTTATAAATTAAAAAAATTCTTGTTGAATTTTTACCGGATATATTTCCCTAAAATATCTCTAAGAGTGTTAGTTTAATAAAATTAATTATTATTTGACCTACCAATCTTCAGGTTATGAACCTAAAGAGAATTCACCTACATTTATTTTTATTTTAAACAAACAACATTCCCATAAAGAAAAGCAAATACATAATAAGCATTGTTATTAATAAACCTACCATTCACGATATAGTAAACAAAATACAGATATATCAAATAACTACACGTCACCTATACAAAGTCAAATAAACAAACAAAAGCAACCTCCGCACAATGCATATATCCCGAGTATCCTGATGTTGATGCCCGCAGGTAAACACAATTCCCATTACATACCTTTATTTTTATTTGAAAATAAAAGAATATTATTTGTTTATCCTCTTTTTTCCCACTCGTACACACACACACACACACACCCAAATAAACTTACGTATAATATTCATTCTACTAGCTGGCTCAAATCAATGCCGAAGTCAAATAAGGAGGTAAATTGCTAAATCAGCAAACAAAAATGAAAATAACAAAGCGATTATCCGGCTATTCAGTGAGTCTATTAAAACAAGAAACAACAACAACAACAACAACAACGAAAAAAGGACAAAAACCAACGAATTGAGTCCTTTTTTTCGTTCCCAAGCAAGTAAAAGCAAAAGACATTCTTTTGCCAAAAATACTCTATCATTTCATCTTTTGGTGTCATCAACAGCCCATCGTCTTGTTTTGTTCTGGTAATCGGCCAAGTTTTACAATGGAAGCAGTGGCAAAGGCCCAAACCAGACTATAGCCCAGCCAGCACGATATTCCTTCCACATTATCATATTATTTGGAATTATTTTTGCAAATTCACAATTTAACTGCGAATCATGAAGCAACCAAATTGAATATTAGAAACGTATATTTTGATGGTTCAGAGGGGACGAACTGTCGCCCGATGGACATTTCAACATTTGTGATTCTATTTAATATAGTAAGATGATATGATGGAGACATAGGATAGGCTCGTCCTTGTCCGTTGCGAAAGAAAAGATAATATTATGCTCGCACTTGTTAGGAAATAAGTTTTGTGTAATCCGGGCCTATGACGCCACCAATTTGGGTAACTTTCTCATTGTGATTCACTATTTTAATTCATTCAATATGTTTACAAATATATCGCTTAAATATCGATAACAAACTGACTGAATGGAGTTGAAAATATAGAACTAGAAAAACTTTTGATTTTCAGTAAACAAAGGTGTCTGAAAGGTGTTAAAGGTAGATTGGGTTAGAGCAAAAAATTCAAATGAATTTTTTTAAATTCAGTTATCTTGATATTGCCATAGGAAGCTCCAGAGGAGAAAAAGTGGGAAATGGGTCTCGTGAAAATAAAAAAAAAAATTTATTTGAAAGGACACTAATTTCAAATTAAGGTTTTTACGCTTACGTAATAAGAAAAATGAAATAACATATTTGTATGTAAAAACGCTACCAACTACGACTCAAGTGCACCAGAGCCGTTTTTATGTAAAATTTGCCGCCCTGATAGACATGTTTTTTTCCGTCCACCAATAAGTTTTTTTTTCAACGTAAACCAAAAATAAAAAAACATTTAAGAAGATCGATTTTTGGTTTTCTTATTTTCAAATTGCCTTAATAACTTTTTTAATAGTTTGAGCTTAAAATTGTGTTCAATTGCAATTCTTGGTCCGTTACTAGTTTTCGTAAAAAAATTTTTGAAAATCGTTGGTGTGGTTTAGTTTTTTGTTAATTAATTTTCATATACAAATATTCAAATTTTCAAAATATTTTTAAAATGCAGATACATAAACAGAAATATACTTTTCTGAACTCAAATCTGAAGTCAGGTAAGTTCTATCGGATCACGGTATTTAGATATTGCCGTCATAAAACTAAAAAAACGTTTTTGTCTGTTTTCAAAGTTTTATTGTAACGTGAGGTAAATTATTTCCAAAAAAAATTTGAATGGTTTCTACACTGAGAAAACTAAACTATGTCTAATTTTAACAGAAGAATGTTTAACTTTATTTTTAAATTAGTTCAAATAGAATTCGATTTAAATCTTACTCTCAGGACCGTGCCTAGGGGTGGGCAATGGGGCAACTGCCCCTGATGCCTTGCTGTGGCGCCACACGCCGCCCGTACTGCCAATGGCTCAATACGTTCCATGAAAGGCGTCACCATGTCGTGAAGGCTGACACGAGTTGAGCTTACGTAGAAAAAATTAAGAAATTATTTTTACTATTATATTGACCAAAAACTGAAATAGATTTGGGTACGATATGTCGATAAGGTCAACTTTTATAATCTCGGCAGCAAAAACTAGTTTTTAAAGACCGACTGAACAAAAAAATGGACAGAATTTCACCCAAATTTCTACTGTGATCAACATTTTATGAATCAAGATTTCAAAAGTCGAAATTTTGAAAGTCATGGGCGGTTTCTAATATGTCATCTGCCTCAAAAATGTGTTTGCAGAATGTTCTTAAACTGCAAGAAATCTGTTCAAAAACCAGAATTTTACTGCGTTAGCATCACTGTACACGTAAAGTAATATCATTAGAGTTTTGACTTTCGTTCAGTCAATATTTGTTGTTGTTTGCATGTATTTTTTCCTGACTTTCAGAGCCATTTTTGTATTTCTGACAATTCCAAGTTCCAATTTTTACAGCCTGTGGAATGTAATACCTTTGTTGTTTTAAGCCATTTCAAACAGTCTAAGACCGCTAGAGTAAAGGCGGGCCAGTACAATATTTCGCTTGTGGAACAGGTTTGCACTAAATCTAGCGGTATGAAACTGTTTGAAACTTGAGGCGTTGGCATTGTGTACAGTAATCCAGTTTGCTAAAGTCAGTTTGAAAGTTTGAATTTATCTACGGAGTTAACGAATATTGAAAAGCTAGAAAGATTGTAAACGTCAAATTTATTGGCAAGTTAATTGACTGGCGCTGATCAAACAAATTTTTTGCGAACAGAAAGGGTACATACTACTTTGTCATGCCTCAATATCTGCTTCAAAAAACGGTCGATATTGAGATCAGTTCATAGTTAAGGGAATGATGTTCAAAAACGTGCTTAACTTGCTTTAGATTGTAATTAATCGAATAAGGCGACTTCTTTGAACTTGCACTAGGAAAGGCCCTGCTTACTCTTATCTATTCAGATATAAAAATTTTATGATTTTGGGTTAAACTGTTTATGTCAAATACATTCATGTTTAATTATTACACTGGAAGCCCATTTGAGTTTGATTTTTAAAAGACCTGTTAAATTATCTTACTCGCTTACAAATTTTTAACATAAAATCAACATGCACGAGCTTGTTTCAAATATGAATGCACTTAAAATATTAAGAAAACTAAGAGATTGAACAAAGATATTTATGATATTTACAAATAAGTCCGTCTCTTTCATCGGTCGGAAATGATATTCAAATAGTTCAAAAATAAGTGCCGCCATAATACTGTGTCGGTTCAAAAGTAAAACTCGACAAGTGTCGAGAAAAATTTCCAAGCCAAATGAGAATAAAATATCATTTTAAATCTAAAAAGTATTATATGTCCGGTTTTATTGAATTGAAAGATATGCACGGGAACTTAATTTTAAAAGAGAAGTGACTTTTCAGTGGCAAAAAATAAATAAATAAAAATTTTTCTTTGGGGAGGTACCATTAATAGACATTTTTTGGAAAAATGGTTTTCCACCCAAGGGAAGCCTTTACTAAAATAAATTTATTGAATTTTCTTAAGAAAGGCCATCGATCCGTTTTTGAGAAAATACGATTATGTAAGATTTCTAAGAAAAAATTGTACGGCAGGTACCGTTATTTTTGGTTCTAAGAAAAAATAAAAAAAAAGTGCGTGGGCATAATCACCAAAAACCATTATGTATGAAGTTTGAAGAAAATTGATCGGGCCGTTTTTGCTGTAGACGAACATACAGACAGAACTGTGCCACCCACTTCTTTGGTGTTCTCTACCTTCGTAATGCCATGTTTGATTGTTATCTCAATTTTTTTGCCAGAATCCAAAACTTGCCTTAAAGTACCTACATATGTATATCGCAAGTAAAAATAACGGTATCTCTTAAAAATATTAAATTGAGTTCAATTTTAGATTCAAATAAAAATTAATAAGGAAGAGAATATATAAAGAGAAGAAATTAATTCAATTAAAATATATATGTACACTAGGGTGTATACACACCTTTTTTCAATTTTCTAAGTATGATTTTCATGCATGAAAACAATTATATTAAACAATATTTTAACATGAAATGGTTGTCATAGTTGTATAGTTATTTCGCACATGATGTCAGAAACTATTTTTCTAGAAAAATTATTTTTTTTTTCATTGGAAAGTGAATAGATTTCTCAATTCAATGAGTTTTTTTTTTTCATTTTATTTTAAAGTGCGGAAAACTTTCACTTAAAACTGATTACATTCTTAGTTAAAGTAGATTTTCTTGGAGTTATGCACCAACGTCGTTAATATAACATATCTAGAAGCAACGAAACTAAAAATGGGATTAAAAACTAAACGAATAAGTTTTGAAATGTCAACCTGTAACAGGAAGGAAATAGGCTTAAAATTTTTAATCAACCTCTTATACGGCTATGACATAGATTTTAAATTTTAAAACCATGCTCAGTATTAATTTCAAATGCTTGAAATTTCGTCTGACGGTAAATGATCCCCAGATTTAAAAGATTTAGTTCTTCGAGTAATGAAACATATTATTTTTGTTACGTGCGTGACCCAAACCACTTTATGAATCAACTGCCAAAAAACAGAGTCTATATTTAAAACAAAGTAGCCAAATGTCACAAAAGCATCCTCAGAGCTATTGAAATTGGCACCAGTTTCCACATTGAATTGTCTGCCAATAAAAAAGGACTTTATGAGTCCTATTCTGTTAAGTGGTTTTTACTGTGAAAAAACAGACAAGAAATTAGACTATTTATAATTTCACTTGTTAAATTTCTTTTGTTTGGAAAGTCATGGGAAATTTAGACAATCTGATTTGCCAAGTCAAAATAAAAATTTACATAAGAAGGCTCACGGATTTATTCTAAGAAAATATGAAAGAAATGCTAATTGGAAAAAATAAGGAATTTATTTTAAACTTCTCTTCTCTAAGGGCCCATTGCTTGAATAGACGAATACCAATTGCCTTAGAATACTTTAAAGGAGCCATTTTTAGCAGTAAAGGAAGTGACTTCCAATTTCACAATATTTCAGTAATTTTCTGTTATCAAAAACAGCCAGTGAGGTGGAAAACGTGAAAAAAAATGCATTTTTTTTTGGGAGTTTTTCACTTATGGATCGAAAACTATAAATTATTCATAAATTTCATAAAATAAAACTGAAAGTATACACAATTTCCATCAAATCTCTATTTAAGTTTTTTTTTCAGAATTTCTATAGTACTTCAAGTTTTTGAAGTATTCGAATTCAAATTTTCTAAAAAAAATCGTTTTTGATGCATTTTTGGGGTTATGTTATTTCTCGAAGTAATTTTTTTTTTCAAATACATTTTTATAATCATTCTGAAGTATGAACATTTCTCTTCGGAATTCATTTTGAATCCTTAACATACCTTCATTAATCTTCAAGAAATCATTATTTAGTTGTTGGCCTTGGCCTAAAACTGCCTTATTTCAAAATATGCTTATGCATAATCCACTCAATTTGCTAGCTAATTAGGGCAAATTTTGATTTAATTTCTTGCTGATTTATGATTTTTAAGATGCAAGATTTGAATCTTAGTTTTGCAACTAAAATTTTGTGACAAAACAAGCAAAAATTGGTCCAAAAGTGTTACAAAAATTAAATTGAAAGTTTTTGCTTATAACTCGAAAACTGTTAAGTTAAAAGTTTTTTTCTGCAACAAATTCTCTAAGAAATCCGCATTTGAAATATATGAATTGAACTTATTTTCAAATAACGTAGTTGTAGATGAAGGCTAACAAGAAGAAATGACTGTAAAAATTTATTAGAAAAAAAACTGCCTCGGGAAAAAGTAATTACCCCAAATATGAATCAAAAACGAATTTTTAAAAAGCTTTGGAGTCGAATATTTCAAAAACGTAACGTGTTATAGCAATTCTAAGGCCAGATTCAAATGTAGTGAATAAAAAACCATCATACAAATACTGGATGACGAGAAGGCAATCGACAGTGTATGGATTGAAGCCCCTAAAATCCATAAACTCCACATACTAGGCTTTCCTTTAGCACTAATCAAAATTATATTCTCTTTTCTTTCTTCCAAGAACTTTTACGTGCAATTGGAGAACTGCAAATCGACAGTAAAGAGCATCAGGGCTGGAGTAAAAAAACTTGGACCACTTCTCTATAACATCAAGACCTGTGACCAACCAATGTCAGGCGAATGCGAGAACCTTCTCTTTGCTGATAACTCACTAACATATTGATCATCATTCTCTCCATTGATAGCTGTCTGAGAAGTCAAATGGGGTATCCGGATCAACTCATCCAAATCAGAGCTTGTTTGCTTCAGAAAACCAAGGGGCAGATGCGGTCGCTCAGCTGGAAGCTGCAAAAGTATCTCCCTAGCACTCCCAGATAGTACCAGATTACCAGCCAAGTGCAGCGCCAAGTACCTAGGCATCAATTTCACCGAGCTGCTGAGATTCAACCCACATTCACGTTCTGTACTCAAAAAGGCTAAATTTGCTTTCCATCGCCTCTAACCGCTGATGAAAAAGATAACTGGGCTTAGCCAGCAGACAAAAGCTTTAATCAACAAGCAACTTCTGAGGCCAGTTATCAATTATAGCTTCCCAGTGTGGTTCACAATTTTCAAAACAGCTATGAAGGCTCTGCAAATATTCGAGAGAAAAATCCAGAGGATCTGCACTTGAATTTATTTCGATCGTCAACGGCGCAAACACTTCAAGAACGGGCAACTCTAGTCTGAAGCCAAAGTAGTCCCCCTGGACAAGTACTTAATGCTATCTGCAGATAAACTGATAAGGAACCTCACCAACCACTCTAATCAACTGATGGGAACGGTGATAAACTAACAACTATGTACATCCGGAACCAAGAAGGTACCTTGAAGCTAAGGAAAAATTGGATATAACTACACCAATCATAACGATGAAGGAGGACACTTCACATTTGAAGTGAAGCAAAAAATGTTTGCCTTGACCTAAGCTACCTATTGGATCATAATTTACCCTAAATTAATAAACTTTAGGCCATGAAACTGTAAATAATTATTTTTGGATGCAAAAACCATTTGCATGCAAATAATGTCTTGAGGTGAATATATATTTTTTTTTTTTTTAAGTATAAATCGACCATCAAAAATAAATACTTTATCCACCACACTTTTTTGCATGCAAAACATTTGCCGGTACATTTTTTTGCATGACATTTCATGACAGCTATGGTTTTTTTCTGCTCGAAACTGTAAACCAATCACGCAAGTAATTAATTTTGCATTTCACCTCAATTATTTTTGACATGCGAAAATATTTGCATAGATTTTTTTTTTGCGCATGTGAACTGTCAAAAATAAGCTTTAAGACCGACTCAAAATATTGATATTTTGAAATATTCACTTGATAATATTTAATTAATAGACAAATGTTGGTTATTTGTCATCTTTAAGGATTACCTATAGTGAACCAATTTTTCCGAAAAAAATCTCTGAAATCTAAATCTTCATTTAATTTCTTAAATTTCCAAAGGACATTTTTGTAGAATAGAAAATGCTGTGTAGAATTCTTGTGAGATAACCAATTAATTTTAAATTTGACATTTACCCCCCCAAAAAAAAAAAGAAGTCCTTCTTGCAACTAATTTAATTCTGCCTTAATCTGTATTTATTCTACCCAACATGATGCGTATAAAGCACGTCAAGTATATCCAGACACGTCCGTATCAAATTAGATTCTATTAATGAAAATTTAATTCACTATCGATAATACATTTGGGTGTTGTCCGCTGACATTTGACATTCTATGCAGTTGTTGTACTCAGTTTTCAACGTCCTTACCCAAGTCAAATTACATTCCTCCCTTTTGCAGATGCTCAAAACTCAAAATGTAGGTATATAGATGTGCAAAATAAAGTTTGTCTCTCTGTTTACACAAAATAGTCTCTTCTCTGCATTCGTGTCCTTTGAGTATAAGGACAACAACAATATCATCAGCTGAATCTTCGGAAAACCTGCGCAGCGCATTCAAAAATCAAATACCATCCATAAATGAAGCTTAAATAATATTCTCTCTCGAAAAATGAGAAGGATGATGTTTAAGGCAGATAGAGAGATAGACCATCATGAAGATTCTCTAGACCAACGTTCGTACTGTATCCTAATCAGCAGCTTCAAGGACCCTTACACTGTACTTTTTTGGTCAAAAGGAAAAAGCACAACTACTATAGCACCTCTACTCGTATCCAAAAGCCGCATTTCTTTCCCAAAAACGTTCAAATCCTTTTTCGTCCTTCTATCATATTTTTTTTCTTTATTTTTTTTTTACTCGTTTTTTTCTTCCTGCTGCTGATGCTGCTGCTTAAAGTGATGTTCTGCATCTTTATTTATGAAGGGAGTGCTTTGGAAATCAAAATGGTACTGTCGTGATTTCAGTCAGTTTTATCATCTCTAGACAGATGGTTTTGAAAATCAAAACCGGCTGATATCGGTTTCGTCCTTCATCGTTTCGTCCTTCTTTTGATTTCTTCTCAAATTTCGACGTAAGCTTAATATACTTGTTCCTTTATGAGTGCGTGATGATGGTGAGGTGAATTTGTTGTGAGTCTTTGATATCATTTTGTGATTAAGAATCAATCTTTTGAAGTGAAGTGAGAGGTTATGGGTGATAAAAAAGTGGGTGATAAGTGGGTGTATCCGCTCTTAAAATCCTGTTTCAATATAAATTAATGACCCACTGGTGAATGAGTGAAACGAAACGATTTCAATGATTGTTCAAACGGTTATCTTTAAAGATCCAAAGATTGGTCATATGGTGTGTGAATAATTCCTTTTTTGTCCTTCCTTGGACAAACCTAACCTTAATATACAGAACAGGATATCATCAGGATTTCTTTTTATATATTTTTTTTAATAAAAATAAACAAGCTTAAGATGCAATTTTTCGTAAAATTAGCTCATCGTGTAGAGTAATTCAATTGGAAAGAATAAAGATCCTTGGAGAGAAAATGATTCAACATAAAGAGGCGGTGAAGCGCACAAACTGAGTTAAGTGGAAAAAAAGTTTTTAAAAATCAAACATAGAAGAGAGAACAAAAATCAGAAGCAAACCAAAAAAAAATAAATATAAACCGGAACCGGAAAAACCTACTAAGTGCTGCCGCGCCGCATAACAAAATCTGCCCTACGCGCCACGTCTTGAGTGAAATGCAAAATTAAAATAAGCCTTTAAGCCTTCCAAGGGATTTCACTTTATTACACATTGCGTGTATTCTAGTGTGCGAAGCAAAAAGGACTTGTGATTGTGACTTTAGCTGGATCTGGATACTGATTGCTTGTGCCGAGGTTGACTCCCATTGGAAGTTGCCATTTTACCGTCATTTGTATGGTCTCGTGTGACATTTTGGTCCTTCGAGCGCAACGCATTCGATGAAGTTACTGATGGAGAAATTCGGTGGGAAATCTTTCAGTGTGGTGTAAAGTCGTAGTCCTGAATTGCCTTAAGGATTACCCCGAGTGAAATTGAAAGGATTTACCATGAATTTTATCCAGTTCTTTATAGCTATCCTGATAGCGATGGGTAAGTTGTAATTTATTGATTTTAATTTTTATTTGTTTTTTTTTTTTTCTTTTCTTTTGTTCTTGATATTCTTCGGTTGTTTTTTCTTTGTTTAAGGATCTGCCTTATGGTCGCAATATTTTTACTTTGTCTTTATATTTATATTCACATTTAAGGAATTAGCATTTTTATATTGCATGCGATGAAGAAAGTGATGGCAAGGCGATGGGTTCCTTTCTGTATGTACATTTGTGTTGTAGTATGGGGAATAGGGTTTTATTTTTGCATCAAGATATTTTTTTTCTGGATCTGGAAATGGGATTTTTTTGTCAGAGGGTATACCTATTATAATATACAAATACAAACATGCATATTGTATGAAGATAGAAAGTATAGAGGAGCAAAGAGCATGGTTTTCCCTTTTGGCATAGAATCAAATCGGATTTGTCGTTCATTTTAAATTCATGGTCATAAAGGATTATAAAAGTTTTTTTTTTTACCTATTTTTGTATATTTTGTTCGTGTTCCATAATGTAGGTATTAGAGGTATGCTATCAGGATTACGACCTTAGTGGAGAAACAGATTTTGGTTTTATTTTGTTGGTTTATATGGGCCACCAGTGATATTTTTGTCGGTAACACGCATAAATGTCAAAACAAGAACATAGCTATTTTGGCATTTTTTCAAATGTAACAAAATAACGACTGTTAAAATATTGAGGGCAGAAGTGACAGTGGCAGTTGTTGCAGGAAGGAACAGGAAAGTAGGTGGGTCAATAGCATGAAAGTTTGTTGCATTTAAAATCGGTTTTGATTTAAGAAATGTAAATTTTTTGTATGAGTCACTAAGGAACTTATATTTATTCCATTAAGTCTTCTTTTAAATTTTAAACTTTGATAAAAAAATTATGGTTGACATTTTTTTCTATTATTGCTGGGCCTCAGGCGTATGCAAGTTTGATATCAGTTAAAAATTTGATATTATTTTAGTCAAATATTTCCAAAAAAATTGGAGAAGAGTTTGAAATATTTTATTTTATTATAAATCAATTGTAATTGCAAGTTCCTTAGCATCGAGATCAAAGAATGAAATCCAATCCCAAACTTCAAATAAACGACGAGATCCGCGAAAAGACACTGATTTTAATCGAAGACATAAATGAGTATACTCACTCATGTGCGGTTGTCTGATGAGTAAATTGCAAATGCCAACCCTCAATTACTCCATACATTATTTGATGGAGAACTGCTGCGCAAGCACGATTTTGATCGAGTCGATTTGGTAGAAAAAGTGCTCAGTGCAAAAGAACATATGAGATATTAAGATGAAAATGATTGATGACAGAAACGGAGAGGCTACAAATTCTACCTAAATGTGCCTGGTGGAGCTGGAAAAACGTTCCTCATTTCGTTGATTTTAGCTTCAATTTGCTCAAGATCCGACACTGCGCAGCTGGTGGTCGCTTCTCCTGGAATACTGGCTATATGTTATTGGAAGGCGTTTGATGACTTCTTGAAATTGAATCTTCAGAACAAACATGCAACATTACAAGAAAAAAACAACAACATTGGACAATTGTTGAAAACTTGCAAATTTATTATTTTGAATGAATGCACAATTGCACACAAGCGAAAGAATATTGGATGCGCTTGATTGAATAGTTAAAGTATGCGGAACAAAATATGCAAAAAAACTGGCCGGCGATTTTCACTAAATTCACCGGTCATCCCGCAATCAAGGCCTACTGTCAAATACAACTTTTGCCTGAAATGAGGTATTTCTATAACAATCCAATAAACCACCCAATTGAATTTTTTAATTTGTTGAATGTCTCCGCGATCTACCACCACACACTTTGCAACTCAAAAACAGTTCTGTTGTTATAATGCTGCGTAATCTGAACTAACCAAAACTGCCCAGCGTTGACTGTGAAGAACGTTATAAAAACCAAAGACAAGTTAAAACAAAAGGCAAAGAAATTCTTATTTCGAGAGTTTTTTTTATTAGTTTATTTATTTATTACTTTATGTAACTTACACAGTAAGATAATAGATATCTTATAATCTAGTGAAAGTCTATGAATTTAATTTTGGAATTACAATTTCAATTTCTTAGAATAATGCAAATAGAATAATAGAAAAATGAAAAGGCAAGGAAAAACAATTTAAAAAAAAAAATCTATACCTGCCTAGAATAAAAGCGATAATCTATTAGAATATATACTACTTGATTTTCGAAAATTTTATAATAATTTTAAGAGAAAATAGATAGAAGTGAATCAAGAAAGGAAAAGCTAAGATTGAGTTGAAAAGAGAGGATAAGTTAAGTTAGTTGCTTTGATTCGAGAAGAATATTTTAAGTTTATTTTGAAATATGTGTAGGTCATTAATATCTCGCAGGTGGGTAGGGAGTGAGTTCCAGAGGTGACATGCAGCAATGAAAAACTGCCTCTCCGAGGTCAGACACGAAAAGCGTGGCAGAATTACCGTTGTTGATCTGTTTGATACTGACAGTCTAAGTTTTTCGTGGAGATATGTTGGTTGACGTGTTTTTAAGATTTTAAAATATAGTACTCGTATCAATGTTAGGAATCTCATGAAGGCATCAAACGACATATTAAGGAGGCCCCCTGCAGATGTGAAACATGATCATACCTTCTTAACCCAAAGATGTATCGAATGGTACTATTAAAGGCAACTTTAAGTTTATTTTTACTGATGGCGTCGCAATTGTAAAATATTTCGCATCCATATGTAAGGACGGGTATCACCAGGGTTCTTGCCAACATGGCTCTAGTTCGAAGTGGCGTGAATTCCAGGGCGGTCCATAACGCTCTGAGTGTTCCATAAGTATTTCCTACCAGTGAATTAATGTGATCATTCCAAGTCAAGGTTCTATTGTAAATTACATCTAGATTTTTGTAGGTGTTTACAAATTCGTTATTGTCAAGTTTTATGGAAGGAAAGTATGACAGGTCTAGTTCTTTTCTCGAGATAACCATGCATTTGCATTTAATTGGGTTGAGAATCAACCCATTGCAAGATGCCCATTTAGACATCTTTTCCAGTTCCTGATTTAAGGTGAAAGCGCAGTCGTCAATCAAACCCAAAGGACAGCTTTTGTAAATTTGTATGTCATCGGCATAAAAGTGTTTTGATGCTTGATTGATAATGAGCCCGATTTCATTGATATACATAGAAAATAAAAGCGGGGACAAAATTGATCCTTGGGGAACTCCTTGTTGCACCGGAAGAAAATCTGAGAAATCTTTATTTAAAAAAACGGCTTGCTTTCTATCACTCACAAAAGAGGAGAGCAGTTTAGAAGCTTCTGGAGATATGTTGAACCTTTCACGCAGTTTATTCCAAAGTACAGTGTGATCTACTAAGTCGAACGCTTTTGAAAAATCTAGTAAAACTAAGATTGTTACGTTATTTATATCGAGCTCTGCTCTTATATCTTCGATTATTTTAGTTAGTGAAGTTACACAACTATGGTGGGAACGAAAACCTGATTGAATAACGACTAAGAGGTTGTTGCGAGTGATATAGTTGTTTAATTGTTTTTGCATAAGGCGTTCACAGACTTTTGATAGAAAAGGAAGTATTGAAATCGGCCTGAAATCATCACAGAGTGAGTTTTTGGGAATTGGGATTATTTTAGCAATTTTCCATTGGTGTGGGAAGATTCCAATGGTAAGGATAGAATTAATAACATGAGTAAAGTACGGAAGAAGCAATGGAAGAATAGATTTGATGAAGATGGGATTTAAATTATCAACTCAAATGGCATTGGATTTTATACTAATGCTACTTTCAACTACATCTATGGTGTTTACACAGGCAAAACTGAACAATGTGTCCGTTGATGGTGAAGGAAGTCTATTGAGAGATACGTGTTCTCTTGGAGGTAAGAGAGGTAAAGACGCAAATTTACGGTTGAGCTCATTTTTATTCACATCGGCTGGCAGATTTGGTCTTTGTTTCCCGATTCCTACTTTGCGGAGGTTGTTCCATAATTTTCGACCATCAGATTTCACATCTAGATGGTTGGAGAAGAACTGTAATTTTGCACGTTTTACCTCTTGAACAACTTTATTCCGTAATGTTTTATACGATTCATGAAGTTCATAAGCACGGAACCGTTTCCAGCGTCGATACGCTAGGTCACACTGTTTTATTAGATTTGTGATCCTACATGTAAACCATTGTTTATTTTCGCGAGTCCTAGTTTGTGTTTTTAATGGAACGTGTTGATTGTATAATAAATTTAGATTTTCATTTAAAAAATCGACTTGATCATTTGGTGAAGGCATTAAAAAGATTTCATTCCATGCTATCGCGTTTATATCATTTTCAAGAGATATTCTAGTTATGTTCTTAAAATCTCTGAATTGAACTCTAGAATTTACTGGGCTGTTACTCGTATTAAAATCATTGGTCAGGAAAATAAGATCATGTCTGAAGAAAACTGGAGCTTCGAGTTGGTCGTATAAAAGTGTTCGGTCTATTTCACTTACATAGTAATGATCTAAAAGCGTACAAGAAGTTTGGGTAAAATGGGTTGGTTGGGAATAATTGACTGGGTGCAGATCGAAAGAATTCATATTTTCACTTAATCTTTTATCTATTAAAAGGTCAGAGTTAAAGTCACCGCAAATAATTATGTTTGAAGAACTGACCGTAATTTCTTCTACAACTCGATAAATTTGCTCCAAATCAATATATCTATTAGGCCTATATATTGTTCCTAAGAGAAGATTATTTTCACTGCCCTTAACCTCTAGAAACAAGTACTCGCAAGAAGAACCCGGTGACGAGAAATATCTTTTCTTACATATTAGATTCTCTTTAACATAAATAGCAACGCGGTTGTACCTATCTGAGCGAAAAACATTATAGCCATTAAGAGAGTAAGTTGCATCCTTCACAAATGTAGAGAACCAGGTTTCGGAAACACAAATCGCGTCGATTTTCGAATCTTCAAATAGGTACCTAAATTCATCAATCTTCATCAATAAACTCTGAGCATTGATATGAGCTATTTTAAAGCCCTCCCGTCGATGGCATAAAATTTTTAGCATAGAACGCAGTATAACATCACTGGTGTATCCAATGGAACTGGTGTATCTGATGAAACCGACAAAGCCGCAGCTACGGTAGGGTATTTTGGGGCAATGCCTGGCCTAAAAATACCACCACTAGAGGTGGTCTTAAATCTTTAAAATCGAAAGCAGTCACCCGATTAAAGGATGATAAAGAACACGTAAGACATCATAGGAAAAAATGTCCGCCCACTAACACACCCACATCATACAAATGAGTTGTAAAAAATAAAAGTAAATAAATTTGGTGGCGCAACAGCTAAGGGAGAACCAAAGCCTAGTGACTTACAACTCTTAACTACCATTCCTGTGTACATGCTATTGGCAGAAATGGGGGGACCTATAATTTTTTGCTTGGAGGATTTGTCAGTTCCTCCCAAGAGGCAGTGCCTCGGAAAAAAATTTTTGTTTTAAACATGTTTTATATTTTCTAAACAAAACTTATTCCACCACCACTTTTAGGGTCATTTTTGACAAAAATTTAGTTTTTTGGCTAATATTCATGAATTCAACAACAGGTTAAGAACAAAAAATTATGCAAAATACTCCTGAGGGAGTTTTTATCGTTTTAGTATAAGAAATAACTTTTTTAAAAATCAGGCCATATACAATTTTTTAGAAGTCTTATTATTATAGTGAAAAAGTACCTACTGAAATTTTTAAACTCTCTATTTCGGGAAAAAAAGTAAAGGGCGTTAAGAAAGTCATAAATTAGATATTTAATGGCTCGTAAAAATTTTTTTTAAGGAAGTGAGTTAAAAATGGTACTAATGCCAAGAATGAGCTCCACATATAACCTTCATATAGATTTTTCCAGAATTTTGGGCAAGTATTTGGAATTTAATAAAAATAAAAATTAAACGTACGACTGAGTCGTACGTACTTGCTACTTATGTTCAAGACGCTGAGGGCTTAAGAACATTATAAGTAAAGACAGGAAATTTATGAAGGAAAAATATTTAAAATTTAAGTTATTCAAATTAGCTTTAATAACTTCTTCCTATTTTCGTTTTTTGTTTTTGTGAAAAGAACAGCGTTGTCAATAAAATTCAAAAACTGTGAGATTTCATACAAATACTGCCAAAAAATTAATCCTCCTCCCTGGATGGTTATGCAACCAATCATTTGGTTAAATGGTGCCAGGCACGTAGCCAAGGAGGCCTGAGGGGGTAAAACCCTACCCAAAAATCTTAGCAAAACAAACAAAATTTTCTGATACAGGGTGTCCACCGGAAACATATACTACTTTGTTTGTCTCGCAGTGATTCCATTGTAATCCAGGCTGTATGCGATGTGGCACCGTCTTGTTGATACCACATGTTAATCAAGCCCAAAGCATGCAGTTGAGGCAGTAAAAAGTTTTCAATCATATCACGATATCGCTCCCTATTCACAGTTACCTGAGCACGGCGTCGAATTAAGGTTGATGGATTGTTTTGAACACTCCTTTGAACAGCAGCAATGTTTTCAGCCAATCTTGCAGTACGTTGTGGTCCATGCTTGGGCCTATTACCTACAGACCCTCTTTATTCGAAATCATTCAGTACACAATAAATAGTGCGTTTTGTTGAAACATTGTTTCTCACAAAAATTGCACGTAACTTTCTAATCGTCACAGTAATCGTTGATTGATTTGGAAAAAATAATGGAATTATCGAATTTTTTTCCATAATAAATCTACCACAAATCTATTTCACGACTGCCAAATATGAGTAATGTTTACCAAAATGGCGGCAAAACAAAGAAGTAAACCTTCCCGGCAGACACCCTGTATATTAAGTTCAAATCTATAATAATAAAGAGACTATCCAGGTAGGTATAGTTTATTTGCATTTAGCTCAACTACTTGAAAATACTTCGTTAAGATGCAAGAGATTAAGGTGTGCTTTGGTAAGGTTTTGTGGGTTTGTTCCTGCTGATGACTAAACTTCTGAAAACTTCAAAAAAAAACCATACTGCAGTGATATGAAGAACTAACGGGTGATTCTTTAAGAGGTTTAGAACTTTAAAAAAAAAAAAAACACACAAAATTCGAAAAAATGAATGAAATATTTATTTGAATCGATAGTTTGAACCTTGCAATTTAATGTTTAAGGATAATTTCATGCAAATGTTGACCGCGGCTGCGTCTCAGGTAGCCCATCCGCTGAGTCCAATTTTGGCATACTCTTTCACACATATCGGCCGGTATCTCACGAATGAATGCATGGATGTTGGCTTCCAGTGCGTCAATCGAAGCGGGTTTGTCCCTATAGACATTAACCTTGACATACCCCCACAAAAAATAATCTAATGGTGTCAAATCGCACGATCTAGGCGGCCAATTGACCGGCCCGAAACGTGAAATTAACTGTTCACCAAACTCGCCTCGCAATTGCGCCATTGTTTCGCGTGCTGTGTGGCATGTGGCACCGTCTTGTTGAAACCACATATCATGCAAGTCAAGAACTTCCATTTCGGGCAAAAAAAAGTTTGTTATCATCGCTCGGTAGCGTTCACCATTGACAGTAACGCTGCGATTCGCATCACCTTTAAAGAAATATGGCCCAATAATGCCGCCGGCCCATAAACCGCACCAAACAGTGGCTTTTTCGGGATGCATTGGTAGCTGTTGCAATGCTTCTGGCTGATCTTCACTCCAAATGCGGCAATTATGCTTATTTACGTACCCATTCAACCAAAAATGAGCCTCATCGCTGAACACAATTTTCCGATAAAAAAGCGGATCCTCGGCCAGCTTTCCAAGAGCCCATTCACCAAAAATTCGGCGTTGTGGTAGGTCGGCTGGCTTTAGTTCTTGCACCAGCTGTATCTTAAAAGGCTTTACGCCCAAATCCTTCCGCAAAATTTTCCACGTAGTGCTGTAACAAAGGCCTAACTGCTGGGAACGGCGCCGAATCGACATTTCGCGGTCTTCTGTCACACTAGCTGATACGGCCGCAATATTTTCTTCACTACGCACAGTACGTAAACGTGTTGGTGGTTTAATGTCCAACAAAGTAAATTTGGTGCGAAATTTGGTCACAATCTTCCGAATAGACTGTTCAGAAGGTCGAGAATGCCGACCATAAAATGGAATCAGCGCGCGATGAACATTTCGAACCGAGCACGAATTTCGATAGTAAAATTCAATAATTTGCAAGCGTTGTTCATTTGTAAGACGATCCATGTTTAAATTGCAAACCAAACTGAAGCTGTTTGACAGTAGCACAAGGTACTTAACACACGTCAGCTGTCAAAACCAGTGTTGCCAAAACCAAACCAGCTAAAAAATCACCCGTTACATCTTGATATGAAGTATTGTGTTGCCCAAGGGTATTATGCTGCAGCAAATATGTGAGGTCACTTAAGTGCAGTAAAATGTAGGATTACTGCCTGAATACAATGAGAGATGGAACTGCAAAAATACCAAAAATACTGCAATGAAAGTTGAAATTTGTTCAACTCTTGCAGATGAAGCATTTTTGACATTTATTCCATCTCTGACTCCCATTTTGTTCAGGCAGTAAGGCAATAGTATTCAAACGATAGGTATGTACACTGTGCAAGCCATTGCTTGAACCTGCAATTCGCAACTGCCTTGGTGTAGTACCTGAAATCGCTAATTTCTTCCCCAGCCATTCAAATGCAAATATAACTTTCAAAACTGTTATTAAAAAAACACGCATCAGAGACCCGAAAAATTCGACTTCTACGCCTTTGTTTCCTTTATAGACCTTTTCAAATACAACTCAATAAGTCTTGAAGAAATAACAAGCAGGACATTGTGTGATGTTTTAAAAAGCATCAACTCTTTTGGCAGCAATCAAAAAAAGTGATTTTCTATAGTAAGCCTCATTTCATGCGAAAAACTATTCAGTTTAACGCTGCCCTTATCAGTTTTCCTATAGAGCAAATTCTTAGATTTCTTAGAAAGGAAGTTCTGATTTTTACAGAGAGCTTTTCTATCCGCATCCCAACTTGCGGAAGACTTTTTGAAGTTGAATTAAGGCACTGACCCATAGAATCCGTGCGTCCGTTGCGGCGATAGATTCATTGACGTTTGACGGATGCGACTGATTGAGGTGACCCAATGAATGCGTTGATATTCACATAACAACCACTTGAAATTCCAACATACACAAAAATGTTGTTGTCGACGCATTTTCCGGAGTGGAAAAGTTAAAAGTTCGGCTACTGTGTCCGTTCCGGCTGACGCATGCGTTGCTTATGGGTCGGTTGCCATAAGAAAACATGTATTCAATCGATCTGTCCGTTGAGTAAGTCGCCACAATGCCGGAAGCAACGGATTCTGTGGACTGGGGTCTTTAGAGCTCCAAGAACTTCACTGAAATAAACAACTCGTTCCAATGCAGAAACCTCTTCTACTGAAGCTTATTTAAGAGTAGCTATACTGATTTCTTGCATAGATTCGTTAATACAGAATTTTACGGACAGGTTCATGGTCATCGAAGATGTTCTACCATTGTTCCAAGCTCTTCTACCAGCTTTTGCTGCACTTGAGCAAGTGAGCGAAATGGAAAAACCAACATTTTTTGTGAAAGCTGAGTACTTTCCTTGGTGCTAAAATTTATCGTCAAATGATCTTTCTACTGAAGTTTTAAAATTGCTTGATATAGTGACAAGACTAATTTAGGAAGCATAAACTTCTTGCTTGCGGTTTTAGCCACGCTTCCAGTGACCACAGCTGGTGTTGAAAGCACATTTTTAACAATGAAAAGGATTAAAACAGTATCAGAAGGATTATGGGGAATGAAAGATAAAGCTCCCTTGCTGTGATATCTGTTCATTTGGATATTAATGTAAATTCAGATAAAATGATTGATGTTATGTCAAAAAAAAATCAAGACGTCTTCTGCTTTCAAAAAATGTGTCCTAAAAAATTATTTAAGTATGTTCGATTTACAAACTAATTAAAATCAATAAATTGGAATAAGCATAGTTTTATGCTAAAAAATTCCTCATAAAATCCTGGCTACGGCACTGCTGATGTGTTATATTTGTTGCAAGTATTGAACAGCTCATTTTGATTTTTCACCACTTCTCAGTTTAAATTATTCGAACAATATAAATTTGTCTGAAAACAGAAACTAAGATGTAAATTCACTTGTTCCTAATGTATGCATATTCATTCCCAAAGCCCGCAAGCCCACCCACAATGAACCAAAAGATTTCAGGTCAATAAAGCTATCCTCTTTTCTTCTTAAAACCTTAAAAAGACTTATAGAAACTCATATACGCTTAAAGTTAAATGGTAGCGTTCTCTTGCAGGCCCAACATGCATACATGAAGGGCAAATCTTTTGAGACAGCACTTCATGAAGTGGTCAGAACAATTGAGATATCAATTGAATTCAAGGAATTTACATTAGGAGCATTTCTTGATATAGAAGGGGCCTTCAATATTGTTGAAAACATTGCCATTCGACAAGCCCTAGACTCGATCAGTATCGATCCAAAGCTTTCCAACTGGATTGACTCCATGCTTCAGACGAGACTTGTAAATGCTCAAATGGGTCATAGCAAGCTTAAGGTAAGGACATGTAGGGGCAGTCCACAAGGAGGAGTTTTATCTCCCTTGCTCTGGCTTCTAGTCGTTAATCAGATTCTGGTTAATCTTAGTCTCAGCGGTGTCAAAGTCGTGGCATATGCTGATGATATTGTAACTATGGCCTCAGGGAAATTGGTCCCCACACTGTGTGAGCTCCTACAAACATCCCTTAACAAGCTCAATCATTGGGCCATAAGCTATGGACTAATCTTCAACCCACTCTAGACGGAACTAGTTCTGTTTACAAGGAAACGTGAGATTCCAAATATAAACCGCCCACTATAAATGGGACACCGCTCCATATAACTGGTACGGAACAGTAGCAGAAAAGATTATTGATCGTAAGCTCAACTGGAAAGAAAATATAAAGGAAAGAGAGAAGAAAGCATCAATTGCATTCTACACTTGTAGTAGAATATTTGGTAAGAGATGGAGACCAAGCCCCAAGACAATTCATTGGATGTACACAGCCATAATAAGACCAATCCTAACATACGCATATTAGGCCTGGTGGAAACTTTCCTCTCACTAGCCCCACTCGATCTTTTCATGAACATGGCGGCCAAAAGTGCTCTGCGACTTCAATAATGCAAAAATTGGAAAAAGAGCCTTTTACCGACATTGACATTTAGACCGACTATACCTCACCGCAGATTGATTTTAATCCGGTAGTCCTTACAGATACTCCCACAAGGACACTCTAGACGGAAAACCGGGTCATTAACGTTAATCATGTTTCGTTCTTTACGGACGGCTCCAAATCAAACGACGGGGTAGAGTCAGGCATCTTTTCAGTTAACCCACCCCTGGACAGATTAATAAAGCTTCCAGATTTCTGCAGTGTCTTTCAAGCGGAAGTACTCGCAGAGGCCCCCCATACATAAGTTTCCACTATTTAATTTCCTTACCCCTTCCTACTCGTATATCGTGCCTACACCCCGAGGAGCACAATGGACCCACTGAGATCCGAGTGAGGTTATGCGTTCTTCTCGTATCATCACCCCTTTTAACCCAACCTAATGTATTCAATCAGCAGGTATTTGCTTAGAGCATGTACAGAACATTTTTGCAACTGACATTTGTATTGTGATGGAGTAAGAGTATAAAAACAAATAATTTATATGAATTGAATTAAAAAAAAAAAAACAATTTTATCAAAACAGATTTTCCCAGCATTTTGTATTAAATTCAAATAATATACCTCTTTTTTCATGACCCAACCGTTTAATCTCGCAATATCTAATACAATTTTCCACGACAAAGTTGACTTCATTTAAAACAAAGTGTTATTATCCCCAGAAGTTTTGAGATGTAAAAAAAAGGCCATAAAACATTCAGTCCCTGTAAATTAGTTGAAATTGCTTATGCGTATACACTGCACCAAAAACCTGATCGATGTCATAAAACACGGGCCACTTAATACAAAGCTTCGAAAAATAAAAGTAAGTGTATTAAAAAAAAGCAAAAAAAATGTAAAAACAGTTTAAAACGAACAAAATTTATGATCCACCATGAAATTCGCCTGGTAGGTATGTATGTACGTAGGTATATTCATTCCATGAATGTGTATTCCCTCATATCCATGGAAGATAAACGAGATGATCAAAATGATGACTATATAAGGTTTGGTGATAATATACAATTTTCAAAGCATCCTTCCAACTTGTTATCCCTGGGGAGTCGTTGTTCGCACAATAATAAAATAGAACATAAAATAGTATATACCTACCTATTTTCTTTTTTGTATTTCAAAAAATAAAACCCTCCATGATGTCCCGAAGGAGGAGGCAAAACTTGAACACAGCGATGTGCATTCTCTCCTCCTGTGCAAACCCTAACCCGCACCCTTCAACACTATAGCGGAACAAAAAGTTTGACGGAAAGTGTCAACAACATCACACAAAGTTTTCGGCAATTGTCGGAACGGCGACAAGTTCGTTGTTTGGTTCTATTTTCAATACATGTATGTACGAATGTATTCGTGTGTATGTTTTTGTTTTATTATTTATTTAAAATCCAAATATAATTTATTGTTTCGCCTGGTTAGAGATATTTACGTTTTAACTCAAATGGAATTAGAAAACTTTATCCTAGTTCAGCAAAAAACAAAAAGTAGGAAACAAAACCAAAACAACAAAAAAATAAAAAATAAAAAAACTTCCATCAGCATTTTATTAGCAGAAAAAAAGTTCAGGAAAACAAAACAAAAAAAATAAACGAAAATCCACACAAAAATAGAAAAACTTTGCACGTTCGAAAAATCAAAAGTGATATTTTTTAAAATTATTTTTCGGCCAGAGGAATTTTGCTAGCAGCTTCATGTTGATATTGTTTGTTTGACTGGCGGGCGGTCAGTTAGTATTAGTAGGTGCATAATGTATGAATTGTATAATTATTCTGGAGTGTAACATATTGCTTATATGCCTTACTCGAACGAACTTTTCTATCAAAAATGAGGATGGCACGGCTATGGGATATGATAGAGATAATGAGTGTGTGTGTGTGGGTCAGTGTTGGTTTTTAATCAATTAATTAATTTGATTTAAATTAATCAAGATTAAAAAAATAATCTTAATCATTATCAATGATGATAACCAATAATCATTAATTGATTAATTGATTATTTTGTATATAAACTAATACATCCATCAATGTTGTAAATTCTACGCTAAAGAAATAATGGAAAATAATAACACAGATTTCTTAGAACAGTTTTGTTAATTATTCAAAATCCCTAGAAAGTAATCAATACATTGAATTCTGTTAAGTTAAAATTATTGCAAAACTGGTAACTTCTCATTGCTGTCTTTGTAAACTAGATAAAAATAAAAAAATAAATTAAGTGGCGCAACAGTTCATGGAGAACCAAGGCCTAGTGACTAACAACTCTCAACCATTCCTGTGTGCGTGTTGTTGGCATCATCCTCATCAAAACAGCTAGATGAGATGCACTTATTCATGACAAGTATACTCTTGGAGGATTTGTCAGTCCCTCGCAAGAGGCAGTATCTCGGAAAAAAACTTTTCTGATTTTAGGCCGGAATTGAACCCAAACCTTTGGCATGACAGTCCTACGCACTAACCATTATGTCACGAGGTACTTACAAGCTAGCTAAGCTAGATACCCGAACATTAAACTAACTGCCTGAAATTCTATTTTCCGAATAAGAATTTGAAAGAGGTAAGACCTCAAGGTATGGAACTTAATTTTCAATTGCGGGTTAAGGGGAATGCGTCCTGACGAGTAACAGTCGTGAAAAAGACCACGCCGACAGCTGATGGCGTCGACTCAACCCATTGTCTTCGTGGCTTGCTGTGGTCTTGACGTGGTCATTTTCACTGGGATCCCTGCTATGGTTTTCTCGCTATGGTTTCCATTTGGTCTCACCACAGAAACATTCACACGTGGTTTTTGGTGAAGAGATTGTTTTTCCATCATCTTGCTTTGGTCTTGCTATTTTTTTTTTTTTGCAAAGTAAAATAATTCATAAATGTTGAAAAAAAAATTACACAAACGTCTATTAAAAACACTTAAAATCATTTCAAGCGTGTTCGTCGCTGAAGTAGCACAACGAAAAATATTTAATTTCTCTCTTAAGGAGACCCTTACCCTACCGAGTTCTACTGAGAAGATCTAACTTTTATCTAACGAGCACACTTTTGATTGATTTTGAATTTGATTTTTTATACATAAAGCCTAGTCTTAAGAAATGAACATTTTAAACCGGTTCAAATACACGTGAATTATTATTATGAAAATATCATTGTTTTTTCACGTGAATTTTTGATACTCAGTTTGGAATTTTCAATACTCACTTTGAGTGGAAAAAAAAAAATTGAAATTGAAATGAAATTTATTTGACTGAATCTTGAAATATTTTTTAAGGAATATTCATTTTTAGTTCTTATTCTGTTGTATTTTGTGTCTTGTGTTATTTTTGTATGGTGGGTACCAATAAAAATAAATTAATTGACAAATGTTAGACTTTTCCACATCTCTTTATTTTTTCCTAGTGGTTGTACATTGGGAAATGAAAATCATTTCGTGAAATATATATTGAAGCGGTTCATATTTCATTCTCGAATTTATGTAATCACCTCCCGTTGCGAATTTCATCGTTGTGAATTAACCGGTAGTTTTGTATGGAAATCTCATTTTCACTCGAACTGAGTACTAGGCTTAATCGAAATTTTTTATTTACTTATTTCAACCTTATTTGAAAAATTTGTATTTAAAAAAAAATACTATAGCTAGACCGAAGTGATGATGATGGCAAAAGATGCTCAATGTCAAAAACCACGTTTCAATATCACGGGGAGACTATAGCGAGAGAACCATGATACAGATCCTTCTCGTGTAAACCTGCGCTGTGAGACTACAGGAAAACAAACTTTGTTTGGAAAAAAAAACTTTAGCAAGACTAGGTTAGGTTAGGTTGAAGTGGCTGCCAGTCATGAAGACTGACACACTTAGAGCATGAGTTGGTCCATTGTGACACCACATGAATGTAGGAAAACCCTATTCCTTACTCGGTAAACCATTTGGAGCTTCTTATGAAGCGTAGTAGACTACTAATGACGAGACTAAAGCGAGACCAAATCGAGATTATGGCAAAATATGTTCGATGCAAAAAACAACGTATAATTGCCACAGCAAGGCCATAGCGCGAGAGTCAATGCACAGATCCCTGTGTCAACGGACACAGTGAGACTATATTGAGAGAGTGAGACTAACACAATGATCATTACACTGAAAACCACGTTTTAAATAAAATTCATTTGATATCAGCATAGCCCATGGAAAAAGAAATATTTTATTATATATTTTACTTAAACATTTTTAATATTCAATAAAATAATCAAATTAATTATTAAAAGTCAGAAATAAAAAAAATTGATTATAATAAGTTAAACTTAATCAAATTTTGGATTATGACTGTAAATCATACATTTTTTAATCTTCAATCAGATAAACTTTTGGCCAACACTGGTGTAGGTGAGTAAATGTGTGTGTGTGTAGAATTTTTTTAATAAATTTAAAAAAAAAACTATTCCAGTATGATTTAAAGGTGTTGGGAAATACCGCGCTATAGAAAGTGCCCCAATTGATTTGGAAACACTGTCCAAAAATGTTTGTATCACCCAAAAGCAAAGAAGAAATTAGAAATGCCTGTAAATTGCCCGATTTACTTTGAGTAGACCAAATATTAAAATGGAAATATCGTTTTTATTTCAATGAATACGCAAGGGTTTTTCGAAATTTTTATGAAAAGTGCATAAATAGAAAAAAATCATGCATGCACTTTTGATTTTAAATCACGATATTACTAAGCAGCAATAAATGGGGTACATACCAAGTTTCAGGACTTGTTTTTTTTCTGGCGCGTTTACATAATCACGCGACAGATAATCGCAAGTGAGTGCATGACAAAGATTTGTTGCGATCCCGATTTTGCATTCGCACTGACATAAAATCTCAAGTGACGACCTAGCTTTAGAGAAAAATGTTTAAAACCATGAAATACTATATTTTAATTCGCTAAAATTACTCTTTTAATAAATAAAGATGAAAAAATGTATGAAAATGTTTTTTTTTTTAAACTTTTTATATGTCAAATTCTTAACAAATTAAAAAAAAAAAGTTGTATGCAAATCTTAAGTATTTATTAAAGTTCATATAAAAACTAAGTTTAAAGAAAAAACTGTCAACTTATTTTCGAGATATCGAGTTTTAAGAAAAGAACCTTTCTAAAAATTAAAAAAATAAAGTATGTTTAATATTTCTAGATAATATTATCTCAATTTTATTTTAAAATAGCTTTTTTATGGCATTTAGTCCTACAAATTGGGTTTTTGCTGGCTTACTCACTTGGACCCATCAGTATGACGTAGTGAAGGGCTTTTGTCATACGCAATTTGTATTAAGTTAAGTCAACAAGTCCAATCTTTAATGCTTTTTCTTTTTTTGGATATTGATTTATTTCAGTAGTATATAGAATTTGTGTTATAAAAAACTTCTTATGTTAGTGAGAAATTCAAAAGAAAAAAAAAGTTAGGGCAGGTACCTTTAATAACGGTTTTTGGTAATTTTTTTTAACAAAAAGTCACTATACCTAAAATAATACACTGATTCTTCTTATCATGATCGTTAGATTTTAATTTCCCCTCTGGAGAATCACAAACAATACTTAAGTTTAAATTCGAAGGAAATCGCTTCAGTGGCTTAAGCTATATAGCCCAGTCGGGATAGCATTTTAGATGCAAAAAATTAGGTAGGGGTTTTTTTGATTTTAATCGGTAGAGGGAATCATTTAGAGTCTAAAAAAAGTTTTCGACTTCCTAGCTCCATTGCGTTAGCCGCCATCTCGAATTTAACGAAAATCGGTTTTTGGGAAATAACTCGCCTATTTTATACTTTTGAGCAAAAATGAACTTAACAAAAGTTGTTCAAAATTAAATTATATACAATTTTGGTCAAAATCTTTTTTTGGCTACGATTGCTATTATTCGACTAAATCAAAAAAAAACCTATTTTAAAATTTTGTTCTCGTTTAAAACGCATAGTAAAGGTTTTTCAAGTAAAAAAAAAAAAGTTATATATTTTTTTCGACTCATTAGAAGAGGATGACATAAGGAGTTTGAAAACAAGTTTTCGACCACCCACCCCTTTTAAGTTGGCCGCCATATTGTTTTTTAAAGAAAATCGATTTTTGTGGAATAACTCGCCTGATTTTAACTTTTGAGGAAAAATTAACTCAACAAAAGTTGTTCAAAATTCAATTAACTACAACTTTTAAGAAAATATCAACCGTAGACAAAAACGATAATAACCAAAGTTGTAGATAATTTAATTTTGAACAACTTTTGTTAAGTTAATTTTTGCTCAAAAGTTAAAAATAGGAGAGTTATTTCCCAAAAACCGATTTTCTTCAAATTCAAGATGGCGGCTAACGCAATGGAGCTAGGAAGTCGAAAACTTTTTTTTAGACTCTTAATGAACTCCTCTAACCATTAAGATCACAAAAATCCGTTATCTAATTTTTTGCATTTCAGCTCATATTTTTGTCTAATCCGACTGGGCTAATAGATCCTGACACAGACAGACAGATATAGACAGAATTGTGCCAGCCACTTATTTCGTATTCTCTTGATTGTTATCTCGATTTTTTTTTGCACGAATCCAAGACTTGCCCAATAGTTAGGGCGACCACCTAGTCATTAAAAGTGCCTCTCGTCTAAGTCATTCGTACCCTACACTTTATTAAAGGTTACATCCATTCCTGTAAACTTACAAGATGACCACAGGAATCGTTTACACTTGTATTTCAATAGGTTTTTATCTCTCCACTTTAAAATAGCACACCCAACTTTAATAGATCCGTCAAGAAAGCACCGCAACAACGAAAATTCAAAAATCCAATGATGCAATAGTTAGGTGCTAATTAAGCACTGCAATTGCAGCTGAGCACTTAATTTCCTTCCCCCTCAAACCTGTGTCAGTGCTAACTTGACGTCAAGATAGCAACG
This sequence comes from Dasysyrphus albostriatus, assembly GCA_946251815.1. Classification (NCBI taxonomy): domain Eukaryota; kingdom Metazoa; phylum Arthropoda; class Insecta; order Diptera; family Syrphidae; genus Dasysyrphus; species Dasysyrphus albostriatus. The sequence goes on from OX276335.1 coordinate 83,555,433, forward strand.
TCGCCACACAAAAAAAAATCTAAAATCTTATGATTCAGAAGTTACGTTCTACTTAAGTGCCAATCAAGAAGGTACTGCAATTTTAAACTTGAAATGCATCCCAAAAGTGCACTCCAAAATTCTTAAATACCCTAAAATTACTGTACATTTAAAATTTCTTTTGCTTGAATAAAAGTTTTTTTTAAGGATGAAATATAAGAAAACAACATCACATCAAACTGACTGAACTTTCTTTAGGTAGAGGACTGTGTATCTGTATAAACTCTCCTACAATTTTGCCAATCACCGAACACCGATTTAGAAATTCTTTCATTTTGCTTCGGTTTTCCTATAAATTTTACGAGACGAAGTTTTTGGTGTTTCTCATGCTGGCTCTCAGATTTTGCCACTTCTTTCCGTTTCCAGTTCCGGAAATTAATCAAATTGTAACACTATCTACCCCAGATTTCGTAGGGGGTCGCCAACGCTATCATCATATATTTTTTTTTTTTTTTAAGGAAAAAAGTTTTATTCTTCTTTTCCTCGCAAACCGATTTGTTTAAATTCTTTAAACAGAATCGTTTGAAGATAAAGTTTGAAATAAATTCTTTTCTTTTTTTTTTTTTTTCAATATTATTCATTTTTATTGTTAAAAGAAATGAAATCTATTTGAATGAAATGGCGGATATTGTTGAAGCTATATCTTGTGCGAAAACGGAAAAGATTTTGATATTAAAACTAGTTTTAGTGTGTTTGGTGATTTAGTTTTGGTTAGCATATGGTTGAGAACTCTTTTCAAGTTTTTATTTTTTTGTTAGGAAGTGAACTTTTATTTCTTGTTTAAACTTATCTAAAGTGAATTGATGGAAATATTTTACTCTCACCGTAGCACTTTATTTGATTTTTACGGATTTTTAAAGTTGAATAAAATCGATTCATCAATCAATTAAGACGACGAATGTAGGTCAGACAGTCTTTCTTTTATGATATTACTCGGTATTATCTACGGGCAAGAAGAAACAAAAATTGAATCAAAATAGAGCCTCTTTGTATGAGAGCTAACAACTTTTCAACACGAGTAATTTAAGTATGGCTGGTAGTAAGATTATCAGTCTGTTCGCGTGCCTCCCAAAACTACGAGTTTTTAAGAATTTATCCCAATGTGCTGTCAAAACTCATATATAACGGGTGATTTTTTAGCTGGTTTGGTTTTGGCAACACTGGTTTTGACAGCTGACGTGTGTTTAGTACCTTGTGTCACTGTCAAACAGCTTCAGTTTGGTTTGCAATTCAACCATGGATTGTCTTACAAATGAACAACGCTTGCAAATTATTGAATTTTACTATCAAAATTCGTGCTCGGTTCGAAATGTTCATCGCGCGCTGCTTCCATTTTATGGTCGGCATTCTCGACCTTCTGAGCAGTCTATTTGGAAGATTGTGACCAAATTTCGCACCAAATTTACTTTGTTGGACATTAAACCACCAACACGTTTACGTACTGTGCGTAGTGAAGAAAATATTGCGGCCGTATCAGCTAGTGTGACAGAAGACCGCGAAATGTCGATTCGGCGCCGTTCCCAGCAGTTAGGCCTTTGTTACAGCACTACGTGGAAAATTTTGCGGAAGGATTTGGGCGTAAAGCCTTTTAAGATACAGCTGGTGCAAGAACTAAAGCCAGCCGACCTACCACAACGCCGAATTTTTGGTGAATGGGCTCTTGGAAAGCTGGCCGAGGATCCGCTTTTTTATCGAAAAATTGTGTTCAGCGATGAGGCTCATTTTTGGTTGAATGGCTACGTAAATAAGCATAATTGCCGCATTTGGAGTGAAGATCAGCCAGAAGCATTGCAACAGCTACCAATGCATCCCGAAAAAGCCACTGTTTGGTGCGGTTTATGGGCCGGCGGCATTATTGGGCCATATTTCTTCAAAGATGATGCGAATCGCAGCGTTACTGTCAATGGTGAACGCTACCGAGCGATGATAACAAACTTTTTTTTGCCCAAAATGGAAGTTCTTGACTTGCATGATATGTGGTTTCAACAAGACGGTGCCACATGCCACACAGCACGCGAAACAATGGCGCAATTGCGAGGCGAGTTTGGTGAACAGTTAATTTCATGTTTCGGGCCGGTCAATTGGCCGCCTAGATCGTGCGATTTGACACCATTAGATTATTTTTTGTGGGGGTATGTCAATTAGCCTTGACATCATCTAATGGTGTCTATAGGGACAAGCCCGCTTCGATTGACGCACTGGAAGCCAACATCCATGCATTCATTCGTGAGATACCGGCCGATATGTGTGAAAGAGTATGCCAAAATTGGACTCAGCGGATGGGCTACCTGAGACGCAGCCGCGGTCAACATTTGCATGAAATTATCTTTAAACATTAAATTGCAAGGTTCAAACTATCGATTCAAATAAATATTTCATTCATTTTTTCGAATTTTTTGTGTTTTTTTTTTTTAAAGTTCTAAACCTCTTAAAAAATCACCCGTTATAAAAAAAAAATCGTATTTTTCGGAAGTACACGAACAGACATTAGTTCTCATTAACTCCATAGATTTACTTGAGAGCAATGCTGCACTTTCCACTATTTAAAAAAAGGTTTTGAAAAACTGAAAAATTTCTTGCATTAATAAGCAATTTCTAAAAACTTGACCTAAAATTAGAAAATAAAATATTTAAAATCAACCAAGTACAAACAATAATGTGCTGTAGCACATATTTTTTCAAATTGATTTAATTCAGATAAAAATGGGTGTCATAAATTGGGTCTGTCTGTCTGTTTGTCAGCAACAGCCTAAACAGCTGAATCGATTTTTTCTTTTTTTTTTCGATAGTAATTTTTGTCTCCACGTTTTATTGACCTTTTCTAGAACTAAAAGTAACCGTACTTGCCTCAGGGTTGCAAAAGTCGACACAATTGTACTTTCTTCAATACACTCGACTATGCTACAGTACACAAATACACTTTTATAAAATTCGATACAATTTTGCATTCAACCAAAAAGGCTTTTGATTTAAAAGAAAATCGTAGGACCTTTCAAATCTATGTATCGGTATACTGTGCAACCGAGGCTGAATTTTTGATATAACAATAAAAATATGTAATACAGTGAGCTTATTTAAAATGATTTAAGAAAAAGGATTGATTACGCTGGGTAGAATATTAAATCTTCCAAATTAAAATCTCGCATTCAAAATTGCTCAATACAAAATCCTTAATTTGCAAGGATTCATTTTTAGGATTTAAAAATAAATCCAAAACTTCGTTATTCGGTTTGCGGGATTTCGAACAGCTTCCAACTTGGAAAACATTTTCCGAAATTCTTAAAATATCTTTGACTAAATTTAGTAGTTTTTGGTTAATTTACTTCCTCGATTTCATTTGTCGTACCTTATTTCTTTTCCAAATGAAAACCAAAACATTGAACTTAATAAAAATTCATTTTGATCACTACATAGCTGATTGTGAAGGGTAAACAAAAAATAAGCAAGCTTAAAAAATGTAGGTACCAATGTGATATTATTGTAACATAATAAATAATAAGGAATTGAAATCAAAAAGTAAGTACAATTCGATATTCTTACTTTTGATACATTGCTGAAAGACAATTTTCCATCCCTGAACTGCCATACAATTTTGGCAAAATTTCAATAACTTAGGCGCAAATTTTGAGTTAAAAATTGTTTTTTTTTTACACTGTCCACAGATTTCACTTGATTTAAAAACAAGCTAGTGGAACAAAGTATTAGTTTTAAAAAAAAAAGCACGACTGGGTTGCGCGTACTTGCTCTTATGTTCATGACGCTGAACGTTAAAGAAATGTATTGGGTTTTTCTACAGGGACGCTACAAAAGTAGAGCGACAGGTACAGCAAACGACGCCATAGCTCTTCTGACATTTCTCTTCAGTAAGGTTTGCCATTTCATGATGAAAGGATATGTGAGCCAACAACGAGTCGAAATTATTAAAGTTTATTACCGAAATTCTGAGTCAGTGGCATCAACGTTAAGAGCGCTACGTCCAATTTATGGTCGTCATAATCGTCCTAGCAGATCAACAATTGAGCGTGTAGTGTAAAAATTTGAATCCACAGGCACAGTATAAAATGTTCCCGTGCCAGTGAGACAAAGAAGTGCCCGTAGTGTCGAGAATATTGCTGCCGCTGAGGCTTCAGTTGCATAAAGCCCAAATGTGTCTCTCACACGTCGTTCTCAAACGTTGGGCATCTCTGTGACGTCGTTGTGGTGAATTTTGCAAAAAGATCTTGGCCAACATCCTTACAAGATTAAATTGACGCAAAAACTGAAGCCGCTTGACCACCAAAAGCGTCGTATGTTCGTGAATTGGGCTTAGCAACAACTTGAAAATGATTCGGATTTTCATCGAAAAATCATCTTCAGCGATGAAGCTCATTTCTGGCTGAAGGGCTTCGTCAATAAACAAAATATGCGGTTTGGTCAGGCAGCAATCCACACGTACTCCATGAGTCATCATTGCATCCCGAAAAAATTACGGTTTGGTGTGGTTTATGGGCCGGCGGCGTCATTGGGCCGTACTTCATCCGTGATGATCAAGACCGGCACGTTACTGTGAATCGGGGTCACTACCGTTCAATGATAACCGAATATTTTTGGACCCAATTGGATGATATGGACTTGGAGGACGTGTGGTTCCAACAGGACGGTGCCACAAGCCACACAGCGAATGTCACAATCAATTTATTGGAAACCTAGTTTGGAGAACGTGTTACCTGACGCCTCGGTCGTGCGATTTGACGCCGTTAGACTATTTCCTGTAGGGCTACGTAGAGTCTATTGTCTATGCCAACAAGCCAGCGACGATTGATGAACTTCGTACGAATATCAAACGTGAAATTGCAGCAGTATTGGCCGATTTATGCTTGAAAACCGTCGAAATTTGGGTTCACCGTCTGGACTTCCTGCAAGCGTGCCCGTGGTAGCCATGCAAAAGAAATCGAGTTCCATACATAATGGCATCGAACGTACTTTCATAAGAATAAAGAATTTCATTGATATCCAAAACTGTTTGTGTTTTATTTTAAATAACTTTTGTAGCGCTCTTATTGAAAACCCCGATACATTGAACAAAAAATTTTAATACAAATAAGATTTATAATTTTTGAAAACTTAATATAAAAATCGGGTTGATTTTGTCGTCCTCAAGTTGTTCCCGGTTGTCAAGTGACTGTATTGGTTTAGGGTTGTGATAGGATTGGCGTTTAGCCACGATAATGGGATGAACCTGGATCAATGTAGAAGTGTCCTACTTCAACGTTGATTGTTGTTGTTATATCCAGAATCTCCTAAGCTCCTAGGTTCCTTGGTTCCGGATGTCGTTGTTGATTTATTATCGTTCTCATCAGTTGATTAAGGTGGTTGGTGAGGTTCCTTATCAGTTTATCTGCAAATAGCATTAAGAACTTGTCCAGGAGGACTACTTTGGCTTCAGAGTGGAGTTGCTCGTTCTTGAAGTGCTTACGCCGTTGACGATCGAAATAAAACCCAGTGCAGATCCTCAGCATTTATCTCTCGAATAGTTCCTTTATAGCTGTTTTTGAAATAGTGAACCAAACAGGGAAGCTGTAACTGATAACTGGTCTCAAAAGTTGATTGTAGATTAAAACTTTTGTCTGCTGGCTTAGCTATGTGGGTTGAATCTCAGCAGCTCGTTGAAGTTGATACCTAGGTACTTGACGCTTTGGCTGGTAATCTGGAACCATCTGGGAGTGCTAGGGAGATGCTTCTAGAGCTTCCAGCTGAGTGACCGCGTCTGCCCGCTGATTTGTTGATCCGGATACCCCATTTGGTGTAAAACTGAAATAGTTTGCGGATGTGTGTCTCGACTTCTCGAACAGCTATCAATGGAGAGAATGATGAGCAATATGTTAGTGAGTCATCAGCGAAGAGGAGGTTCTCGCATTCACTTGAAATTGGTTGGCCAGAGGTCATGATGTTGGAGAGAAGTTGTCCAAGTTTCGAACCTTGGACAACTCCTGCCCTGATTCTCTTCACTGTCGATTTGCAGTTCTCCAGTTGCATAAAAAAAAATTTAAGCAAAATCGAAAAATAAACATATTGTTCTTTGGAAGGTACCATTTATAATTATTTTTCGTAAACCGGTTTGCCATCCAAGGGTAGCTTTTATCAAAAGAAACGTATTTAATTTTTTGTTGAGAAAAGTTGTGGAGTCGTTTTTGAGAAAAATAAGAATTTATAAAAAATTTTTTAAAAATGTATGGCAGGTATCGTTATTTATATTTCTAAAAAGAAATGAAAAACATGTGTGGACAGAATCACTAAAAACCATTTTGTACAAGTACAAGTTTTGAGAGAATCGATTCAGCCGTTTAGGCTGTAGGTGAACAGATAGATAGAATTTCGCCACCTACTTTTTTGGCGTCCTTTTCTCTATCATCATTATGTCCTGTTTGATTGTTATCTCGAAATTTTGTTTGCACGAATCCAAAACTTGCTTACTTTAATTTAATTTCAAAGTAAAAGTTTTTGAACAAAAATTATGAATTTTTTGTCAACTTGATTTTTGCTTAAAAATTGTACGTAATTAATTAAGTACCTACAGAAAATAATTTTCAAATTTTACTCATATTTTTTTAATGCAAGAAATTTTCAAATTTTAGTGAAATTTTTTTAATGCAACTTATATTTGTGTTTGCATTTATATATTTTTGAAAGCAAACAATTTCTTGTGATTATTCTTAGTAAATTTATTAAAATGTTCAAAAGGCTTTAAAAATAAATGTGGGTTGGGTACACTCAATTCGCTAAATGTACTCGTAGCTAGCAGCTAGGTATTTTAAGGAACTTTGTTAGAATTTCATAAATCTCAGAGTAAATTTCTTTCCCATTCTTCTAAAATTTTGCAGGTCCAACAATTATGAGAAAGAATGTTTATACCTATATTTGTTGTGCCTTCAAAGACAATAACAATTACTGTCACAGATAACAAAAAGAAAGTCAAAGTTTAATTAAGTTCTGATCACATGTTATATTCTCGTACATACATTGTTAATCAAAAAAGTTGTTCTTCCTGTTTTGTTTTAAAATAAACTCTCAGAATCAGATATTTATTCATTTTTGAGTTATTTATATATTTATCAGAAACAAGCATCTCTAAGGCTTGAGGGTTCTTAAACAAAAAAAAACCCTTTGAATGAGCATCACCAAAGAAGAACATTTTTTGAATTTTTTCCATTTTTCCTCCTCAAAACATCAGGAATAGAAAACTTTTGCAAAAGTTAATTGATATCTGATAAAAGTTTTCTACAATTTGACACCTTCTTTCCTTATATGTATATAAGTAGTTATATATCTGTAAATATTTGCTGGGTATAACTCACGTTAACATTTATGTTATGTGCAACAAACCATGATAAGTCCCATCTGAGCATAGAAGTTGTAGCCATAAATTGAAATAATGCCATGCCTTGCCTTGCCTTTGCCTTGCTTTTGCCTCGATGTCAACGAGAAACTTTGTATCACTTGAACTTTCGTATCAATTCCTTTGGGGGGTGAATACTCCAACTACTCGAACAAACACTATAAACGTATAACAACTAAACTGTATTCAGCCTTTGCAACAAAAATGTCATAAAAAACAATTTTACCCTCCGGGGTAAGTTTGAGTTTCTCTTCACACATCGCATAGAAAGATGAATATCAAAAAAGCAATATGAGCTTGGCTTTTTTATTTAAGTGAAAATGATACTAAATTTTAGATTAATTTTTTTTTTTTGTTTTCGTTAGAGTTGGCTTGGGGTAAATTGTTTGAAGTTGATGCTCAAAAAGTGTTGAAAAACTTTTTTATGAAATAAATTCAATTTTAATCTGTTAAGGATTGACTTTCACTGAGGATATCTAATTTTATTTTAATTAAAATAGAACAACAACAACAGCAAAAAAAAACTTCACAGGTAAAGTGGAAAAAAGTTTAAGTATCCTTTAGGGGAATTGAGTTACCATTATTAAAAAAAAAAAATATTTTTGGAATCTAATAATTAAGAAAGAAAATCGTTGATTTTTGCATTTTTTGAAAGTAGTAAGAAATCAGTGATGTCAAAGTTTTATTGGAGACAAGAGTTAACAAAGCTAAAATAATTTTTATAAATTGGACTTAAAAACAATGTTCAATGGAGCATGTACCTTAGAACCTAGCCGCACATATAGTAGAGAATTTTAAAGTACATAATACCTACAATAAATATATAATATATTTAATGAATCAATAATAACCCCATTAACTAATTTGAGTGCTTTTGTGTTTTACTCTTAATTTAATTAAAATGCTTAATGCACTACGATACTTATCAATATAATAAATGAGCTTAAATTGGAAATCTATTTAGGTAAATATGTAAATGTAATAGTAAATTGAAGAATATGAATAATATTATTTGAAATCAAATCGGATTTGCTATAGATTACCACAAAATATTTTTCATCGATAATAATTTCAATTCTTGAAACACTCGTACTGGTAGAGCATTTGCTTGAAATTAAAAGTAAAAATCCTTTTTCTTAAGATTCTCAAATTCCCATCCGGAGTCACGAAGAGAATTTTTATTTAATATACCCAAAGATGATTATTAACCCAAAACAAGGCATTCTTCCTTGTGTATGTCCGAAATAAATATATGACCATTCTGAATGTCTATTCCTTTCCAGCGATATTAATTCAATTGGGTCTTTGTATATTGTACTCACACGTGTGTATGGGATAAAATGACAGACACACTTTATGCGTTTATAACATACCTTACTGCCTGTTTTCTTTATATGTGAATATTATTGGCCATGGGCCACATTATCTATAATGTTATGCATAACTAGGTTTTCGTTTACTTTTTTGTATTTTTCCAAAAGCTACAGTAACCATTTATGAAAATGAATGTGTTTACATACAAGCATGGAGTTTATTCAATACATGCCGGTGTAACAAAAAAAAATTAAACAATCGAAGGGTCTTGATTGTTTTCATCACTGTTCAGAAACAATTATTTTGAAGTCTTAACTAATAAAATGCACGACTAAATAGCTAGTCGGTATTGCTCTTAATTCATTTTATAATTGCTTATAAAACACTCATACTAATTCTTGAATTATTAGAAAATGAATTTTGTCCTACATTCATATAATAGGCTTTCTTTCAGTCAAGACATTTTAATTTAAAGGGTGTTTTATCAGACTTGTGGATTTTGATCGGGCAATACTTTTTTTCAAGTTAGACTTTTTGACAGCTGTCACTTGATTTATACTCAGTTTGGTTTACCATCATAATGAATAGACTTTTTCCTAAATAACGTTTGCAAATTGTGCAAATTAATTACCATAATAATGGTTTGGTTCGCGTGACGCATCGCAAAACAATCAATAAAATCATTAAATTCTAATATGTATGAATATGCTTCACTTTTTGAGCCATACCAACAAAAATCAACCTAAATCAGTAAATGAATAAATTAAAAGTATGGTCCATGATATTTTATTATTCTGATTTTCGCAATTCTCGCTCTACTAATTCTGCCAAAAATAATAATAAAATAATAATTATTATAATAATAAAAAGAAGGTTAAAACATGTTAAAGATACGTGCTTTTTAAAAATTAACTTATCACTACCAAAACGTGAGTTTAGGTTAGAAAAATAGGGAAAGGATGAAAAAGAAAATTAAAATAAAATAAAATAAATTGAATAAAATATTTTTTTTTTATTTATTTTAAAGAAACCATAATAAAAGGTCAATTATTTTCTTCCTTACGAAATAAGAAATAAGTCTAAATTATTTTCAACCCTTTATAGCTTTGGTTCTCAAACTGTGTTCCGCGGAACCCTAGAGTAAAAATTTCTAGTAACTTTTTTTATATTATTGAAACACATTACGACAGCTACAGTACCCATTGAATTTTACATTTATATGCTTTTTTTTGGTGAGCCTGTAAAGATTGTAAATTTTGTGAAAAGTGTCCTCTTCAGTAGATTTGTTCAGGAAAGTGTGCAAAAATATGGTAGGTAGGTTAGTACAAAATCCTATGGCTGTCTTCAGAAAAAGCTTCATCCAGGTTATTTGAACTTCGTGATGAGCTGAAAGTTCAAGGAGAAAAATATATCCTCATCTGCAAATCTTTTCTATATTAATTGTATTATGCAATATTTATGACATGAGAAATAGACTTTTAAATTGGCTTATCTTTCAGAAATCTTTAGAAAATTCAAAGAGCAAAAGATTTGCAAGAAAACCCACAGCAGTATTTTTTTCCGGAGACAAACTGGGAGCTTTACAAAAAAGGCTTGGCTTACCTCTATGCCTACAGAAAGACAATATTGAATATTTTCCAAGTTTAAATGAATGTTTGCAAGGAAACGTGCTTGAGCTCCGAGCTGATAAACGCAAGGATCTTGGCTATGTTACTTCTTAGGTAGGTACTAATTTTGAGTGCAAAATCCATTTATAGTGAAAACTCAGCCTATGACGCTAAGTATAAGGAAAAACGAATCTCTGATGGCTCTACAAAGTTATATTTCATTAAAATAAATTTGTTTGCCTCTCAACTTAAAAGTCGCTCCCAAGATCTTCAAATACAGTTTATGGGCATAGAACTAAGTTTAACTTTGTATTTATCAATCACGCAAAGAAACTGTTTCATTTTTCGCTTTGATCTTAAATGAGAAATAAACAGATTTTTAAGTTTTGTGTCTTTCATTTTTGAATTTGGTTAATAAAATGTTGGGGTTCCAAAATATATTTTGACCATGTTTAGTGTTCCACAGCTAAAAAAGTTTGGGAACCGCTGCTTTAAAGACAAGAGCCGACCACAAAATTTTGGGAGTGGATGTATAACTTAAATCTGAGTATTTAATACCAAAGTGTGACAGCTTTTTTCTCAGCCTTTAGAAGGCGCTTGAGATTTAAATTGCATGGAAACAATGCAAAAAAAAATTATGCAAAATACATTTTTGGGAGTTTATCATAATGGCTCGAAAACTGCTAATTATTAGAAAATAACATCAAAGTACCATTTAAAGTATACACAATTTCTAAAAAGTCTTTGTTTAAGTTTTTTTTTCTTCGACAACCCATTTGAACTCAAGCACTAGTAACTACTTTATGTGAAAAAATTACATCTTTTTTCTGTAATAAGAACCAAGATATATATACTTTCCTGATGGTCTTTGATGCGTTGAGTTCGGATCTGGTACTTAATTTGTTCTTGCACGTCATGTTTCTGAGATATTCGATTCTAAAGATTTACAAAAAATTCGAACTCAGTGAATCAAAGACCATGATGAGAAATGTATATTTTGGTTCATGTCGTAGACAAAAATTTAAATATTTCACATAAAGCAGTTACTTAGTGCTTTCAATTGGATTTTCAAAAACTGTAAAATTACGTCAATTTTCACCTAGTGCTTGAGTCCAAATTAATTGTCACAGAAAAAAATCCAAATCTGTGATTTTTTTGGAAATTGTGTATGCTTTCAATGGTACTTTGACGTAATTTTCAAATAATAAAACAGCGAACCTCAGATTCAGTACCCCCGAAAACATAAAAGAGAGGAAAAATCAAAACCACCCCATAATTTGCAAGGTAAAAAGTAGTCATATTGTAGACTGGGCTAATAGACACAAAAATTAAAGGAACAAAATTACAAAAATAAAAAAATTTTTTTGGAAAAATATACTTTTTTCACTTCAAGTCAATAAAGTATTTTCCCGATGCAAAACTTTGAAGTAAATTGTTGTTTTATTTTCATTTTAATGTTGACCACGCAAAGTTTAGGAACAACACAATTATTTATTTTTTTGATTGGTTTGTAAGAATTTGGTGAGGAAATTCGGTCAATCAATTTCCAAATTAACAGGAATATTGATGTTATAAAATTCTACAAGTCTACAAGGTCATGCAGTCAAAACTTGCAATGAAACCAAAGATTTACCGAAAGACCACAAAAATTCGATTTTTAGTACTTTTTTTTAAACTAACGTTGAAGGGTTATATAAAAAAAAAAATAATCCTTACAAAATACTATAAGAAAAAATTCCAAAACTGTTCTTGAATTTTATGTGACATCATTGTTTCGTGAGATATTGATTACCAAACCCAATAAAGTTTAGTTTTTTTCATTAAAAGTCAAAAAATTCTACAAAAACAACAAACACATGAGTCTAAGCTTGATTAACTAGTTATCTGATCATTACATTTTATTGACTCAAAAAAACACTATCCATACAAATGATGCCTTTTAAAAAAAATCCAAATAAATACATTTTTATTTCATGCCATTTCTTGCAATAACGGTCCCTTAAAAAAAATCATTTGCAAGCCAAACTCAAATCAAGAAATAATAAATCATAAAATGCTTTTTTTTCAACTCAGTACGACAGCTCATCCCAAGATACAGCTCTTCAAAAAATACTCACAAATTGAAAACAAATCTTGTTCCTTAAATTTTTTGTGGCTAATTTTTGGTTTTGGTATGTCTACCAAAAGCAATTTTTTAAAATTGGACCTACGAAGTTTTGACAGAAAGTCGATGACATATAAATGTATGTAGGTACATTCAGGGCTCTATCAAAGGGTGATGGACCATGCAGGCATTTTGCCTGGTCGGAAAACTTTAGGCGGCAAAATTTAAAATTTAAAGCTATTTGGTGACTGCTAAAAATAATTTTATGAATTTTTTAATTAACCAAGTCTTAAATAATTACTTCAATGTATGTATTGACTAACAAACTCTTTATACTCCTCATGAAGCTAGGAAATAAAAGAAACTAAAATATAGAAAAGTATTTTGAACGAACGAATGTTTTTTAAAACATTTTTTTTTAAACTGCATCAAAGACCACTAGTAAAATATATCTTGGTTCATGTTGCAAACAAAAAATCAAATTTTTCACATAAAGTAGTTAGGTACTCAGTGCTTTCGAGTGAATTTTCGAAAAAAAATAAAAATACGTAAATTTTCAACTAGCCCTTGAGTCCAAATGGATTTTTAAAGAAATAAACCATAAACAGAGATTTATTGATAATTTTGTATACTTACAATGGTACTTTGATGTTTATTTATTTATTTATTTATTTATTTATTTATTTCATCTACCGAGTACATAAACTCTAACAGATTACAAAAAAGTTCTTAAATCTAGGTTCTATATAAATATAATATGTACAAAGTATAATTTAATTTGTGTGCATTGTAATAATTTGATTATGTATTTACTTTTAATTTAATACAAATATATCATCCAATTTTGATTTAAATTTTGTTCTATCATCATATAAATCCAAGTCAGAGCATTTTAAATTATAAAGATGAATACATTTTGTAATGGGTTCATTTTGCCCATATTTAAATACATGTCGAGGAGCATACAAAAAATTGCGCTGGCGAATTACTCTTTCTGGAGCATAAATTAGAAATTTTTCCAAAAGGCTAGGACACTTAATACGATACGAAAAAACATCATAAACAAACATAATACAACTAACATTTCGTCTTGTTTCCAATGAATCTAAGCCAATTAATGCACACCTAGTCGAGTAAACGGGCATTTCACTTAAGTTCCAATTAAGTTGTTTAACAACGATTCTAGTGAAAGACTTTTGAATGCGTTCCAATCTCATTTGATAAGTTACAAAAACAGGACACCAAATAATAGAACAATACTCAAGTAACGGGCGCACCAGAGACACATACACAGATTTAATAGCATATGGATTTGAAAATTCCTTACAATTACATTTGAGAAATCCAAGCATTGAATTCGCTTTTGCGACAATGTAGTCTATATGAAACGAAAAAGTCAGTTTAGTATCAAACATCACTCCAAGATCTTTGACTATATTTTCCGCATTTAAAATATAGTTTGAAATTTTATATTCATATACAAGAGGATTTCTGCTTCGATAAACAGAGAAAGAGTGACATTTACTAACATTTAAACAAATATTGCTGCGTTTACACCATTCAACTACTTCATTCAAATCTTTTTGAAGTAAATAGCAATCTTGAACACTTTTAATACGTAGGAATATCTTCAAATCATAGGCATACATTAAACAACAAGCCTTTTTTAACAACAATGGAATTTCATTTATAAAGATAATAAACAACAACGGGCCCAAATGACTCCCCTGGGGGACACCAGATAAAACCTCAATAGTTCTAGAATAAACGTTTTCTAATTTAACAATTTGCTTACGACTTTTTAAGTAACTAGAAATCCATTTTAATAAAATAGAGTGGATTCCAAAAGAACACAGTCTATTTATTAAAATGTCATGTGAAACGGTGTCAAACGCCTTTACAAAATCGGTGAAGACTACATCTACTTGACCACCTGTTTCCAGGCAATCAGAAAGATATTTCGTAAATAAAACCAAATTTGTTGTTGTCGACCGACCTGACACAAAACCATGCTGATACGGAGATATATGTTCTTTAACATTAAAGTACAATTTTTTAGTAACTATTTGTTCAAATAGCTTCGGAATAGCTGAAATTTTAGATATCCCTCTATAATTTTCAATTTGTTGTCTAGGTCCTGCTTTGTAAATAGGTGTAATGAAAGAAACTTTCCATTCCTCTAAAAATATGCCTGTAGTCAATGACAAATTAAAAATTATTTTTAAGGGCTTAACTATAGACTGACAACATTTTTTCAATATTATTGATGGAATTTTATCTGGCCCTTGACTACTTCCACAACTTATTGATTTTATACCTTCTTGGATGTCTTCAGTTGACAGGTAGAGAGAACCTATATCAGCACTGGAAGAAACAATACTCTCAACAACAGAGTTATTATCTTTATGTCTTACATAAACACTTTCAAAGAAATTAGCAAATAGATTACATGTAGTTTGAACATCAGTAGACGAAATGCCATTGTATTCCATAATTCTTTGAAATCCAAAAATTTTCTTTTTACCTTTCATAAATGTCCAGAAACCTTTTGGATTACTAATAATTTCAGATTCAACATTCATAACATATTGTTTATATAAAAATTTGTTCAAAAATTCGAACTCACGACGTAATTGACAAAAGTGAATTTTATCATTAACATTGTTCGATCTCTTGTACAACTTATGAGCTTTGTTTTTAGCATTTTTTAAATTAATTAATCTTTTATTATGCCATGGAAGCTTCAACACCCGAGTTGTCTTTTTACGAGGGACATATTTTTCAAAACTATCAAATAAAATATTAATGAATGTATTATAAATATCTTTAAGATGGGAACTTGAAAGAACATTCGTCCAATCTACGGAATCAAACAAAACATTCAATGCATTAAAATCAGCTCTAAAGAAATTGTAATCGCCATCAATCCTTTGCTCGTCCGAAGAACAATTTAAAAATGTATGGAATTCCAAACATATGGTTAAAGCTACATGATGACTTGAATTATTTAATAATGGACAAAGAGCTTGACTAACTTTACAATTTATTTCATTGTTAGTAAAAACAAGATCAAGTATTCTATTTAACGAATTTGAACAATCATTTTTTTGACACAAATCAAAAGAAAACATTGAGTCAATAAATAAAAATTCATTATCTTTTTTCATATTAAAAGGAATTAAGTTTTTGTCTTCATTTGAATACACCCACTTAATATCACCCAAATTAAAATCCCCTAGAATAATACAATGTTGATTTTTAGACATTTTGCCCATTGCAAATTCTATATTAGCTACATGATGTTCATAAATAATACTTGGGCTTTTCGGTGGTATATAACTTACAATAACTAATAAATCATCACATGAACTACTTATATTATTACTACTCAAACCAATTGATACGCATAGTTGTTCGACGTCATCAAAGTTTTTTGGAAGAGAAATTTCTTTAGTATGATGTTGTTGATGTTGTTTGCAAATAAATGATAATTTTCGAGCCAATAGTGATACATTTCCAAAAAATGCATATTTGCATCATATTTTGCATTTTTTTCCATGTTGCGTCACGAAATTTAAGTCACAAGCTTTAAATTTGAATTCAACACTTCCGAAAACATAAAAGAGGGGCAAAATCAAAACTTCCCCACAATTTGCTCGCTAAGAGCCTTTTTGAGCACAAATTGGCTCAATACTGGCTACTTGGAATTAAAAAAAAAATCTTATATAAGGACCACCCTAATGTACTACATATGTATGATATATACATACATTTTAACAATAATTTTTGAATATTAGAAGGTAAACTTGTCTCTCAAAAATCTCATATATGAGGTGTTGAGATGGTGAAGTGAAGATAGTGCTTATTTTCGTACTATTAAGACAAACCGATTCCGAAGAAAAACATTTAAAAACTAAGTAGTTTTCAAAGGACAAAATTTGGTAAAAATTATTATTAGCACTATTTGGATGATAGGCAAACCTAGGAGAATTGGTATATAAAAAGGAACAAGTAAACTGGCCCACAACAGATGACTGGAAGTGCAGTGGGCGGACGAAAAGATGGAGAAGATTGCCAAAACAGGGTTCTTACGATTTCTAGAAAAAGTGGAGGTCTACTTCGAAAAAATTTATATTCAAAATTTGCAAATAATAGTAATAATAGCCTATTGTTATTTGCATCATCTTAAAGTAGAGATTTCAAAAATTTTAAAACTTTCAAAAATCACAAATTTTTCTTCATTTCATTTTGTGATTGAAAACTCGATAATTTTTTCAAATTAAATTCTCAAAAATTCAGAAAAATAACATTTTGACTCAAAAATACAGCTTGCTTAAAAAACAAAAAAACAAAAAATTTTATCAAAATCTTATTATTATCTCAATATTTTTAGGGATATATTAAACAAATGTTCACTCAGAAAAAAAAAGCAATTTCTAGTTTATTTTACCTGATTTTTAGGTTGTTATTTTTCAACTCGGTAAATAAGGTTAACTGCTTAGCCAGATACCTGATTTAAATATCGTTTTAAATCAACGTAGGTTTCAGGTTATATCTGCATGACATCATGTAACAGTGCCTCAATATAGTAAAACCGTAAAATTTTCCTGAAAACCTTTTTGCTAATTTTACTTAAAAATCTAGTTAACTTTACATGAAAATCTAGTTCAAAAACACGAATTAAATGTTCAATGTCCTGTTAATTTAATATTATTCAATGTTGAATTAACTCTGTATCCGGTAATTATTATGTCTTGGATCCATGCTTGAAGGTCCCATCTCTAACACTGCTTACCGTCCAATTCATTTTGCATTATTCTGAAAGTATAGAAATTTATTACATATTATAATTTTTTTTTAAATACTTTGTGATACTTACTTGGTTTTGAACGGGGAACCTCTCACACATGGACATAGTACGCATCCCTTGGGCCATTTCACTCCATAAAAAACATGTGCCAAATATCAATAAGTTGAAACTGACTTTGTTTGGATGACTTGTGTGTGTATGTGATTTAACACTGGTGCTACGTCGTTGAAATGAACTGTCAGAGTGTCTCTTTAACGGTAGATTGTGAGTGTGTTTCAACAATGGTAGAGTGTTGCTTCAACAGGCAGCCAGGTTAAATCTAAATAATTTATTCGGATGACATGAGTGTGTGTGTTTTAACACTGGTATCACGTTGAAATTAACTGGCAGAGTGTTTCTTTAATATGAGGCCAGGTTAAATTCAACAAGTTAACATTATAAAAATAATCATATAAAATGTTACTTCAACCTGATTTGTGGTAAAATAGAAATTCATAACAAACAGTGTTAATAAATCCCATCTCAACTAAAATTAACGCTACTCGTATATACTTGTCAAAATTTCTTGTTTACCAGAATTCAGATATAAAATAACAGTTCATCTTCTTAAATCAACCTGAATATGGTAATATAAGCTACCAGGCTACCATTTAACACTTAATATAGGGTTTTTAAAATCAGATAAATATCTGAAATGTCTGTAACTTTATATGGGATTATGCACCTTTTAAGTTTAACAGTTAATTATTTAACTGACTTTCTTCCTTTAAACTTAAATCGCACTTGCATTTTCTGTCATGGCGACTTAAAATTTGATTGATTTCTTGATATCATGTGCATTCATTTACATTTAATCTCTTTTTGTATTCTATTTTTTGCGATTGAATGATCATACAGAAAATCGCAAGAGTATTTTTAGCCTAAAAAGTTTAGATTTCTCAATTATCTACAACTTTTCATGTACCTAACTTTCGTCGATGAGAGGTCTACTTTTGCCAGGAAACATACAAAATCTCATTTTTTACCACACCCTACCTTTTCAACCACCCACCTCACTTCCGGTCATCTATTTTTTTTCCCCTTATATATAATATAGCCCAGTAAGAATAGACATAACAATGCCAAAGAAAGGAACCAAATTGTAACAGCTACCTATTTACAATCTGAGAAAAGTCTTCAAAAATCCGTTGATCGCTAGGCCATTTATAAGGGATCAAAGGTCACAAAAATGGATTTTGACAAATATCCAATCTTGAAAACGGTTAGTTTTATAAAACAAAATTGTTCTACAAACAGTTAACTGAAGTAATTTCCCATAAAATTTGATATAAAGTTTCTCCGTAACGTTAATTGTTAAGAAGTTACACCACTTTAACTATAGTACGGATACGCACCTGGCATCTGACTTCTTATACCAGGCTTAATTATACATACATTGGCCTATATAACCAAAAAATAAGTATGAGGGTCTCTAGGTGCATGCATCTTGATATCATAATCAAAAGTCTGGCAGGATTTTTTTAGTATCCGTTGCAAGGATGAAGGGTTGCAAATAGACGTATTCAGACATTTGTATTAAGGCCATATCCATTTCAACTCATTTATTGAAAATGGGAATGATGCTCTGTCATCATTTAAAAGTCGAGAGAGTTTAATTTTTACGATCCGATTAATAGAATTTAAGATACAAACTTTTTAAGTGCACCATATCGAGAGATTTTGGAGAATTAAAATAATCAAATATTAACAAACAAAAATTCTCCAAAATAAAGCTTATAGGGTTTTCTTTGAAAGCTCATACTTTGAATTTCATTTTTTGAATCATCAAATTAAAGTCTGTGAACTTAAAGAAAATGACAATGCATTATTTCTCATTTTTAATAAATTATTAGAATTGCACGTGGCCCTAAGACAATAGTCTGAAAACCGCTATTTTCAACCTTTCATCCTGTCAGAAATTTGACATCAAGATGCATGCACCTATAGACCCTCATACTTATTTTGTGGTTATGTGTTCAATCAAAAAATATGCTGCCAGATCTTAGACTATAAAGTTAGACAAAAATTAATAAGAACTACCCTTATCATCATGTGTAGCACCTCGTGGCATGATGGTTAGTGCGTAGGACTGTCATGCCAAAGGTCTGGGTTCGATTCCCAGCCGCTGCCACCGAAAACAGAAATGTTTTATTCGCGAGGTACTGCCTCTTGCGAGGAATTGACAAATCATCCAAGAGTATACTTGTCATGAATAAGTGCTTCTCATCTAGCCGTTCGGACTCAGCAAAAAATTGTAGGTCCCCTCCATTCCTGCCAAAAATACGCACACAGGAATGGTTGAGAGTTGTAAGTCACTAGGCCTTGGTTCTTTACGAGCTGTTGTGCCACAAAATGTATTTTTTTTTTATTTTTACCCTAATCATCTAATATCTTTATAAATACTTTGTTCTCAATCCACTGTGGCCAGGATTTTTGTCTATCCTCTTATTCCATGTAACTAGCACCGTCTAAACATATTATCAGAATTTTCATTTTTATAATCAATAAGACCGTAAACGTATTTTAGCTATTCAAGAATTAATATCTAAAATATTATGAAAAACCAAAGCATATCCCCAACATCGCACCTTTCTCAACGCAAAACTCTTGAGCCTGTGTAACAAAAGATACAACTGGTAACACTCAAACGACCTCAACTCAGTCAAAATACAATCAGACGTTCACACAGCCGGTTTTATTCAGTGTGGCTCTTATTGTGATTTGTTTACACAACTGGTGCACTGGGGCGTATGAGCAACTTCTTTTTTTTTTCATATTGTGCCGATTCCATTCCAATTCTTTGTTTCGCTTTCTTTTCAAAATCCTTCTTCGACCATTGTGTGGCACTGTGTGCTGTGTTCATTTTATTTATTGTTTTTGTTGTCTTTATTAATGAAGTTGCCAGCAGCATGGCACACAGAGTATTATAGTGGTGATATAGTGTGGTTGAGGGAGGCGACAGGCGGTGACGGTGACGGTGACATCGACATCTTTGATCAAATTGTGACCCATTTTCAGTCATCGTCATCAGTGTAGTCTGTCGTTTGCGTTTAATGTGGCATCTAAGGATTCATTTATGCCATGGCATTCTTGGTTGGTGTTGATACTGTATTTGAGGCGGGGTACTTTTATTTTAGGTCATGAATAGGCACAGTCGGGATATTGTGCAATTATTGCAGCTGTTGATCTTGTGGTCGACTGTTGGTTGTGACACCATTTAAACGAGATAAGTGAATATTCAAAGCGTGACGCAGACAATAAAATTATTTTCTTGGCTATCTTTTATTTTCTTTTCCTAGAAATCCTCCTTTTATGTCCTCGTCTATTTTTTCTATATAAATCAGGTGTATTTTCTTTTTGTTTGTTTTTTTTTTTCATTGAGACATTCAAACAAAGAACTGTTAATTGTTTAGGTTTTCATCCAGAAATGTAGGACAAGGTGAGGCACAAGGAGCACCCACAATGGATCTCGGATGAATACACATAGAATAGGAAAAATACCCCCAGCTAGCAGCTATATAGGGTTTTGTGGTTTATGCTATGGCCCATTTGGTATTGTAGTGAAAGCTGGTTTTATTGTTTAATATTTTTTTTTCTCTTTTTCACTTTCTTTCTCTCGAATATTGAAACAGGTGTGCAAAGTCTAGAAAATTCATTTCTGGAATATTATGTGGTATATTCTGGGATGTGGCTGCAAAAGGTTGGGTGGAGGGTGTTCTTATTCGTTATTATAATAGCTGATAGGGACTTTCGTTTTGTTGGTTTAATTCTAGGGTGAATTGTTTTGCCTTGTATGAACGTAAACGTATAATTTAATTGAAAATAAATAAAGTAGGGTGATGGTGTTGAATGTGTGTACCATCAGCATGATGTATTCATTGTTTTGTTTTTGTATTATTATTTGGCTAACTGGACGGAACGAACCTATATTCATTTGAAAAGTGATATATAAAAGTGTTGTTTTAATTAAATGGCCAATATTTTTAAATTGAAAATTATTTTTAGGCTTAGTTTCGATATAAATAGAACTTATCAAGTTTGCCTTCACTTTGTAGTCTCTCTTGTAATCTGCCTGCACTTTGATAAATGAAATGAAGCTAAAATTATTTTTTACATTGTGTATGGTCTCCCACCAGGAATGGGCACAACAAAAAATTTTTAAGTTTGAAAATAAAAAAACAAAATTTAGAATATATTATTAAATAAAAAATTGTTTCTAAGCTTACTACTTTTTGGCTGGAAACTGATTGTTCGGAAGAATTTAGAATCAAATAAAAGTAACACAAAATTTTGAATTTTGAAAGCTTCAAGTTTTTGTTGGTTTCAAAGAAAATTGCTACAAAATAACGTAAATATTTCCAGAAACTCTTTTATTATGGGCAAACTGCGTAAGAAGCAATCGATTTATCCCTTCTATTTAATACTTTAAGACTCTGAGGAGTTACTGGAAATATAAATGTTTTGTGAGTGGTTTTCTTTTAAAATAAATCGTGAAAATTCGAGACAAATATTCAAAATTGTACCTATTTTTGAGAAGGAAAAACCCGTTTTTTCTTTTTAATATTTTTTTATCTATCCCAGAATTTTTGCTGGATATGGAGGATATTTTTAATTTAAAAACCCTACTTTTAATACTAAGATACTATAGAAAACCAATCTTCCATACTATTTTAAAATAATATAATCGTATGTTCTTACTAATTTACTTTATGTGGCCGTACAGTCTGGGGTGGATCTAGACCAGGGCCTCAACCAACAAGGTTTTTCCAGTCCTCTCGGTTTTTAGTTAGCTATCTACAGTTTTGCACACCAAGTTGTTTAGGTGGTCCTCTGCTACTTGCTTGTGCTACCTACTACGATACTCTCCCCTATTGTGCCATCACACGGGGCTGGATTCAAAGACTTTTAGAGGGCCGGAGCTTTGATATCTATATACTCAAGGTGACCCACCTAGCCGTTGGATTTTCGTTTTTGTGGCTAAGTTGATGTCACTGGTATAGCTCATCTATGCGGACAGGATCATAGCATTTTCCTCTCAAAATAGCCTTAAGCGTTCTCATCCACCGTTAATAGTGTCCATGCCTCTGCAACATATAAAAGTCCCTGGATGATAAGCATCTTATACAGGCACATTTTAGGTGCTCGAGAGAGGGGGGCTTTGCTCATCAATTGCCTTCTTTGCCCAAAGAATCAGTGATTGGCAAAAGTAATTCCTCCTATAATCTCAGCACTGGTACCGTTTGCTGAGTTGATAGCTTAGTCTAGATAAACAAAGTCTCTAGAAACTATAGCTCTCTATAATAACTTTCAGTCCGAGATGTCGATGTTGGGTGTCCTTTCTTGCTGACAACATTCACCGTTAAACCCATCTTCTTGGTTTTAACCTCAATACTGCAGGAAAAACCACTGACGTCACGTATTGGTCATCCGATTATGTCCATCGCATAAACGAGAAACTGGATAGAGTCTTGAAAGATTGTGTCTTTAGTGTTAACGTGAGAGTTTTGCGCTTTTCTTTAAATAACAATCTTGAAGAAGTAGCAGGCAAAGCTTTGTCAAAAACATTTTTTAACATCAAAGGTATCGGTGAAGTCTTTGCCGACCTTGATGGAGCAGCTTGCAATCTTAATTCTGCCAAAACCAAAAATTGCTTGTTATAAATAGATGCTGTCATATGCGGCCTTGAAATCGATGAAAAGATTACGATCACAAGGAAGACAACAAAAGTTGATCTCCCAATTCTGTCCGTCTCTCTGTTTCCTTATCTGTCTGCCTAAATGGTTGGTTGGTTGGATTTTCTTAAAACTTGTTACATATTATGCTGGTGCCCCCCCACACATGTTCTCCTTTTTTTAGAACCATAAATAACTAAACCTCCCATACAATTAAAAAAAAATATTTTCTCAAATACGGCTCCGCAACTTTTCTTAAAGAAAAAATTCAATAAATTTCTTTCAGTTAAGGCTACCTTTGGATTGGAAACCATTTTTCAAAAAATGGTTACTTTTGTTACCTCCCAAAGAACCATCGTTTTTATGTTTAATTTTCTTCAAGACAATAATTCTGATTTCAATAAAAATCCTTATATATTTTTAGAAGCTTCTATATGCTTCCAAAAAAAACGAAAAAATCTTTTTTACCAAAATTTTCAATTTTTTTTAATTTAAAAAAAAATGTTGAATTTTTTTGTTTCGAAATCAAATATTTTGAATGCTAAAATTAATGCGATCTACTACCAAAAATTATACAACTATTAATATACCTTAAGGGTGTCGGAATTTTTTTTTAAATTCTTGTTAAGGATTTAGAAAGAAGTAATTTTTGTTCTGGGACACTTTCCAAAACTGAATTTTGAGACAACGCGGCCGGTTTTAGGTAAAAAATTACAATTCGAAAAGGTGGTCAGAAAAATTCGTGTCGATATGTGGTCACAATTACTTATTATGTTTTATTTTGGATTTATTTACTCAATTGTATTGACCAATTATCAATTTAAGTACGCTGTATAAGTTTGTCAGGCCAATTCGGTCATTCCATTAAAAAAAATAATCGAAAACGGCTAGAAAATCGATAGTTTTTTTGGGGGTTTTCCTAAAGATTTAAGGTAAAAAGTTATTAATGACAGCAGTATGTTACAAAAGCAAAAAAAATCAATTTAAGTAACTGTGTCCACATATCGATGCATATTCAAATGGTTTTTCTGACCACTTTTTCGAATTGAAATTTTTACCTAAAACCAGCCGCGGGGTCTCAAAATTCAATTTTGGAAAATGTCCCAGAAAAAAATTACGATTTTAAAAAATGACACATAGTTTTGGCGTGGGGTTCGGAAATGCTTGCCAAATGAGCTCAAAATCTTTCAAGTTTAATAAAATGTTATTGTTCATTTTGGCAACCTATTTCATTTTCGTGACCTTCGTGACCAGTTAAGTTCAAAAATCATGATAAGTTTTTTGCAGTTAAAGGGTTGCCATCTATTTTAAAACTAAAAATGATAGCTAAAATCAACACCAACTTTTACAATGTCAAGTTTTGGACATAATGTAAGCTTATGTCCTTAGGAATACGAAAATAAATAGTGCCAGGTGAGTTTGGCAGTCAAAAGTACTTGTCACTTGCCAGACTCTTTTTATATTCTTAAATGCAAAACTCGGCTTAGTAAAAATAGGTTTCTTTATTTAGACAAATATTAAAATTTCGAAAAAAAAAATAGATTTCATATAAAATTTTCTAAGTGAAGTATTTTGAACTATTTTGTGGAAAATTACTGGAGATTTGAGCAAAATTTTCCAATTTTTTAATCGAATAACGAAAATTTCAATTTCGGTAAAGTATGCAGGGCAACTTTCACCTGCGTAAATAGGACCTTGTCAGTAACTGGCAGTTTTTTTGCATTTCTATTCTCAATTTTGCAATTCATAAAAAAAGGATGCAATCGAGTGAACTGCTAACTTTTCACTGTGAAGTCAGCAGGTCAGATTGTGTATCTTGCAGTAAGTCTCCAAATTAGGATTTTTTACATATAAAGAAAATGTTGAAGTCCTTGCATAATATGATTTGGTCCGAGTAATTTTTTTTCAAAGGTTTTAAAATTTTTGACCTAACTTATTCTTGAAATGCAAGAAAACTGCTAATTTTCTACCTTACTAGAAGTTCCTAGCATAAGCTTGGTTCCTGAGAAATATGATGTGACCTGTTAGCTTCACTGTGAAGGCAACAGATCACTTATTCACTGTGAAGTAAGCAGGTCACTCGATTGCCACCCTTTCACTTATTTGTTGAACTGAAAAATTAGGCATGGAAACATGCAAATAAATACAAAAAAAAGCAAATTCCAGTCAAAATCCAATTTAAGATGGTTAACGTTGCTTTGCTAACTTCACAGCCGTTATATTTTGAAGGGATTAGTGATTTTGATAGTTTTGTGACTTTATTCTTAGCATATAAAATATCAAATATTTGAGTTTAGTAGCTTTCAATTTAAACTTTTTACTTTAAAATGAAAAAAATATTAAACAATGCTTGAACTGAATTGCAATAATATTTCTTGCTTTACTTTAATTTGAATTCACAGAATTTAAATTTTAGGATTGTTCTCTCATTAATTTAAATATCCTTAATTATATAAGCATGTGACAACATAAATTGTCTAGCAAAATATCGCCAGAGTATACTCTAATACCTGCTCAGGTTTTGAAAAAAAAAATGCCTTCAATAGCCTTCAAGAAACTTCAATTTATAATAAATGCATGCCTTAAACTAAGATACGTTGCACATGATGGGAAAATTGCAGAAGTCATTGTTATACCTAAACAAGGTAAGCCACTAACAGAAGTAACTCCTTATATATCGCTTATACCAATCATGGCAAAAGTTTTCGAAAAACTGCTTCTGAAAAGACTTAGCAAAATAAAAGAAGACAGAAGACTAATTCCGAGCCATTATTTTGGATTTTGGAAATAAACACTCCACAATAGAACAAGTGCATCGGATTACAGATGTCGGATGTTGTGGAAAAGACACTTGAATAAAAACAAATATGTATGCTCGGCTATATTCATAGATGTTGCTCAAGCCTTTTACAAGGTTTGGCAATTGGGACTTGAGTACAAACTGCAAAGGGATCCTCCCAGGCAGTACTACGAAATACTGAAATCCTACGATACGAACCGACTCTTCAGAGTACGGTACGACCAAAATTACTCGGAACTAAAGAAAATTGAAACCGGTGTACCACAAGGAAGCTCCCTAGGACCAACCCTGTATCGGTTATACACATGGGATATTCCAGTGGACATTAACGCTATCATGGTGACTTTTGCTGATGATACTGCAATATTGGTGCCAGATAAATCCGTTACGAAGGAAACACAAAAACTGCAAAATGCAGTCGATAAAGTTAGTGATTGGATGCAAAAATGGCAAATCAAAGTAAATGAAACAAAATTGACGCATATAAACTTTACAAACAAAAAATAAACAATGTTCCAATTCTTATAAGCAGTACAGCAGTACCTTACTCCAATACTGCCAAATACCTTGGAATGACTTTGGATGCAAAGCTTAAATCGAAAGAGCTCATCAAAAAGAAATTAACTGAACTTGAAGTACAGAAAAATGTACTGGTTACTAGGAAAGAACTCTGACCTATCTATCCAGAACAAACTAATATTATTTAAGCAATTATTGGGCTGTACAAGGAAAACGAATGCTGAACCCATCTGAAAATTCCAAAGTAAGGTCCTTCGTGGAATAATAAATGCCCCTTGGTATATTAGAAATAGCGATCTACTCGTACATCGTGACCTTCAAATTGTAATGGTTACAGAAGTGGTTAAAAACACGCTGTATCACAAAATCAGCAACTGCAAAAGTCATACCAACTTCAAAATGAAAAGCGTCTTAAATGTGCGAGACAATGTTGGGAGATTAAAAAGAACCAAGCCTCATGAGCATAGCACAATGGATCCACTGAGAATCGAGTAAGGTGATGCGGCTTCCGCACCCCACCTAACCTAACCTAAGCCTCATGAGCTGATGGTCTAAGAGCTATATGGGAAAGTGTTATAATTATAAAACTTCCCACAACATGATTTATAATTTAAGAAAGAAAAATCATTTGTCCATCTTTCATAGTTTGGTCCTGATTCACCGGTGGGTTAAGTGCTGTAAGAGTCCCACACTACTTAGTCCCGATTCTTACCGAGTGTCTTTTGAAGATTTCCATCGGATAAAAAAATTATATTTTCCATTTTTGAATCTCAGAACACTTTTTGGCGCTGTTCAATTTGTCAGTTGTCAATTCGTAAGCTGAGTTTATGCTTGGTGTATTCTTTTATTTTGGCGGTGACAAGAATCTTCCTATTATAGTAAATATGGTTTTGCTTAAATCATTATAAGAAGCTTTTCCCAATCAGGTCAAGTTTAAAATTTAAAATTATTCTAAATTTAAAAATCAAAACATAATCCATTTTTGTATTTAAAACTCTGAACTTTTTACTCTTTTTGCTTACTTTTCCATCTTCAATGCAAAACGCCACTTAAGGGGATTTAACTTGAGTTATTAAAAGAGCCGATTCATGAAATCTAATCGTTGATTTTATTTATTATTCTTTTCCTTCGACTCCTGGATGATGATGGTTTAATGGATGAAATAAATAAATAAATTGTGCATTGGTCTGTAAACATGCCAAATTCCAGGGGCTTATATTTTCACTTTAACTTCGAAATGCATCATTAGCTACATTTTTCCTAGAATATATTTCTATCCTCTCTCAAAAAATTGTATTAATCATATCATCCATCATCATATTATCGTGGGGGCTTTTAAAACTTCTTCATTATCTTTCATTTGTCTGTGTCTAAAATTGATATGCCCTCGTATTCCATAGCATGCTCATCACCATTATCATCATTATCATCATCAACGCCATCAACATTATCAACATAAGTTCTATTATATTCCTCAAGGCCAAAAAGTCTATATTCTCGCCTAAACAATAGCCCAACATCCAGAACCATTAAAAAGTGCTGCGAACTCATTTTTATTACATGGACAGCGCAAAATATTCCACCAAAAAATGTCCAAGTGGACAGAAAGTAGATAAAACGAGAAGCTCAACTGCCACTTAATTTTCGCATCCCATTATCATTAATTTACTTCTCCGCCTTTAAAAAGGATGCTGAATGGAATACCTTTTTCCCAAGGAAGCCGAGTTGACTACAAAATCTTCCCCAACGGATGGACGGATGGATGGATGGTAGGTATAATATAGGTATGCAAACGACGGCCGACGCGATGCCGACCGACGGACCGTTCCTTCAGCCTAAGCCGACAATCCGGATAGAGAAAGACTTCATGTTTCTTCAGCCAAAAACAAAGAATATTTATCTGTATACTATGTATCTGTGTGTATAGAAATATAAATAAACAAAAAAACAAAACCGGATGAATCATAATCATAAAGGGAACATCAACAACAATAACAATAAAACTTCTAAAAACATAATGGAAGCTCAAGAGATAAGAGTGGGAGAATGAGCTGAAGAAACCCATACTCTGCTTCAAAAAAAAAAAAAATTATACTGAATATAACAAATGAAGGTCCTTCTTCTCGTTTAATCCCTCCGACTCACTCAGGACTCAGGAACAACACCAAAAGCAGCGGAAGTAGGATTAATTTTTTTTTTGTATATAAATGTGGTCAGAGGAGGGCTGTATAATCTTTTATGGCATCTCCTTTAACGCTCATTATAATATCAGGATTTCGTACACATACAACAAAGGAAGACCGGAAGTCCGGAAAGATTTAACACCCATAACATTGTTCACTTGCAGTCTTGCTCTTTTTGATAAATCAGCAGGATAAGCGATGCCCTTTTACTATACAAAAATTATAACCATCCAGTTCCTTTAAAAGCTTTATAGGTATAAGAAAACTTTATTCTATGAAAACAATAAAAGGATTTTTTCAACCGAGGTTTCCATTTGAAAGCAGGTCCAAATTTTGATTTAAAAACTTGGATTATTCCCAAGAAAAATTTGACGTGTTCATATTGGATTTGAAAAAGACAACATTTCCAAGGGCTTCGAGATATTTCAATTTAAGTACGTTAAAAGCAATGTTTGAACTAAATTATAGAAAATTCTGAATAATGAAATAATTCTTCTTTAAAAACAATATTGCTTTTTTGAAGATGCTTGATGTTTCAATAAGGTTTTTGAAAATAAAATTTCTTCGTGATGAACATGTTTGCTTTTGTGGGTGACATTGTGGCCAAAGGCCAGTAATTATCAATTTGCCATCACTTCCGGTTAACAGAAAACGGATTGTTTGTCTTGAAATCTTTAAACTCATTGCTTGTTATTTTACATGAAAAGCTCAGAGGTCTCTTTGTTTCACGTTTCAGTGAGGTCAACTCGCTGGCAAGATCACGTTAATTAATGTCGTTGGATATTTTTGTGAAGACTTTTCTTAAAACTCACGCCTTAAACAACAAACTTTAACTTCCAGCGTTATAACGGAGATAACCAACGACAACTTTCAAAGAAGCCATCAAAAATTATCTCGATCAATTATTTCAAACGTTCTAGAAGTAGCCATTAGTCTTCACAGCCTTATAAAGGGGTTTTCAACAGGGACGCTACAAAAGTAGAGCGACAGGGACAGCAAACGACGCCATATTTCTTGCCGCTCTTTTGACATTTCTCTTCAGTAAGGTTTGCCATTGTCGGGAATATTGCTGCCGCTGAGGTTTCAGTTGCAGAAAGCCCAAATGTGTCTCTAACACGTCGTTCTCAAGCGTTGGGCATCTCTGTGACGTCGTTGAGGTGAATTTTGCGAAAAGATCTTGGCCTACACCCTATCAAGATTAAATTGACGCAAGAACTGAAGCCGCTTGACCACCAGAAGTGTCGAATGTTCGTGAATTGGGCTGAGCAACTACTTGAAAATGATTCGGATTTTCATCGAAAAATCATATTCAGCAATGAGGCTCATTTCTGGCTGAAGGGCTTCGCCAATAAACAAAATATGCGGTATTGGTCAGGCAGCAATCCACACGTACTCCATGAGTCATCATTGCATCCCGAAAAAATTACGGTTTGGGGCGGCTTATGGGCCGGCGGCGTCATTGGGCCGTACTTCTTCCGTGATGATCAAGACCGGCACGTTACCATGAATGGGGATCGCTACCGTTCAATGATAATCGAATATTTTTGGCCCCAATTGGATGATATGGACTTGGAGGACATGTGGTTCCAACAGGACGGCGCCACAAGCCACACAACGAATGTTACAATCAATTTATTGGAAACCAAGTTTGGAGAACGTGTTATCTCACGAAATGGTTCAGTCACTTGGCCGCTTCGGTCGTGTGATTTGACGCCGTTAGACTATTTCCTGTAGGGCTACGTCAAGTCTATGGTCTATGCCAACAAGCCAGCAACGATTGATGAACTTTGTACGAATATCGAACGTGAAATTGCAGCAGTATCGGCTGATTTATGCTTGAAAACCATCGTAAATTGGGTTCAGCGTCTGGACTTCTGCAAGCGTGCCCGTGGTGGCCATGCAAGAGAAATCGAGTTCAATACGTAATGGCATCAAACGTTCTTTCACAGGAATAAAGAATTTCATTGATATCCAAAACCGTTTTATATAAAAAAAAAATTTTGTAGCACTCTTATTGAACAACCCGATATGAAAAAGTGAATCGAATAAATAGTTTTCACATTCGCTGCTGAGCATTGCTTTCACTTTTTCGATTCATTTGGCACAAATAGGCGATTCTATTTCTGGATATGAAAACTATATTATCGATGCTCGAACCACTTTACAATTTCTCCTGAAAACTGCACGATTCTCTCTAGTGTTTTTTGCAGATAACAGAGAAGTACATGAGATAGAAAAAAATTTTTTTTAGGGATTTGACAGAGAAAGGGATATGACTAAATTTGTCATGGTTTGATCGTATTCACGTTTTCATTTTGGATATTCACTTCCAAATGATAGCGTGAAAGAAAATTATTCATATAAAAGTTTTTGATATTTAGTTTCACATTTGCACCGAACTGAAATAAGAATTAGTGTGAAAGCATACAAATTTTTTCGATTCACTTTTTCACAGAACTAGAATTGGCCCTAGGGGGTTGATTCCCTAACTGTGAAAACGTGAAGTGAAAAAAAGAGTTCATTTCAGTTTTCACAAAGTTATATCATTTTATCACTTCATGAACACATTCAAGGCGATTTCCGAACTCGTTATGAAAAACAACTGCCAAAGAGAATACTAAAAAGTACTATATTATTTGAGAGATGCATCTCATCTCTCTCAATCTCTCATAGTAAAAGATGGTTTTTGTGTCATAGAGAGACCAAGATGACAACTTGGGTGTATCTAATGAGCATAAATTGTTTCTCTTTATGAATCATCTATTCACAGGTTTTCACAGAGTGAATGGATTATGATAATGAATTATCATTTAAAAACATTTGTTTCAATTTTTCACACTTTGAGATTCGCATTTGGTTACTCCAAGGCGTTATCAAATTTATCACTTCACAGTTTCACAGATCGAAAATTGACTCCGTGGTTATCGTTGAGCCGATCTTTCACTGTCACCAAAAGATTGCCGTCTATGTCCAACACAGGACGGGCTGAAATGTTTCGTTACCCAACAATTTCCTTGGTAATTCTGTACAGCTCTCTTGTATCCCCTCTCACTTCAGCATGTTCTCTAATTTCCGCAAGCTTGTTCAGCATTGCCCTTTTGTCACGTTTCAGGTCTCACACCCCGCTGTACAATTTTATGAGTTTCTATAAACTCGTTCTGGGGGCCAATTCTGGTTCTGTGAAAAAGTGCATCAAAAAAATCTTTCATGCTTTCACATTAATTTCCCGTTCCTTACAGAAAATAGTGTTTCTATCTCATGTATTTCTATGTTCAAAAACACAAAAAAATTGATAGAATCGTGCAGTTTTCAGGAAAAATGGTAAGGTGATTCAAGCATCAATAATAAAGTTTTCATTAACAGAACCAAAATAGCTTATTTGTGCTAAATGAATGAAAAAAGTGAGAGCGAATGTGAAAACTATTTATTCGATTCTCTTTTTTACAGAACTGAAATCGACCCCTGCAGAGTTACTTTCTGATAGGTGACACTTTCAGCAATAATTCTCAATTTCAATGATCGCCGGTGTGCTATTCTGTTGCACGTGTCTTGTAATAATTGGATATCTTTAGATTGTTTATGCCTCTGGACAGATTCTGAGCTGGTTTAAAAAAAAAAAAAACATTTTTTACTCGGTCCCTCTTGGCTTCTATGGACATTATCATCATTTTCAACCATGTTTGACACTGCTTTCATTCATTTTACGGGGTAGTTTCAACATTTTTTGGTAAGTTTGGATCAGATGGATTGCAATTGTAAGCAATCCTGGTCTCCTTGTAATTACCTCCGAGGTTCTCTATACAGGCCTTCTAATATTGACTAATGGTCGCTGCTTTACAAACATTTCGAACATCACAAAGTGATTTCCTCCGTCATTATTGAATTATAATTTAGCTGTAAGAACAGCTAAATAGATTTCCGCATTTTCGTTGTAAAGTTTCCTTTGAAGTAATTGGCAAACGCTTCCCTTTTATCTTGTTTTTATGTTACTTCAATATAATTGATGATACCTGATAGTAGTTTCTGAGATTCTGTTATTGTTTCGCTCAGGTTCAAGATGACAGGAAAGACTTAACCTCCAGTTCTCATACATTGGATGCCATGGATGCAAGAACGGTTTGTTTGGATGACTGGAGGCAGCATCACGGCAGTTACTATATTTTTATGTATTTCATAAAGGAGGTAATAAGTTTGTTCATTTCTACATAAATAAAACAAGTTGAACTTCAAACAGTATAAAACTACGTCAATATCTTAAGAACATAAATTTACATAATCTCTCATATTTTAAATCAATGTCACTCCAAAAATAATAAAAACAATAATAATCAATTGAATACATTTAAAAACTTTCAAATGGATTAAATATTATTTCAAAAACTAATTCAAGTTTCAAAGTGCAATTAAGATCAAAATAAATAACTTTCTCTTGATATATAAACTTTTTTTGTATTTAAACAAGGATTTGTTCTACTCTGTGTAACATCATCAACTTTTCAAACAAAAACCAAGGAGAGGTTAGATCTATTATATTCGATTTCATTGTAAGTCAAATATAATCTCAATATACTTTAAACGAATTAAATCTACTTAATTTTCACAGCAGCAACTTCTCTTCTCTCAATGTTATCCTCACAAATTTTCCAATTTCACACAAATTTGAAACTGGTAAAAACTTTTCAACATTTTAAGTGCTGTGTCCTCTTCAAGAAATGAAATAACATTCTTAATCACTCGACCCTTTCCGACCCCCTTATAAGCAGTAGCATCAAAAAGTAAAAAAAAAACAACAACAAAAAACACAGTCGCAAAAGCTGATGTTGGAACTTATCTGTAAAAAGTTACGAAAACAATTGCAGATAAGTTTTGTTGAGTTTTCAGTTATATTTTGCGTCCGTTTCGCAAACAATTTTCGACAATATAATGTTGGTAATTTTTCATACTCCAGTATGTAGGTATGTAAGTCACTTTAACAGGGTGGCATGGACCTCACCATCAAGTTTTTGGTTATAAACATTTCCATATTTTCAAAGTGCCTCAATCATTTAGAGTTATTTTGTCTAGACATCGAGTCTTTAGGGATTGATTGAATCAAGGTGAGGTAGAATCTAGGAAAGACTTGCATTAAAGAAGATGATTATTTTTTTTCCCTCACTGATTATCCAGCTTTCAGCGACAAGATTTTACAATGGTAATGAACACCCTGTGGAGTAAAGCAATTCAACAATTTAGCTGCCCTTGCCAAACAAGTTGGCGGCACAGACAATTTACGGCGGCCGGCTGGCGGTGTGGTGCGGAACAGAAAAAGTGCAGATATATAATTTAATTTGTTTCGCAAATTCTTCAAACTTATTATCTCAATGTTAAATACCCCAAAATCGCAGCCCCACAAAAGAATAACAACAAAAACTAACCCACATCACGCACAAAAGCAGAAAAGTTCAACCGCACATTTTGGAGTTGTTAAGGTTCTCTGTTTAAGAACCAACAAACTACAAACGACACCACCAAAAAAAAATTCAAAATAAAAAAAAAGAAAAGAGAAAAAAAAGGAAACAGGACACGAAACACGGGACACGGGACACTCAACCAACACAAAAGCACTACGATCTTAGCTAAAGAGGGATAAAGTATCCTGAGAGAGAAAAACTTCTACTTTTCAAGTTTCGACAGAAGCAGCGTTTCGTTCGATATACACATAGGTATAGGTAGTCTTGGTCTTGATGATGGTGACAAAGGAAATAGGAGCACACCGCTACTACGCCACTACAAACGTTATAAAGTTGAAAAACAAACCAATGAACGAACGAACCGAACAGAGTCACAACTCTCAGTTTGGCATTGTGTAGAAGCAGGTGCTCGGTTCAACTTCTTCAAATCAACGAGCAATTTTCCATTGTTTATGCAATTTTATACTTTACTCTTGGCAAACATTTTTCAAAAGATAACTGAACTGTTTTCCAGCAATAAGGAGCGTGTTTTGAGTTTTTTTTTTTTTTTTTGTTCGGTACGTATATACTCTGAACAATCTTGTCATTTGATTGTATTGAAGGCGGTGATGGTGGATACGGTGATGTTGTTTGTAGTGGTTATGGTCTTGCTTGGTCCTTTTTTCGAATTTATTTGAGTTTAAATGAAAACGACGAAGTAGAACTAAAATAAAGAGTTTTGTTCAACTTTCATACCAAAATGGAATATTGCACACGACAAAGATGACGACAAAAATTCGAGGGCAGGTGTGGTTCTATGCTCTTGTGGAGCCCTACGAATATTTGGAATAAATAGGTACATATTTTTGAATTTGATATCATTACTATTAATTTCCTGTGTAGGTGTGTTTTCCTGTTGTGGTGTTTCCCATTGAGTTTTGTTCTGCTAACCACATTTAGCATAGGCTAAGTGTTGGCCTTCAGAACTCTTTTCCAAATATCACACCTTAACTTGGCGAAGATTTAAGATACTCAAATTCTAGTGACCTTCAGTTGGGGTCATTACGTTTACCTGCGCAATCTTTTATCTCTCAAAATGCCACCAAACTCTTTCGTACCTAACCTAAGTGTCCAAAAACATGGCAGACTTGGCTCATCCATATTTCAACGACCGTATTTCCATCCTACTCTAATCTTAGTCGGTGGAGGTAATCTGTCCCGGTCTAACTGCAACAACCTCTTTTTTTTCGCAAGGGTGCATGCCATTGTCGAACCCAGCTACGCATGTGATCTCTTTCATGTTTGTGATATGAACACCAAAAGTGGCTCAGTGGACGAGTTCAGCCCTTCTCCGTCAAATTTAAGTGGTCTAAGGAAAAGCGAAAAATTATTTAAAAACACGAACAAAGTCCCCAGTCCAGACCGGCCCATACTACGAAGATGGAGGAAAACATTCTGTTAGATGGGATAGCTGAAATTTTCCAACTTAAATGACGAGACAGGATCTGATGACTTTCGCGAAATGTTTAACTACTTTAAACTCGTAGACCTGTTCGCAGAATTTTGATAAATAGCGAAACACGTCGCAAATTGATTTTTCTTTAATGTTCAAGACATTCTACGCTGGGCATTACACCATACTTAATTTACGCTTGTGTGATCTCAGCTTCACACGTGTGGTTGAACATGGGTCATACTTATCATGTTTTAAATCCCGTGTGAACCATCTATCGCACACTCGAAGAAATTAAGGACCACCTGTCAGCCTGTCACACAGTGGAAATGTTTACTAGGGTGTGACTCACCTGTCACACGACAAGAGCATGTAGACCACGTGTCACACACCGACATGTCACTTTGGTAGATGTGGACCGCCCGTCACACAATAAATTTGCAGTTGTATGTGTAGGCTACCGGTCTTACACATTTGAAGACGATGACCTATGTTTGATGCTTTTGAAAATACTTTAAGAGTAGGGCTCTGGCTGATGGACACCAGATATCTACGCACTCCACAAGCATTTTGGAGCCACAACGGGAAGGAAGGCTAAAAATGGAAAATGAAAAAAGAATAAGTTGTTGAAAATTGTTGTGGTAAATTTTACGGCAACAAGTTAAATTTGGATTTTTTTTGTTTTTCTGTCATTCTTTCATTTTGGATGAAGTTGATGCCAAAATTCAGACTCACTCTAGGAAAAAGTATAATAAAACTTAAGGCACTCTCGAGTTTTCTTCATGAAAATCGTGATCACACCGTGAAAAGGCCATAATATTCACAAGAGAATAATGTACTGAACTAGAAATTTCAATTGAAAGGCGAAGAAGAAAAAAAGAAGAAAATTATGCCAGATAAAAATGTTTAAGATGCTGGTTTGACGTGAGAAGAGATATTAGGGTTAATCGGGTTTTTCAATAAGAGCGCCACAAAAGTTTTTTTAAATAAAACAAAAATAATTTTGGATATCAATGAAATTCCTTAATCCTGTGAAAGTACGTTTGATGCCATTATGTTTGGAACTCGATTTCTTTTGCATGGCCACCACGGACACGCTTGCAGAAGTCCAGACGCTGAACCCAATTTTCGTCGGTTTTCTAGCACAAATCGGCCGAAACTGCTGCAATTTCATCAACCGTTGCTGACTTATTGGTATAGACCATAGACTTGACGTAGCCCCACAGGAAATAGTCTAACGGCGTCAAATCGCACGACCGAGGCGGCCAAGCGACCACACCATTTCGTGAGATAACACGTTCTCCAAACTTGGTTTGCAACAAATTGATTGTGACATTTGCTGTGTGGCTTGTGGCGCCGTCTTGTTGGAACCACATGTCCTCCAAATCCATATCATCCAATTGGGGCCAAAAATATTCGGTTATTATTGAACGATAGCGATCCCCATTCACAGTAACGTGCCGGTCTTGATCATCACGGAAGAAGTACGGCCCCATGACGCCGCCGGCCCATAAACCACACCAAACCATAATGTTTTCGGGATGCAAAGATGACTCATGGAGTACGTGTGGATTGCTGCCTGACCAAAACCTCATATTTTGTTTTTTGACGAAGCCCTTCAGCCAGAAATGAGCTTCATCGCTGAAGATGAATTTTCGATGAAAATCCGAATCATTTTCAAGTTGTTGCTCAGCCCAATTCACGAACATACGACGCTTCTGGTGGTCAAGCGGCTTCAGTTCTTGCGTCAATTTAATCTTGTAAGGATGTAGGCCAAGATCTTTTCGCAAAATTCGCCACAACGACATCACAGAGATGCCCAACGCTTGAGAACGACGTGTGAGAGACACATTTGGGCTTTCTGCAACTGAAGCCTCAGCGGCAGCAATATTCTCGACACTACGGGCACTTCTTTGTCTCACAGGAACAGGAAAATTTTGTACTGTGCCTGTGGACTCAAATTTTTCCACTAGACGCTCAATTGTTGATCTGCTAGGACAATTATGACGACCATAAATTGGACGTTGCGCTCTTAACGTTGAGGCCACTGACTTCGAATTTTGGTAGTAAATTTTAATAATTTCGACTCGTTGTTGGCTCGTATATCTTTCCATCATGAAATGGCAAACCTTACTGAAGAGAAATGTCAAAAAAGCGGCAAGAAATATGGCGTTGTTTGCTGTCCCTGTCGCTCTACTTTTGTAGCGTCCCTTTTAAAAAACCAAAACCATTTTTGACGCATCGCTGGAGCTGCAGTCAAAATTCCTGGTAAACATCCTTCGTGTGGTTAATCAACAAGCAAAATATTAATGGGACCACTGTGCCCTCAAATGACGTTCTAACATTTAAGTTCAAATATAATAAACATGCGGCAAAACTGGGAAAAAACACATTCTCACTGTTCAAAACACACGTAAGGAAAAAATTTAAAATAATTTCGAAACAAATTCAAACATCAAACGTTGCTGGACTTACTTCGATCTTTCCACTGGTGGGGGATCGAGGTAAGAAGCAATTAGATCAAAGAACTATGGCCTTACATCGATCACACCACTGGTGGTGTGGTAGGTCCACCACCCTGTTGAACTTTTAGACTTGAGAACCATTCCAGAAGCAACTGCGGCACATTCTCCTTAGTTTTCTTACCTGTGCAATGTCATAGTTTTCAATTTTCCGATTTTTAAGTTTTCAGTACCACCTACAAAAAAGTTTTCGTTTTTTGAGTGAGAATCGATCGCCAAAAATGTGATGAAACAGTCCAACGTACGATTATAATAATCAGTCAGTGGGCTCCGGGCTCCATAATATTTTTCAAATTTGCATTTGGTGAACCAATAAAGAAAGAATAATTTCTACTTTGCAAAATTTTTCGTTTGGTGCTCTGAAATTGAAAAATTGTAAAGTGCAAAATGAAAAGTCGTTGATAAAATAAAGGCTCTAATACCGTGTGATTTCTTCAATTTTGGAAAAACTAATTCTTTCTCATTTCGCACTTTTTTAATTCACAATATACGTACCAACATTCATAGCATTCACATTTTTTTCCTAAAGCCCTTTTTTTCTAAACATCAATGCATTAATGTGTAGGTTAAGTTTACATGCAATTTTATTTTCAAAAAAGGTAATAAGAATTTAACTTGTTTTGACTACCTCCTGATGTCATATTAATATTTAAGTATCATAATTCGGAATGCCCGTACTACTCCGAGAACGTCCTTGCATATTAA
The DNA here is from genome assembly GCA_946251815.1 of Dasysyrphus albostriatus. Taxonomy (NCBI): domain Eukaryota; kingdom Metazoa; phylum Arthropoda; class Insecta; order Diptera; family Syrphidae; genus Dasysyrphus; species Dasysyrphus albostriatus. The sequence continues at coordinate 83,594,004 of OX276335.1, forward strand.
ACTCAATCAAAATAGTCAAATAAGTTATAAAAACTGAAAAAACACCCAGTAAAATTGTATTGTCCAACTGAAATAATCCCAAAACATCAAATTGTAAATCTTGAACTAAAAATTGAATTAAAAATCGTTCAACCTGCAAAAACAAAAAACCATTAACTTATTATTTACATTTTTATAAAATATCTCCGTACTTACACTTTTATCCCATTGACCATTCACATCCGTTCTAATGCATCTCAAATTAAGATATTGAGGAATTCTCGATCTCTTAGTTGTTAAGTCAATAAGTAAAGTTAAAAACACCAAATCCGTAATATGAACAAAACAGACCACCAATGCAAGCCACAACATTTCTTCCTTAGACAAATAAGCCAGAAAAATATTATAAATATTGGAAAGAGTTCCAATAAGTTCAATGAAGAAAATATAAAATATGTGAATTTGAAAGAAATTATGAAACTCTTTCAATATTTTAAATATTTCCGAATACAATTCTGTGCAAATGTTCAGTTCCTTCGAAAACTTCCGAAACATTTTAGCCTGATGAAAAATTGTCATTCCTTGGGTGTCCGCGTTTTCAATGAGTTTTGTCAATAATATCATACGCTTTCCGATATTCAAATATATTCCTGCCGATGTAAGATAAGTCAAGAAGATAAAATCCAACACAATAGTGCATCCGAACCATACATAATGACCCACAATGCAGTTTATAAAATCCAAATAATCGTTTTCTTGAATTGAGATTTTCAAAGCTGCTGCAAGGACAAATAATCCACCAAAACACCTTGCCACGCGAACCGAAACAATTATGTAAAACTCAAAACCGAACAAATTAAGATTTCTGGACATAACCGATAGACGCATTAAAATCTTTCGTGTCTTATTCACCAAAATGATAATTTTATTATGATGGAAAATTTGAAAAAACACACATATTCCAGTATAAACTGCAATTGATACATATTGAGCAAAATATATAATACGAATATAGAGAGGATATAGTTTTTGAAGTTCAATGAAAATATTTGGTAGAATGAATGCATAGTAAATAAGGGTAATTACCCTACAGGTAATTGAATAGCAATGTACTGTCGGGGAAAATTTCAGGCGTCCAGTGTTTGTTACAGAAAAAAACGTAACTCCAAGGATTTTAGCATAATTGTGCACAATTCTGAAGAACAAACACGAAAAATAGTCCGTAGCGTCGATTTTAAGTGGCATTTTGCTGAAACTAATGGGAATTTAAACTTGCAGCGAAGCATTTTAAATGTTGCAACGTGAGTTATACACAAAATTGTTATAAATTAAAATAAATAACTCAATTTGACAGCTTTATTTCAATTACTAAATTGTCACATGGTTGCACTTAAACTTTAAGATATATATTCAAATATTGCTATTTGGAATGTGATGTTATCACAAAAGGTTTCGTTTTTTTTTTGCTCAAATTTATTTTTAAATTTAGTCACATGAAATTTCATAAGAAGCATTAGCAAAATTGAAAACATTAACAATTGTACGCAATTAAACAATTTACCAATTATTCGAATGACATAGATCAGTTCAGGATAAGGGTGTGGTTTCTTTACTTTGAAGCAGGATTGAAAGAGTTATTTCGATTTTACGCAACTAATTATTGTTAACATACCTATTTAGATTCTATATAGGAATGTTTTTCTTTTAATTGAAATTTCGTTATTTACGATTAACGAAAAAAAACTATAAAAATAAATAATAAGGGTATTCATACAAAGGCGTAAAGTCATCGTAAATGTAGTAAAGCCTGTCAACTGCGTAAATCTGTAAAAATTTTCATACAGATTGTGACAGATTCACGAAGTTTAAAGCTTTATGATGGCTTTACGCTGTTGTATGAATATGTGTTGGGATGCAGAATTAATCCCGGTAATTAAATAATTTGAAAAGAATAGAAGGAAAACACAATCGATTTTAGGATAAAAGTATATCTTATGTCTTATTTAGTATAAGGAATTATGTCCTACCTCGAAGAGTGTTAAGATGCCATCACACCGCGCAAGTAAAATACTTGCAAGCAAGTAATTGCTGCAAGTAATTTACTTGTGAGTAACTACTTCCGCAATGAACACTTGCTTGGTGTGACTAGTACCTGCAAGTATACTTGCACGCAAGTAAGTCACTTGAAATCACTTGCCGCAAGTATAGGGTGGCGCACCAATTGTGCTACAATAAGAAATTCAAATAACTTTTTTTTTAATCGATGTATTTCATTTATTTTTTTTATTGGTTATAAAATTAAATTTTATTTTAAATAGTTAGTTGTTTTTAAAGATTATAGACCGCAAATGACCTCCACGCTCTCCCACGCATATGCGGCACCTGATCAAAAAATTATTCATTGCGGCCTGAAGAGTTGAAGTTGGGATCGCCTCAATTATTGTCGTTATGGACTGCTTTAATTCAGTTAAATTCCTGGGCTTCGTTTTATACACCTCTTGTTTGACATAACCCCATAAAAAGAAGTCTGGTGCAGTCAGGTCAGGTGACCTTGGGGGCCAGCGAAGAGTGGAGTTCCTAGAAATTAATTTGTTTGCGATTTTTTTGTTTAGCTCCGCCATAACTGGTCTGGCTATATGTGCAGTTGCTGCAGTTGCTCCATCTTGCTGAAACCAAACGCTGTTGAATGGTATACGTCTTCTGCGCAGTTCTGGGTTAAAAAACTCCTTCAACATCTTTAAATAACGGTCCCCATTGACAGTAACGGTTACACCGTTTTCTTCAGAGAAGTACGGCCCGACAATACACCTTGATGAAACTGCGCACCACACAGTGACTCGTTCTGGGAACAGTTCCGTCTCATGGAGCATTTCTGGATTAGACTCATTCCATATACGGCAATTTTGCTTGTTTACATTGCCGTTAAGATCAAAATGGGCCTCATCAGACATGAACAAACAATTGATCAATGTGTTGTCTTCTTCGGCCATTGATATCATTTTTTGGCAAAATTCCAGGCGAACAGGCAAATCCTGAGGGTTTAACTTGCTACTTTACTTGAAGCGATGCTTCCAGATTCGGCAAACATATTTACAAACCTCATAATGGTCCATCTACTCGGGGGATTACCGCCAAACTCCCGCCTAAATTCCCTTTGGATGGAAATGACGGACTGCAAAGCATGGTACCGTTGCACTATCCAAATTCTTTTCTCCGTATCCCAAGCAAAATAAAAAAAAATAAGCCGATTACTCACACAGAAAAAAAGATATTACGTTTTATTTTTGTAGCACGATTCGTGCGCCACCCTGTACTTGTCACTTGCAGGATTTGCGCAAGCAAGTTTTTTACTTGCTTGCAAGCGATCATATTTTTTTCGATCAAAATAACGGAAAAAATCGTTTCCATCTGCCTGGAAGTCTCTCATCAATGTTGTATAGCTAGTGCAAGAACGGATTTTCAGCACCACGTTTCCAAAATGGTCTGGTCATACCCAAATAACTTATCATCAGCCGCATTTTATTCTTTCAAAGCAACATAGAACAGAATATTATTTTGCGTTTTAATGCATGATGGTCGCTATTTGATAATAGCTATAATAGTTCAAACGACTGGATCACACCTAATTGTCCTATAGTTCAACAGATCTTATAAAAATATAAAAGTAATGAAAAATGTAATAACGAAGCCTGAAACTCTTTCTTTTAGTTGTTAAAACAACTCTCAAGATTTTGATTGGATTCGGTTAAGCATTTAATGAGAAGATTGACTAAAAGTTAAATTGAAGGTAACGTCAAAAACAGTTGTTAGTAATTTTTATTTTATCCGAAAGCTAAGCAAATCTTCTTCCTGTTCAGAAACCATTTCTTCGTAAATAACTTCTTCTTCTTAATCTGGATTGTTCATTTCTGATCTGTCGCTTATGAAACACATAAACGAAACTGAGCAAAAAATGGCAAAAACCACACCCGTCGACACAGGAACTAATAAATTACTTGCAGCAATTCCTTTCAGCAATTAATTTCAGCAAATAATGTCAGCAAGTACTTGCGGCAAGTAATTTCAGCAATTAATTACTTGCTCGGTGTGACGACCTTAACAGTACTTGCAGAAATTTTACTTGCGAGCAAGTAAAAAGTCTTTTCAGCAAGCAATTTACTTGCCTGGTGTGGCTGCTCCCTGCAAATATATACATGCACGAATATTTCAAAATCGAAATTTTTGAAACAATTGCGGTGTGACGGCACCTTTAGTCGAAAAAGAGACTGTACAAAAAGTAAAAAGCACACAGAAAGGATAGTTTGACTTGGTTACAAAATGCTTACATGTGCAAGTCAAGCTGCCCCCTGTGGCTTCAGATATATAACAATAGTTTAAGCTGTTAACAAAATAAGAAACTGATAACTAAGATAAGGTAGTTTTGGCTTATAACCCTGAATTTTTTCCAGAAAATAAACTACTTAGCCCATTCGGAATATATAAAACAAAAACTGAAATACAGGAGTATTTTTCGATTTAATTCGTATGGAGGGTTCATAAAAGTGCCTTTCACATGAGCTGCTAATAGCGAACTGCGAATTGTGAATGATCGCGAATTTTGACATTTCCTTCAAATGAGTGGTCGCCAACAGATGCGAATTCTCATACAAAATAAACCAGTAGAATAGGTGCTAAAAACATGAGGTTAAATTCGAGCGAATTTTTCATTTACAGATTTGTGGAATGCGTCCTAATGTTGTGGATTTCGAACAAGTTTTTGACAATTCGCAGAAAATGTCGTGTACAAAAATATAAAAATGCTAAATTTTAATTTAAATTTAACAATTTAAATTAATTTAAGGCCAAGTTTTTTTTTGAAAACTGAAGATAGGATCGTTTATTAAGTTTGTTTAAAAGTAAAAACAAGAATCTGTTGATATTTGAGCTTCGAATTTCCTAAACAAATTTATGCGCATTCGCAATTCGCGGCTCATGTGAAAGGCAATAAAGAGTCTAAAAATTATAATTTTGTGACCTGCAAACCCTTTTGTGTTGGCCACCATCTTGGATTTTAAGAAAATAAGTTTTTGTTAAATAACGAGTCTATTTAAAATTTAAACTAAAAATGCAGTCAGTAAAAGTTGTTAAAAATTAAATAACTTACTACTTTATCACCTTAATTGTTTCTCTACAATCGATATTTTTCAACTTAATACGAAAATAAGCATCGTATTCCATTAAACTCATTCATTCCAGGTGATTCCGTGCCAACTGTGATACTTTGTGTCCATGTCCAGTGCTTTTTTTTGCTATTTAATGTAAAATGTTCGTATATATTTTTGGTTTGAGTTGAGCAAATGGCTATTTACTACAATCCTACAATCTACATTTGATATCAAGACTAATTTTGCTTCTTATTCCATTTGGCTTGGGAAAGTGTAGTAAACATTTCAGTACCCTGGCGTGTCCGTTCCTAGTTTTTCCAATTAAATTTAATATTTTGCAATGCGATACTTCATTGAATAGAAATGCTGTTCTTAGAAAAATTTGCGTGCAATATTATTTAAAATTTAATTGCAAAAATTAAGTCAAAATACTTATTGCTGAAAAAAATAAATGAGTAAATGTTGACCCAAGATTCCCTCTAATTTTTGAATTCAAAAGGTTTTCCCCTAAGACGCCATTTTCTTTTACATAGTTTCAAGATGTTTGAATGAAGGTTTTTTAAAAGAAGCACTTTTCATATATAGCATATATATATATGTAGTTTACATTAGTCGTTTTATTTTTTCAACGTTGCTGTACTTTGAGATTGATATGTTTTCATTGGATGAATGTGTGTCACAAATTTATTTGTCAGTACCGTGGTAGTATTTTTTAAGCATTTTATAACATGTTTTTAGTTGATGATCAGAATTTTTTATTTCTTTTAACGGTATATGTTGATACTTTCCTGGAAACTATTTTTTTCATTAGCATAGTGAAATAAGGTCACATAAACTGTCTAAATGTCAGTACCGTGGATGTCAGTACCGTGACATCGTGAACTTTATTGAAATTATTTCTTGCAATAATATTTATTGTGTACCAATTTTCTTATATGAACGGTAGTATTACTTCGCATAGGCCAAACAAAAATTATTCCGCGTTATAAGAACTAAGTAAGTTGCTTTTACAGATTTGATACCTTGACTAAATAAAGCCACAAAAACAAAACAAAAATTGTTTCCAATAAGTTTTAATTTTTGAAATTTAAAAAAAAAAAAGAACCACATTTGGCAGAGAATCACCCTTATACCAGAAAATGAGTAGTATAAAGAAAAAATATGTGTGTTTTTATCCTTGCCTGAATGGGCTTGGACCAAAAAAACGATGTCGGGGCTAAGAAATTTACTTGTTAAATGCAATAACAAACAACCAAGTCCCTTCAGGCTTAGCAAGGCAAAAAAAAATTTCAGATATTAACTGTAAAAAAAAAAATAAATTTTGTGGCGCAACAGCTCATGGAGAACCAGGGCCTAATGACTTACAACTCTCAACCATTCCTGTGTGCGTGTTGTTGGCAGGAATGGAGGGGACCTACAATTTTTTGCCGAGTCCGAACGGCTAGATGAGAAGCACTTATTCATGACAATCTTGAAGGTATTGTCAGTCCCTCGCAAGAGGCAGTACCTCGGAAAAAAACATTTCTGTTTTAAGGTGGCAGTGGCCGGGAATCGAACCCAGACCTTTGGCATGACAGTCCTACGCACTAACCATTATGCCACGAGGTACTACAGATATTAACTGTAGCCCAGATAAAATCTGTGTTACCGGCACAGATTTCATGCTTATTGTTGGTGTCGAAAGCTTTTATGGAAACTCTATTTTTTTTTCTTTGATGGCGTCGCCAAGCTAACACAAAGCCAAGCCAAGCTAAACACATTCACGTGCAAGCATTGCTATTGTTGAATGTGTTTGTTTGCCCTATAACCATGCATAAAACCAAAAATGCTACTAAATTGATCCATTCGCTTCTGAGATATTGGTCACACTGGTCGCTTTCCAATATTTTTGGTATGTCTCGGAAACTAGACCAAACTTGACAATTTTACACTTAAATTGAAATGGATGACTCGAAAAATTGTATAAAAAATTAATGATGGAAAAGTTAACAAAAAACAACATATAAAATTGAAAAATTAAAAATTAATAAATTTTTTTCTAAAGTCCATACAACTTTTTTTTTAACAAAGATGAGGTCAAGACATGCAAGGACAAAATAAACTAGAGACTTAAAACCTTAATATGACATTATCAAAAGTTAGATTTTATTAAAAATTCACAGAGTTATATCCCTTTAAAATCTACCATTTCTTATGATTTCTGGTAGTTTTGGGGCCAAATGCCCCCTTTTCGGAACAAAATATTCGTTAAAATGCGATTTTGATGACATATGACATATCGATAATGAAGAGTATTTCAAAAGTACCTAGGTAATTTCCGAAAATTTTCTTTTTATAAATGCTTCTAGACTACTTAGGTGCAAGGAATGTTAAATTTGTCATGTCATATACCTTTAAATAGGCTTTCGGGCTAAAATTTCTAAAATTTATTAGAAATGCTAAAGTTTGAATGGCTGCAGCTCTGACAGCTTTAAATTAATATATCTTTTTTATCATGTCATATTAAGGCCTTAAGACTCTATCCACTTTATTCTGTTTAAGCATGCCTTGAACGTATCTTTGCTCCGAAATTATTTAGAAAAAAAAATTTAAATCTTTGATTTTTCGATTTTTTTAGGATAGTTTCTGATAACTTTTCCTGCTTTAATTTTAAACCATTTATTTAGATAGAAAATTTAATTTTTAACCAATCTCTTAGAAACGCATGGGTGATTTTAGTAGTATTTTCGATTTTAACAAGCTTATGGGCCAAACAAACATATTAAAAAATTAAAAATCTTGCAAGTAATTTTTCCTTTTTTTAATCTATTATTTAGTTTTTATGCCTTTACAGCCTTATTTATTAGAATTTTTTAAGTGGTTGGCAGTTTTCAAAAAAGTTTTTAATAGTTGGAAACATCCCTTATTCAATGAAATAAAATGTTGAGTTATACAAATCTTAGACAGCCGAAGCCGTTGTCCAAGTAAGACAACTTTAGGACAAGAGAAAACAAAGTGTACTAATAACTTTTTGGAGTTGGACGGCTGTCTAAAGTTAGACAAGGTTTATAAATACGACTTTTAGTATCTAGAAATTCAATTTTGTTAATCTTTAAAGCGGTCTTATGTGTTTCCTGATAGAATTTCTACGACGATATTTTGTTTTGTAGGATTTCCTTAAAAATGCTTCCTTCAGCTTAAAATTTAAATTTTTATGAGTAATCATTTAATATGCTAAATTTTTTTTAAAATTTGGAGTTTTTTCGATATTAATCTACTTAAGACATTTTATATTATAAACTTTTCATGTACTGAGAACTTGGCATATATTTAAGATCTCATTACCATTTATCAGAGTTGGGAAATAATGATTACTTTTTGAAATTCTTAAACTTTCATTTTATTGTAATTTAATTTTCTTAAATTACAATTAGGTACACATAATTGTAATTGAAAAACAAACATTTCCATTACTTTTAATAATAATTGAAAAAATTACTTAAAAATTACATCTAATTTAAAATATAATTATGGATTGTTGAAAGTAATTGATGGAAGAAAGCACTGTGTTAATTACATTTAAGGTAATTGATGACTTGGATTGTAATTCATTACATTAATTAATTAAACATTAAAGTAATAAAATAATAAAAGTAAAAACGCAGTGAGAAATTTGCTCATTTTAAAATAAGTAAATAAATTTAGTGGCGCAACAGCTCATGGAAAATCAGGGCCTAGTGACTAACAATTCTCAACCATTCCTGTGTGCGTGTTGTTGGCAAGAATGGGAGGGGACCTACAATTTTATGCTGAGTTTTAACGGCTAGATGAGCACTTATTCATGACAAGTAAACTTTTAGAGGATTTTTACGTCCCTCGCAAGAGGCAGTACCTCGGAAAAAAACATTTCTATTTTTAGGTGGCTGTGGTTGGTAATCGAACCCAGACTTTTGGCATGACAGTCTCACGCACTAACCATTATGCCACGAGGTACTACAATCATTTTACTTTAAGGTATTAATTTAATAACATTCAAAAAGAGATTCCTTAAAGACAACAGCAAATTAAAAAGCAGATGAAAGTGAAACACACGTATAAAAATTCAACACTAAAAACAATAAATTAATCACATTTGTCGTGATTACCGAAAAAAGTAATCATTACAGATATTTTTTAATGATTCATTTTCCTTTCATTTATATTATTGTTATTGAATCACAAGTAATTAAAAATTGAGAAAGTGTGTGATAATCCCAAAATGTTTGATTTTTCTTTTTGTATGCACCTCAAGCCCTTTATTTCAACCAATTCACCACTCCCATTCTGACACAGCTGCAAGAGTATTTTAGTTATTTTGAAAATTTGGGTGGATGTCACACCCCTGAACAAAAAATTACATGCATTAGGTTTTTTCTTTGATCGTTATATGTTTTTTTCTTAGTTTTCATATTTGGATGGGCCTGAAATGAAGAAAAGGCCATTCTCTAATTTTTTCATATTTTTACTTTAATCCCCTATAGTCGCTGTAAGGTTAAATTTAATTTCCCCTTTTTCTGCATGCAAGGGTTAGGTTAATGGGCTGACAGTTGATCTTGTTACCGTCACACTTAGATCAATGTAGACCCATTGTGATACCCTAGGGGTTGTGACCCCCAAGAAAAGAAACCTATGATAAATACCATGACAATCAAGCCCGTGTCGGGTGTTGATGAGTTTAGACAGGCTATAGCCTGAAACGTCGATGAGCTTTTCTTTATCATTGAAGAAATGTCTGTCGTTGCCCAATCATCTGAATGAGTAGAGGACGACGCCTTTTACGGGTGTGGTCTCTCTTTTACACCCACTTGAAAGATCATTCCTCCACCAGGCCCGTAGGAGCAGTGGCTCCATGCAACGTCTGATGGATGAGTTTGATAGGTCAGTGGTTGATGTATTTGTCCATTCGTTTGGTCAGGATCGTTACACAATAACTTGGTTGGGGAAAAAACGACAGTGACTAAAGGGGATCAAAATGAAAAAAAAGGTAAATTTTGTTCTTTATTTAGCATCGATTTAGGCCCTTCTGCAATGACTTTTCTTCTGCTTCTCTATCAATTTTCATCACTCTGCAACAATCGGAAATGCTTGATAAAATGTTTGTATTAATTTTTAATAAAGTGGGTAGATGCTACGCCCCCTGAATATAAAATTGCTGATTTTCGTTTTTTTCTGTTTGTATGAGTTACAGGGCTTACAGAAGTTGTGCGAAACTTAAAGTTTCTACGATGTTGGGAAGTGCTCCATACTTTTGATGATCTTATGATGATGATCTATCAGTGAGTCACTCAGGTACGGTTTTAGCGATTGTCAAAATCCTACATCTCAGGAATTGCTTATTCTAAAGAAATGAAACAAAGTGAGTCGATTCTATTTAACTAGCTTTAAAACGCCTGCGAATTTGACATCACTGATAACGAAGTAAGAGGGGCCAAAAATCGCCTGAATTTGTTTCTGTAGAAAGAGTGTAAATGGAAAGAATTCTTGGATAAGATCACGAAAAATGAGCTGCAAATTAAGTGATCGAGATTTTGTAATTTGATTGCAATTTGCAAAACTAAACATAATGAAGATATTGATACTCAAAAATCATAAATCAACACTCTTAATTACCAATTATTCGATCTACAGATAACTAAAATTACGAACAACAATGCACAATTTAAATTTTTGTATTTCGTGATATTGTCACTTGAAAGATCAATCTTGCTCCTTTGATTTTCGAATAAAACATTATTCGTAAATTGCAACTGCAAATTTTTCAGCTGGTGAATTTTCAATTCTTTCCCTGTAGTGCCGCGTATGTTTATCAATTCTGACTTTTTTTCTTTTGGAGCCAAGTACTTTTAACCCATATAATAGATTTAAATAAATTTTTGAGTGATTTTGAAACATTCGAAATTGGACCATTTCCGGTTTTCCTCACATAGAACGCTCCTGGAAATTTTCGGGCTAAAGAGATCCACCCATGAGTTTGATGGGTAATGCAATGCCAAAGTATGAATATAAGATATTACTTTTTACCTACTCTATGGCATGTCGACAATGATTGTTGTCTTACAGTTACAAAGAACTTGAGAAGCGCAGGAAGTCTGTGTAAAAGAAGAAGCAAAATTGCTTGTGAAAAGTTGGTTTTATTTTTATTTTGCTTTTTTTCCCAACTTTTCAGCTAATATTTGACTTTTTTTTCGAACGACAAACAGGGTATGGTATAAGAAGAAGGGTGATATCTTTAAACTTTGCATCGTCGTCGTCCTCGTCGTCGTTGTCGACATCGTAGTCGTCGTCTATATGTATAACCGTGTCCAAGGATAAACTTTTAGCTTGCTGCCATTGTTAATTTTAGTTTGGCGGTGGTATTATGCGAAGCAAGGTTATGTGTACTTTGTAAAATGTAACCCTTTGGTTAAGGTCTGTTATTTTAATCTTTACAGACCAAGTACAATTACAATCTCAAATGGGATAAAAAAAAGATGATATAATATGAATTATGATTGTACATAAAAGTCCAGCTATAGAGAAAATTCAACTTTGAAAGTTAAAAGATTTTTAGCACCATCGAAAACGATTCTTTGGATTAGAGTAGACATTAATCTTTAATTTTAAAGAAATATTTAAAATACTGTATGATAGCATTAATGAATTTTTTTGGATAAGAAAGGAAATTATATAAATCTTAAAAGCCTATCCAATATTTATGTTCAATTTGGTAACTGAATCTTCAACTTCCTTTTTCAGCAAAGATCCAATAGTCTGCTTAAGAAGATACTCGTTATAGCATTTCTGGCGTGATACAAATTTGCTTATCATGTTGGCGACGATCTTAGATATTTGCTTAACTATTTAATTTGAGCATTAATCGGTCAATCATCAAATTCAAGCCCCTCAATATAACAATCTTTATCTAAATACTTCCAGTAAACAAATCAAATAAATTACTGCAAAGTTAAACTTAAGAATCATATAAAACTTATCACAAAGTAACAAACTTTTAATCTTTTAACTAACCGTCATAAAAAGTCCAAACTCCACCACCGCCAAGTACATAGGGGTATCATTGAAGCAAATAAATAAAAGTCAACTTCTAATGCTGTTGATGCTCTTTATGAAGCCATCCCTTACAATTAACTTCTAAAGTCCTTTGTCCCTTTTGTCTCGATTGTTATATTATGCTGTCTTAATGGTAGGTACACGTTTAATGACCTTCAGCTATAAATTCATTCGCAAAAAAGAATTCAATAAAACTGCAAAAGCAAAAAAAAACAACGAAACAACAAAACAGAACCTCAATAAAATAAAAAAAAAAGACACAACAAAACACCGATTCCAAGTACTATACAACGACATCAACATTAAAGGAACCAAAAATAGGGAACAATATCATCAGCACCATTAAACATATTGCATATAATTTATTATTATTTTCTTAATCAAAAAGATCGCATTCACAGGGACAAATGACCTTCCTACTAAAATGTTATTTATCGCCCACCGGCAATCTCCTGTTTCATTTGCAGGCAGAATGGGACACTCCTGTTCGTTCCACGTCTGAACTCTCTCCATCCGACCAAATACATAAAGCATTTTTATTACAAAAACAGGAATTCAAGCTTTTTTTTTAAGGAAAACAAAGATAAGATGAAACAGAAAAATAGAAGAAAAAACAAACAAACAGAAACCATACCATACCATACAGCAAGAATCATATTGTCCATCCATCCAGAGTGCTTTAACAGTATATGGGTCCTTAAATAGTCCTGTCCTTCAATCTACGTCATAGTCATAGACAAAAGCCAATGACAAAAAAATACCGTCAACGTTTTTCTTCTTCAATAAATCCAAGATAAGACAATTCGCACTCGGATTCAAGGCTAATAAAGGAAATTGTCGTAAAACCTTCGGTATCACCGTAATGACCAAAAAACTACCAGAACTCCCCTTCAGGAAGATAACTTAAGCGGTGTACGTACATATAAGTCTTTATGTATGTATGGTCAGGAGACCATAGAGATGTGTCGCTTAAAACGAAAACAACAACAAACAACGGCAAAACCCAAATTACTTGTGTGGACAAAAGCAATTTACTGTTCCAGTCATTTAGCTGGAGCCAATTTAAACTTGAGACTTAATGGCCACCACGTGGAGAGAATGGTGGGTGCCTTATAGTTGAGATGGTTTTTGCCAGCTCACAGACGCTTAAGGAGCATTCACCCTAATTTGTTAAGGCCAACATTATGGCAAACTATTTTGCACTGCAGTTTTGGTAGTTTCCGTGGACGAACGGACGTACACGGACATACGGACGAGGATACTGTCATCAAATAGTTAGACAGTGAGATGAGGATGCTCGATTAAGTTTATGTAAGCACAATTAAGTGACGCATTCTTGGTCTTGTGTCTTGTCACCAGATGAATCCAAGCAAGGAAGGAATGAAGGAATAGACAACGTGGTACTAAAATGCTTCTCCTGATGGCGAAAACACTTGGGGCAAGGATGATGCGGTTGATGTTGGTGATAATCATTAGTGTTAAGTAATTTTTTTTTTTTTGTTCTTTGGGGTTGGAATCAACATCGTGGAAGGCGAATTGCAATAATCCTTTATGCTTGTAAGAAAAGTTTATCTTAACATATTGAAAGTTTTTTTTTTTGCTGAATTGCGCGTTGCTCATTTACACTAAAAACACAATTTTCATCATAAGAAATAGGATAAATATTATATGATTTAAATTATGTTAATTTATTTATAACTCAAATTTGTGTTTTTTTTTTTAGTTTGTCATTTATTATAGAGTATTTTTCATTTGATCTTAATTATCTTTATCATACATTCGTATTCGTTAAGCTTTTGAAATAAATCACATGGGTTAAAAATACACTCTTGTTTAAATAATTGGCTAATAACATTTAAGCTTGTGTAACACAAAAATGGGCCTTTCTAACGCTAACGTTGACTACTAACTAACTGAGAGGTTAAAAAAATGTGGAGCTTTAAATTATTTCTATCCATATACAATTTGACACTTTTGCTAACAAAACAAAATCCTCAGACTTTCTTTTAATCAACGGCGTATACAGGAGAGGGTCATGCCCCCCCCTGAGAACTTGATCTACTATACTATTAGAAATTTTTTCTTATAAAAGAAATTTTCTACTAATTTGCATAGGTACCTGCCTACTTTATGATTAAAAAAAATTCGGTTTGTTTATTTTTTCTTCAGTTTTCTCATTAATTTTTTAAATTACCTACTACGGTATAGATATTCTCCGCACACCCTATCAAAATCCTAATTTCCATGCATGCAAAAATTCCTTGATACAAAACACAAGAAAAACAACACAAAGTTCATTCTTCTTTCTTCCTCATGTAGAAAATTATATACCAAGGTGTTCTACTTCATCGAGCGCACCACTGTTCATCATTTTGGCACTTCGCTACGTTGAGAATTCTGTATCTGTTGCTGTTGTCTGTATCAGTTTCATTTTCAATGTTTTGTCGCATTGTTGATGGATGGTGATACTCAATGCATCTTTGCTTGGGAAATTTTACCAAAATTAAATGTTAGGGAAGTCTACTGGTTTCGTGAAGTTTTAAAATTTTCAGCCGAATTAAAAAAACGCGGAAAATCGAAAGGTTAGCATTATTCCGTGGATTTAGTGCAAAATGTTAATAATAAATCAAAATTTCTGCTAAGTGACGTTTACAAAGCTAATTCACCGAAGCAAATGGTTTAGCGATGGAATAAGCCTAAACTCTTTTTTTATATTGTAATCAATATTTTCTTTAGGTAAATTTTCGAAATTGTTTTTTTAATACGTGTTACAAGTTAATCCAGATCCAGAATAAAACATGCCTTTTATTGGTTTTGGTATCAACAGATTTACATTTTTGATATTATACTTTTTTTCTATGTACAATGATTTCGGTAGGTTCTGAAAAATAAAAAGAAAAAAGTTAATTACATAGTTTATTGGTATAAACTTACTTTTTCATTGGTGCCCCATTTTCTCGCTTCTTTTCCTTATTTAATTAAATAATAAATAATAATTTAGGTAGACATAAACAAAAGAGAATTCTTAGAAATGTGTTTGGTAACTTGAAATTCAGAGCTGTCAAAACCCATACAAAAAAAATTAAGTTTGCGAAACTTGGTAAGAATTTCAAGTAACTAAACAGGCCTCTTAGGGTAAACGTCACTTTACTATTCCACGAACATTTAGTTTTTTTAATGACAGATTTTAACCCGTGGCTTAGCACTTATTCCGTAGTTTAGCTAAATCGTGGACTAAGGGAGGAATAATCTGTTTTATTGATAGCGCTGTATAAGAAAAGAAAAATAGCAACATAAAAAGCTATAAAAGTCGTAATTGCTTTTAAAACCATTGAAATTTATTTTGAATTTTAAACTTTTGATTTTTTAAAAATAAATTTGATGCTTATTAAGAAATCAAAATTTTCGAAAATCAATAGAATAATAGTTCCAGTGATTGAATTTTACAAGTAGAATTGCTTACTGGCTCAATTTGTTTAGAATTATTATTATAAAAATACAAATGATAAAAAATTACTAGAGATAATAAATATAATTTTCAAAAATTATTATACCTATTTATTTTACTAAATTAAAATAGTCTTTTACAGTTTATTGAAACTTATTTTTTTTTAGAAAACACATTAAAAGTTGAAGCATTGCTTTCGTGGTAAACTGGTAACCTATTCCCGTTGGTGCTGTGGCTGAGCTTTAGTTTACTCACCTTTTTGATTACAACAAACTAATAGGAAGTGTTTCGTAACTTCTTGGAATTATTGTTGTTTGATCTGCTTAATTTTTTGTGACAACTAACTGGTTCAACAGAATGGAGACGAAGCTGCAGCTGGAATTGCTGTCAAAATGTTGAATGCACACAAATTCATTGCTGCGAACACAATGCGACGCAGCTGCAGTCATACGTGCGGTACGACATTTTTTTGGGGTATTTTGTATTTGTCAGTCGTATAAATCCGCATATTTAAGTTCAAATCAACAAAATATACACAAATTATAATAGTAGCAATAGTATTAGGTTGCCAAACGGACTGAACAACATTGAATAGGAAAGGAAGGTATAGAATGGAACAGAATTGAAGTAACTAAACATCACACAAAACGGTAAATCATCTCACTTAAGAGATGCACACAAACAAACTGGTAACGTCGTTCATGTGGATCAGGCTTGCCAGATTTTCATGAAGTATATTTATGATTACGTTCTTGGGTAAAAAAGAAATACAATTGAATTTTGCACAGTAAAAATGACAATGACAGAGGAAAAAAACATTATTAATAGAAAAAAAACTAATGTACCTAATCGGCTTTCATATTTGTAAAAGTAAAATAAATTCAAATTAAATAAAACTACTTTATGTACGCCATGAATATTTATAACCTAACTTACATTCTCTTATCTCTACTAAAGTGCAGTTGCAGCTCCCAAGTAACAATTTTCCTCTCATAAGAGTTTCCTAGAGGCTTGTGAGACTTTATTCCGGGAGTTATTCTCACTCTAGGAGAGTACTCCTACATCCTTATGAAAATGTTAAAAGCCTTAAATGGCCCACTTATAGGAGTTAATTTCCTCTTATAGAAACATTTTAATTGTTCCTATGGGATGACAAATGCTAAATTAATCTTGTTAGGAGAATGCGTCACTTCTTGTGGGAGTTGACGAAAAGAGAAAGAGTATGCGCATAATTAAAAAAAAAAAACAGATACTTATCTTTCACATTTGTATACTTCTTTCGGAAACTTGGTACGAAGTATTTATGTCTGTATGTGTCATCGTCATTGTCTCATGTTGAAAAATGAGTGTGTGAATTTATATTTTCATTTCATGACGACGTTAATATAATTATAGTTTGTCACATATGTGGAGTTAAATCTTAGTGCGATTGAAACTTTTTCTACTAACTTACACATTTTACTTCGAAAAATAACGAAGCGCTTTCAAAATAATTGATGTTTAAATTATTTTAATTTTATTTTGAATTGGAAAAAGGGTTACCTTGATGTTTGCTTTGAACAAGAATAGTACTTTTTATGATGACATTATTTATGGTACTTATTCATGGTATATGACGAAAAAGATGTAATAGCGGATAATATGTTGAATTGATGGTCTTATTCTTGTATGCCTGTTTTTTGTAATCTAAGAATTTACAAGAGGTTAAGAGACGTTTTAATGAAAAAATGAAAAGTTAGAATTTATATTTTTAAATATTTGTTTCACGTTTCTTATAACAAAACTGTCAATGATTACTGACTTTCAATTTTGTCACTATACAGTGCGAATTTCTGAAGGCTTGTAAATAAATCTCATTATTTCAATTTGATGATGCTCCTAAGAGACAAATAACTTAAGCACAGTATTTAAACACAAAACTTCACATTACGAATATACTTGTAAAAATACTTCTTTTGCATTTAATGTTGAACAAAATAAACATCACTATCAATACATGTATATACATAAATATACCTTAAATAAATTCATCATAATGGAAAACCAAAAAAAATATTTCAAAATTTAATTTCATATCACGGTAACCCTCAAACTATACAAAAAACACTTCGTTCAAATTTAAATATGGCTGCTGTCGTATCGATACTTTTGACTCTCAAAAGGACATTTTTATGAGAGTGTTGTCCATTTAAGTTGGTATGTAAATAAACACTTTTTTATGAGAAGTCTGATGCTTTTATGTGACTTTATTTTGACATCTATCAAACGAACCAAGAACAAATCGGTGATGCGTTCTCTTTTTTCTTAAGAATGTGAATTATTGTTGATGTTTAAAAAAAAGATGAAATCTCAAAGTTTGAAATATTAAATTTTATGCATTACCGTTTCTGAACGATAAATCTTCATTATAACGTCATAATTTTTGGAATAAATGAACAAAGAATATCAAAAAATTAACATTCCGCAACAAAACTATAGACGTAGTAAAATTTTAAGCTTCGTAAATCTGTCTAATTTTCAATACAAATTGTGACAGACTTACGAAGTTTAAAACATTAAAATGTTAACAATGGGCGTACGCCGTTGCATGAATATTTTAGGCAAATTTTCAAGCGTAATTTTGTCAGAAAAACCTTATATTACACCGAAATAAAATAAAAAGAAAGTCTATCACCGAAAGTTCACATTTGTAACAAAATAAAATACATTTTAAACAGTAATCGGCATTAGCATCCAATGTTTCCTCCAGGTAGACAGATTAATAGAAAGCTGAACGCCAGAAAACAATGTACATACAAAACGTTAAAAAAAAGAACGACTGTTGAATGAATCAAATAAAGCTGCTGTCAGTGCAACATCTCATATGAATCCTATAGTTAGAGTTTTGTAGTTAATACTTTATTAGCTCTTGTAAAGAGATTTTAAAGACTTAAAAATGACGTTTAGAGTTTAAATTTGAAAACAAAATTATTATAAGACTTTCAATTTACATACAGGAGTAATAATTGTTCTAGGTATAAGATTAAAGTGATTTGATCCAAGAAAAATGCTTACATCATTTAATGAAAACACTATGAGACAAATTTATGTTTCATTATGACAGATCATGTCTTAAGTTTAGCAATAAGATCTAAAAAAGTACTATGAGCGTTTTTTTGAGAAAATGGGAGCTTAGCTCTCGAGAGTATGTTAGTTGGGCTGACTTTGATATTTAGACTTAAGATTTCCCCACTTAAACCTTACCTACAACTATTTAACAACAAACATAAACTGAAAATGAAAAACATTTCACATCTCATGTTTTGTGTTTTTCGTGTTTTTCGCGTAGTATGGCAACCCGAATCCATCTTTTCAAACCTATGTGTGTACATAAAACAAAGTATGCTATTCTCTTTACTTCTTGTTTTCATTCACATTTCACACATCTTGGCTTGACACGATATGAAAATGAAACATAAAGATACAAAGAAATACAGTCAAGAAAGAGTCAACATTTTGAAAACGGGAAACATAGCAACAAGGTTTTTTGAATTTTCAGAGTTTTCAAATTAGCACGAAGCTAAAAACAAAAAGTTCTAGTCAAATTTTTATTATGCAAATCTTTGTCATTTTATTTGTTGTTTTTTCCAATGTTTCTTAAACTAAAAGCCCTATTACAGAAGCTGTTTGATAGTTGAATAATTCTTATAAGTATGAAACATATCCTGTACATAATGTATATAAATATTCGTTGATACATATTATGTTATGTTATTTTTATCCTTAAGATTTTATAACATTGAATATTTTTGTTATTAAATAAAAGTTTCTCAATTTTATTGAGTGAAAATTGTTTATTTTTTTAATATACCTACTTGAGTAAAATCAAATCTTTTGTGTAAGATCATTAAGGCCAAATACACTCTCGCTACGATAAAATATTTTAACATAAGAACCCATGAGAGGATTGAAATCGCATGAGGTATCGATGATGTAAATATACTTATTGCTTATTGTTAGAAAAAGCAATAAAAGCAATAAAAAGAGCTCTTAATATCTTTATCACTCATTGTTTCGATAATATAATAATAAGAAATATTGGGATTTTCCATTGGAAAAATAAATCAAGTTATTTTTGATCTGGATCTATCTTTGTTTTTGAAAATAGCTATAGGTACGAAATTATACAAATTATATTCCATTTGAAAAAAAAGAATTCTGATGTTCATTATTTTTTGGCGATATGACCAACCCCCCCGAGAAGTGATGCTGTATACGCCGCTGCTTTTAATCTACTACAATTTCCTTCAAACTCCATCAAATATGCTCTAAGAGAACCGCATACTACGATTACTCAAGTTAAAAAATAGAAGAAGAAATAGACAAACATTACACAGGGTCGGCGTGCAGTTGCACGGCTGAAAACTAAATAAAAAAAACAGAAATAAATCATTGAGATGCTTTTGTCATATTGCCGAGCTATCTGAATATATATAGAAATTTTAAATCGTTAAAACAGTAAAAAAGAAACTTATTAAATTAAATAAAACAGTGAAATAAAAGTAAAACAGGGGCCCTATTAAGTAAAATGATTATCGTTAAAATTATATCGTTATCGTTTAAATGAGATTATGCAAAACGAGAATCGTTTTTATTTAACGATATTCGTTTTTCCTAACGACTGACATTTTGCAGTCGTACAGCTTTCGTTCTCGTTTAGGTATCTATTTATAATTGTGCCTGGGGTCTGCCGGTGATTTGTTTATTGTCTTTTTTTCGATTGGCAACATCCTTCTACCACCTTTCTCGTTTGACATAATCGATCTCCGTCATGACTATCGTTTACTTCAGTATGTGAATCCTTGTAAAACTTTATTTAAAAAAAAATATATAAGACAACATGCGGTGCTGCATTAAATAATGTAAAAACACCTTTTATACGGAGTAAACAAACTTTGAAGATGAAGTTCCTTCAGACATTTAATAGTTGACCTTGCTATTTTCTTTTGTATGGCCGACTTGCATAGGTTTAGGTAGTTAGATACAAAAAAATTATAAAACCGGAAAATGCTTGCTGTGGCTGTTCTAGTTTGTAAGTAGTCTGTAAGTAGCTTATAAGTAGGTTGTAACTAGTTTATAACTAGTTGTAAATAGTTTTAAGTAGCTTTAAGTAGTTTTATTTAGTTAGTTTTAATTAGCTTTAATTTAGTTTTATGTAGTTTGTAAGTTTTATATAAAACCATAAAAAAAAATAAAGACAATGATACCGAGTTTTTTGTAAATTCTTCTCGGTAAAAAATAAAACCGACCTGGATTTAGTATTAAGATAGTTCTAAGGCCGTAAGGCATTAGCATTAAGTTATTATAGTTTAACTTAGAGCGCCCGTCTGGGGCCAGTAAGTTAGTTTTAAGATATTGATAAGTAGGCTAGTTCTTATGAATTTTTGTCTAGCTTTAAGATAGTTTTAAGAAAAAGAAAATTGACAAATTAAGCCAAGTTTATACTTCAAAACGAAGTAAATCAAATTTGAAATGAAAAATTAATAAGTTATGCTCCAAAGGGTTTTTAAAAAAAAGTTTTTGTCATAAAATTTGGTTTCAAAAAGTCCACTGAATTGCATTTATTTCCAGACAAATTTGTTCCTCCTTGTCGCCAAAATAATTGCATTTAGTTTTTGACAGATTTTCACTCCTAGGAAAAAAAGGATTTTCTTATATGTAAGAAAACTACACTTCGTGTGGATGTATAAACTAGACTATATTCTACATAAAGATATGAGAAGTGATGTTTTTTAAGGAAATAATAAATAAAGCCAACAGCAGAAAGACCTTTAAGAATATTGTGATGGTTTTTTATCGAGGCTGAGGTAAGCTCGTCGTAGTACCAGGTATTCCCGAAGAAAGCAAGAAAAACTCGGGTTAATTTCCTTCTTAACCCGAATTTTCCCGGAAACTCGGGAGCAAACTCGGGTTAGTTTCTTTCTCCCGAGTTTTCCCGAGAGCTCGGGAATGAATGGTCACCAGTTATTTTTCTAATGTTCGAGTTTTATTTACAACCATAAAAGAGGGGGTTTACAATCTAACAATGTTTATAACTACTTACTTATCTGGCTCCCGATCCATGGAGGGTCTCTGCCTGAGATATTGCCGTCTTCCATCGGTTGCGATCCCTTGCACGCTCCCTCCAGTCATCGAGACCAAGCGTTCTTGCGTCGGAAACCCCCTGATCCCTGTAGCGGAGGTTCGGTCTTCCTGGTCGTCTCGAACCTGGGGGCTGGGATTCGAAGATGTTTTTGGCTGGAACATTGTTGTCCATTCGCTCGATGTGGCCGAGCCAGTGTAGTCGGCGTGTTTTGGCTCTTTGGACTACATCCACATCTTGGTACAGCTCGCATAATTTACGATTAAATCTTCTCCTCCATTCGCCCTCACCGCATATTGGACCAAATATCCGCAGAAGAATTTTTCTCTCGAAAGTGCCCAGTATCAATTCCCCTTTTTTACTTATCGTCCAGCACTCGGTGCCGTAGAGTAGAACTGGTAAAATTAGCGTTTTGTATAGTTTTATATATAGTTTGTCTTCCGGGAGAAGAGTTTTGAACCCATTTGTTTGGCCAAACCGAAGTAGCAGCGGTTCGCTTGGGTAATTCTTCGTCGAATTTCCACTAAGGTGTCATTCGTGGGGTTGATGTTTGTTTTGAGGTAGGTGAACTCCTTGACTACCTCGAAATTACTGCTACCAACAGTGGCGTTTTGTCCTAGGCGATGGACAGATAAAGCTTTGTTTGTTGATAGCATATACTTTGTTTTGCCCTCATTCACTTCAAGACCAACTCGTTTCGCATGTTCATCAATAGCTGTGAATGCTTCTAGTACAGCTCGCTTGGAGTGGCCGATGATGTCGATGTCGTCTCCATAGCCAAGAAGTTGCGAAGACCTGTTGAAGATAGTGCCTTCCAGGTTAACACCACTCTTGCAAACTATCTGCTCCAGGACTAGGTTGAAGAAGACACATGATAAGGCATCTCCTTGTCTGAACCCTGTACATGTTTGGAATAGCTCGGATGAGCTGTTACCCATTTGCACGTTGCACCGCGTATTTTGTAACGTCATGCGGCATAGCTTGATCAGTTTTTCCGGGATCCCGAGTTCGGACATCGCCAATAGTAGTTCTTGGCGACTAATGATATCATATGCGGCTATGAAGTCGATGAAAAGATGGTGGGTCTCGACTTGAAATTCGTTGATCTTTTCCAGGATTTGCCTCAATGTGAAGATTGGGTCTATCGTTGATCTGCCTGGCCTGAAGCCATACTGGTATGTGCTGATCATAGTGTTGCAGAAAGGTTTAAGATGCTCACATAGTACGTTGGATAGGAGCTTGTATGCAACATTAAGCAGGGATATACCTCTGTAGTTTTTGCAGGACATAGAATCGCCTTTTTTGTAGATTGGGCATATGAAGCTAATCGACCAGTCGTCGGGCATACTTTCCTCCTCCCATACTTAGTTGATGAGCTGGTGTATGCACCCTACCAGCACATCTCCTCCATACTTGAAGAGTTCCGCAGGTAGGCCCACCGAGCCGGCGGATTTGTTGTTCTTAAGCTTGTGGATGGCTTTCTTAATCTCTTCAGTACTGGGTGCTGGGACTGGATCTTCATTGACTGGTCTCATGCTTCTTTGTTCTCTTGTCGCTTCCTCTACAGAATGCCCATTGAACAGCTGCTGGAAATGCTGCTTAAACACGTCTACAATTCCTTGTGCTTCGGTGACTAGGTTCCCATCGCTGTTTCGAAGGGCTTCCGTGCTGGTTTTATAACCACATGCCAGTTCCTTGGCTGTTTTGTGAAACCGGTGGGTGTTGGTGGCAGTACTAGATCCTCAAGAATTATTATAAAAATATGCATGCATTGCATTTATTCAGATGCATTTACTCACCTAGCAATTTTTCAAAGTATTTTTACAATTATTATTATCTCATCCAAATGTAAATTTACAATTTACATTTCACGAATTTATCTGTGCCTAATAAATCCCATAGATACTATATGGTCAAATATACAAATCCATTAAAACGTATTTTCCAAACAAATATTTTATTATCGTCATCATCATCATCATCATCATTAAAACCCAAAACATTGAAAACCATAGCTTTTCGGCTTATCTGTTCGCTGCCACCAAACAGACGAGAATTGATTTTAAAATTAAGTTTTAACATTTAAATTCGAAACATAATAATAATAAATGTAGTATTGTGTGTGTATACAACTATGCATATATTTAGAAAGCCTGATATCTGTGATCTCAAATCATCGAGTAAATTTTCAGTACGCCAATATAATTGTCGAACAATTTGAATATTCGATTGGATCCAACGACGCGATGATGCAAGAGGTAGAGGTAGGTATGGGTGAGTTGTGTGCTTTCTAATTTGTAGGCATTTAATCCACAATTCTATCTTTTGGTTATGTATAGTAACTGGGTATGCTTTCTATCCCTAATACAGTACTGTGACTTTTTTATTTTCATTAAGCTTTTTTTGTGCAGAGATTGAAGGTTTTAAAGATAATTTTTTTCATGGAAAATCGCGCCTACATTCAAGTCATTTTAGTCAAGCGACCAGATTAGTTTTTAATACAGTAAAATTAAAATTCACTCAACAAAAGTCCTCATAGAAAATATAAAAATGGGTTTAAAAATCAATTTTCAAAAAAAGTAAGTATACGCCCAGGTGTACCAATGATCAACAGATATATTTTCTTATCATATTTTATTTTTTCATGAAAATATTTCCGGTATAAGTATTTTATATGAGCATTGTTTTTAGTTAATAAGCTATTTGCATTTACACGGAGCAGCGGCACGCACAGCTTGCCCAGGCAGCATTTTTTTTTCAAAATTTTATTAAATACGAAATAGATGATATCTTTTTAGCACAGTACTTTATTTTAAATAAATATACGTATGCATACATACATATATGTATAGATTTTACATATGTATTTTATTCATCAGCAAATATTTCGTTTTTGTATTTTTCAGATATTCACCTGAATCAGGCCCTGTTTCTATCGAATTTAACCGTCCCACGAATTATAGACTCTGGACAAAAAGCCAAATTATTCTGCAGCTATGAAATGGGTAATCGGACGTTGAATTCCGTCAAATGGTACAAGGATGGCCAGGAATTTTTTAGGTTTGTACCCATCTGAATTTTCAAATATATGTAAATATATCAAAGGGAAAGAGCTGATGGTAGTAACTGCAGTAGCATCAGCTGCATCCCTTAAAATATGCAGATCTGTGGTATTTAACAACAAAAAAAAAAAAAAACGAAATCCACGATATCGCTTCAGCTGATGCTACTGCTGCTGATTCTGATGCTGATGCAACTACTGCTCATTTAAATATTTGATTAAAAATGTGTGTGTATATCTGTGTGTGTGTGTATGTTTGTGTTTGAATGTAAAGGACTCCATTCAATGGTGTTGTACTGGTTTCAAAAGGGAAATGGATTCAATGAATACCGCAAATTCGATTTTCGTTATTTTTTTCAATTTAAATTTTTTTTTTTTTTGGTATCTTTCTTCCTCATTTGCGGATTTTATTGGTGGCGATGTACGTTACCAACGAATGGTTAGCCTTGCAGGTAAAATAATTTTTAAATTGTTCGTTATTCTAGGACTCAGGCATCAGGACACAAAATAAATATAGGTAGACACACATACGAAAATATTGAAGTAGAAAAAGTTGAATCAAAATTCAATTCGACATCGGACAGGAGGACATCAAACATTGGGCATTCTATAGGTCGAGCTTGTATCACACGATAGCCCCAAAAAGGATAATGGACGAGCGCTCTATATTATTATACTCAGCAGAGAGCTTCACATACACTCAATCCCTTGGAATAAGTGGAGTGGTTAAATGCGTTTAAGCCACATTGTTATTACTATGTAAATGATTTTGTGGTGTCAGGGGTTGGAGATGTAGATAGGTAAGGCCACCCACCTTTGACCCCTTCGGACTGGTGGGGTAAGTGTTTTATGGTTTCGTCAGTGACATTTTGACACCGATGTGTGAACTGAAATAATTGCATGAGAGTGCGTTTGCTTAAAGGGGTGGTTATTGACATAGTGGTGTCATGGGACCTTAAAAGTGTATAGCATAGTGTGCAACATAATAAAGATTTACATTTTACAAATGTTTACAAAATATTTTTGAGTATGGTGCGTTTTTTCAATTTTGTTTTTTCGGAGCTGAGATTAGAAGGATTTTGAAACGAAGCATTCAAATGAGATTTTTCTCCTTCTTAACGGAATGTGTATATATATATCAATAAGTAAAAACCTGTTTGTTATAAACAAATTAAAGTAAAAACCAAAAGACAGACCATATCGCATTTGTCCTGGCCAAAACCGACATAATTTATCAAATTTTATTTTTTCAGTAGAAACAAGAATATTTTGAAAAATAAAAGAACTAATTTAATTTGTGAAATAAAATCCATTCGTTTTTAAGGGTGCTTTGAATGATTTCTTCAATTATACAAATTTTATCTACAAATTGTTTGTTTTTTTTTTTGTAAGAATCGGTCCCTATTAGTGTGGGACTCTCACCGCACTAAAACCACAATTTTTTAAACTTACACGATTTTAAGAAGTACATAGAATTTCATACAAAAAAAGGATCTCAAGTTTTAAGCTGATAAATATGCATGTTAAGGTCAATTTTATAGTCTCAAATTGCATAAATATATTTTTCAATTGTACCTTGATTTAAATAATATTGTAAAATTCGTGTTTCCATAAATTTCTCCTAAAGTTAACACTACTTGCATATACTTTCATAAATTTAACCATTTCTTACACTACGCAACATGTATACGTTCAGAAGTTGATTTAATTTCACCAACTCTTATGTATGTACTCGTAATAGCGTGGTTACACTCCTAATCAAAATCTAAATTTATTAGTTAAAAGCCCAAAATTAAAAAAAAAAAAAAAAACTAAATACCGTGCACAAATTGAAGTTCTAAATTTAAAAATTTAATCTACTGTAAGAATAATTTCTTTTAATTTTAAGTACTTATAAACTTTTATATCGGGTTTTTCAATAAGAGCACTACAAAAGTTTTTTTAAATAAAACAAAAACGGTTTTGGATATCAAGGAATTTCTTTATTCCTGTGAAAGTACGTTCGATGCCATAATGTATGGATTTCAATTTCTTTTGCATGGCCACCACGGGCACTCTTGCTGAAGTCCAGACGATGAACCAAATTTTCGACGGTTTTCAAGCATAAATCGGCTGATACTGCTGTAATTTCACGTTCGATATTCCTACGAAGTTCATCAATCGTCGCTGGCTTGTTGGCATAGACCATAGACTTGACGTAGCCCCACAGGAAATAGTCTAACGGTGTCAAATCGCACGACCCAGGCGGCCAAGCGACTGGACCATTTCGTGAAATAACACGTTCTCCAAACTTGGTTTCCAATAAATTGATTGTGACATTCGCTGTGTGGCTTGTGGCGCCGTCCTGTTGGAACTACATGTCCTCCAAGTCCATATCATCCAATTGGGGCCAAAAATATTCGGTTATCATTGAACGGTAGCGATCCCCATTCACAGTAACGTGCCGGTCTTGATCATCACGGAAGAAGTACGGCCCAATGACGCCGTCGGCCCATAAACCACACCAAACCGTAATTCTTTCGGGATGCAATGATGACTCATGGAGTACGTGTGGATTGCTGCTAGACCAATACCGCATATTTTGTTTATTGACGAAGCCATTCAGCCAGAAATGAGCCTCATCGCTGAAGATGATTTTTCGATGAAAATCCGAATCATTTCCAAGTTGTTGCTCAGCCCAATTCACGAACATACGACGCTTCTGGTGGTTAAGCGGCTTCAGTTCTTGCGTCAATTTAATTTTGTAAGGATGTAGACCAAGATCTTTTCGCGAAATTCGCCACAACGACGTCACAGAGATGTTCCACGCTTGAGAACGACGTGTGAGAGACACATTTGGGCTTTCTGCAACTGAAGCCTCAGCGTTAGCAATATTCTCGACACCACGGGCACTTCTTTGTCTCACTGGCACGGGAACATTTTGTACTGTGCCTGTGGATTCAAATTTTTCCACTAGACGCTCAATTGTTGATCTGTTTGGACGATTATGACGACCATAAATTGGACGTAGCGCTCTTAACGTTGAGGCCACTGACTCTGAATTTCGGTGGTAAATTTTAATAATGGCTCGTATACGAGTATCTTTCCATCATGAAACGGCAAACCTTACTTAAGAAAAATATCAAAAGAGCAGAAAGATATATGGCATCGTTTGCTGTTTCTGTCACTCTACTTATGTAGCGTCCCTGTTAAGAAACCCTTTTATATGTTCACTCTAAACCTGGGCCTAATTGACTTATTCTATGGGCATTATTTAAAAAAAGCTACGAAAGGCGAGGTTTCACAAGAAACGTCTTACAACATTCAGTTCGATAATAGCTCATTTCTTAAATAGTTTTATCTTCTTTCCAAGGTTCCCGTAAGATGTTTTGTTGTTTAATGAAATGTCTAAGAGTTTTTAAAGAAAAAAATCAATCCCTTTTCAAGACGGCGCGTGGCTCTTTCCATACTCCAAAAATTCAGAAAATTAATTTTTAAACAAGGAGGCATACAGAAACAGACCCCATGCAAAAATATTGTTCATCAAAAAATCGATTACATGCCCTTTTTTAGGCTTATTAGATTGGGCTAAGACATGTCAAAGTATAATTGATATTTGCCACAATGAGTAACCA
The DNA here is from genome assembly GCA_946251815.1 of Dasysyrphus albostriatus. Classification (NCBI taxonomy): domain Eukaryota; kingdom Metazoa; phylum Arthropoda; class Insecta; order Diptera; family Syrphidae; genus Dasysyrphus; species Dasysyrphus albostriatus. Next base: position 83,622,436 of record OX276335.1, read on the forward strand.
TTTTAGCACCTTTCTATTGGGTGATGAAGATAACTTTTACTCCAGCTTGTAAAGGGTTTTTCAACAGGGACGCTCTACAAAAGTAGAGCGACAGGGACAGCAAACGACGTCATATTTCTTGCCGCTCTTTTGACATTTCTCTTCAGTAAGGTTTGCCATTTCATGATGGAAAGATATACGAGCCAACAACGGGTCGAAATTATTAAAATTTACTACCGAAATTCGGAGTCAGTGGCCTCAACATTAAGAGCGCTACGTTCAATTTATCGTCGTCATAATCGTCCTAGCAGATCAACAATTGAGCGTCTAGCAAAGAAATTTGAATCCACAGGCACAGTACAAAATGTTCCCGTGCCAGTGAGACAAAGAAGTGCCTGTAGTCTCGAGAATATTGATGAAACTGAGGCTTCAGTTGCAGAAAGCCCAAATGTGTCTCTCACACGTTGTTCTCAAGCGTTGAGCATCTCTGTGACGTCGTTGTGCGAAAAGATCTTGGCCTACATCCTTATAAGATTAAATTGACGCAAGAACTGAAGCCGCTTAACCACCAGAAGCGTCGTATGTTCGTGAATTGGTCTGAGCAACAACTTGAAAATTATTCGGATTTTCATCGAAAAATCATCTTCAGCGATGAGGCTCATTTCTGGCTGAATGGCTTCGTCAATAAACAAAATATGCGGTATTGGTCAGGCAGCGATCCACGCGTACTCCATGAGTCATCATTGCATCCCGAAAAAAATACGGTTTGGTGTGGTTTATGGACGCCGGCGTCATTGGGCCGTACTTCTTCCGTGATGATCAAGACTGGCACGTTACTGTGAAAAAAAAAGGATCGCTACCGTTCAATAATAACCGAATATATTTGCACTCAATTGGATGATATGGACTTGGAGGACATGTGGTTCCAACAAGACGGCGCCACAAGCCACACAGCGAATGTCACAATCAATTTATTGGAAACCAAGTTTGGAGAACGTCTTATCTCACAAAATGGTCCAGTCGCTTTGCCGCCTCGGTCGTGCGATTTGACGCCGTTAGACTATTTCCTGTGGGGCTGCGTCAAGTCTTTGGTTTATGCCAACAAGCCAGCGACGATTGATGAACTTTGTACGAATATCGAACGAGAAATTGTAGCAGTATCGGCCGATTTATGCTTGAAAACCGTCGAAAATTGGGTTCAGCGTCCGGACTTCTGCAAGCGTGCCCGTGGTGGCTATGCAAAAGAAATCGAGTTCCATACATAATGGCATCGAACGTACTTTCACAAAAATAAAGAATTTTATGGATATCTTAAACCGTTTTTGTTTTATTTAAAGAACTAAATTAGCCTCGAGTGAAACGTTCAGCATTAGCTACATACAAATAGGTTAGTGCGATCTGTAGAACTATTTGTCCTAGGAAGATTTATGAAATAAATTTATATGGTAAGCCTTCGATATATAGAGAAGATATGAAGTAAATCTTATTAAATTTCGTTTTATGGCTTGGTGATAAAATGGTATCACGCAAATGTAACAAACAAAATATAACTCAGTTTTAAAATATATGACAGCTCAAAAGTTCTGTTCGTTCGTTTAATTATTGTATCAGTTCGTTTAATTAATTCAAATAAAACTCAGCTCTTTTTAATGAACAAATAATATGTCTTTTCGGATACCTCCCAAAACTACGAATTTCTTCGAATTTTGTCCAAAATTCTGTCAAAGCTCATATAAAAAAAACAAAATTAGTAGAAATTAGTAGTTTTTGGAAGTATACGAACAGATATAATTGATTAAGAGTAGCTTACAAGCGGGTATAAAATTCTTAATGGATTGAAAAGAGTATAATCCCGAAAAATTAATAAAAACTGGTTCTAAGCCATTTTCCCCTTGGAACCTTATATGCATGTGCATACCCACGTTTGAAAAGATATAGATATATCTTAACATTTAGAAAAATGCATAGAATTTTCCCAATTTTCAAATTCTTACAAATACAAAAATTCCTGGTAAGAATAGCATTCTCCAATCGATATTCTGAAAAGAATCTTTTAGAGCAGGATTCCTTCAGATACCTAAATGTAGGTACATATATAAAATATACATAGAAATGTTTCATAAAAAACAAAATCTGTTCTTTCCTTTTTGTTCGTCAAGATACCGGAATTTATTATCTCAAACATTTATGATGACAATGCATTTTCTTCCTATATATATTTTGCAGGTATTCACCCCTTACACCACCCACAACAAATAGATTCCCCGTTCAGGGTGTAACGATAGCAGATGGATCTTATGTTTGCAATCAATTTATCTGCAACGTCGAACTGGAAAAACTCAATTTATTTTCATCAGGTGCATATCGATGTGAGGTATCGGGAGATGCACCTGAATTTAAGCTCATTGATAAAACCGCAAATATGTCAGTTGGAGGTATGTATCGAATTTGTTTCATAACAAATCATTATATTTATTACACAACAAAATACTTTTGACAATTATTGTTTTTTTTTTTTCAATTTATATCGATCCATATTTTATTTAAAATAAAAAACAACTATTTAAATGAATGAATTAAAACATCTAGGGGCTTAGTAAAATATTAATAGGATACGTTTTTTTTATAAGTTATGATGAAAATGCAGTTTATCCGATGAAAAGGGGATTGAATAAACATATAAATTTAATGCTCGACTGTGAGCAATGAGCTTTCCCATTTATCTAAATTCTCTTAAATAGTCCTACACTACCGACTTCAAGCATGGAGACCCAGTGGAAGAACATCAAAGATGCCCCCACTGAAGTTTTGGGCCTCGCTCGAATTCTATAGCAAGTACCTGAAGAAGAAAAAACAGGCATAGAAAGTGGAACCACACAGAAGGATCACTGGCTTGCCAGAAGAAAAGAAAAGAAGCATGAGAAGCATTTGCTCAAGGAAATATAGGGATACCATTACAGGAATAAGGTTCAGAAGTTTAAGCAAAAATTAAAAAGAACCTCTCTAGGTATGGAAAAATCATTTCGGCATATTGTATAACGGCGATGATGAATTGAATACCCCTGGCACGCAGATTGCACTATTAAGGCTATAGACGACGTGACCTAGGCGAATAGTTCCATCCACCTGATCTTGAAGAAGTCATCACAGATTTAACTATAGTTAAGTCTTATAAAGCTGCAGGACATGATGGCCTTGCGGCCATGCTTTTAAAAGCCGCTGGCAATGAATTGGTTAGAAGTTTACAACAGAGTTTCAAATCGATACCAACCACCTTTTTATCAATATCAAGGCCGCGTATGGCAGCGTCTATAGATACGACCTATTATAACGCAATGTCTGCTTTCGGCATTTCTCCCAAACTTGTCCGTTTGTGCAGGATAACGGTGGAGAATGCACGCTGCTCCATCAAGGTCGCCAAAAACCTCAGCGATACAATTGACATCAAAAAAGGTTTAAGACTATTTGCCATTGCTATCATTTCACTTCTCCAACATCGTTCTTGAATAGTGATGAACAAAGCGTGGTTTCAGCGGTGCTTTCGTGAGTATTGAGCCTAGAAGATGGGTTTTTTCTATGGGTGAAGGCAATATCAAGTATATACTATTATTATTTGCTGTCAACAAGAAGGGACACCCAACACAGGCTCCTCTGTTAACTTATCAAACCATACCAGTGCTGAGATTGAGCGAAGAATTAATCTTGCCAATCACTGTTTCATTGGGTTAAGAAGGCAATCAAGAGGCAAAGTCCTCCCTCTAGCAACTTTAGCGTCCCTATTTAAGACGCTTATCATCCTGATCCTGATGTATGGTGTAGAGGCATAGACACTATAAGCGGTGGGTATGATAAGAATGCTTAAGGCTGTTTTGAAAGGAAAATTCTTGGGATGATTTTTGGATAGTAGAAGATATAATAACGAACGAACAATACCAATTTAGCTTTAAAAAAGAAAAGCCAACGACTGAGATGGTTCGCCTAGTCACCTATAGCGATTGGACATCAAGGCTTCGGCCCAGAAATTCAACCCCGTGGGAGGGCTCAGTAGAAGAGGACAGCGTAATAGTTGGTAAACAGAGGTGAAAGAGGACCCTAATCAACGAAAACAAAAAAAGAGCAAAGCGGATAAACCAAACACGTTTAGTGAAAGGACAGCACACAGAGTGCAGTTTCATTCGAAGATGGAGCAAAAAGACAACAAGGGAGCAAAGTGGCGATTTCAAACATGTTTAATATCTCCACTCTCATCACTGCGATTTAAATTATTAGGATCCATTTTTATTCTCAAAAGAAAAATATTTAAATAGAAAAAAAATGAACTCTTGCTTGTTTTACTTCCACTTTGCTCTTGCTCCTTGCCTCTCACTCTGGCTAGGATTGATCTTTGCTTTCTTATCGAGCAGCTCCATTCTGTTTGTACACTTAGAGCAAAGAAAATTTGCCTTTTAGCTAGGTCGATTATTATTTCGCACTAGAGGGTGGATACTTGGAATGAGAAATCGTGTTTTCTTTAAGTAGATAGCTGAAAAGTAGACGACCACAGGATTTAACTGATGGTTTGGTTGTCAGCTGCGATCCATTGGTGGGGCTGACGGTGTATTTCAATGTTTTACAGGTCTTTTGAAGCAATACAACTCGGATTTAGCTGATTAAACTTTGATGCTCCATCTTTATTAGAACTCCCACAGCCTTCTTACGTGCTCTTCTACTCTTCGGGCTAAAATGACTTCTGATATGGATTTAATGTATGTAAGCGAATCTTCCGCATAGAGTAAATTCAAAGCATTGTTGAGTGGATAGTTAAACGCACGTCAAGATTTTGTAGAAACTTGGATGAAGAACGATCTGGAATTGAAAATATCAAAAAAAAAAGCTTCGATAAGTAAGGGTTTTTCAACAGGGACGCTACAAAGGTAGAATGACAGGGACAGCAAACGATGCCATATTTCTTGGCGCTCTTTTGACATTTCTCTTCAGTAAGGTTTGCCATTTCATGATGGAAAGATATACGACTCAACAACGAGTCGAAATTATTAAAATTTATTACCGAAATTCGAAGTCAGTGGCCTGAACCTTAAGAGCGCTACGTCCAATTTATGGTTGTCATAATCATCCTAGCAGATCAACAATTGAGCGTCTAGTAGAAAAATTTGAATTCACAGGCACAGTACAAAATGTTCCCGTGCCAGTGAGACAAAAAAATGCCCGTAGTGTCAAGAATATTGCTGCCGCTGAGGCTTCAGTTGCAGAAAGCCTAAATGTGTCTCTCACACGTCGTTCTCAACCGTTGGGCATCTCTGTGACGTCGTTTTGGATAATTTTACGAAAAAATCTTGGCCTACATCCTTACAAGATGAAATTGACGAAAGAACTGAAGCCACTTGATGACCAGAAGCGTCGTATGTTCGTGAATTGGGCTGACCAAACAAATAAAAAATAAATAAATTTGGTGGCACAACAGCTCGTGGAGAACCAAGGCCTAGTGACTTACAACTCTCAACCATTCCTGTGTGCGTATTCTTTGCTGGAATGGATGGGACCTACAATTTTTTGCCGAGTCCAAACGGCTAGATGAGAAGCATTTATTCATGACAAGTGTACACTTGGAGGATCTGTCAATTTCTGGAAAGAGGCAGAACCTCGGAAAAAAACATTTGTTTTTTAGGTGAATTGGGCTGACCAACAACTTGAAAATGATTCGGATTTTCATCGAAAAATCATCTTCAGCGATGAGGCTCATTTCTGGCTGAATGGCTTCGGCAATAAACAAAATATGCGGTATTGGTCAGGCAGCAATTCACACGTACTCCATGAGTCATGGTTTATGGTCCGGTGGCGTCATTGCGCCGTACTTCTTCCGTGATGATCAAGACCGGCACGTAACTGTGAATGGAGATCGCTACTATTCAATGATAACCGAATATTTTTGGCCCCAATTGGATGATATGGGCTTGGAAGACATGTGGTTCCAACAGGACGGCACCACAAGCCACACAGCGAATGTCACAATCAATTTATTGGAAACCAAGTTTGGAGAACGTGTTATTTCACAAAATGGTCCAGGCGCTCGTGCGATTTGATGCCGTTAGACAATTTCTTGTGGGGCTACGTCAAGTCTAGTATCTATGCCAACAAGCCACGATTGATGAACTTCGTACGAATATCGAACGTGAAATTGCAGCAGTATCGGCCGATTTATGCTTGAAAACCGTCGAAAATTGGGTACAGCGTCTGGACTTCTGCAAGCATGCCCGTGATGGCCATGCAAAAGAAATCGATTTACATACATAATGGCATCAAACGTACTTTTACAGTTATAAAGAATTTCATTGATATCCAAAACCATTTTTGTTAGTGCGAGTGCTAGCAACGTGGTTCTGGATCTTCCAGAGTGGATGTAAAATTTAATGATTGTTCTGAGATCTAAACTTATTTCCTAATGTTCATAAATATCAGAAAAAAATGTTGTTAGCAGTTTAAAACGTTTTCAGTATTCGAAAAATAAGTCCTTCAAGAATTTTAGTTGCAAAGAACAGATATGGGACAATATCCAGGAACAACACTTCCATCAGCATTCTTTGGTAGCGGCACTATTTTCGTTGTCTTCCATCTCCTCGAAATATGTAGTCCGGAAGATATCTGATTTCGTCCACTATATTAGCTTAGCTACTTCTTTGGAATTGGTAAGGCTTCCAGTTATTGGAATGATGGCTTTAGTTGAGAGACTACTAGAATAAAATGGTGCTCGAAATTTTCATACACTTCACTAAGAAGCTTCTAGTGTCAGACTAATTTGTGTCGAACCATTATGGTGGGTTTCGGCCTTATTGCTGTTTTTGTGATGCCAGATTTGTCCCGAAGTTTTTCTTCATTACTTGTTCCAGTACCTATACGTTTTGTATCTCTTCATCGATAAAACAAGTCGAGAAACGATGAAAAGTGAAACAATATTTATAAGTTTGGTTTTATTTTTCAACGCTAGGTCTTTCATTTGCTTTTTTTTGAGCATATTGGAAGAGCTCTTGTTAGCTGCTTGGGCTTGGAAACTGGCTTTAGATATTGTTGATCCTGAGGCATGGCTATGTTTCTCATCTTGTATTAAAAAATCTCATGATTAAGAATGATACTCGTACATTTTAAAATATGACAAAATTTAAAAAAAGAGATAAAAGACAGAGAAACTGAACGCTAGAATTACAATCCAATTCCTACTGTATAAGTGTAAGTTTAGTATTTCCTCTTTTTGTCCAACTATGTATATATACCTACCGATAAATCTCAAAAAGAATACCTTTAAATACCTCAATAAATATATAAGCTCCTTTTCGTCATGACTTCTATATTGACTGTCATCATTGACCCCATTTCAAATGGTACATTCTCTGGGAATATTTTTCGTTTGTGAACTCTATTATGTTTTTGTTTTTTGTCAAAGGTTATCCTCTGGAGACTATTTCCAGCGATTATGTGACAAAAACAAAACAAATCGCTATTTGCTCGATTTACTGCCTTATTGGCAAATACCCTTCAGCGTTCAGTAGATAGTTCAGTATTGTTGTTGGCTTGATTCACTCTTTGTGCAAGTTTTGTGTTTTGTCCATTTAACAACAACGGACCGGACACGTCCCCCACAAACACCGGGTCATACAACACCAAACAAGGAGTAAATATTTTGTGTATCCTGGTTGTGATAACACACAAAAATTCCCATTGGGATAACCGTTTGGGGTTCAGTTGCCTGACTTAAAAAAAAAAAAAAAACTGAACTTGTTAAGAATCAAAGAATCCTTTTGGGTGTAATCTTTGTCGTCTCTGTCGTTGTCATTCTCCTCCTCTTTCATGTGAAACACAAAGAAGATTTTCTTAAGTGTTTTCTTGCTGTCCACCAAAATATCCTGTTCCGCCATGTGATATGGTTAAAAAAGAATTGTATACAAGGATATTTACAATCACAACTCAATGAACAGTGCTGTGATAAATACATACAAGCAAAGGTTAATACATTTCTTCATTTTTGGAAATTAGTTTTCTTCTTAAGAATCTCGCAACTCCTAGTCCGTCTTGGTCTAAAAATTTTATTTGGCTCCCATTATACCGGTTGCAAATGTTTCAGGTATATTTTGGCGTGGGCCAAGAGCCTAGTTGAAAATCATTTCTCAATAACAGCATATAGCACTAGCTTAAAACTTATCTATCCGTAGCTTTCAATTCTGATGGTCCATCCATTTTTGTGTCAAATTCGAATATCATTCTACACAACATATAAAATGGCAAAGTTCTATTCATGATAAATTTTAAAGTTATTTTTTCACATCACTGTACTGAAATCCATACATTCATTAATTTTTTCGTTTATATTTTGTATTTATTTATTGGGTTTTTTGTGTTGATATTTAATATTTTCACTATTGTTGTTAACTCTTCGTTATTTGTCTTCTCTTTCAATTTTTGTTTTCTTTTATAGTTCTTCCAAAATTTGACCCGTACATCAGTGGAATCACACATCCTTACAAGTATGGGGATTTTTTGGTGGCCAACTGCAGTTCTGAGTGGTCGAGTCCCCAAGCGACATTAAGGTGGTACATAAATAATAAAACGGTACGTGCTGAAATTTATCAAATAAATAACAATACAAATGCATGACAACAATAACATATAACACGCATTCATATGTACATACAAACAAATACATCATGATACCTATTACACCCCCAACCCCAAAAAAAAAATATTTTCAAACAATTTTTTGAAATTATGTAATTATTTGAGTGCTTTAAATCGGTAAATGCTTTTTCCTAGATTTTTTGCCACTGTTTCTTTTTTTATTAGTGTGGGACTCTTACCGAACTTAAACTACCGGTGAATCAGGACCAATCTATGAAAGATTGACAAATGATTTTTCTCTTTTAAAAGTTTAAGATTATAACACTTTCCAAAAGCTTTTAAACTATCAACTCATGAGGCTTGGTTCTTCTTAATCTCAGAACATTGTCTCGTAAATCAACAGGGACGCCACAAAAGCAGAGCGACAGGGACAGCAAACGACGCCATATTCTTTGCTGCTCTTTTGACATTTCTCTTCAGTAAAGTTTGCCATTTCATGATGGAAAGATATACGAGCCAACAACGAGTCGAAATTATTAAAATTAACTACCGAAACTCGGAGTCAGTGGCTTCAACGTTAAGAGCGCTACGTCCAATTTATGGTCGCCATAATCATCCTATCAGATCAACAATTGAGCGTCTAGCGGAAAAAATTGAATCCACAAGCACAGTACAAATTGTTCCCATGCCAGTGAGATAAAGAATTGCTCGTAGTGTCGAGAAAATTGCTGCCGCTGAGGCTTCAGTTGCAGAAAGCCCAAATGTGTCTCTCACACGTCGTTCTCAAGCGTTGGGCATCTCTGTGACGTCGTTGTGGCGAATTTTGCGAAAAGATCTTGGCCTACATCCTTACAAGATTAAATAGACGCAAGAACTGAAGCCGCTTGACCACCAGAAGCGTCGTATGTTCGTGAATTGGGCTGAGCAACAACTTGAAAATGATTCGGATTTTCATCGAAAAATCATCTTCAGCGATGAGGCTCATTTTTAGCTGAATGGCTTCGTCAATAAACAAAATATGCGGTATTGGTCAGGCAGCAATCCACACGTACTCCATGAGCCATCATTGCATCCCAAAAAAATTACGGTTTGGTGTGGTTTATGGGCTGGCGGCGCCGGCGTCATGGGGCCGTACTTCTTCCGTGATGATCAAGACCGGCACGTTACTGTGAATGGGGATCGCTACCGTTCAATGGTAACCGAATATTTTTGGTCCCAATTGGATAATATGGACTTGGAGGACATGTGGTTCTAACAGGACGGCGCCACAAGCCACACAGCGAATGTCACAATCAATTTATTGGAAACCAAGTTTGGAGAACGTGTTATCTTACGAAATGGTTCAGTCGCTTGGCCGCCTTGGTCGTGCGATTTGACCCCGTTAGACTATTTCCTGTTGGGCTACGTCAAGTCTATGGTCTATTCCAACAAGCCAGCGACGATTGATGAACTTCGTACGAATATCGAACGTGAAATTGCAGCAGTATCGGCCGTTTTATGCTTGAAAACCGTTGAAAATTGAGTTCAGCGTCTGGACTTCTGCAAGCGTGCCCGTGGTGGCCATGCAAAAAAAATCGAGTTCCATACATATTGGTATCTAACGTTCTTTCACAATAATAAAGAATTTCATTGATATCCAAAACCGTTTTTGTTTTATTTAAAAAAACTTTTGTATCGCTCTTATTGAACAACCCGATATATAACAGATACAGGATTGGTCCTAGAACCCTTCCATGTGGTACACTGGCTTTAATTTTCTTAAGTTTCGAGTAATTTTTGCCGTACCGTACTCTTAAGAGTCGGTTCGTTTAGTAGGATTTCAGTATTTCGGGAAGATTCTTATGCAGTTTGTACTCAAGTCCCAAATGCCAAGCCTTGTCAAAGGCTTAAGCAACATCTATGAACATACTTGTTTTTTTTAAGTGTCTTTTCCACAGCATCCATAATCCAATGCACTAGGTCTATCGTGGAATGTTTATTTCTAAATCTAAACTGATGGTTTGGAACTAGTCTTCTTTCTTTTATTATTTTTCTAAGTCTTTTCAGGAGCATTTTTTTTTTTCAATGATTGGTATAAGCGATGTAGGTCTATAAGATGTTACATCTGTTGAAGGCTATTAAAGGCATTTCTTTCAAAACCTGAGCAGTTATTAGATCGTACCCTGGTGATTTTTTGCTAGACAACTTATGTTGACACATGCTTCTTATTATAATTGACTAATAATGGCATTTATATTAGTTCATAGTTTGAGCTTTCAGAAAATATCCTACAAACCAATCAAACCTACCCAATAAACGAATAATTAAAATGTATATTTTTGTTTGGTTTTCCAAACTTTTAAGAAAAATTTGTGTTTTTAGACTGAAAAATTAAGCATATAAAAATTTAAAAAAAAGTTTTTGAATTAAAAAAATTACAATTTTTTTAAAATCAATATTTCAAAAGCGGTTGACTTTTTAAAAATTTTATTTTTATATAGATGCACATAAATAAATACTTAAGAATTGCATGCCAAATGTTTTCCTTAAAAATGTTAAAATAAAAAAAAACATATTCTTCTAATAAACCGCAAAAAAACAATTTCATTTTTCTTGGTGGCGTTCGTTTTTTTCATCTCAAACTCTCAAAGAAGTTGCTAATTTATGCATCGTAATTCATGCTTTTATCTGCCCCTCATATTTTCCATGTCTTAGCATATAATTTTCTTAAACTCTCAGCGTTTTGAGCATAAGAACAAGTATGTGCGACCCAGTCCAGCATTTTACTCTTACTCTTCTCCCTATGAGTAACTTATTATTATTTTCTGCAGCACTGAACACTACCATCAGGCATTCCAGTAATTTTTCCAGTCAATGTTGGAAAATTGGTTGGTTGGTGGGTGGAAAAAATCGAAACGTCAGATTTTGGTTACGACAAATAATTGCTTGGTCTCGATCTTGCTCTTGCTCGCACTTATTACTCAATTTTATTAAATTGTATTTTTATATTTTTTGGTGCAGTTATATTATGAATTTTGTCATTCTGCATTTCTGTGCAATAAAACCGTTCCAAGTGTAACGGAATTAAAGCTGTTCTGAGAAGCAAACTTCTATTGTTGAGGTAATCTAGGGCTCAAATCCCGAACCCAAAAATTGTGTTGGAAAATCCTCAATAATATACATCTGCTAAGAAACCTTATCCCCTGTGAACCCACCAGAACGACTAAATGCTTACAGGTGCATTCAACCCCTCCTGGCAGCAAGGACTAAGGGTGTCTGGACCACAACCGCTAGGCATGCTTGCATGTGCACGAAGTAGCTCGTCGGAGGGGGGGTCTTTGCTGTTGTTAGGTCTAGACGGTCGTTACGCATTTTCATGCCTATTCATTTTATAAAAGCGAGGCCTGATTTGTTCCGTAGGTTTATGAATCATGAGTCCTGAAATATATCGAGTGAAGGAGTTTTGGGTGTTGTTGTACTCCGAGGACTTACCCACCCACATACTTACACCAAAGCGGTGAGGTACATCCGTGGCTATCACGTCCTAAAATATGTTTGTGATAACCCCTGAATATAGAAACATTCCTCTAAACTAAATTATAATCATAAAAAAAAGTACTTACTATAAACTTCCAATCAAATAATAAGTAATTTGTCAGGAATCTTGAACCCAATGAGCCACTGTAAAAAAATAAATACATTACACAAAAACAAAATTTCGTACACCATCGCTGTCATCTCGAGTTTTATGTGTCACATCCACCAATAAAAATTCTTTAAACGAAGTAATGCATCTCAATTATCAAAGAAAATCATCCCCAAAGAAGAATGAAAACGCAAACAAATACATCTATGAAATTATAACACTTGATTTTAAAGTTTCATATTATCTTGAAGTGTTTACTAAACTTAAAATAAACCTTACATACTAGCAAAAAAATTAAACGATAAATCTTGTTTGTTATTAGAAAAAAAAATAATATTCATGGAACACAAACAAATCTTCCTAGAAAATAAAATAAGAAAAAGAATAATCAAAACAAACCAAAGTAGTTAAACTGTAACTTAAATTTGACATTTAGCGGGTTTCGCTCTCTTATTACCTAACAGCATAAACTACATTACGTCATTAATTTATTAAGAGAAGTTTTATTCGAAAGAGATGAATATACTATATTATGATTTTGTTGTCGCAAAATTCAATATGGCAAACAAAATTTTATCAAAACGAAATTAAAAATTATTAGAACTGATTTCAAATTTATGATAAGATGGATAGAGATAGATTTCTAAATAAGTTTTAATTTGTTTCGGATATATGTAATTCCTAGCTTACATTCTACATAATTATTTTAAAATACAGAAATACTTCTTTTCTATTACTTTATTTTATTTGTATAGCTCAAAACAAATTCCGATTATTTTCTTTTAAGTATTCATACATATATATGTATGTACATATTTTGTTTTATATTTTATATATGTTATTGGATGGAATTAAAAAAAAAATCAATCAATCAAATTATGAAACAAAATTCGTTCAAAATATAGTTTTTTTTTTATAGTAAAACTTACCAAAGATGAAATTTGAAAAAAAAACTTACAAGATGACATATCCTTGATGTTGTGCGCACAGCATTTCGGGCAGTTTATCATTTATTCACACCTGTATTTTATTTGGAAAGAAATCAATGGTGAACGAGATTTGAATTTTTTTTTTTTTTTTTTTTATTTGATTTTTTTTCTTTTCTTAATTGAGCAGATATTAATTTAATTTCACTTAGCAATCAAATTATTTTCATTTCCCTTTTAAACTTAAGTATAAATGACATTAAAAAAAAATAATATATAGAAACTATATAAAGAAAAATACACAAAAAAATAATAAAATAAAACCGCTGCAGTTGAAATGATGATGATGTTGTTTTTTTTTTCACGAGTTGAGATGATCTTCTTTCGAAGGACGATCATAGCAGGGGTGGCTCAATCAGAGGAATAATTTTATATGATTTCCTATCGATATGACCCGGGAGTTATTTTTTTTTTTCTTGAAGATGAGGACAGGTTAAAAATGGACATTTAAATGATGACGTCACTGAATAGTTTTTTTTTTCAATTTTGAAACTTGATTTTTTTTTTTTTTTTTTTGGTTTTTCTTGAAGATGAGGATACAGGTAAAAATGGACGTTTAAATAGTGACGTCGCTGAATAGTCTAATTTTTCAAACTTTAGAAACTCGTTTTTTTTTTGGTTTCGCATTGGCAAAGTGCACGTGGGATTTTATTTTTATTTTTACCACAGATTTCAGTTCTCTTATTTTTATACATTTTTATAAAGGGTTTTTTTTTTTCTTTTTGATAGAGCCTCCACGTGAGGTTTAAAAACCCAAAAATGGTTAATATGGTAACCTTTTTCTGTAGTTTTGGTTACGATTAAAAAAACAAAAATTACAATAATTTTCACATTAATTTTTGTTTTTGAACTAATTAAACTTGAAATAATGAGGGCAACACGTGGGTGAATTTTCGGTAATTATAAGTTTTTACTCGAAAAGATGCCGATTTTTTTGTTTTTAGGGTTTTAGTAAATTCGTTTCAGTTATATCGATAAACACTTTGTTTACTCTTTATTTTGCGATTAAAACTTTTACTTTTTACTACTAAATTATATCCGAGTTATTAAAGCACGCGACTTTTTATATGTCTTCCGCAAGAGCGGTCCGCGTCTTCCATCGAGTTTCAAGTCGTGCAACAGAATCATCAAAATGATCCGAGCTCGCTACTCATTTTCACTTTAAGAATTTGAGTTCCACAATCCACAATGATGGCACTCTTCCGGGACCTCTGATATCAAAAAAATTTTGATCAAAGAGTCATAATTAATATTTTAAAATTTATTTATGAATTTATAAATAATAAATGTGAGGTTTTCAGACTTTTTGAGTCAAAATTTTTTCAAAATATCAAATACCGGAAGTCTTCCATGATCGCATACAATTACATTTATCATTGGTGTGGAAGATAATTGTTTCACAAATTTTTTTGTGCAATCGATATGGTTACTCAATACGCTGAATAGCTACAACTCTTAAGTGACCTCATGAACAGAAAATTTTAAGAGAATATTTTACTTTCTTTCCGATCGATTACAAACGATTTTAAGGGGTAGGTATTGCAGCCTTGATCTTCGAAATGCATTAAAACACAGATAATTCGAATAGAGATTTCCTAAAGTTCAATATTTCAAAGTTTAACAGGACCTTGCTAAAATTTAATTAAAAATTCACTGGGGCGTATGAGTGATATTTTTTTTTTTCATTTAAAAATTGACCTTTTTGGTTAGCTTATTCAAGCTAACCCATATAGTGGTTTCCTACACAAGGATATATAATTTATATGCCTTCGGCTTTTGTAGATCACGTTAATTTTACAACGAAATTCGTGTTTGTCGTTTTATTATGACGATGATAATATTAAAGACCAAATATAAGGTCAAAATGACAGGTATGCCCCGCTACAGTGCCTTATAGCCCTTCCACACTAGCCCACTTAGTATTAATACATGTCAAAAAAGTTGGGGAAAAAAAATGTGTATAGTGTGGAAACAAATTATGGCAGGTATTAATACAAGATGTGACAGCCCATCTTACACAGCTTGACAGCTCTGCATACATGATTTGACATGTATTAATACTTTACAATTCTTAGGGTTGGTTCTATTTTTTAATGCATTTCATCTGTGTGTCCACACAAGTTTGGCATGTATTAATACAAGCCAGTGTGGAATTAAAATTTGAAAGTCATATTTCCCACAAATTTGACAGTCGCAAGAAATTCTTTCCCACTTTCAATTTGACATGTATTAATACCCAGTGGGCTAGTGTGGAAAGGCTATTATACTCCTGCTATACGAAATCAGGAAATGTGGAAGTCATATTTTTGATTGAGTCAAAATTCAGCATACATATGTATTTTAGTTTTTTTAGAAAACAATTGATTATTTTCAAGCATTTTATTACTGACTTCTTAGATGGCATACTTTTTGCGAATATCTCACAAATTACGTGCTTTATTCGCTGTACTTGTAAAGTCCTTAAATTATTTTTCCCAAATTTTTTAAATCAAAAATTAATTAAAAGAAAAGAAAAACAACTTAATTTTTTCTAGACAAATTAGGAATGAATGACACATGGATCTCATACAGGTGATTTTTTCATGGTTTGACTAGTGTTGTCCTGTTTTTATTACTGTTCTCCATTTTTGACGCCTTGAAGTTGCGTTATGCAACAGGTTCTTAGATCCCAGAGCCCACTTCGGAGATCTGATTGTGGGATATGAGAATCAAAAAAGACTATTTTTCTGACAGGAGATTTGTATACTATATTTGATTATAAGGTTTAATAGGCAGGCTTGCCAGATTGGGCTGTTTATCGAAAATTGGGCTATTTTTTCCGAAATTGCTGATAGCAACTTCAGTATGACAGACCAATCATAATTGGGCTACTAATAGCCCAAATCCAATATTGGGCGATATTTTTGTCTGTTATAAGTAAATCATAAATGAAACTCTTTTCTCCCCCTAAACATATCTACTCTTTAAATATTCCACAATTTGGCACCACTTATTATTCACTGAATTGTCTAATATTCCACAATGATTATTTGTGTCTTACGCTTTTCAATGGGTAAGAAAGTTAAATCAGATAATATGAAAATTCGAAAAGAGTCAGACGCAAAGAATCGTATTCTCAGGACGTATTCTCATTGGTTTTGACATTTCAAATCAACTGCAATAAACTTCACTTTGAAATCATTAAGTTTCTCTGTTGTTCCCAAAATTTCCATTTAAATTTGTCTTTCTTTTATTAGTAAAAAAAACTGTATTTAAAATTTTTAAAATAAAAATAAATTGTGATTGAAGTTATGAGAAATTTTTTTTTATTATTATTGGGCTACTTGCTTGGCTCCGATTTTGGGCTACAAAAATTTCTAAATTGGGCTATCGAACTTGTTCAAGACATGGCAACCCTGTCAATAGGGACTTAATTCGAACACAATATATCTGTAAATGAATGCTAGCTAAAAGATAGGGGTTTGAGCGAGGAAGCATTCTTTATCTTTATATACACACCCCTGATTTCTAAGCACTGAGTGGTGATTATGCTTAATATACCTACATATTTGTTTTTAAATGAAAGCTTTTGTTCAATATGGGTCCAAAACATAAGCCCATATGCAGTTACTGGATTCAAGGCGATGAATACGCACTGAGCAAGTTTAATCAGCTGTATTTAATTGACTAGCATTTTAAGCCTTCAAAAGTATGCAATAAATTATTAGTTCATCTTCTTTCTGAAATATTTTAAGGCCTAGGATATCAAAAACCTTAAATTAAAACATGGTTTCGGCAACGAAAAAAAAATTTAATTTTTTTTAATCCCTTTTCTTTTTTTTTCATTACATTTAACAATTTTTCGAAATCCCTTAAAAGTATTCTCTGCATTTATTTTTTCATTAAACCAATATTTAAGAGTTTAAAGGCCACCAAACCTCTTTTCATCCGTTGAATACTTTTCCTGCGAAGATACACCACATTGAATAGCCTTCAATACATTTTGAGTTACAAGTTTCGATAGAAAAAAAAAAATATTTTATAAAGAATTCACGTAAATTCATTTTTTTTTATTTTGTTTTTGTTTTCTTTTTTTATTTTCAATTTCCTTTTTCTATATCTTATGCTATTGAGCCTTCAGGTTCCTTTCTATTATTCTTGACAGGAAACTTTTCTATCCATTCGGTTCACATTGTATGTTGCGTCAGTTGTATTAAGCAGCACACGAGGGAAAACTGTTTAATTAAATTATCGTCTAGGAAACGTGCCGAGTTTCTCTTCTTATTTTTCGTTTAAGTTTAACATCCATCTAGTACGATTTATATACAAACATAGGTATGTTTGATGGTTCTGCCAAGGAACTCCTCTCATAAGGATTTCGATTGAACTGCAGACTAGGATTAAGCAATAACATAATCCATGTCCATTTCATCTGAGGATTTATCAATTTTAGATTCGTATCGTTAAAACTTCATACATCACCTGAGTTCGTTTCTTATATTGCAGGGATGGATCTGTTTTAAAATTGAGCTAGTTGAGTATGTTTGGAATAAGAAATAGCCCATTGTGGTTAAACCCTAACTCAGGAGCTTAACATTCAACCTGAGTAAGAAGTTAAGAAATATGTATTCTGGAAAACAGTTCGTGGTGAAGTCTCCTATTATATTTGAAATTTGAAAAAAAAATTAACTTACTCGTATTTTGATAAATACATTCATTCCCCAAGTGCAAGAGATACTCCGCGCTAATAAATATAAAAATTATCAAAATCACTACCAAATACAATTGGAAAAAAATATTTTCTAACTGATTGAAATTAATTTGTTAAAAATTCAAACTTAAAATGCCCCTTCCAGATGTTACTCAAAATTTAATAACACATAATTTTTGTTTAGTATAGTTTTTAAATAATTTTTGGACTTAATCCACAAAACATGATTAAGTTCATAATTTCTTTTCGTTTATTTTAAGTTAAACGCGTTTATGAGTTTTCGAAATACAAGTAAAAATGTAGGGAAAAGCCATTCAATTAAAATTGACCAGTGGCTGCCAAGTTCAATTTAAAGCCAATTGGTTTTTGTATATTAACTCGCTCATTTTAAACTTCACTAAATTAAAATATAATAAGAATAAAAAAAACTGTTTGAGGCTGCAAATATGGTTGTAATAATTTGGGACTATGTTCTTTTAAGGTACTGTTGTAAGCTTCTTATACGCCACTACACTTTTATAGAATAAGAGTAAACTATTGTCTTTATGTTTTTTCTCATTTTGACCAAAATTTATAAAAACAAATTAAAAGGAAAATGTATTTTCATTAAGAATAATTTTTGTTTACTTATTTTCGTGCAACATCTTTATTGTGGGTTTGTGAGTCTATTTTAAAAAATCCATAAAAACATTTTTGAGTAGAAAACTTTTTTTTTGACAATTGTCAAAACTGTTTTGTTGTTTTTTTTTTATTGTTTTCTTTTAAGGTATAATATGTCACTGATTTTGACCATATTTAGGTTGAGTTCTTAAAACAAGTTACAAAACTACCAGATTTTCACACACTTTTT
Organism: Dasysyrphus albostriatus; assembly: GCA_946251815.1. Taxonomy (NCBI): domain Eukaryota; kingdom Metazoa; phylum Arthropoda; class Insecta; order Diptera; family Syrphidae; genus Dasysyrphus; species Dasysyrphus albostriatus. The sequence goes on from OX276335.1 coordinate 83,641,170, forward strand.
AAATTAATTTACAAAAAAAAATTTAACTTTATATGCAACAAAAATCGGTTGCAACGATTTCAATATTTTTGTTTCCATAAATCCTCATTTGTTTACAATTTGACACGTCAACAAACAGTGTGACAAAATTTTAATTTTTATCTCTAAAAATATAGGCCAAAAGCAAATAATTGAAGGAATATAATTAAAGATGTCTCCCAATATAAATTCAAGTTGGTGGTAAAGAGGGGTGGGTGAGAGCGTCAGTTGCCATCTTGAAAAATGAGTTTTATGAAATATCTCGTTGACTGTTGAAAGCTTATATTCATTTCTTTTATTTGCTTTATTAAATTAAGTTTTGTTCATGAAAAGTTAAATTTTAAAGTCAATATATTTGTGAAAATAATCAACTTAAAAAAAAATATTAACTTTAAAATTTAATTATAGCTCAAAAACTTTAAAAAAATGGAATGTTTGCTTTAAACAAAAAAATTTACTATATTTTCCATAAACATATATTTGATTTTAGTTTGCGATAGGTATATGTTTGATAAAACGTGCAAGAAGGTGCCTAACGCTCGCAGTCGCAGCCATCGGTTCCGCCATCTTGGATTTACATTCGGAACATATTCTATCAAGAAATTCTGTTCAGTAATAAATTGCATTGTTACCTCTTTTCTTAAAAAATAAAATATAAAATCAAATTTTTCTTACAACATTGATCAAAAAATTACTCTTTTTCTAAATCGAACTGTTTCAAAGTTATGGCTAGGATTTATAGTCGATAGCTAAAAACAAAATGGTTTGGTGTAGGATTTTAAGTTTTTGAGAAAATTAAAAACTAAATAAATTACTTTTTTATTAGAAAATATTTTTTTTTTGGTAGTTTTATATTCATTCAGGAAATTTAACAAAAAAACTATTTTGTGTGTACAAATGAAGGCGAACTTAATTTCTCACCAGAAAATGATATTTCAGTCAAACAAAACTAATTCTTAAAAAAAATTTGTTTTAATAATTTTCAATTTTCTTAAAAACTTAAAATCCTACAGAACACCATTTTGTTTGTTTTTGTTTTTGTTTTTGTTTTTGTTTTTGTTTTTGTTTTTGTTTTTGTTTTTGTTTTTGTTTTTGTTTTTGTTTTTGTTTTGTTTTTGTTTTTGTTTTTGTTTTTGTTTTTGTTTTTGTTTTTTTTTTTGTTTTTGTTTTTGTTTTTGTTTTTGTTTTTGTTTTTGTTTTTGTTTTTGTTTTTGTTTTTGTTTTTGTTTTTGTTTTTGTTTTTGTTTTTGTTTTTGTTTTTGTTTTTGTTTTTGTTTTTGTTTTTGTTTTTGTTTTTGTTTTTGTTTTTGTTTTTGTTTTTGTTTTTGGTATTGATTTTTTGTCAACAGTTAAGACAATAAATCAATACCAATATTTGATAACCAAAGAGAATTTTTCAGCTTATAACATAAAATAAAAAAGTAGTAGGTTGGTAAACATTTTTAAATCTTTTTAAATTACTTTTTGATGTAACAAACGAGGTTTTTTTTTTAAATTGTGGACTTTAATACAAAATTTGATTTATCAATAAAATGAAAGAATAATTAAAAAGCTTTATTAAATAAAATGCACAACTGGATCACATGTACTTGCACCTATGTTCAAGAACTTTTGAAATATGCAAGTAAAGAACAAGCAAAAAAAATTTAATCGCACCCGTTTAAATGCTAAGAGCCCAAAAACAAGTATGCTATTTAATTATTTAAAAAAAAAAATTGAATACAGTGAACTCTCTCACAACCTGACACCAACGGTACCAAGAAATTTGTCCACTAATGAGAGATGTTACAAATTTGTATGGTCGAAAGAAGAAACTTAAAAATTGTCTGATTTTAAATCACTTGAAAGAAAAGTTTTTTATTCTCCTTATTTCATTATGGGCCTCTTTGTTATAATTTTACGAGCTATTTTTATTCAAATCATTATGTATTTCTTCCCTGGAAGGTTTAAGTAAAGGAAAACCAAACAAAGCGTGGTGAAAAGATTGACAATTTTTGTCCGTGTTAGAGTAACATTCTATTGCGTTTACGAAACTTGGTGTCCGGGTCTGGTTATGAGAGAGTCCAGTTATGGGAACATTTTTTGTATGAAAAATCGTATATTTATTTCCGGTCTTTGAAATCCGTCTGGTTATAAAAGGTGTCCGGTTATGAGAAGTATCTGTACTTCAAAACTAATTTTGTATACATAAAATTTTGCTTAGCTTCAAAAAAATTTGTTCTGTTAATGTTTTGTTAATGTTCATTTGTGTATAAACCAAATTTCAAAAATATTCAGTGGCCCATTTTTGAAATATTTAATTTTGAAAAAAAAAATATTTTTTAAGAAATTCTAAATGTATTTTTTTGGATTTTTTTTATGCAATATTATTAACATTTTAAAGGAGCATTTGCATACAAATTTTGATTGAAATCAGTCAAGCCTTTAATGAGAAAATCAAAAATAAAAATACATTGTATGGCAGGTACCATTATTAAGAATATTTTGTTAATTTTGTTTTTACCAAAAAGTACACCATTCCTACAATAATAAACATACCTAATTTCTTTATCACAATTGTTGGAGCCGTTTTTGATATAAATAGGTAAGCTTTTCTTTCAATGTACCCTCTGGAGAATCACCAAAAAATTTTCAGTTCAAAATTTGAAGAAAATTGCATCATTGATAAAGCCTGTATATTCAGATACAAACAGACAGACAGATATAATTTTGCCACCCATTTTTCTGTTCTCTATCATCGTAATATCATATTTGATTGTTATCTAAAAATAATTTTTTGCACGAATCCAAAACTTGCCCTTTAGACCTATTATAGTACCTACAAGCAAGTTAAAATAATAACAGAGTATTGTAGGTATTAGCGTTGTTTTAAAATTACCGTTTTTCCATTTTAGGTCTTCGAAAAATATCCCTCTTATGTTAAGGGCAGGACATAAACAACCCACTAGTGAGTTATCTTAGAACATCTCTTAAAATTAAATCACAAAGTATTTTCAAATGAATTGCATTCTTCTGAACTTCTACCTTTGAAGAAACAGTGTTTCTCATAGTCTAAGAGCTAACAACGTTTTCGAGAAGTCACTTAAGTATGGCTGGCTTTCTGATATTATGTACGATCTGTACGGAGCTTTAAAATAAAAACAGATTCTTGCAGAGGGAAGTAGAAACAAGTATTTTATTGCTTTAAAATGGGGATTTATTTCTTGTTACCAATTAACGGAAAAACTAACCGCAATGTTTTATAGCTTCTTTAAAAGCTAGAAATATGTTCTTTCACTATCTTTATTTTTCAATCGAGTTATATATTTTTCTGTAATTTTTGAAAAAATACAAAAAGCGAACTGTAAAATCGGGAATAGAAATGCAAAAAAAAAAATGCAAAAAAACTGCAAATTCCTGTCAAGGTCCCATTGGCGTGGGTCACAGGCGTGTCTGTGAGCTAACTCCATGACTCAAGACTGTGCCCACCTTTGAGTTTCCCCATTGAGTTTATTATTTTCAAAAACAGTAACAAAAACAACTTTTTTAAATTAGTAAATGGATTGTTGGCTTTAAGAAAACATATAATATGACGTTCTAAGTATAAACGTTGCTTTTTAATATTTTTTTCTTTTTTAAGTCAATTTCTTGAGAATATTGCCCTTCCCGCCTAAACAGGTGGAAATGGACCTCTACTATAAAATTAATCATTTCTTGTCTGGGTCCATAGTTTGCTAGTTGATAGTTGATACTTTCAACACGGAACTCAAAAAAACCTTGAAATTCACCATGAATACCGCTTTGACCATGAAATACTTTCGAAGTATTACATTAATTGGATAGGAATATCAAATCCTTTTTAATATTCTACCTCAATCATTGCTGTATGATAACCGCTACAAAAAATAAGAAAGCAGAAAGAAGCGATGAGCTACACACCTTTAAATATTATGTCTGTTCGCGTATTTCCGGAAACTACGAATTTCAACGAATTTCGCCCAAAGTTCTGTCAAAGCTCATATCAAAAACATTAAATTCGTAGTTATGGGAATTACACGAACTGCCATTTTGAAAATAAACTTCGAAAGACTTAAATACGATCTTCTCGGGTTTTATTCAACGTAGAGCAATATTTTTTGTTTGACTTTGAAAGTAAGAATATTTTATAGAACTTATGCTTACAAACATTTTTAAAGTTTAAATCGAAAAACAGTAGACATTTTTGAGTAAAAATATGGTTTTTAGTGTTTATCTCGCCTCTTGTTCATCTGAGAGAAAAATTAATAAAAAATAGTTCTATGTAGAACACGTTATTTCCTAAATTTTTGTATATTAAGAAATGAAGCATAGTTAAAAAATGACTTAGCATTAGAAAGTTGCCAATATCCAGCAAATAATTATAGTTATGGGAAATAACGATTCCTGAAAAAAGGTACTCAAAATGAACAAAAACACTCAATCTTCATACATTTATCCTATTCGCAAAAGACATTTTGTGTTACTAGATCTACTGAGGCCTGTATTGCACTAAGGGTCCAAAAGACCTCAATCCCAGACTGTCTTCTTTTTTCTCTTCATCATATCCACATACACACACTGGCACATATATATATTCACATTTGAGTTTCTTAATCATACATCCATCCTTATGAACCAAATCTTTATACATTTTTTTTTGTCTCCCCCATTTTTACTGTAGGCACCTGCCGTCACATTGGCACCACACCAACACGAGATAACAAGGAATGCCGATGGATTCATTCTTTACTCGAGCAATTTACAGATACGCATCCATATAGCTGATCCACGTTTCATCTCGAATACGGAACTATTGGAGTTGAAATGTGTAGCCGATATAATGGGCATTCCTTCGCTAACACGTGAAACTGTTGTTCGAGCCACAATCCTAGCGCTTAAGGACGCCGGCCTCAATCAGAGATTGGTAGAAAATCACTCAGGTGAGTACACACGACTGAGCAGGTGTGCTATGTCATACAGCCGAAGGAGCAGGTAGCACCAGTAGCAGCATCATCTCATCTCACACTAGCTCTAGCTTGGCAGGAGGCTGCGCTTCAATTTGAAAAAGATGATTGCAAATGCAACATCGATTGTTGTTAAGCACAGAGTATGCGATTGCATCTCCACCTGCTGTCCTTACCCATATATCCTTTATTGGATCATCTAATGAAATGCATAACGATAAGAAACGGTAATGGGTAGAGTTGGTCGATGAGAGGAAGAACTGGCTGGCTGGCTGGCTGGCTTGGCTAGTGCTAGTGGTACTGGATGAGGCTCACTGGGACCTGGTAAAAGGCGGAAATTAAATTCAAATCGATTATTTCCAGGTCATGTACAGCCGATGCTGAGTCTCATTGTCACGTTCTTAATTATTTTCTACGGTATGTTCTCATTTAATGAAAGAACTTTCCTGGATGCAACCTGCAGATAGCTCCTTTTGGCCAATGTCATAATCACTGTGTAGTGCGATGGCAACGAAGGGTGGAATATTACAGCAGATGCATGCAATATTAACAGAGACAAAAAAAAAGGAAGAACAAACTAAAAAGGCGACTGCACATACATTCATGCATACATTTATGCATTGTATGTAAACTAATGAATAAGGATTCTATATTTATTTTTCTAATTATAAAATTACTTAGTTTTTAAAATTTTAAACTTATAAGTGAACAAAGTCGAAGGAATAAATGTGACGTGACTGGAAAAAGATTAGAAAATGTTGAGCAAGTTTGTTTTTTATTTGAAATGTATAATAAGAAACGGAATGTAGATGTTTGTAGATAATTATATGTGTGTGTGTTTTTAAGGAAACATTTTTAACTTATTGTGAAACTTCTAGGAATGTTCAAATAGTTTGAATAAAAGTTAATTTTGGTTTAATTGGCTACCAGCTAAATTTACCAGCATTCTCACAAATTCCATTGTTAATCTTGGAAACTTTTTCTACTAATTAGAAATCGACTTGATCTGCAGATCAAGATCCAAACCAACCGTTTTCGGTGAATAAATTGAGGTTAATCCATGTGTTTGGCTGCTATCAGTTCTATCCAAAAATTTTAGAATTCTTAGATGAAGTGTGTATAAGGAACCAGTGGTAAAATTTCTGTATTCTGTGTTCCACGATGAGCACCAGCAAGTACATGCAGCTAAGCAAATCGCATGAAAAGCAATGCAGCATATAAGGACAAAAGATGAGTAGAGAGAGGAACACTAACTTTCCAAAAAAAAAGAGGCATATGAGAAATGCTTGATCAACGAAACACAGGGATGTGCAATGTCGTAGCGAGATTCGGTCAAGAAAGTTTTACCAAAAGCCAAAAATAACTTTTTATGGTTGCCTTCAAATAAAACCATCAAGAAGGTATTACAATTTAAATTCTCGAATTTACCCTCCGATCTAGCAAAATAAAAGAAACAAACCGACACTACGCGAACAACTTAAGAAGAATGACAAATGAAGACAAATTGGGCTGTCAAAGTCGAAGCGAATTAAAAATTAGAGTTTGCAGTGAAATTAAAGTTCTGCCACCACAGCTATGCTCATAAGGGGGTGGGTTCACCTGATCAAATCAATCGGTGGTTGATCAAATTACTAATTATTGATGAACGAAAATATTTTTTTTTAATTCCACAGGGCGTAGATGCTGAAATTAAGAAAACTAGAAAGGGTGCCAGCAATTTTTATTGAGATGGGAAATTACAAACCTCTTACCTCTGGAGAACGACGGTGAATGAAAATGAAATAATTTGACACGATTTTGAGTGAATTACAAAGATAAAATTTAGTTTAGATAAAGATTACTAGTTTTATTTGGGAAGCCTTTTAATATTTTAATTTTTAAAACAATAAAATGGAACTAAGATTTTGAAATAAAAAGAAAGACGGGCCGTCGGTCCTGAACGAACAAAGAAATTAATATGTGTCGGTAACCAGTTCCGCTTTTTCGGAATTTTCAACGGAGTAAAAGCCGAATGAGAATTTATCAATGATTTATTAATTGACTAAAAAACTAAATCAACTTAAAATAAAGAATAATAACAAAATTCACTTCTATAGCACAACTTCACAACTTCCTTTTTCCAACTTTTTTTTGCTAACTTTTCGTGTTTCTTCTACTTCTTCGATAACTTTTCTTCTCCTTTTTTTATTCACGTCAAAAATCAAAACATCTGGTTTCTTCGAGAATCAAAAGTTTTCCATTATCCTGGACGGCCTCTTCTTTTTTATTCTTCATCATTCAGCTCTTCTCCGCCATCTTTGCTGGAGCGAGCCAACGCAGTAGAAAAACCGACACGGTCCTGCTTACTCGCACTATCTCCCTGGTTTTTTTCATTGTCACCATGGAAATCAGCGATCGCTGGTTTAACTTCCAGGAGCTAAGGATCCGATAAGCGCATCCAGCCATAAACCCTAATTTTTCGAATGAGAAACAAAGAAATAAAAACCAATGTCAGTAAAAACCTGGTGGAAAGCTAAGTTACTTTTTAAAAACATTATTAAGGGTGGAAAATGGCAGAAATTTTCTACTTCACGAGAATATTTTAAGTCGTTTAGCTTTTATCGCAGATTGGGGGGCGATTGATCTTGAAGTTAATATATTATGGTGCTCTTTGACTTAAAGCACCAGTTTTCATCGAGTTTTGTCTCTTCAATATACTGCGAGATCATACCACTGGCTGATAGTCTTTATGGTTGCCCCACCCTCTTCCAGTAAATTGAAGGAAACACCTGTAAAAAATGAGGGATAGAGCGAAAGGAACAAGGATTCGGAATACAAATTTATTAAACTTTACTCAGTAAAAAAAAAAACCGATTTATTCGATTCCCAAAAAACACCTAAGAGCTTACAATTGTATTGTTATCATATATCAAAAATATAGGCGTATTTCTCTCAAACGGTTAATGTTATAAAAAAGTAATTTAAGCGAAGTTGTACGTGAAAATTAGCAATTTTCGATATTTCGTAATATCTGTAAACTGATCACTCGTACATAATGTTCGAATAGAGTTAAGGAAAATTAAATAAATAAGGTGGGCCAGGGCCTAGTGACTTACAAGTCTCAACCATTCCTGTGTACGTGTCGTTGGCTAGATGAGAAGCACCTATTCAAGACAAGTAAGTATACTCTTAGAGGATTAGTCAGTTCAGCAAGAGGCAGTACTTCGAGAAAAATATTTTTGTCCTTAGGTACCAGCGGGTAGGAATCGAATCGAGACCTTCAGCATGACAGTTCAACGCACTAATCATTATGCCACGAATTTAGATTTGTTTTTTGCCAAACAATTAGTACGTCAGCATAAAGCAGAGCCTTGATAAGCAGCCCACCAAACCTAACGCAAACAGAAAATTTGCAGGGAACATCGTCAACCAACAGAGCAGCGAACATTATAGGGCTAAAAGGGCAACCTTGCGGAACTCAAGTCTTAATCAATAATTCTAGCCAAACAAACATTTTAAATGGGCCCAACCTTCCCAATAAATAAACTTCTCTGATTCCAATAATGGAACTATCTTAAAAATGATCATTGAAATCTTAAAAGTCATTTTATGTAGAAAGTTGGGCCTATTCGATTTTTTTTTTTTTTTGACTAAAAGATATTAATTAAGTCCTAAACTTCATTTGTACATCAAAATAATAAACGATTTAGCTTCCTTCTCAATCATTAAAATTTTCAATTATTAGTTTCAATGATAGCTATAACTGGCACCTAAGGGATGCTATTTTTTCTTCTCAGACAACATTTTTGACACGCAGATGTGTGAAATTTTGTAAAGCGGTGACAGTATCAAAATGCCACTTTAAAATCTATACAGAAAAGACATACAGTCTTTTTTTTTTTTTTTTTCGATGAAATTTTTTGCAATACTGGAGCATCCACATCAGATCAAAAACCAGCTTCAAAACTGCTTAGCCTTTCGATTTCTTGTGCCCACCTGCCACCTCATAAGCATGCATGAATTTTCTTTTCTTTTATTCAGACAGATTTTGTACTTCAGGAATTACTGAGGTATTTCTTCCTCTTCGAAGAGCTAATTAAAAAATCCAAGAAGAGCGATTAAGAGAATATGTAGCCAGCATGGCTCATTAAGATCTGAAACTGAAATCGAGGGTAGAGAGCATTTTGAAAAGCTTGTGAACTTGTCAAATGGTTTGCGTTTAAGTCAGTACTAATTTTAGATGCTCTAAAATGCTGGCAGCCACCCGAAAATCTAGGCTAGAAACAGAGTGGCAGGTCTGTATAATTTTACCCATCATTACTAACGGTCGTAACTGATAAGTCTATAAGGGCGCTTTAGAAATAATGATTTCCTTTGGTTTAACGGGTTTAAATTTCAAACAAAACAAGTTGTTTTTAAAATTTAACATAAAAAATCTCACCTTTTATACAATACTTAATACATTTCCTACAATAAAAAATGAGGAATTAAAAGTTGATGAAAATCATTTATGAAAAACCCTTTCTCTCTCCAAAATCAAAATTAAACCAGCCAAATATTTCTTAAAACTTTGCGTTGGATTTGGAAATATTACCCGAAATTAAGGAAATAACGCCCAAGTTCTAAAAATTATTTGAGTTCATACAACTTTTGCTGATATTTGAAAATTGGTTTAAGCGCTTTTATTTGGGCTGCCGATCGACCTATCCATCTTACACACGACCGATTTTGGATCGGTGCGAGGCCATCCGTTGGATCTGTCGTGTATGGACAGCTTAAAAATGTGTACACAATCTAAAAATCAATGGTAAGGAATTATTTGACAAGATAACTTGATGTCGAATTCCTTTCAACCATTTCAGATCGATTATTTGATTGGTTGAAAGAAATTTATAAAAAAGTCAGAAGTCTATTGACAGTAGTGAATAAAAAACTTATTTTCGAGAAAAGTTGCAAAAATAAGTTTCAAAAATAATCTATAAAGACATCAATCGAGGAAGACATCAATGAACGTGTGGTTCTTATCACCGATCGACTTTTAGCACTTATGGATGTTTATTTTTATTTTAATCATTTCTTAATAATAACCAATTCATTACTTTTTGACATATTAAAAAACCTTAAAAAGGGTATTTTTTTTTGACGTGTGGTTTTCAATCTGGCAATACTTTTTTGGGAGTTGGTCTTTTTGAAAGCTGTCACTCGATTTTTTCTCAGTTTGGTTTGCCATTTCATAATGAATAGGCTTACTCCCGAAAAACGTTTGCAGATCGTGAAAATTTATTACCAAAATAATGGTTGGGTTCTCGCAATGCATCGTGCGCTGCGTCCAATATTCAGTGGACATAGGGAATCATTGGTCCATTCAATTTAACATCGCTGGACTATTTTTTGTGGGGTTATGTGAAGTCGCTTGTCTACGCAGATGCCTTGGAAGAGAATGTTCGGTGCTTTATTGCTGACATGCGGCCCCAATTGCTGCAAAAAGTGGTCGAAAATAGGGCCTCTCGGCTGGATTTTATTCGAGCCAGCCACGGTGGCTACTAGCCCGAAATCATTTTTAAAACATAATAGTAAATTCTTATTTTTAATAATAACAAAGCTTAATTCTTGGCCATATAACATTAAATTATATTCTTTTTATTTCTTCTTGAAAACCACAAGTCTAAAAAAAACACCTTTGAAAAAAAAGTTATCAAATAAGAATTGTTTTGAATTTTTTAACATTTGGAAGAAGAACATGTGAGTTTTGTTATCATTTTAAGCTTAAAAAGACCCGACGAAAGAGTATTTTAAATTTGAAATAACCTGAAATAGACAGAAATCAAAAGATCATCTATACTTGAAACCTTGTGCAACTATACGACCTCAATTTTTATAACTCTTATTTCTAATTTCGCAGAGGAAGTTTAAACTACACTTTTGTTTCTGAACTCAGTACAAGGTTCAGGAATTTAGGAATTTATCTGTTTAAAGTTAAAAAAAAAAATAATGCATTATTAACTTTTCAGCGTTAAAGAAAAGCTGTTCTCTTCTTTGTGCTTGAAAAAAATGGTCACCCTAAAGATCGGGTCTCTGGAGCTGGTGCCAGATTTTTAAGCTTTATCCGGTTAATATTAAAGAAGTTGCATGATAGCGCGTCATCTAGTCTTATAGTCTAGAGGGCCGGTTCTGGTTTCACACTAAATCCGATTCCCGTTCTGTGCAAATGTCAAAGCAAACATCAAAAAGTTTCACATGAATAATTTTGTTGTTTTACGTCATCATTTGGGAATGAAAACGTGAATACCAACGTCAAATCCATAAAGAAAAGTGTTTCTATCTCATGCTTTTCTCTGTTCACTTCAAAAACACAAGAAAATTGAGAAAATCGTGCAGTTTTTAGGAGACATGGAAAGGTGGTTCGAGAGTTGATAATATAGTTTTCATTCACACAACCAGAATCGCTTTTTTGTGCCAAATTAATAGAAAAAATGTAAGCAATGCTCGGCAGTGAATGTGAAAACTATTTAATCGATTTATTTTTTCACAAAACCTGAATCGGCCCCCAGGAAACAAGAACATGGCTGCATACAAACTTTAAAATGTTGGTAATAGGTTTCATACTTACATATTATATTGTAGCAACACAACTTTTCAGAAACATGTCCAACTGTGGGTATTGAGGAAAAAAAGAACGGGATTTTAGTGCGTTTTTTTTTGTTGAAATTTTTGTTTCGTTAAAATGGTTAGATCCTTGATTTGTATTCACTTAGAAATGCATCAGCTGTTTGTTAATTGTTTGTCCTTAAACAAACAAATGCAATACAAAATATTTTAAGTGTAAAAGCTTTTAAAAAATGCATATAAAGTGAAACTTTGAAAAAGTAGAAATCAAAAGTCAAAACTATGAAAAAAGAACAAAAATAGTTTCTTTAACGTTTACTAAAATGTTTACCAACTTTAAGAAACTGTTTTAAAAAAAGTCTTTTGTCTTATATTTAATTAGGATCAGCATCATGTGACAGATTTCGCCCTTTTGTTGTAATTATTGTTTTTTTTTTGTAAAAACTGCAAGAATTCAGTTTATGCTTTCACTTTTACAATGCTTTTTAAAATTTTTAACAATTTAAAGGCACTATATTAATAAAAAAAATGTATACAAATTTTTAAGAACATTTGGTATAATTTTTCGGTACTTTATGTAGAAAGAAAGTAGTTTTGGATTATATACTTAAACCTTATTAGAAATTCGTGAAAAGTACCGTTATATTCTTTTACAAACGTTGTTTACTCGGACTCCTAAACAGTTAGAAGTGGGGATTTTAAGTCAAATACTCCTTTTAACTAGCTCTACAGCCCCATAAAATTTCGATCCTATTACCAAAATTTAAAACTTTTGCATACAATTCCTAAGATATTACGCCTGTTTCAACATCGAACGTATCGGTTAGGTGTTCACTGCTGATTGAACATATTTCTATGTATTCTGCTATAGGTACAATTCGATCAAAACTTTCAATTCACCAAAATGTTTTTATTCAATTTTCTTCAAATTATTTTTTGAAATGTTTTGTCTTTTAAGTACAAACCTTACCCGATATTTCATTTGAAAATTCCCAAGAAAATCTAATTCATTAAATCTCATTTCAGTGGAATAACTCTTTCTCTCCTACCGACAATTTTCGTGAACCTGCTTTCTACTGAAAGCCAATTTCATTATGAGAAATATATCTCTCATTACAATCGTAGGATAATAATATGTCCTCAAAAATGTTTAATGATATTCATCTACTTGTCTTTTATTATGTCATTGTAAGGACAAAATACCCAATGATTTTGACAAATGTCTATACCCAAATTATTCAATTAAAATAGCTTTTAATGGCCTTTAGCCCACAATATAGAGCACATTCTACTACTTTGCGGATAGGTGGCTATATTTTATGTGTTTACCTTAAAAAATATATGAAGCTCAACTTACACCTACAACAGTTATAGAAAGTTTACAGTCATAAATTATTTTATCCAATCTATTTTGTAGCACATACAGCTTTCAGAAAGTTTTCTTTCCAACTGACATTATTACTCACCCCTCCCCATTATAATGTTACCCAAATTTACTGCCTTAATAGACATATTTATTTTCAAAGTCTAATTGAATAAATTTATCACCGAACTTTATATCATTTAGTTAATAGAAATTTTACCGTAAATTTATATCACTTCCCCCCACACAAACACACACTTACCCTCACGCATTCACACATATACATTTTGAAATAACCCACAATAAAACCGCTATCACTTTATAGTATCTAAGTTACAGCCACAATGACGGATGTCCTTTTGAATATCCTACACTCTCAATACAGTAAATCTACATAGTCGATTTTAATGTCCTATCTGTCATATTCACCATCACCGTTAAAACGAGAAAAAGACATGCATAAAATGTGAAAGAGAAAGGGATATGTAAAAAGTCCAGCATGGAGCATCAGGAACAGCAACACACAGGGCTAAACATAAAAAAAAAATGCTTCCCATATGACCATAAATTACCGACCTTATCGAGCATACATCCTGACATCCTGATTCACCCCATAGCAGCTTATAAAACTTTATAAACGTAACATAGACTCCATGTTTTTCCGTTTCCCGGCGGGTGATTTGTCATTGCGCAACGCATAAAGTTAAATTTGATATCACTCGCAGCAACGAAAGTACAAAATATTGCCCTTCTATTTTACAGCCTCATACCTTCTACTCTTAATGCGATTTGGAGCCCTCACCTAACCTGTAGTTATCTTTATATTATCCTTTATCAAAAGCGGTCGATGCTATGGCACATGATTTTATTACACGTCCTCTGCCTGGCGTCGTCCTCGTCTTCCTCGTCGTTGTCGGCGTCGTCGTCGTTCGTTGGTAGTTGTCGACATTGAATTCTTTTTCCCAACTCTGACAGGAAACAAGCTAAGATCCTCTTTTGAAATACAACACCCTATAGCTCTAATATAGAAACGACAACGAGGGGTGCGGTCCGATGAGATATGAGAGTGCTAAGCAATTTTCCATCGCGGAACAACCGATTACATTTTACAGGAAGTGTTTTTGATTTATTGTTCACACGAGACAAGGACTTTTCTACAAACGAAATTTGCCAAAACTCTCTGTGTGCGGTGGGCTCTTTTTCCATAGGCTTTTTTTTAGCGCGCAAGCATGAGGCGGACATTAATTTTAAATTCGCTTGTACCTTGATTTGTAAATCACGTAAATAGGTAAATTTTCACATCCAATTTCAGAATGTGATCTGCCTCTCTTACAACCTTCATCCTCTCTCTCTGGATGCTATCCGCCCCGTTCAAGAGGCTTAAAATGAATAAAAATGTATCGCCCGGAAGGAAATTGCTTTGCGCTCATTGCAAACCTACAGGGCCGTATCTAAGTTACTGCAATGAGCAAACAAATAAATATGAACTTTTATTTGCCTAAGATATTTAAATAAATATAAAGAAGTGTTATGACGTCAAAATTTCCATCAAAAACGGCGCAACCAAGTGGTCACAGTTATATTCCAGGATCTTAGAATTTTGAATTTTAAAAAGAAGATTCCCAGTGGATGGTGACAACCCCTTTTTATCAATCTGTTGATTTATTTGAAATGATCAAAGATTTCAAAGTAATTAAATTGCTTAAGGCTTTTGCGACTAAGAATAAATTTGTTTGAGCAAATCCAAGTGCAAATATAAACAAATTCTACAATTATTAAACGAAAAGGTGTTACTACAGTATGGGCTGGATCAGGGCCTCATCCTCATTCAATTAACTTCATCCAGCTGACACGTTCTTTAGCTATCTATCTCCAGTTTTACACACCAAGTAGTTTGAGGTCTTCTACTTGCGTGTGACACCTGTACACTGTCCTCCTCTACTGCGCCGCCGTCCCACGGGATTGAATTCCAAGACTTTCTGTGCCAGAACATTGATGTCCATTCGCTCTAGGTGACCCAGCCATCCTCTGTCGTTGGCTATTCACTTTTGTGGCTAGATTGGTGTCAGGTTCATTTGTATACCTTTTTCTTCATTTTCAATCTTGTTATGCAGACGGGATCAAAAATCACCCGAAGAATTTTCCTCTCAAAATAGCCTAGTGCTCTCATCCACCGTTAAAACAGTGTCCTCCGTTCCTCTATACCATTTTATCAGAAACGGGATCATAAGTGTCATATACAGGGATGCTTTAGTTGCTCGAGGGAGGGCTTTGCTCCTCAATTCCCTTCTTAGTCAAAAAAAAGCGATTGGCAAGAGTAAGTCTTCGTTTGATCTTAGCACTGACTGGTATCGTTCGCTGAGTCAATAGAGGAGCCTAGGTAGTCAAAGGCATGTACGTTCCACACGAAACGTCAGTGTTGACAGCATCTTGATCTTGCTATCATTCATCGTGTTAAACGAATCTTCTTGGCTTTCTCCTCAATACTCACGAAAGCACCACTGACGTCATGCTTTGTTTATATGATAATGTCAATATAATCAGCGTGGTTTAAAGGAGGAACTGCACGAACTTTTAAAAAATTGTGCCCCTAGTGTTAACATGAGAGAAAGAAAACGATGTTGAAGAAGTCGCGTGACAGGGCGTCACCTGGTCTCAAACCTTTTTTGATATCAAAAGTATCGATGAGGTCTTTGCTGACCTTGATGGAGCAGCGTGCATTCTCCATCGTCATCCTGTCAAAACCAGACATTGCTTTAAAAGGAGGGAAGGTGTCGATTTGAAGCTTCTGGTTTTTTTCAAGATCTAGCCACACTGACTTGTAGTACCTCTTGGCATAATGGTAAGTGCAAAGGACTGTCATGCCATGGTCTGGGTTCGATTGCCCGGCCTCTGCCACCTAAAAACAGAAATGTTTTTTTCCGAGGTACTGTCTCTTGCGAGGGACTGACAAATCCTCTAAGAGTGTAAATGTCATGAATAAGTGCTTCTCATTAGCCGTTCGGACTCGGCAAAAATTGTAGGTCCCCTCCATTCCTGCCAACAACATGCACACAAGAATGGTTGAGAGTTGTAAGTCACTTAGGCCTTGGTTCTCCACGAGTTGTTGTGCCACCAAATTTATTTTATTTTTAAAGCCACACTGATATGGACCTATCAGGCTACTGACAAATGAATGGCTTCAGGAGTTTACAAAGTACAGGAGAGAAGATCTGGAACGTGATGTTAAGGAGCCTGATGCCCCTGAGGTTGGTGCTGTCCAAAGTATCACCTTTTTAGAGGATAGGGGCAAACTAGGCTGGAGATTGCATTCATCGGGCATACTTTCTTCCAACCGTTTTTTGCAGATGATCTGGTACATACTCTTAGGAAATTTGTTTGAACAGCTCGGTTTCAACGCCATGATTCTGCAGCTTTGTTAGATTTAAATTTAGATATAGCTATCTTCACTTCAAATTGTTGGTCTACGTGGGTCATCCAAGTTGAATAGTACAATCTGTATGCCAGCCGAATTCGATCAATCATTGCCGTTATATAATTAATTTATTTTTCCGCACAAACTGCGACTCTACCACTGTGTTCCCCTGATCATCCTTACAAGCTTCAAACCGAAGGCCTTGTAACCTCCCAATCTTTTTAGCCTTCGGCAAATTTTCCCTACTACATTTCTGCAATAGCACCCCTAGCTTCTCATATTCCTTTTTGTTCCATCTGAGAAGCCGTTATTTCTCTTTCCTCTCTTGTTTGCAGAGCTCGCGAGCAGTTCTGGTCCTTCTATGCAGCGTCGTCGCTCTGTATTCCTGTTGCTAAGCTGCATTTTATTTCCGGCGTTCATCGTCGAGTCAGGGGTTTCACTGTGCTGGTAGTTCGAGGCACAGCACATCAGAAGCGGCATCTTTGATGGCTTTCTGGTAATTCTTCCACTGGTTCTCGATGCTTGAAATTGGTAGCTTAGGATAATTCGATGGGGTGCGAGAAACTCGATAGGAAAGGGACCTGGCAATTTCATGGAACTGTAGCCGTCCAAAGTCAAATTTCCTCACAATTCTTCCCTGCTTTGGAATTGGTACATTACCTTGGCTTGAATGAGGCGAAGTATTGGTCAGAGTCAACGTTGGTTCCTCAGAACGTTCGAACATCGTTAATACTGGAGAAGTGCCTTGCGTCAATTAACCTGAATCAATTATCGAAGGTGGTGTTGTTGAGATCTGGCTATACCTTCCGAATGTGTCACCAAAGACAGCTTCTCTTCCTAGTTTTGCATTAAAATCACCCAAGGCAATTTTAATGTTCTAGCTAGGGCATTGCTCATATATCTTGTCCAGGACCTTGTATAACTTGATATTAACTTGATATTGGTGTCATCATCTTTCACCTCTTTGGGGGCATGCGCGTATATGAGGCTAATGTTGGCGAATTTTGAATTATCTTTGATCCGAATAGTCATGAGGCGCTCGTTCACATAATTTAAACTCAGGATTTTTTGCCTCAGTCTGCCTCTAACTATGAATCCACAACTAAAAAGAAGCTACCTTTGTTTTTGGTAAAAGTTGCCGTAGTGGAAGTAGTAGTAGTTCTTTTCCCCCGCCATCAGGATGCCATCGTACTTCTTGGTTGGTGGTGATGTCTGCTTTGTAGCAGTCTAAGGTGCCCGCTTAATGTTCGGCTTCACCGCGTTAGCACTGATTAGATGGATGTTATTTCTTTATCTATTTTTCAGGGGCGATTCTTCAATCTCCACTTAATAATGATTTCGCATAAAGCGGTGTTTTTCTTAAGTAAGGTCCTCCCTAATATAATTCGTGGAAAAAGCTGGGTAAGGTGGTTAAACTTCTCAAAATCCTCAATGTACAATGTAATACCTCTTCCGTGTTGTCTGGCAAAATAAGTGACCCCAACTTGAAAATTGATAATTAAAAATATTTATTTGTATTGAAAGGGTGTTTTTTTTTCAATGAAATGGAAAAATTTTGAAAAAAACTACCATTAAACAAGACTTCCCATTAAGCTGGAAATATGCCAAAGTTATTCCAATTCCACCTGGAAAGCCTACAAAGCTCCCTACCAGCTATCGACCAATAAGCTTGCTGAGTTGTGTAAGCAAAATATTAGAAAAAGTTATTAAACGCAAAATATTGCAAATTGTTGATGAGTTTAACATTTTTCCAAACGAGCAGTTTGGATTCAGAATGCATCACAGCACTTCCCATCAAGTTTTAAGGGTCTGTGAACACGTGAAAAAAAAATCGCTCCCTTGGCAAATCGACTGGTCTGATTTTACTTGATATTGAAAAGGCATTTGACACAATTTGGCATGATGGGATTGTGCATAAAATGGTATGTTTTGGTTTTCCCATGTATCTCGTTAAATTAGTCCAAAGCTTTTTGTCTGATTGTCGTTTTAGTGTATTTGTAAATAATAATCCGTCAAATTGTTATCATGTAAGCCAAGGTGTTCCACAAGGATCAGTGCTAGGACCTTTTTTGTATGATATTTACACGTCTGATATTCCTAGACTACCAGAATGTCAAATTGCTATATTCGCTGATGATACCGGCATCTTTTCTTCGCATGAATTTAGTCTCAACATTGAGACCAATTTAAAACATGCAATCGGACTGATGACTAAGTATTATGAAAAATGTAAAATTAAGTTGAATGTTGATAAACTGCAAGCTATCTTTTTTAGTAGAAAAAGAAAGTCTTGCTACCTTCCCAGCAATCAGCTTAACATTAATGGTGTAAATGTCAATTGGGACCAAAGTGTAAAATACCTAGGGGTTTATTTAGATCAAAAACTCACCTTTAAAGAACATATTGCTAAAACTCTAAAAAAAGTTTGCATATCTATCAATATATTGTACCCTTTTATTAATAGGAAGTCAAGCCTTAGCAACGCTAATAAAATGATAATACAAAAAGTAGTATTTCAAGCAATCCTTTTGTATGGATGCCAGGTTTGGGGTGCAAAATGTCATCTTAACAAATTGCAAGTATCACAAAATAAATTACTTAAAATGATGCTTAACCTTCCTCGGCATCATTCCACCTTAGACTTACACGAGAAAGCAAATGTTGAAATGATTTCTGTAAGAATCAATAGACTAAACAACTCCTTTTTAATAAGTTGTCAAACCTCTAATAATCCTCTAATAAATCAACTAATTTCTTAATCATGTTTCTGATGTTATTTGTTATTATTTTTTGTATTTTTTTTTTTTGCATTTATTCGATCAATTGTTTACGAGTTATCAAAATTCACTCATTTTATATTAACTGTAACTTTTTGTTAAATAATTTATGTACTTGTTCATATGAACCTATTTATTTATTTAATTATTTGTTTATGTATTTATTTATTTCTTTTTGTTATTTTGTAGTAACTTATCTATTTGTTTTGGTATTTATTTATTATATATTTATTTATTTATTTATTTATTTATTTATTTATTTATTTAGTCATGATTTATTTATTTATTTTTTTGTTTTATTTAAAGGTTTATTTACTTGTTTATTTACTTACTTAAGAAATGATGTAATTATTTATTCACATATATGTTTATTAATCTATTCTGTCATTTATTTATTTTTTTGTTGTTTATTTATTATTTCCATATTTATTTATTTATTTATTTATTAATTTGTTAATTTATTAATTTATTTATTTTATTAATTATCTATTTATTTTTACTAACCCATTACTAATAAACTAAAATACACAACGGCGTATACAAGGGGGGGGTCACGGGGTCATGACCCCCCCCGAGAACTCAAAAGATATACGCAAAAAATAATAAGAAAAGCAAAAATATTAGCAATCGGAAAATATAATTTGAAAAAAAATATTTTTGTATAGCTTTGGAATAGGCTACCTATTCATTATTGGTAAAGTTTATTTACCTTCTCCTATCAACATTTACAAGCCATTGCCCGAATAATACTATTGGGGTTTTATTGTCGAAATTATTCAATTTTTTTTTTTGGTTAAGATTTATCAAATAGACGATTTTAACCACTTGCATTCAGAAAATTTTAGCATTGATGTATTTTTTGATTCAAAATCAATTTGGTGGATCTACGTTTTTGGCAGATATACACTCTTTAATTCTCAAAGTATTTTCAATATTGTTTTTGATCGGTTTAACTTACTTATTTTGTGAGAATTTTGTTCAAAATATCAAGGAAATCATCTTCGATAAAAAAAAAATAAATGAATGAATGGATAAAAAAAACTAA
The DNA here is from genome assembly GCA_946251815.1 of Dasysyrphus albostriatus. Taxonomy (NCBI): domain Eukaryota; kingdom Metazoa; phylum Arthropoda; class Insecta; order Diptera; family Syrphidae; genus Dasysyrphus; species Dasysyrphus albostriatus. The sequence continues at coordinate 83,661,334 of OX276335.1, forward strand.
CAGACGATATTATACGAATATTACAATGAAAAACAAAAATTTTTTTTTAAACCGTATTCGATACACCAGGGCCGTTCCGACTCAAACCCAGTACCAACATGTTTCAGTATAGGTTACGTACGAATTACCAGCAAAAAAGGCGATTTATCTAGTTGAAATGTCGGTTTATATCGACTTTTTTGCATGTAAGAATACCTATTTTGGTTACTAGTTCATAAAATTTTTAGCTTCGAACTTAGAACTTAGACAAAAAGTCAGCAGCCTAAAAAGAAAGTCGAAAAAAGGATCGACTTTTATCGAATTTTCGATTTTTCTTCCCAATATTTAGTACATAGAAAAAAAGTTGATATAAATTGATTTTTTAACCTGTCGACATTTTTATTTTTAGTTCGATATTTTTTCTATTGTTAATTTCATTCCAACGCAACGTAACTTAAAATACATCGCTCTGCTTGGAATGTTTGAATGAAATCAACTAAAACTCTAATCATACATTCTTGTCTGACTTTTAAACACGAATTTAACAGTTACTATAAATTTTGGATTATGTTTAAAATACATTTTCTTTTGATCGTATCGATCGTATATTCGATTGATGACAATCCAACGCAGGTTAAGCGTTCTTTTAAACATTATTCCCTAAACTATGAATTGATCACAATATCGGTCAGTCAAAGTCAATTTGTTCGTGAAATGATCGTCGTTTTTTTGACGCAGAAAGCGTCATGACAAATAATATGTAACCGTCCTGTTTGTTGAAAATTTGTTTTCATCAACGCCAGTCAATTTCTTGCTAAGGCTTTTGACGTTTACAAACATGCTCTCTGCCTTTTCAATAATCATCAACTCGATTTTTGTACTGCTCAGTTGCACCGTAGATTATGTATTGACTATTGAACACAATACTAACGCTGTAAAATTTGTATTTGCAATTTTTAAGAGAAGACTTTTGCAGTTTGCGTTAACGAATATTCCGCAAACACATTTCATCGCACCATTCATGGAACGTGGCGAGCCATTCGCAGTACGGCATGGCCCCCTTCATATGAAGGCACCTGGGGATTTGCTCCAGTGCCCCATCCTTAGACACAGCCCTGTCATACACCCTAAGAACATTTTTTGATTGAGATCTGATCTGCGGCTAATATTTCACATGTTCATTTTCAGGCTTCAATAAAAACAAATTGTGGAAGCTTAGAATTTTTGTCTCCAATAAAAGAGTGGTTCTAACTACCACAATTTTTGATTGATAAATGAGAAAATTATCCCCTCACTATTATCCCCTTATCAGATTAAAAAAAAAATTAATGCAAACTGTCGCTTAAAACTGTCTTCAAACGTAAGATATTAAGAAAAATATTAAAAAATATTAATATTAAGTAAAATATTAAAATTAACATCTCCAAAGCCTACATATTTTTTAGCGTGCACAAAAAATCCATACGAAATATTTTTGGTACACAACCTCAAGATCATATTTAAATTCGGGAGTGGATCAAAATTTGGTTTCCAAAACTTTTTTTGTGTTTACCCAGAAAATAATAAGGGTATTCATGCAACGTCGTAAGTTTACAAATTGTGTAAAAAGTATGCATGAACGACCTTTGTTATACATTTGATTAAATGCTAGGTAATTCAATCAGAGTAAGAGTCACAATGACGTTTGGATAAGCTTAACCAGTTTGGTTTATTTTACGAACAAAATCCCTTGATAACTTTAACAAAATTGTGTGAATCACTTCCCATACAAAATTTAACAATTCATTAACCAAAAGATAAATTTAACAAATTTGTAAACTTATCTACGGTTTTACGAAATTGCATGAATATCCTTAATATAAAAACGTGTAAGCTTTGCCAGCAAATAATAATACAGTAGACGCTCGATTTAGTAAATCTAAAAAAATTAACTATATTGAACACACAAAATTATATATAAAAACATATTTTTTGTTTTACAAAAATATCCCGAAAGAATTTAACATTGCTTAAGGACACTAAACAAGTGTTTCTTTTTTTTAAACCTCATTGAAAGCTTGCGAAAAAGTAAACAATCTCGAAAGAGTGAACAGGCTGGTTTTATTACCTTACTATATCGAGCGTCTACTGTATTTTATTTTAAGATCATTAAAAAGTAATTGAAAAAAGAAGAAAAATTACGTCCTTTTTACAATTTCCAAACTTCTCTTTATTTTGCCAAAATTATGCTAACGGAATTTGGAGAATATTGAGAAACAAAATTTCGAAAGAAAAGTTTTGCAAAACGAGTTTTGACCTTGCTAAAATGTCGACCCCAACTCTTTATAATTAAAAAAAAAATGGTAACATTTGTGGGACCAGCAAAAATTTATTCCAAAAAAAGTACAAAACGTGAAAAAAAATGGAAACCATGGATCAGTCTTTTAATTAATAAATTTATAAGAACTGAATTGGGTTTTTGTTTTGGTATGACCCCCCCAAGAAATGGAGCTGTATACGCCGCTGAAAATACATATATATATTTATATAGGTATAATTCCTTATTATTGACTAACTCAAACTCTACTAACATAACTAACTATGTACGAGTATATAGTTTTGAAATTTTAATTCTAGTCAATATGTACCTGCCCTTTTCATTTAAATTGAAGGTTTTTGTGGTATTTTCCTTCAAAATAATTTTCTTAATTTATCCGAAACTCAATTTAAATTAAAATACTTGTTCAGTAGAAAGATATTATATATTGTAAATCAAATCTCTGTATGTAAACTGTGCGGTAGCTTACCGAATGTAGATCAAAATACTGAAAATAAAAATCTAAAAAAATCTAAATATGTTTTTTATTTTTCTTGGCCTTGCATTATCCCTTCCCAAACGGCTTTTCTCACCCTCTTCATGCAAGGAGAGAGGAGGGAGAAAATCAATAATTTGGTCCTATGGTTACTAGATTGCTGAATTAAACGAGAGTTCTCTGGTCATCGTCTGATCTCTAGTTCTCCATTTATGAAACAAGTGGCAGCCCTTCTATCATTCTTCTGACAGTGCTGCCACCTTGGCAACACTACTCAAAAGTAAAGTTAAGACATGAACTATTAGTATACTAAAGCTCAACCTGTCAGGTCAACATGACAGGTTGGTCTCACTAACAACCCCACAATTTCAGTGTGATAGTACTTAATGGGAGACATTTCTTTAAATAAATTTGGTAAATTAAGAGTTCAGAAAAATGAAACATGTTTGAACGATTTATGAATGGTGGCCTACGCAAGTAGCTTAAACACTCAGATTTCCAAAAAATACAATCTAGGTACGGGTATGTGTACTTTCCTTTCTGATAAACAAGGGGTAATTATGTGGGGTGTTGTGGATGGTTGGTGATGTGATGTAGTACATTATTGTCCCCCACTTTTTACGAAAAGTGTCAGACACAAACACAAATAATACTCAGCAAATTATTGTCAAAAATAATAAATCACTAGAAGCAATAAGACAGCACCGCATGGTTCCTATTTTTTTTTTTTGCTCCCCCTTTTCAAATCCTATCCTTTATCAACTTTCCAATAAGTACCTAACCTACCTACGTTAAAAAAATAAAATGCTTTTATAAAATTTACTCCACAAAGCATTTTAATTCTAAATAAACTCATAAGGATAACAAAAAAAGGGATACAAACAAGAGAAAATAAATTCTCCGTGACAAAACAAAAAATCAGAAGGGAAAAGTCACAAAAGAAAAAAAAAGTATACATGAAAAGAAAGTGTCGCGAGCGAATACATTGATTAATCAAAGGACGATTTGTTGCGTGTTCTTTTTTTTTACGTTTTTGTAACTCAAAGAAAGCAGAATTAATTCAAAAATGATGAAGGAAAATTTGTCACAATTTCTTGTATTACTTTGTCTGTCTGTCTGTCTGTCTGTCTGATGCTTTTATTAGTAAGCTCCAAACACCATCCAACGGCATCCAGCAACGGAATTCCAATCAAAAAATCAAATAAGAAAAATAAGAGAGAAGGATTTGTTTCTTCCTATTTTTTGTTCCCCTTTTTTTCTTTATAAAATTTTAAAATTGAGCTCTGTGTATAACAAAGATGAAGCAAACGGTGGGAAAATTTAGACGATTGTTGGATTGGTGGGAACAGTATGTTAAATAAAGAAAAATAACATTTTAGAAAAAAAAATTCCATAGTAATTGTGCATTTTAATTTTCTTTAAATTTACCAAACGCCTGACCCCAATGTCTCTTAACTTTGCGGTGACCACTGATTTGTCTACATATCTAAGACTATAACTGTATATGTTACTGTATGCATCAGAATTCTTCCAAACATAAGTTAGATCGTTCAAATACAGATTCAACCAGCAAAAATAGTAAGAGTCTGAATGATTATAGTTTGAAGGATTCAAGTATTTTTACGTTGGGCGCCACTTTTAATTTTAGGTATATTGAATTTTATTAAATTACTCGCTTAATTTTAACTTAAGACTTAAACAACCCGACATAAATTTGTTGTAAATTCTATTTCTACAACTTTAGATATTACAAATTTTTGCATAGGCTTGAAATTTGTTGACTTAATTCAAGGAAATAAAATTTTTGTCATATTAAGTCGTTTATTTTAAAGTTGAGCTGATTCAAGAACTATGAACGAATTTCCCTGAAAATAGCTCCGTTTGTGTTGCTTTAAGATTGTTTTAGGAAAACTCACCACCTGCCCACGCCCACTTATCTTACATTTTCGTTGTTTCTCTTATTCAAAGTTCTTAGATAGCTGGCATTTAGTATTTAAGCCCTCTTAAGCATGGCACTGGGGCTTTTTCGCCAACTCTCTCGCTCACTACTATGTACACACAAACAATATATGCGAAAATAGCAACTAACTACGCTTCCTTTTGTAGAGCAAGAATTGATTTTTATCCAGAATTGATTGAACTTTTATCGAATGTTACGTTTTCTGTTCAACATACTCTTTCGCATCGCAGAAACAACTTGATGCCTTGAGCACAAACGAAGACAAAGCGCCATTGAATGCAATTCACCGATGTGTCACCCACATTTCTGGTAATGCCAACACAGACTCAACTAGGGAAATCCACTTTATGCTTGGATGTGTTGCTGTGCTGAGTGGTACACTCTCGGTTCAAAGCCTCTTCCTACCGCCTTTAGTTTTTCCGGCGCTATCCTCCCCCCCCCCCCCATACTCCTCTCCTCCTTTCCCACACACTGTTTTGTATATGCATGTTGTTTGCCCGGATTTGCATAGATTCAGCCGGAAGCAGTTGTTTCTTAAGCCTTTGTCTGCCAATTGATCGGAAACCATGCTAATTCCAATTGAACATGGTTAAATGCCTCGCAAGTGCGTTTTCTCGGGGGTGGTGGTGTGTCATGATGGTGTGGATGTTGAATATGGGACACTGTAGCGTTTGTACATGAAGAGCCATTGAGTAGGTACGTACCTACATGTATACGGCATCTTTTGTAGCCTTTAGCGTAGGCTTGGCTGAAGAGCGAAGATATGTGGATGGGCGGTGGCGTATAGAGGTTGAAAATGAAACGATTGTGTGTATCGGCTGTGTAATTAGCATTGTAGATGACATTGAATTAAGACCAAGAGCGATATATGAGGATGGGAATTCGGTAATAGGGATATGGTATAATGGTGACATAGCAAGAAGGATTAGTAAAATCATTGTTAAGCACACGAAACGGGTGTCGCTCAGAGATGGTGAATTTGGATAACAATTTATTAAACTAATTGTGTTTCGGAAAAGCGTTCAAATGGGATTTGGATAAATGACTGTGAATCGAATGATATCATTGCCTTACAATAAATACCAATTAGAAAACATATACAAGTTGTATGGGTAGACAATTGCATAATGTAGGTCGTAGGTCCATTATATATAGAGGTTGACACTGTTTTAAGACTAAAGACTAATCATCCAAAGGAGGTATTCAAGATTGTTCTCGATACGGATTAATTATATTGAGTCGTATGTTCTGTTCAAAGTAATAACTATTATGTATTTCTTACAGAAGAATTATAGTTTAGTAAATACATGTTCAAGTATTCCAGATCGAAGTGGAATTCCCTGAAATAAAATCTCTATCTGGGACCAATTGGCTGTGACCGTCACCGGAGGATTTGTCCGCTATCTTTGTGTACCTAAACACCTCTGTATGCTCCAAAACGCTTTATGAGTATTAGAAAATCAATCCAGTCGTTTTCATCGTAGTGTCAAGTTTGATCAAAATTTTGAAGTCGATATTTAGATATAGTACAGGTAAAGTAGTACAGGTTTCGAATAAAAAACGAATTGGTACCACCATGAAACGTTTCATGTAAAATGAAAATGATGAATCAAAAGAGTCTATAAAAATATTTCATATGAAAGGGTGTTTTTTTTGAGGGGTAAATGGGGGGGGAAGTTGTGGTATAGCAAAAGGAAAAATTTTCCTTGGTACAACCTAAGCCTATGACATATGTTTTTAAGGCAGTTTTAAGTGCTGAATCAAATGACACCAAAATTTATTCGACTTTCGTGGAAAAAGTTACTGTCATATTTATGCTAGGATGACTGTATTATCAGAATAAATGTTAAATATTACCGAAACCTAATTGGAAATAGTGGTCCATTATTAAAATTTGGCATATATTGTTAATTTTGCTTGTAAATCAATAATCAGAAGAATCTAAGAAAATATCTATGGCAAAAGGGTGTTTTTCTCGTAGGTTGGGGACAGTGTGGGATTAATACCAAAAATACTAATGTTATGTTATTTAAATAAAAATGTTATTATAAATTCAAGAATGTCGAGACCAAAGAATCTATAAAAATATCAGGGTTGTAAGGGTGTTTTTATTAGGGAGGGCGAATTGTGGAATTTGTATCAAAAAACCTTTGGCAAAAATGGTACCCTCATGAATCTGGGTAATATTGTTTTATTTGCTATGAGGATGAATAATCAAGAGAGTCTTTTAAAATATCTAGGGTAGAAGGGTGTTTTTTTGGGGGGCCTGGTAAAGGGTGGGCTTTTAACCAAGAAACCAGAAACAAAAATGAAACTGAGTTAAAATGTATCCTTGACTATGATAATGAAGAATTAAAATAGTCTTTAAAACTATCGAGACTGTTTGGGTATTTTATTGAAGGAGGGGGAAATGTGGAATTATTGTTAAAAAAAACCTTTGATAAATATGGTACCCTCATGAATCTTGATATAAATGTTGTATTTGCTATGAGAATTAAGAATCAATAGAGTCTATAAAAATATTTATAGCAAAGGATGTATTTAAGGTGGCGAAGAAAAGTATTTTTTTTTTTTTTTTTTTTGAAATTCATTTTTATTTTTCAATTTTCTTAAAACTATCTTAAAGCTAGACAAAAATTCATAAAAACTAGCCTACTTATCAATATCTTAAAACTAACTTACTGGCCCCAGTCGGGCGCTCTAAGTTAAACCATAATAACTTAATGCTAATGCCTTTCGGCCTAAGAACTATCTTAATACTATATCCAGGCGAAGAAAAGTATAATACTATAGAAAAACACCTGGAAAAATTGTACATAACTAAAATTTGGCAAAAATGAAGGATTGTGATTCATGAGAATGAAAATTATTCTTGAAAAAATATCTAAAATATTGTTTTTATTTTAAACTATTGAATGAAACTGTAACTCATAAATTTCTACTTTAGATCTGACTTATGTCAGAATAAAGATATTGACTTGGGATACATTTTATTCTATAGATGATAGTTTCAGTGCGTGCAGAAAGGACCTTCATAAAAATTTTACGAGCTGTTTTTTTTTACTAAAGCAATTTAAAAAAAACGTTGTTAAATATCATTAGCCTCAAATATCTAGGAAATGAATTATGCTATTGACTTCGGGTTTATGATTTGGTAAAAATCAGAAATCATATATCAACTTACGGTTTTTTATTAATACCAAAAATTGTTGGAAAAAGTTTTCAGCTTAAATATTTTAGGGACAAATAATTATATTGGCTTCGGAGTAATTTTATTCTATACACTAGTTATAAATAGATTGATTGGTATGGTCTTTATTGAACGGAAATATCAGTTATTAATACATAATTCAAAAAATTTCGAAATTTTTCATTTTCTCAAATATCAACAAACAATTGTACGTGTATTGGCTTCAGGTTAATTTAATTCTACAGACTTGTTTTCAATTATTGTTGATTGATAACATTTATAAAATAATTCAACATGTAGTTTTTTTTACCGACAAACACTACAAAAAACTACCAAAACTTGTTGAAATTTTTGTATCTTAAATATCCTGACAACACACAATGGTATTGGCTTTGGGGTAATTAAATTCCATACACTTGTTCATGATTGATATTTAATAGGATTTGTAAAATAATTCAACAAACAGTGCTTTTTTAAAGCGAAAAAACTACAAGCACCTGTATACCAAAAATTGTTAAACTGAATCTTTCTTCTCAAATAACTTTATTCTACTCACTAATTAAACAGTTTTTTGTTTTCTCTCTTTGATCTTCACTTGATTGCATATTGAACACCTGAAAATGTTGTTTGATGACCTTGAATTGGCCAGGTACTATAATTTTCGTGCAAACAATTATGTTAGAGAATACCAAAAAGTGGGTGACACAATTCTGTCTGTCTGTCTGTACGTCTGTTCGTCTACAGATTAAATCGCCCCATCGGTTTTCTAAAAACTTGGTACATTTTTTTTTTGATTATGCCCACGCGTTTTTTCATTTTTTTTTAGAACAAAACATAACGGTACCTGCCATAGCATTTTTTTTAGCAATTTTACAAAATCGTATTTTTCTCAAATACGGCTCCACAACTTTTCTTGAAAAAAAAAATCAATAAATTACTTGAAGTAAGGGCTTCCATCGGGTGGAAAACCATTTTCCAAAAACGGTTATTAATGGTACCTCCCAAGGAAAATTTTTTAATTTTCGGTTTTCTGTATGACTGATTTCAATCATTTTTTTATACAGAGGCTTCCAAAAACTATAAATATGTTTGTGTGAGTTTAAAACAAAAATTTTGTTTGCATTTTTAAAAAAATGTTTCAAAATTTCTTTTTGAAAATCAAATATTTTGACAACAATATGATCGATTTTTTTGAAACTCGATACTTAAGAAATATTTAATGTTTTCTAAAATATTTTCAAAAAAAAAATTTCACCACACAAAAGTTAAAAACCCGGAAAGGAAAATATTTTTTTTCTCAAAAACGACTCCTACGATTTTGATTAATTTTGTTCTATATACTGAACAATACGATCTACAACAAAAAAATATACAATTTTGCATCTAGCAACTATAAATAGTGCCTGTCATAAGGTCTAGTAAATAAAAAAAAATAAAGCAAAAGCTAGAATTTGTGTGAATAAAAACAAGCTGAAGCTAGCAAATAAAAGATGTGTTCTAGTAATAGCTTTTTCGAAAAAGCCAAAGCTAAATTCATGTAGCTCAAACTTGTTTTTCCAGCTTAAACTCCAATTTGTGTGATTGAATATTGCTTAAGATAGAATATTGTAGTTAAAGCTTCAAAACTATCAAGATTCTTGGACCCCTAAACTAGAAAGCTTTGACTAGTTTTATTTCTATGGCTAGGAATCAAAGATATACAATAAATATTAATGGATAAGGGTAAAAAAATTTCACAAATACAAAACAAATATTTTTTCATATAAATACAAGAAAATTGTAAAGGGTTTTTCAAACGGGACGCTTAAAAAGTAGAGCGACAGGGACGGCAAACGATGTCATATTTCTTGCCGCTCTTTTGACATTTTTCTTCTCTTCAGTAAGGTTTGCCATTTCATGGTGGAAAGATATATGAGCCAACAACGAGTCGAAATTATTAAAATTTACTACCGAAATTCGGAGTCAGTGGCCTCAACGTTAAGAACGCTACGTCCAATTTATGGCCGTCATAATCATCCTAGCAGATCAACAATTGAGCGTCTAGTGGAAAAATTAGAATCCACAGGCACAGTACAAAATGTTCCCGTGCCAGTGAGACAAAGAAGTGCCCGTAGTGTCAAGAATATTGCTTCCGCTGAGGCTTAAGTTGCAGAAAGCCCAAATGTGTCTCTCACACGTCGTTCTCAAGCGTTGGGCATCTCTGTGACGTCGTTGTGGCGAATTTTGCGAAAAGATCTTGGCCTACATCCTTACAAGATTAAATTGACGCAAGAACTGAAGCCGTTTGACTACCAGAAGCGTCGTATGTTCGTGAATTGGGCTGAGCAACAACTTGAAAATGATTCGGATTTTCATCGAAAAATCATCTTCAGCCATGAGGCTCATTTCTGGCTGAATGGCTTCGTCAATAAACAAAATATGTGGTATTGGTCAGGCAGCAATCCACACAATCCACACGTTCTCCATGAGTCATCATTGCATCCCGAAAAAATTCCGGTTTGTGTGGTTTATGGGCCGGTGGCGTCATTGGGCCGTACTTCTTCCGTTATGATCAAGACCGGCACGTTACTGTGAATGGGGATCGCTACCGTTCAATGATAACCGAATATTTTGGGCCCCAATCGGATGATATAGACTTGGAGGACATGTGGTTCCAACATGACGGCACCAAAAGCCACACAGCGAATGTCACAATCAATTTATTGGAAACCAAGTTTGGAGAACGTGTTATCCGTGTTTAATAAAAATCCTTAGAGACAGTTTTTAAAACATTTGAAAATATCAAAATTGTTGTATTCGAATAACCTATTCTAGATGGGCTAGCACACAAGTTTTGGACTTTTCCTGTAAGAAATGATATAAAAATGCTCTGCTCTCAAAATTCCAAATCCATTTGCTTTGCTTTTTGGTTGCAAAAATAATAGTTTTAGCTAAAGCTTACAAGCCAAAACATGTGAATAAACAAACAAAAGCTGAAATATTAAGCTTAAGCTGGAATTTTCAAGCTAAAGCTTTTAAGCGTAATCTTTTTTTATTCACATAAAACAAGGCTAAGGCTTGAACTATCTAGCTTTAGCTACTAGTAACAGCTATGACTAGCTAGCTTAAGCTTCTTCCAAAAAGACTTTGCCTCCTTTTTTTCACAAGGCACATAGAAAGTATTTTTTATTTTTAATTTTCTTATTTTCGGCTGAACGGATTTAGATAAATATTTTTATATAAAAATTTCAGATATAATTTAATAATATTGCATATCAAAACTTTCAAAAAAAAAATCGAATTTTTAAAAAAAGTGTTTCTGTTCTGACTGTTCTTAACTCTTAACACCTCAATGGTTGAATGCTTACTCCTAAAGTCCCAAACCATTGATTTCTCTTCATGATAGTTCCTTAGAAGTATTATGTACATATTTACTATATTTAAAATGGTTTCGGTTCGAGAACATAAACTGAAAAAATAATCTTAATGTCTTAAGTTTAAAAACTAAAGAAACAAAATGAAGGTCTTATTATAGTAGATACTTCAGCACATCCAATCCCACTGACTTGATTTAAATTTCCAATTCATTACCCAATAACAAATAATAAATATTAACGGCCAACGGCCAGTGGACTTTAGGTCCTCCAGAACTGTCTTCTAACAGTTTTATGCTGAATTAAAATATTTATAGGCAAATTTTTTTTCATCGGTCAAAAGCAGTGGAGAAAAAATCGTCATCATTAAACTTGACACCCATAATTATTATTGTTTTTAAAGTTTGAGTTCCTAGTTAATAAAATCTAACGTCACAATTAAAGTTGCTATTCTTTTGTAAACATACTCATCAATGTCATTTAAAGAAGCTAAACTTTCGTTCTTTAAAAATAAATAATTGCACTCTACGTTCCTTAAATATTTAATTTATAAATCAGATTACACGTCTTACCAAAGAAGAAATTTCACATAGTAACAAAATATTTTTGTCAGAGGTGAGATTATTTTTGTTCATAAGCGATGTGCATTAAATATGACATTACTCTGAAGTACACTAATCATAAGTGATAGATCCACAAACAATATTAATCAAATATTAACTCAAACTTTCACACAAGAGTAAAGGACAAATAAAAAACTAAAAAAAAAGTTTAATAAAAAAACAAATAAAAATCATATAAGATGGAACATTTTCAAAATTGGACTTGGACGGGGACACATTGGACACTTTGGACACCCATGATAACTTGACAACGACAGTTGACGAAAACTTTTTGAAAGTAGACATTTTCACTATAATTTGAAAGACGACAAATGAAACGAAAATATCTTATTTTATTTTTTTGTTTTTATTTTTTCGAAAAGCCATTCCCTAATTCCAATTCGAAAGCAAGGGAAGACTAAAAAATAATAAAAAAAAAGCAAAAGAATAACAACGATTCTCATAAAAGTAGCATTTAATAAATCAACATTTTCTTCTGATTCATTTCATCCATGACAGCTTAAATAGGCGTTATGTGACATTTTGTTTTGTCAAGTGCTAGAACAAGGACATTTCTTTCTTATATATGTATTTGTGTGTCCTTTTAAAATGAAATAGGTACGTTTAGAGAATGAGATACAAATAAAACAAATACACTTTGTTGTGCTGACTGTCTTTCCTGTCCATGTCCCATAAGGAATACAACAGTAAAATATCAATAAGAAAAAAAAAAATAATATAAGTAAAAAATAGGGAAAAGTAATTTTCAAAGTTTATCTCAAATCTGTGTTTGTACGGATGTTTGTTTGGGTGATTTATCTGAGAAATGTATCTTTGTATTTAGTTTTTTTTCTGTAGGTACCTACATTATTATTTAAGAAAAAAATAAAATAAATAGAAATTAATGAGAAATAAGACGGTACTGGTATGATAAGCTATGGTGTTGTAAGTAAATGTGAAACCATTTAGAACCAAATTGCATTATTATGTTAATTTAGTTAAAAAACATAAATTTAATACGTAAACACATGAATGGCCAGTTTCGAAAAGGTCACATCTGAAAAAATTTAAAATGTTCACGCTATGCAAAGAACTAATTGTTTTCAAAAGCCTAAAATTTTTAAAGTTAAAAAAAAAATACTTTTGAGTTACTGTCGTTGTCAACAGTGAATATAATAAAGATATCCCTTTTTTTGAGAATAGTAGCTGCAGGGAAGCATTATGATTACATTGATATGAACAAATGTATTTGTGAAAAAATTCGAGATGTGACCTTTTCGAAATTTTTGAAACTCATTTTTTAATGATAACATAGCAAATTTTTCCTATCATCACCATCAAATAAACTCTTTCTCACGAAATGTATATTTGTTTCAAACAATAACAGAAACCTAAAAAAATCATGGAGAACCTAGGCCTAGTTCCTCTTAATTGTTGTCTGCTTGATGTTTAGAAATTTGCAAAAGACATGTTCAGTGTCAGTTCACAAAATGCCAAATGGAAACAGCAAGCAGCAACTGATGATACTCAACTCAGTGTTTGTTCATTCGGGGATAATTTGCCGCGTTCAAGTTTCTGAGATCAAAGAGATCTAATTTTTGCTGCTGTCAAGAAGCTGAAACTGAAATTTTTGGTGTTCGCTAGCTCAATAGTTATTTCTTGTCGTAACTAATTAATTAAGTCTACAAAATAAGGAAATCTCTGCAAGATCTTAAATACCTGAAGCCAGAACTGGTTAATTGAATATCATCAAAGACGAGTGAAATAATCGAACAGATAAACGAAATGTCAATTTGTGTTTGACTAGATGATTTTGTTTCATCCTTAGCAATGAAAAATACCAAATGACATATTACTGTTTGTATCCAGTGATTTAAATTTTTTAAGTCAATTTAAAATCAAACAAGGATGATTTGTTTTCTTAACGTGATAAAATAAAACACTAACAAAAATACTGAAATGTGGTTAAAGGAGCAGGGAAACAATTCTACGGGCATCTGCTCCACACTGAGTTTATTCCACCATAAGAAGGAATCTGTTCCACTTTTCAAAGTGTAATTTATTCTCACCTAGAGAGGGAATTTATTGGACTTTTTAGTGAGAAAGATCTCCACTTGGAGAGTGGAGATTTTGCCCACTTGGTATCAGACTCAACTTCACTTCTTTTTCTCTGATTCGTTCTTATAGGAGGTATTTTTTTAATCATATTTTCTTTAAATCTAGATTCTTTTAATGCAAAAGAAACTTCGCATGCACCCAACCTCGCACCCACCCGAAATCCTATAATGAGCCCAAGCAGGGGGGTTGCATACATACATACCTCACTGTAAATAAACAATGTCGTTTCTACAATGGATCAATAATATCCCAAATTCCAAATTTTAGGTGGGAAAAAATTCCACAAAATTTCGAGTGCAATTGGTTGCCTCTCGTGGTGAGAATAAATTGCACTTTGGAAAGTGGGTTAGATTCCTACTTATGATGGAATAAACTCCCATGTGGAGCAGATACCCGTGGAATTATTGCCCTGCACCATGGTTAACTGAGACACATTTCTTTGCGGGGAATATTTTTTAATTTTATGTAAAGCCCAGTGAAATTTTGTGAGGAGTATTAAAAAATATTCGTCTTTAAGTTGACCAGAACGAATTCTTAATTCATTAATTTCTTATTGTTCTTTATGAGTTCTTTAGGAATACAATTCCACATCGGGGCACAGTCATCATTTAAGCCAGGGGGAAATTCGTCACTATTGTTCTTGTAAAGATTAAAGGACATTTATAAAAATAATCCTTTTATGTCAGCGAAATCATTGAGAAATTCTCCGAATCAACTTTTTGCGTACAAGCTAATCCCGAAGAGTCAAAAATAATGGCACTTGACATACAACCGTTAAGGAAAACCTTTACTTATATCAAAATTGTGGTGTGTGGATTTTTGTAGGTAAAGTGTACTTTTTGCTGAAAAAAATACCAAAAGCAATTATTAACGATAAGTTATAACGGTTTTCTTGATTTTCGACTTTTTCATTAACCGCTCACACGACTTTTATCAAAGTCCATCAACATATTTATGCAAAAGCTCCTTTAAGATTTAAATAATATTGCATATGAAAATTGTAAAAAAAAAAAAAAAAATTTAAATATTCAATTTTTTTTTTGAAAATTAAATACTTCAAAAACGGGTTGATGAATATTTTTGAAACTACACTCAGAGAAAGAAAGTCAGGTAAATAATTAATCTGGGCCCTGTAAAATTTACAAAATGCTTAAACCCATCTAAAGTTACAAGCATTTTAGTCATTTGCCTGATTTTAATAACCTTTTATTGGGTGTTATCGTGGCTTATATTATCATATTCAGGTTGATTTAAGACCTGTTATTTTAACACTTAATTCTGGTAAACAAGAGTTCAAGTTCGAGTTCAATTTTATTTGTAGTTTAAATTTTTTTAGGTTGTTTAACATTGATTAATTATACAGAGCTTAAGAAATTTTGGCAAGAATATAGCGCAAATTTTATCTGAGATCATGTTTTTTTAACATACGAGTAGTATGTTATGAATTTCTATTTTACCACAAATCAGGTTGAAGTACGTTTTATATGGTTATTTTTACAATATTTACCTGTTGAATTTAACTAGGCCTCATATTAAAGAAATCCAAATAAAATTATTTGAATTTAATTTGGCCGCCTGTTAAAGTAGCACTCTTCCAGGGCTGAAACATACACACAAGTCATCCAAACAAAATAAATTTCCACTTATTGATATTTGGCACAAGTACAGTAAAGTGGCCTTCAGAAAAAAAGTGCAATAATTTTTTTGTTCAAAATTTGTTGAGCATTAATTTAAGTTCATTAGTTTTCTTTGCAAAAGTTATATCTGCTGAGATATTAACAAGAAACCGTTCCTGGTCCATTTACAGTACAAAAAAAAAAAGTGTTTCTCTGATACGCTATAATTTCAAGATTAATAAACCTAAAAAGTTCGTAAATAGCTCATTTTTAAGATAATTTTATTGCCTAAATGTTATTTCTTCATTGTATTGTTGTAAAAGGAAATTTCATCGAGTTGTTAAACAAAATCCAAATCACTTTCTTTTTCAAGAAGGCGGTCTTCCCCTTACCCCGGGCATCCCCAAAAACTTGGTTTTATAAAGAGGAGATGTAGCCAAACTCAAATCGTACAACAACTTAAGACCATCGATTAATGACATTTTAATAAACTTTATGACAAAATTTACTCCACCGTGAAGTTCTGGCATGATTTTCTCAGAATCTATTGCTTGTATATGAAAAAAAGTATCTTAATCTTTTTTGTGTAGAATGACATTAGCTACAATTTGTATCATGATATTTTTTCTAAATGAACTTATTGTTTTTGACAAATCAAGAAAAAACTGAATTTTAACACCCCCCTCCCTTTAGCTTCCCCTAAGAAACTAAGCCCCCAGTCCAAATTTACGAAACTTTTCAGGAAATGCTTAAGACGTCAAAAAAAAGCTCCCTACCAAAATTCAACTTTGTGGGAATTTCTTCGAAGTGAAAGTCTAATTTTCCTGGGCTATATATATTTACAGTAATAAATTTCTTTACTTTCAGACAAGTGCAAAATGAATTGGACGGTAAGCAGCGTTAGAGATGGGACCTAGGCGCCTGGATCCAATGCATAATAACAACCGGATACAGGGTTGACTTAACACTGAATCATGTTAAATTAACTAGATCTTCATGTTAAATTTACAGGACATATTGAATATATTATTCATGTTTTTTAAAATATATTTTCATGTAAAGTTTACTAGATTTACAGGTGAAATTAGCAAGGTTTTCAGGTAAAGTTTACAGTTTTACTATTTCAAGGCAGAGTCAAATTTACATGATATCATGCAGATATTACCTGCAACCTACGTTAACACGGCATTTAAACCAGGTATCTGATTAAGCAGTAGTTAGCCTGATCTAACGAGTTGAAAAATAAAAATCTGAAAATCAGGCATAATAAACCAGAAACTGGTTATTTGTATGTAACTAGTTTTTTCTATGAGTGAAGGCTTATAAATGTATTTTAGTATGTACTCAAAATTAGCTTACAAAGTTTTTTTTAATGTTACCAAAATTTTTCCTAGAAATTTAAAAACTCGAAAGTCTGTCCAGAGTTTTGAAGCCACTTAGACGTCTGTCATGCCCTTAATTTGTAATCAGTGAATCGAGGGCCTTAGAGTATATTACTTTTGAATTGGTCCATCACTTATTCGATTTTGGAAAAAGTTGTACTTTTGATGCACTTTTTCTACAGGGTGTCCGCCGAGAAGGTATACTACTTTGTTTTGTCGCCATTTTGGTAAACATTAGTCTTGACAGTTCATATTTGGCAGTCGTGAAGTAGACTCGTGGCAAATTTATTATGGAAAAATATTCGATAATTCGACAAACGAAGTCCTTATATTCGATAAACGGAATCCTTTTATATGTATATACGTATTCGTGCTAGCAGATGAACATATTCGTTATGACCTTCACCAGGACTACTTGTTTCTGGTTTCCTCTCACGCCAAAAATATGTTGCGAGCTCTCGGTTAGTGGTCATTTTTAAATTTTTATTTTTGACAACAGTAATATATTAATAATACATATTACCTAAGATTGGCTTACTGTGGCGTATACTTACTTTTTGTTTAACAAGTTTTGGCTATCAGTTAAGCACTGAAAGTGCCAATAATTTGCGGCTATAGGGAATTTCACGAATCTGTCAATCTTAACAATGACAGTTTTCATTGTGGTGGGCAAAGGGCAAAGCAAAAAAAGAACTGTTCCACAGCGAATTTAGATGTGATAATTTGGCACAATGCTGATTTTGACTTTTGTAAACGAACGAGAGAGTAATATATTGTTATTGGCTTAAAAGCTGCATTGAAAATAGTGCGATGAAGAAAAAACTGCCATGGCCAGCCTCAAAGTTAACTTTTTAAGAAATTAATTTCTTAATTTTAATTTACAACTGTCACATACGAGTATGTTTCATTTTAATCGAATATTGGAATTCTCCTTTCGAGTGCTCCTATTCAAATTATAGACACAAAGCGAGCAAATTCCAAGCCATAGAACTTTTTTTGTTAATGAATTCCTTTACGTCTTATATTATGCAGAGTGATAGTCTGAAAAACAATTATCATTAATTTCCAAACAATCATTCTACCCTTAAGGCATATATCTTTTTTTCCTTCCTGGAACAAATTATGAATAAGTACAGAGAAAAGATTAAAGACAATCTGAACTCTTTGCGAAGTTAATTTTCCATTAACATTTCCATTAACGAACAAAATCAATGGATATTGAAGAGAGCTTTAACCGCAAAAGTCTACAACCAAAAGATTTATATTTTTTTTCTCAATTTATAAAAGAAAAAATTGCATAATACTACATAGACAAGCAGCTCTTTACTCTTATCTGAGGTATTCACTTTCTGTCATTGACAAAGATCTCGCCTTTTACACCAACATCATTGTGGATTGGAAAGAACCTTTTTCAAGTCAAGATAAATACAGTACATACAGGTCTTATGTAAGTGCTTGACTTGATTTTTTTACCAAAGATTTTGTTGAAAATATCCATTCATAATTTTAAATAATGCTTGCTTTAGATATTTAAGTTTGGAACCTTTAATCAATTGAATATTGCTACGCCAATTGGACCTTAAGCTCATCCTTCAAATTTTCACTGAACAGATCCTACTTGGCTTGGTTTTCCTGGGAAGGAAGAAAAGTGGCGGTCAAATTTGTTAATAATTTTTACAAAGACCGTCGCATCAAACTCTGTTTGACCAGGTTTTTATCTTTGGAGTTTGGACCCATCATGTACCACGATTTTATTCTTCTCTGTGTTCAACTTTTTCCTTATGAAGTCATTCTTTTTGGATCATTTTCATCAAAAACATAAGCTGGTTGTACAAGTCCAAGCCACGCCACCCAACGTGATCCATTTTGCTCGTCGATCGATGGGGAGTCATTTAGCTCGTTAGATCAGTCTTGTATGGCTAGTATTATGTTTGTGTTCAATACAAATTTCAAAGCAAATACTTGGACCCTTAAAGTGCTACGTAAAAAATAATCCAAAAAGGTATAGTTACATGAAATTCAGCAGCAGTCAATTTTACTTACTTCGCGTTGTCTTATATATTTTCTTTGTCACTGGCTGTCTTTATGTTGCAAGGTGCAATATTTGGGAAGACAATCAAAAAACAGAAGACTGAAACAGGAAGAGAGACATAAATCGGAAAATTCCAATTCTTTCAGACTCACTGAGCTGTGTACATGAGATGAGGAACGATGTGCTGCTTTTGTAGTATATAGCTGTTATGCTTAAACATCCTTGTGCATCCTTTCCTTGCCGTGCACCATCGATTTCAGATGGTGAATTTGTTAAGAACATGTAGGATAGGAATTTTTCTTTATCCTCTTTTTTTTCCAGACTATTCCTCGAAATCAAAGTAGGTACTTTGTGAATATTCGATGAAGGAGAAAAAGGACGATATGAAATAACTATGCTTTTTACATAGACAATCAAAAAATACGTCATGCTATAGACTGGTTGCTTCTTGCTGTTTTTTTGTTACAAATTTCATTGCTTTTCGTGTTTTGTAGTTTTAATAAGAAGACAAGATTGTGAAGTATGAGTGAAGATAAGGTAGGTTAGGTACCTACCTATAAAGTAGGGTGGAGATACCCTTTTGATCTTTTTGGCACACTCCTGTTTTTGGTGAATTAAACGAAAAAAAATGGTTTTGCAACAGCTAGTAGAGAACCTAGTGGCTTACAATTTTCAACATGCTCATACAAAAACTAAATGTTTTATTTAGGTTCTATTTACTTAAACTCTTGTGTGATACTTTTCATCTGTGTAAACTGTCACATAAACACTTATGTAACATTTAAATATTTAGGTGTTGTTTCAGCAACGAGAAGAGAAAGGTACAGGATTTGTCACTTATTTGCAAGGAGCAGCTTTAATCCAGAACCAAAAATATTGTTTTATGATGCATAGGCTTGTAATCGATCCCAAGACCTCCGGCGTGGTGTAAGCGTAGCAGCCTGAAGTAGTATTCAATTATTTACTGTGCGTCTGTACGTTTACTTTAAATCGAGCTAGAACAAAAATGGGTGTACTAATTTGTTTTAAATTTTGTACGCACACTTCATTTTTATATAAAAACCGGTAAGAACGGGTTATATAGCTGATACCAGAGATCAATTTAAGAATTTTTAAATGTTATCGAAAAGGATTTTAATGATTTAGAATAAACTAGCTGCCTATTATTTCCAGAGCTTACCTCCCGATCCATAATAGATTGCTGCCTCGGACACGGCACTTTGGGCTTCAAACTGGAGGTTCAGTCTTTTTATTGCTCCAAGCCTGCGAGCTGAAATTAAAAACTGGAGCATTCACTTGATTTGGCCAAGCCATTACAGTTAATTTTGGATTATTTTGTAAAATTTTGGAAAAATCTTAACCAACAAAATTTTGCATTGGTCCGAATCGAGAGAGTTTATTTAAGGGAGTGTTTTCTAACAATTTACTTCCAATAAGATCTAATGCTCTGATAAATGGGGAAATGAAACTAAGTCTCACACAATCTAGATGTTTTTAAAAAGTAAAAGGAAATTCCCATTGGAAAAATCCCAAGCAAATCAATGTATGAAGAGGTAAGACACATACAGCTTTGTTTAATGGAGTTTTGGTCAAAAATTGACACTCTGTTAAATTTTGAAAATGTTTTCTCAAAGAGAAGCAAACTATCAAAAATATAAAAGGATTGGTTGACAAGGTTTTTTTTTTTTTTTTTGTATTTATCTAAAGCCAACCTCCAATTAAACAGCCCACAAAAATTTCAGAAAATGCGATTCGCAAAGTGTGAAAAAATGAAAACAAATGCCAAAATATTTTCATATGATAATTCTTTTATCACAATCAATTCACTCTGTGAAAACCTGTGAAAAGATATATGTATGATAAAGAGAAACAATTTATGCTCATTAGATATACCCAAGTCGCCATCTTGGTCTACCTATGACACAACAACCATCTTTTACTATGGAAGATTGGGAGAGGTGAGATGCATTTCCTATTTTGGTACTTTTTAGTACTCTCTTTGGCAATTGTTTTTCATAACGAGTCCGGGAATCGACTTGAGCGTGTTTGTGAAGTGATAAAATGATAAAACTCTGTGAAAACTGAAATGATTATTTTTTTTTTCACTTCACGTTTTCACAGTTAGGGAATCGACCCCTGGTAAATAATATTGTTTTCGATTGGATATTCCGACTGTTCTACTGCTTTTTGATTCTGATTGAATATGAAAACATCTTGCTGTCAAATTTATACCCACACTACTGAATAACGCCATTTTAGAATATGGCTTCTTCAAGTATTTATCGCTGTTATGTATGCGTGTGTTCCAAATCTACTCCTTTTTCAAATTGGGAACAGAAAAAGAGACCGAAAACAGTACTCCGAGCAGCCAATCGCAGGCTTTTTAAGTAGTTGAAGTGAAAATGGAGTAGAAAAGGAGTACTTCGAACATCCACTTGAAGTCATCACCTACATAGGTATATTGTTCGAAGATAACGTTTACTCCGAAAAAGTTGGTATCAATAGTGACGTTTTTTAAGGGTGTTTTTTTAAACATTTGGTTTACTATCTGGTGATACTTTTTTCACAGTTGGTCTTTTTGACAGCTGTCACTTGGTTACGCTTAGCTTAGTTTAAAAAAAAAAATACTTTTAAGTTACCTGACAATAACTGTAAAAGATATCCTTTTATGAGCAAAATAGGTGCACGTGCGTTGTGAGATGATACTAATATTGTAGGCTATCCTAACAGTTAGACAGCCAAAGCTCTGTGCATGTTTCAATAATTTGTAGGAGCTATTCTTCAGTTTATATCTCATATCATCCGATTTCTCTTGATACAGCTGGATGACTTTTCCCGGGAACCCAAGTCCAGCCATCGGCATCTTGAAGATGTATGCAATAATTTTCAGTTTAGAATTCGATGAATAGAGAGTGAGTCTCGCCTTGAAATTCGTTGAAACTTTTTCGAGATTTGCTTTAGGGTAAAGAATTGATATGTGAGAGATTTGCCTGGTCAAAAACTAAATTGGTATTTAATGATTATTATCAGTACTGCAGACACCTTAAGATACTTAATAAGATGTTGTATTCTATGTTTAGTAGGGATACGCCTCGATAGTTCTAGCTGTACTCCGATTTGAAGCTGGGACGTTTGGAGCTCTGATATGTTAACATATTACACATTACAAGCTCTGTTAATAAGCTATCAGATCTGGCACGCTTGTTGCTTTGAATAGCTAAATCTACTTCGTCAATACTAGGTTGCTAAACTGGATGCCCATTGACTGAAGCTGGGTCTTCTTCATGCTCTTTTACTTTAAAGACTAGGCAAGCTTCGCTTTTTTACAGAGCCTGCGTTCCAATCTTATGACCAGTAGTTGCTTGTCTTCTTAATAAAACCTGCATATATTGCTTCCGTCGCGAAACTCTTCGACCTCTTTGAGTTGAAAAATTGCATTATTTTCTCTTTCTTCAGATTTCAGAATATTCTTCTCCATATCCTCCTTTGTTCATAACTCTTCTCTCTCTTTTGTTTTGCACTGCAGCAGATTTAGATGTGAACCCTCTATCATCTGTTTCAAGTGCACGTATTCACTACAGAGAGCTTCTCACTCAGCTACTTTTTGTAGACTCTGGCAATTCCAGATTTACTTTGGCAACGTCAGTCAATGCAGTCTCTTTTTTTGTTTTTTGACAGTTGAGTTCTGCACTTGAAAATTTAGTAACGTCTCAGATGTGGGATACGTACCTCCCTTCGATAATCACATGGTCGATTTTGTTGGTAGTTCGACCATCTGGGCCCTGGTTCACACGGCAATGTACCACACGTTTCGTTTTTTTGCAGCATAAATCCAAACGGCAGTATAAAAGCAAATGGCAAATGTACAAACGTCGTGTGAAAGGTTCTATTTAGAATGTATATGCCACCGTCCATTTACTTGGATCAATACTGCGAAAAAACGTGCGGTGCATTGCCGTGTGAACCAGGACGGATGAGTGCCATCAGGTTTCTTTGTGCATCGAAAGCCTTGAAAACCTAGTGCTATACTTATCACCGTATTACGAGTTTCTGCTAAGTCTACTAAACGAAAGCCGTTATGAGGTGTCTGCGCTTATCAAGTTATCCGCCGAATATGTCTTCTTTTCCTACCATGGCATTAAAGTCCCCGAACACATCTATAACATCTACTACGGATAGGCTCCAGACATCAGTCTGTTCAGGAGATCATAGAAACTCCCATTGATAGAGTCTTCATCTTTATCGGAAGGGGTGTGTGCACAATTTATAAAGGATACTTACACGAATCTGCATCCTATCTCCACTTATTTACCACTTCTTTGACTATTTTTACTGGACTTTATTCGACATAATCTCCAAATTCTTATAACCTACATAGGAACATATAAATACTCGTACATACTAGTACATATAGATTCTATATACATAAAATGATATTATCTTAAAATTGTTTCTTAATGGTTGCAATTAGCATCCTCGTTCAAAGTTGTTTGAGTACTCTCCCATTTAAAATGGTTTTCCTTTTTTTCTTTAATTTTAAAATAAACTTTTCTTTTTATCGTGATGCTTAACATCAAATTAAGTCACCTTAAAACATACATAGCTACATCCTTAAAAAAAAGAATAATCTTGTCCACATTTTCCTCCCCCTTATATAACTACCTGTTTGTCACTATGATGAAATTATGAGTCCCATTTTCAGGACTTCTTATCTCCTTTGTGCAAACAAATTGTACGGGGGAGCTAGAGTACTGCCCGTGCCGGTAACAACTGTAGCCGGGGTAAACTCTGTTAGGTTGGTATCTACGAGTAAAGTAAAACATGAAAATATGAAACATAGAAAAGTCAACAAATTTATTTACCTTGTACCCTCTAAGCTTAACACACAATGTAGCCTAGTTTCTGGCCCGTGTTGTAGTCATGTTGAACTCGACAGTCGACAGGAGGACGACGACGACAACTACAACTACACGGTCATGAAAATAATTTAAAAGTGCTCCATTCTGGATGTTGGTTTAACCGTCCAAACACATCATAAAATGGCTTTATTATATGTTGGCAACTATGGCTTCCTGAGTGCCATCATAAAGGTAAATAAAATAAAGTGAAAAGTTATCTTTTAGTTAAATGTGTGCGTGTGTATATTTTGCCATTATAGAGTAAAGCTATATAGGGATCCCTCTATTTTCTTGGTCCATTCCATAGTATTCTGCTATCCAAACGATGTCATACCTAAATCATAAACACGCCAGCGACAATGTCAACGACAACGAGAACTTAAAATGGTTGTAGAGTCTTACCAGAGAGATAGCTTTGCACTTGGCCATGAATAGGCTGCTTAGCAAATTCGTTTAATTGCTTACTACTTGAGGACATTGGTTTTAAGGACATCTTGCCAAATGTGGTTGTTTAAGTGAAGTGAGAGTAAGAACAATATTTTTAAACAGTTATGGCCCTGCTTTGAAATTATATAGCAATAGGCAAAGAAGATTATTGTTTTGTTTGCAATTTAAATTCAAAGAGTATATATACCTAAGAGAGAAGTATAAATTTATTGTTATTAAGTGAAAATTATTAACTTTGTATTTACTCGTAAGGAACTCAACTTTGAATTTCATTGAAAATATCACTACTTAAGATTTTAGTGTTTTTGTGGAGGGAATTAATTCAACGGGAAATTATTTTTCTAGGAGACAGGTATTAATTTCCTTTCCGCACGCAGATTGCAGCTGATAGCCTTATTAAATGTGTTATATCCTTTTCATTACCTTTTTATTTGCACCACCTATAGTGAGCTTTAAGTCCTTTAAGAGTAAAAATAAAAAACCCGTTATTTTTGACTTTAAACCAAATTCTTAAAATATTTATGTATTTTGAATGGTTAGGTTAGGTTAGGCTAGGTTAGGTTAGGTTAGGTTAGGAGGGGTATGCACAGCACGGAGACCGTTGTATACACGGGGCCTATTGGTCAATTGTGATCCCCTTACGAAGTAAAAGCAGAGATGCTCCTAAAATACTACTTCAGATAGACAGCCTATACTCTCTATGAACTTTTTCATTTTTGCCATTGAAATCTGTTCTAGATCATGCTAGATCATCCAGTTCTCCAACAAACCTGCTTCCAAAATAACGGAGGTGATTTGTTTGGAAGATTGAACAATCACAGAGCAGATGTTTAATGGTTTCTATTTCTTCCACATCCTGACAGCTCCTACAGAAATCTGGTGCAAATACACCCACTCTAGCGGCCTTTGAACCAATGGCGCAGTGACCCGTTAGTACACCTATCAAGATTCTAATATTCTTTTAACTCAGCAATAAAATGTAGGTACTGAGTTTTCTTTTCATTAGTTTTAGACCATAAACTTCTAGAGATAACGCAGTCATTTAGCATTTTCATGTAAGGGGTCAAAATAACTACAAACATTACTTCAATCACTTTTCGTTAAAGAGCTATTCCCAAAAAACCGATGTTTTCGTCAATTTACCATTTTTTAAATAGCTTTAAATCCTTAATGGTCTTACGAAAAAAGTGTCTTAATATTTTTTGTAGAGAATTGCATGATTTACACAACTTTATCGTATTATTTTTCGATATCAGTCACCGTTCAAAAGTTATAGGCCAAAAACCAACTTTTTTGATACTTTATCTTGAATAACTTTTTATGCTCCAGTGGGATTGACAGGAACTTTTGGCAATTGATTTGTTATGCCAAAAGGAATGTCTATACAAATTTTTAGTCTTATCGTAATTTTGGCTAGGTCAAATGTCTATTAGGACTAGAAATCCAGAACTTAGTTGCAGACAATTTCTACACAGAGCCCAATCGTTAGTATTAAAAGTCATAGAACGCTGCTACTCTAAGATTAAAATTCCCATATATATATATATTATATATAGGAATCCAATTTTACAGACAGAAAAGAGAGGTTTATAGAAACTGTTGCACAAAAAACGCTCCA
Organism: Dasysyrphus albostriatus; assembly: GCA_946251815.1. Taxonomy (NCBI): domain Eukaryota; kingdom Metazoa; phylum Arthropoda; class Insecta; order Diptera; family Syrphidae; genus Dasysyrphus; species Dasysyrphus albostriatus. Next base: position 83,687,321 of record OX276335.1, read on the forward strand.
TGCCACCTGGTTGTATTGGTCACAAAATAAAAAGCGTTAAATGTAATAAATAGGTTTTATAATTAAATATTCTACAATATTGCTTATAAGGTATTTAATACTTTGGAAAAAAAACAGGACAAAAATCATTGAATTGGTCATTGAAGATGAGAAAACCGCGGAGTGCTCTTAAATTAGAGGGTACAATTTTGAGAGAAGGGGGCAAAAGCATTCCTTTTGGTTTCTTGCATATAGCTCAAAAGCGAAGCAAATTGAGATAATGCTCAAAACTTTTTTATATAAAATAAAATCTACCGTCGAAATGCATTAATCAAAAAATTTAAAAGAAAAAATTTGTTTCAAAAAAATATGAAAAGTCACATTTTTTGTTTTTTCCCTTGCAACTCTTTTTAAAGCAGAGATTGGAATAGGCAATGTTCCATAGAAAGATAATTATATTAAACAAAGATAATTAAATTTTCTATAAGACTAACTCATTTAAAACAAGTTTTGTTAAAAATCGACTGGCATCCACAATCATACTACAATGCAGTTTTTTATCTCTTAAGTAAGAGCAGGTAAAATAGTAGAGAAATCCCTTAAAAGTAAAAGCAAAAACAAAAACTTGATCCCATCATGAAACTTGGTGAAAAAGTTTCATGTATCAGAATTTTTTGACGGGAAAAGGGGGGTAAGATGTAATGTCTCAAACGAGAAAATTAACCCTGGTAAAACCTAAGCATAATGCATTTGTGTTCAAGGTAGTTTTAAATGCTGAATGAAATGATACCCTACAATTTTCGTGAAAAAAGTAATTGTCATTTTCAGTGACGTTTATTCGAAGGTGCGCAGGTGTTCTCCGACAAAAAGACAAAAAGAACACGAAGTTTGTTCTCCCCCTACTCTTGTTAATCTATGTTATATGGCTTGTTGCTTGGTGTTCAACTTCATCAAGCGTACATTTTTTCTTCATTCGGCAACTCAAAGCTAGTTCATTTCCTCTCAAAGAAACGAAAAATTCACCCAGCGTTACCACTTCCAGAAAAAAAGTCGAAGTAGATTTGCAGAAAAAAAGGAAGTAAATTGGCAGAAATTGAAGTAGATTTTAAAATGAACTTTTTTCATACAAATCTATATTCTATGGCGCAAAATTTTAAACATTGCTCGTTTAAGGAATAGAACCGGCTCTAGTTAACGTAGTTGTTTAGCTTCGAACACTTGTCTAACTATTCCTTAATTTTAAACGCATTAAACAACTCTTCTAATTAGAGTGAACTCCGCAACGTAACGTAAGGAAATTGGTGTTGAACAAGCCCAAATCTGACAGATGAAGAAAGAGACATAGCTACACAACAGAAACAAATTTAAAATGAACACAAAACAAAAATACTTCGAAGCAAATAATTTCTAGCTGAAGAATGTAATAATGAAATGAAAGTGCCATTAGATTACGACTGTGATTGTTTAAATATTTTTATGTACTTTAATGTACAAGAAGACAAAATTTATATCATTGATTTAATAAAAAAAATTGTTGTACCAATTCCTTGGGAATTGTTGGAATTTAGTTGAGTTTTAGGTATAGTGTATGTGTGTTTCATCGCCACAATATTGCAAATTTGAAACTTCCTTAGTTGGATTCATCCTAATTATTTAAATGCTAAACAACAACAACTTTTGAAAACATTTTCCTTTAGGTAATTCTTTTTCGTGAAATAACTTTTTCTATGGATAAAGTACACTTTTTATGAGATAAAGAAGGGTTTTGCTGCTTTTAATGTTAGACGAGTGCTTTAGAGTTAAAATATACCTTATCTCGTTTAAAATTGAAAAAGAGCCGACTCTCGCTCTAAAAAAATTATTTAGTGTAGACTCTCATTTTAAGAGTAATTTAGTGTTGGTTTTAAATGTTTAAAATTTTGCGCCTATATTTTTAAATCTTAAATTAAACAAAAAAAAACTTAAAACAAAATAAAAGAAATATTTTCAGACTGCATATTTAGTTTCATTTAGTTAATTTCTTTTATAAAAAAGAATAAAATGATTATAGTCAGGGGTCAAGCAAACAGACCCAAGATCATCATCTAAAATAGAAAAAAGTGAATCAAAAATTTAAAAAAAGAACCATTTGAAATTCACACACTCAAGCAAACTTTTCGCAAGATTCGTAAACACAAGAGTGCGTTGAGTTCTATGTTTTGTAAAATTCCTCATTTTTGTACTAAAATTGTGAGAATTTTATTTTTATTTGAATGGAAGTTCTGGGGCTATATACTTGATTTAAAAAGAGAAAAAAGAAGTAGATTTGACCTATTAATGTAAAATTGAAGTAAGTTAAAACAGAGATTTCTAAAATGAAGTAGATTTCAATAATTTGGTGATGGTGCGAAGTAGGAAGTAGATTTTAATTTGTTTGGAAAAGAAGAAGTAGATCTACTTCAATTGAAGTAAAGTGGTAGTACTGTGTTCTACTAACTTCAGCGCACCGAGGTAAAGAAAATCCACATACAAAACATAACAACAAAACGACACAATGTTCATTCTTCCTCATAGAAATTTAGATAGCAAGGTTTTCTTCTTCATCGAGCGCACCACGGTTCATCATTCGGCACTTCGCTACGTTGAGAATTCTGTACCTGATCTGTTGTCTGTACCTGTTCCAATGTTGATGGATGGTGAATGGTGATATTTAATTTGCAGTGCTCGAGGATCATGACAAAAATTCCTTTGCTTGGGAATTTTTACCGAAATAAAAAAAAATAAAGGAAGTCTTCTGATTTGCTGAAGTTCAAACAATGAATGAATATTAAAGATAATTAAAATAATTTTAAAAATTATTTTATTTGTACACAATAAAATTTTTTCGGACTTACCACGATTGTTTTAATTTTTTAGTTTAAATCAAGCAACCAAAATAGTTTCCCAACGTTTCGATAGGGTTACACCTGTCGTGGTCATGGGTTAACTGATGGCTTGTGACCACGACAGGTGTAACCCTGTCGAAACGTCGGGAAATTATTTTAATCGCTTGATTAGAACTAAAAAAATCAAAACAATCGTGGTATGTCCGAAAAAAATGTTATTATTGTGTACAATGTCTCAGAACCGCGATAATAGCCTAAAATCTAAAATTATTTGATTAAATGAAAAAAAGTCTTCAGAAGCTATTCCCATTGGGTTTGTGGCCTTTACTTTTGCTGACCTTGATTACAACAAACTAATAGTGAGAGAGTTTTGTAGATTCTTAGAATTATTGCTATTTGAAGTATCTGCTTGTTTTTTGCAACGATTAACTGGGTGAACAGAATGGAAACAGATCTGCAACTGGTGCTGCAGCTGGAATAGCTGTCAAAATGTTGAATACACACAAATTAAATGATGCGAACACAACAGTCGTTTGTACGGTTTGAAATTGTTTGGCAGCTATTCCAGCTAAAGCTTAAGTTCCAGTTGCAGCACTCTATTCTCTTCGGGCAGTAAGTGTCTGAAAACAGACTCTTTTTGGAACATGCGTTGGCTTTGTGGGCAAAAGCTAAAAAAAAAAATTCGCTTTATTGAAAGAAAAGTTAGCGCACACCTTACTGAAAACACCACGGCACGTCTCTGGTCATTTTACTGTGAGAGTGACTTTTTATTATCAGTATTAAAGCTAAATACTCATTACTGAAAACTAATTGAAAATAATAGGCTGCTCTAAAAACTGAAATGGGAGTTTTTTTGGGAGGTTCGATATGGGGTTATTACAAAAAAACCTTTGAAAAAAATGGTTGTTTCTACAGAGTGCACATTCACAATTTTCTCCTTTAAAATTAATCAGAAGGAAGTTATAGTAAAATTTTTATGTTTTTTTCTCATTTTCTATTCTTTGGGAAGTTACCGGTTCTTTTAATTGGCTCAATCATTGCCAAACCCCAACCGATTTATAGAATTCTTTTTTTATTCAAACAACAACTTTCAATCGTTCAAACTTGGTTTACAACTTTTGCAGATAATTTGTTGTAAGTTGTAAGAAGAGAACTTGGAACTCTGGATGGTAAATGTCAATTTTGAATCTACAATTAGAACGGTCTATTTTCGTTTACCTATAATCGTTTATTGCGATTATAATTTGCTAGTTTATAGTGTTAAGAATCAAATAAAAAGTTTCGTTGCAACATTTTGATGGTATATTGTAGATTGAAAATTTCTAATCGATGCGTCTAGATCAAACCAAAGGGTTCTGGGTTTGAGTCCTGAGGGTACACAACTTTTTTTTGTTTGTTTTTGGAAACAATAAAGTGGAAACAATATTACTAACATTAAAAACTTATTCAAAACAAATATTGCATTTTTCATCAAATAATAATTAATTTTTAACGCCTAAAACCAATACATTATATTTAAACCCTACATATGCTCTGCAGAACGGTAGACGATACGAGAAGCAAACTATATTTACGATATCGTTCATGACTATAGACGACGCACGGTCGTCAGGAAAGTTAGTCGGCATTTACATGACCCGATTTTTCTACAGACGATCTTTTATTCATAGGTGAAGGGAGTATAAAGTGAGGGGTAAGGACCAAATCGTCCGTTCCTGGCAAACTGACATGATTTTTCCAGATGTTTGCGTTCTCTTTCTTAGAATTTTTCATTTTCTTATGTGTGTTTGGTATTAACCAGCGTTGCCACTAATCGGAAAATTTGTCTATGTAGATTTAAAAATAAATACTGCAGTAGATTTAATGTTGTGTAGTAGATTAGCATTTTCAAGTTTGTATTTGTATTACAAAAAAATAATAATTAATAATTAGTTGAAAATACATCGTAAAACATTGCCTACGATCTAGGAATGCGAATGAATTTGTTTAAGCAATTCCAAACGCAAATATCAACTAACTTTTTGTTTTAACTTTTCGGCGAAGTAAATAAACGATGCTTTCTACAATTTTAAAAAAGAAACAGGGCTTTAAATTTGTTTAAACTTTAAAATTTCGAATCATATATTTTTCAACTAACCAAAACTTTATTTTCTGAGAACTACCAACTTTTTGATTCTCTGTCTTGAGGAATGCAGGCACAGAGCAGAAAACGAAAAATTCGATCGTATTTAACATTTTTTAACATCCACTTACTGGTCTATTTGTATGACAGTTCACGTCATTTGGAAACAAAGAAAATAACACATATGAAAGAAATGCCAGAATTCACGACTATTTGCTTTGTAGTTTGATATTCACAGCTCATATGCAAGACATTTATAGGGTGGGTTTCAGTTGCACTAAGATTGACTGCATTTCAAACACAGAATTGAAGAATTAATTGTGGTTTTAGTTTTGTTGAATGTTAATTTTTTTTTGGGGCAACGCTGCTGTTAACGTGCCGTCTACCTCTAAATACAAAATGAAAAACACAGCAATAAAGTATGAAGAGGATAGAGACCGAAATCGGACTGAAAAAATCGTTTCATGTAAACATTTCACCTGGTTTTGGGAAAAGTCAGGTCATGTAAATTCCGACTTACGTGATGAGGGTTCTGGTTTTAGAAACACGCAGGATGCGTTAGAAAGTTATGGTTGTCACATTTCATTCTCATCTTGTTTTACATTAAAACTAAAACTTTTAAATCAGAGAGATAAGCAATTAAAACGTTCAGTTATTTTGCTAAAAGTTCATGCCTGTAGCTAGCTTTGTTCTTAGTTTTTAAAAGGAGGACATTTGTTAATGAAAGGAGGATGGGAGAACAAATAATTGCAAAGGAGGATGGTCCTTCCAAAAAGAGGACGGTTGGGAACCCTATGAGTTCCTTCCATTAAAAACCAGTTTTTCAAAAATGGTTTCCCATTCAAAGGCAGCCTTCACTAAAAGTAATTCATTAAATTTTCAAAAAAAAAGTTGTGGAGCCGTTTTTGAGAAAAATACGATTTTGTAAAATTGCCACAAAAAAAAATTGTATTGCACATATCCTTATTTTTGGTTCTGAAAACAAATTTAATAAAAAAAGTGTAGAGGTAATGACCAGAAAACGGTATGCATCAAGTTTAAAAAAAAATAATCAAGCCGTTTAGGCTGTACCTCACGAGGTGAAACGCATAGATCACGAACGGTAATAAAACCCGGCTAATAACTTAGTTCTTAAAAAGTTCTGTCAAATAATCGTTTGCATTATGACCTAAGTATAGTTATTCGATTAAATATTTTGAGTTATTACCTACTATAAGTGTATTGAAAACATACATAGCTGTCTAGAATCGATGTTTAAGAGGGTTTGAAAGTAATAATTAAAATTTCTCAAACTATTATAATTTTATCAAGGTGTGTCTCAATTCACAAAGATCAACTTTGGGTACAATTTTGGGTACCTTTTTTTGTTCATTTCTGATTATTTAAGATAAAATGAATATCAATGTAGGTTTTATTCGATAATGGAACAAAATCGCTCTCAAATTTTATTATAGAAGACCTTTAATAGTGTGCAGTAAGAACTACAAGAAATATTATTTTATTATAAATTTTCCTTGGAAATTTGAAGCATTTCAAAGAATTCAAATGTTTAAGTGAAAGTAACTAATTTAAGGAGAAGTCCTTTTAAATGTTCGTATCTACTTCCCATATCCATAAATAAGCAAGGGCGTAGATAAGCTTTATTTGTTTATTTATTTCTTAGGAACTAAAAAATATGTAGGTATTAAAAAAAAAACATTTTGATGTTAAAGCTTTTCATTAGCCAGTGGCTTTCTTGCATAAGTTACGTTATACAGGGATGGTTTCACGATGCCAAAATTGAAAAAATTTGTGAAAACATGATGCGAAATTACGTTCCTTTGTAGATTAAATTCCTAACAAAAAAAACTTATTTTAGGATAAGCAGTTAATCAAATTCAGGTTTTCAACAGACGAAATTCATTTAAAACTGTTCGTTTTTAAGAAGCAACATTCTTTTGCTGTGCGGGTCAATATGGATTAATATTTGATCCCTGGATTAAATTTTAACGTTTTAACGTATAGATCCACTTTCAGTTATAAATTGACACGTCACATGGCCTTGATTGGCAGTATACTTAACAGGCGGCGGAAATTTCAGATCAACCTTTATAAAACATAAAAAAAAAAAAATATAATGTAAAATTCAGGTTATATTTTTGTTTGCGGCCATGCCGGGCCGCATAAAAATTTTGCGTACGCCTGTGTCTTAAAAAAAAAAACAAATACATATATATCCTTATATTGAACAGTACTCAAAGATTTTGCTATGCTCGAACTAATCTTTCACCCTAAAGGCAATCCTTCAAAAAGAGAAACCCAGACAAAATAGATAAAAATAAATACAAAAAAACCTTGCAGAAAAAAAAGCATCCTCTTCGTCGCCGTAGGGATAAAGATATATATTTTCAAACACAATAAATAAATCCAAAATTCATGTGAACCAATATGAATTGAAAAAAAATCTTTATTTCGTCATATATTTGTCGGGTGATGGGAGTGGGAGGGTGTGGTTGGAGTTGAGAAATGAAAGACGATACTATCTATCGATATTCATTTTTTTTCTTAGGACGTACATATGTATGTTGGCTACAGGAAATAACCTTAGGAAATTTTAAGCAACTTCCAAAGAAAAAAAAAAAATCTCAGCCCAAAATCCAACAGTTTTAGTAGGTATATGTACCAGTACCTGTATTGTATTGTTAGCCCATAGTTCAAAATATGATGTGTTTTTTTAAGATTCCTTTTCCATATTTGCCTCAAGGCATTTATATCAATTTTGTGGAGACAGAGTTAAAACGTGGATACTCTCTGCCTTTGAAATTCATTTTTTTTTCTAGTTTCATTGTTATACACATAGCTCTATGGCCTGAAAACCTTCAGGGTATGTGAAATAAAATTTAATATAAACTGATTTGATTGATGATAAATTGAAAGAGAGAAAATATATATGTATAAAGTCCTAGATTGTAAGAACATGTTGTTTTGCGTCAAATATAAAAGCCTTCAAGGCTGTTTATTTAGCTATGATAAATATTAGTCAATTTTTCAACAATCAACGTAGGTACTAATAATGGTATTCATGTCATTTATCAGTACAGTTGTCGTAATTTGTAACAAATTTAATGACAGTTAACACCAAACAACAACGGCCATTAACAAAATATGACCTAAAAGAGGGTTTCGGTAAATGCTAATTTTTTTCCTAGTTCCTACTTATGGTATTTTTTTTTAATATTTTTCGATGAAATTTATGCAAGTACTAATACTTCCACATTGGATAAGTTTTTTATCACAGCCAAGTTCTCTAAATAAGAAAAATTCAATTATGAAAACTCAAATGAAATTTTTTGTTTCACTTCAGAAATTCACAGATCGAGAATTGACCCCCGTTTTTGAGAAAATGTTATTTATCTACCAGTAACATGATATTTCGAAAAATATGAAAATATTACAACCGTTCGCCCATTATCTAAATGCAAAAAATATTTTCGATACTTTGTTTACATTGTGAAACTTTAGTATAAAGGATAGCTGCCAAAGTACTGCATAGTTAGGTATCAGTATTTTTCTTTTTTATAAGAAACTTTTGAATTTCATGGGTTTTAAATTTTCTTTCGAAATATTTTAAGTACATTTGTAAGTGAGTTTCAACTTTCAACTAAGTCGGCATTTATATGACCCAACTTGGTGTTAGCCAGCGTTGCCACTAATCGGAAATTTTTTCTAAGTGGATTTAAAAAAATGCTGTAGGTAGATAAAATTGTTTGCAGTATATAAGTATTTTCAAGTTTGTATTTGTTTAAAAAAAAAAAATAATAGTAATAACTGATAATTAATTGAAAATACATAATAAAACATTGTCTACGATCTGCATAAGCAATTATAAACGAAAATACCAACTCGCTCTTTGTTTTAACTTTTAGACGAAGTGAATAAACGATGCTTTCTACAATTTTAAAAAGAACCATGAATTTGATTTTTTTAATTTTTTTAAAAAGTTATCTTCTGAGAACTACCAAACGCATTCCACAAAACAGAGGATGAAAAATGTATTTATTTATTCATTTATTTGAATCTTTCATTTCAATAGTTTTTTAAGATCCACTAACTGGTTAATTTTTTAAAACAATTCTTGCCATTCAGCGACCAAGCAAATAACTTAAATGAAAGAAATGTCAGGATTCACGACTATTTGCTTTTAGTTTTCCATTCACAGCTCATGTGTGCAAGACACTAATAGGGTGGCTTTCAGGAGCAATAAGATTGACTGCATTTTAAAGACAGAATTGAAAAATTTATTGAGATTTTAATTTTGTTGAATAATAATTTTTTTTTTCGTAAGACCAAAATGTATTTTTTAATGCAATAGATCTAATGCAACTGTGGCTACGCTGGTGTTAATGTATCGTTTACCTGTGAATGCAAAATGAAAAGGACAGCAATAAAGTACGAAGAGGACAGAGACAAAAATCGGAAGACTTAGTCGGTATTTACAAGACCCGATTTTCCCATTACAATTGTTTACATGGAACGATTTTTCCAGTCCGATTTTTGTCTCTGCCCTCTTCATTCTTTTTTACTGTCCTTTTCATTTTGCAATCAGAGGTAGATGTCACATAAACACCAGCGTTGCCACTATTGCAGTAGATCTATTGCATTAAAAATACTTTTTGGTCCTACAAAAAAAAATGATCATTCAACAAAATTAAAACCACAATTAATTCTTCAATCTTGAAATCCACCCTATTAGTGCCTTGCATATGAGCTGGGAATAGCAAACTACTAAGCGAATAGTAGTGAATTCTGACATTTCAAATGAGTTATTTGCTTGGTCGCCGAATGACGTGAACTGTCATAAAAAATAAACCAGTAAGTGGACGTTAAAAGTTTTTCATTCTCTGCTTAGTGGAATGCATTTGGTGGTTCTCAGAAAAGAACTTTTTGGTACAATAGAAAATATAAAATGCGAAATTTTACAATTCAAACAAATTTAAAGCCATGTTTCTTTTAAAAATTGTAGAAAGCATCGTTTATTCACTTCGTCGAAAAGTTAAAGATAAATTTTCCGATTAGTGGCAACGCTGGTCAACACCAAACACACAGACGAAACTGGAAAAATTGTGAAAGAGAACGCAAAATCTGAAAAAAATGCCGACTAACTAGAAATTCAAAATTTTTGCATTTAATAAACAATGGACTTAGGGAACGTTAACAGAATTCAGATTTATTTATTATTCGGTGTTTACATGACCCGATTTTTCCAGTACGATTTTTCCAAAATCGGGTGAAATATTTACATGAAACGATCTTTCCAGTCTTCTGTCTCTGTCCTCTTCATACTTTATTGGTGTCCTTTTCATTTCGCATTCAGATGTAGACGGCACATTAACGCCAGCGTTTCCGCAATTGCAGTAGATTTATTGCATTTAAAAATACTTTTTCGTTTTACGAAAACAAAATCATCATTCAACAAAACTAAAACCACAATAAATTTTTCAGATCTGTCTTCAGTCAATCAATGCAGTCAATCTTACTGCTCCTGAAATCCACTCTATTATAGTGCCTCGCATATGAGCTGTGAATAACAAACTACAAAGCAAATAGCCGTGAATTCTGACATATCTTTTATATGAGTTATTTGCTTAGTCGCCGACTGGCGTGAATTGTCATAAAAAAATAAACCAGTAAGGGAATGGTAAAAAATGTTAAAAACGAACAAATTTTTCATTCTCTGCTAGTGGAATGCGTTGGTAGTTCTCAGAAAATGACTTTCTGGTCGAGTGGAAAATGTAAAAATGCTAAATTTTTCAATTTATGCCTAGTATGCAGATCGAGCTGGAATTCCGCTCCCATACAAAAATCTCTCCAAAATTTAGCCAAGCTAAAATGAAGCCTAGAATTTTAGCCGAGAGGTACGCAGCTCCAGCTAAAAAATCAAATTCAGCCATCTGTCAAAATTTAGCGCGTGAAATAATTGCTCGGTACATTAATTCTTGAGCAAGTTTTTTTATTTGTGAGACTTATGTGACCCTTACATTGAGAAAAAGAAAATTGAGTACGAGAAATATTCAAAGACAAACGATTTATTAATGCCAAAGGGAAAAATCTATTTTATTTGGTAACATTCACTTAAAACATTGAAATAAAATTCTTTGAAACAGCTGTTTTTTTCTGATGTAATCGCCACAAAAATCTTATGACAAAATTTAGCTAGGAGTTTTAGCTGGTGCTTGGAGAGAAAAGAGTGAACGAAATTTTAGCGTACTAGGCTTTAACAAATATAAAGCCATGTTTCACTTTAAAATTGTAAAAAAAACTTGTTTATTATCTTCGTCAAAAAGTTAAAAGAAAGGATGAGTTAATATTTGCGTTTGGAATTGCTTAAAAATTATTTATTCGCAGATCGTAGGCAATGTTTTACTATATATTTTCAATTAAATATCAGCTAGCATTTTATTGTTTAGGATAAAATACAAACATGAAAATGCTTATCTACTGCAAACAAATTTATGTACCTGCAGCATTTTTTGAAATCTACTTCGAAAAAAAATTTCCGATTAGTGGGAACGCAGGTTAACACTAAACAGACAGAAGGGACTGGAAAAAGTATGAAAGAGAACACAAACATCTGGAAAAATCTTGTGAGTTTACCAAGAACGGAAGATTTGGTACTTGCCCCTCTCATTATACTGCCTTCACCTATAAACAAAAGATCGTCTGTGGAAAAATCGGGTCATGTAAATGCCAACTTTGATTTAAATTTAGGTTATTTTGAGCAAAATATACACAAGGACTTTACTTTGAGCGACAGGGATAGGTACATTTAAGACACGTTCTTTATATGAGTCCAGCCTTATACAGCCCCAACTGCCAAAAGAATGAACGGATTCCTTCAAATTTGATATACCGGCGGCGTTTAAATAAACAAGTATAATGAAAAAAACTTCTGCATTTTCCTATCAGAGATATGGTCATGCTATGCATGCATAACCAGAGCTTTTGGCATTTTCAACAAACCCCCATTACATGAACATGAAGGACAAATTTAATTTATTTTTAAATTGTTTTTTTTATCACTGCAATGCAAGTCAAAACTTTCTGATGATTTTTCAATTTGATGTCATCAACCCCGTCCATTCAATGAACTTTTTTTTATACTCTATTCGAGTATGTACGTACATTATTGAGGGTAGGTATACATGCGTACATACATGTTGTATTTATTTCAATTACATACAATAATTTTTGACAGCATAACGAGCTGATCCATCACTTTAAAGTTTAAAGAGGGCGCTGCTGTATACGAAATCAATCTAAAAATAATTACGTTGGTTTTTTGTTGTTGGGTTTCTGGCTGTGTCAGTATTATTCTTTTTTTTTTAAGCTTACCAACAAAAAAATGATAGTTAACCATAGGATGCCATCACTCACATATATGTACATATGTACCTACTCTTATTTTTGGTTTTTAATTTTGCAATATGTTCAGCTATGAAGAGTAGTATTTTCCATAATTTGTGTGTTTTTTCGTAGAATGCAGATATTATATATTTCTTTGCGAGTAGATGCATATATTATAATATGAACACTGTGCATACTTACATATCATTAAAATTTTAAATTAACTGTATATTATTTTGGTTAACAAAAGGGTTAACTGGCTTTGATATAAACCTGAAAATAAGGTTGATATATTTTTAACAACAAAAATCTTCAACGCAATAAGCAATATTATTTTCGTATCGTTCTTTATTAAAATTAAAATTTAAGCCATTTACTTAAATATGTAGGTTTTTCCATTTATAAATTTACAATAATATCTATTTATTCATTATTCAAATCCATCTTACAGTTATAATTTTACTATAACTACTAACTTTTTATGGAAATGCTGGGTTTTAAGTATCGTATAGTTATCCGATAGATAACGCTATCCATCATATAGACATTAAGGCTTATTTTGCCAAATTTGTTATTCTGCTATAAATTTTCTATTATGATTTATGAATTAAAGGTCTTTTTATGATTTGTATTCAGGTGTACGAACTTTTATAAAACTTGGCTATGAAACTTCGAAAACGAAATCAGTCAACGAACAGACCTTAAATCTATTGTCATAATCAGCTGTTCTGCTATAAAATGTTTTTATTTTTTTTACATTTTGTTTGTGTTCCAGCTAAAATGCAAGTTCTCGTACAACAAAAAATTCGGAGCAACGTATATTAGTGTTCTTTTCAAAATTCAGATAAAGCTTAAAGTAAATAATACAAAAATATTTATAATGTTAAATTAAGTTGATTTTAGTTGCGGTTGAGGGCTGTCGTGATGAAGAAACATACTAGGACTATTCAGGAAACTCAACAGACTCCGCTTAGCCGATGTAGCTGGTCCTGTGCTTCCGTCTACAAAAATAATTTTATTTTGATTTGATTATTTTTTATAAATCTATTTTAACATAATTTGTTTGCGTTTGTCTCCTTTTGACGAATTAAAAGTTAAATATCCATTTTTACTTGATATACTTGTGTCACCGAAGAAAAAAATTGATAAAAGAACTGTAAAATTAAAATTTTGGGTGATAAAGTCATCATATCGTTTTGACATTTATGTAATGTTAATTTTAAAGTTTAAATTATATATAATTTTAATGTAATATTTACAAGTAAAATTTCAAATTGGTATGATTTTTTAACATAAAAAAGTATTAATTTAACATTTTAAATGTTAAATTCATATTTTTAAATATCAAATTTTTATGAGAAAGTTGATATTTCTTAATGTGTTTTTAACGTTATAAATATCAAATTGATATTTCGTAATAAGTATTTATTATTTTCAATTTAATATATTAATTCTTGCCCTCTAGGCTGTGCCAGTGTCCTGTATTTCTCGCAGCGATAAAATTGGCCGAGAAACGTTGACAAATGAAACAAAACTCATGTATTTTGTTAGTTGTAGTTCTCTGCCAAAATTTATTTACATGGCACGATAAATGAGAAAAACTGCACTGACGCGATGCGAATCCGTTAACAAAACTATAAAAAAAAAAAACGAAAGTTTCGTTCTCATCCAAATTGGGAGAAGTTTTGAAAATTTGTTAAAAAAAAAAATAAGCTATGTGCCCTATTACACGACGACTTTAGAGTCATGACTTTTTTCGAAATTCAATAAGTGTGGAGGTGAGATCAGATGTTTTTTCTCGTTCGCACTCATTGAATTTCGAAAAAAGTCATGACTCTAGAGTCGTCGTGTAATAGGGCACTATGAAATACAACTCTTTATTCAAATTTAACGGTAAGGCCAAAGCTTTACAAATCTATTACAAATTCTTCCCTCATCCAAATGTCAAATCAAAATGTCACCAAAACGTCAACTCAAATCGATTCTCAAAACGAAGCAAACTTCACTCGTTTCGCTTACGACGAAAAAATTTTCCTGCACCACCAACATTTCTGAGTGGCTCTTGATATTTGTCCATCAAATCAAATCCTCAATCTTGAAAAAGAGATTCCAATTCCAAAGCCATGGCGTTGCGTGTGTTAAATCTGCCCCAACATCTGCGACAGCTGACCAAAGGAACCACCTTGGCTCAGGTAAGAATACAATTGAATTTCATAATCTCGTGCTATAAAAGTTGGGAGTATAAAAATTTTGACATTACGTAATTTTTCCAAAGAAAATTTACTTTAATTACATTTATAATTATTACAATAACAATTAAAACGCATCGATTAGAAACAAATCAGTTGAATTATTTCATATCGCAGCATAAATACATCAAAAGAAATTTGAAAATGTCCCTCTGAAACATTTAAGGTTATGTTATTTACCACTAAATCTGTATTTTTCTCCAGCGCTACAAGGCTTCGCATGCTGCCGGCCTTAAGAAGACCCTGGTGAACATTCCCGCAACCCAGGTCACTCAATTGGACAACGGTCTTCGTGTTGCTAGTGAAGACTCCGGTGCCCAGACCGCCACAGTTGGTCTTTGGATCGATGCTGGTTCACGATCTGAAAATGAGTCAAACAATGGAGTTGCTCATTTCTTGGAACACATGGCATTTAAGGTGAGTCTTTCAATTAATTTCTACAAAAACTTGTTTCTTTTATATTTTGTATGAACAAAAAAAAATCGCTCATAGGGAACTGCCAAACGTTCACAAACCGATTTGGAACTAGAAGTCGAGAACATGGGTGCCCATTTGAACGCTTACACATCTCGGGAGCAGACTGTCTTTTATGCTAAGTGTCTCTCCAAGGATGTGCCAAAAGCAGTGGAAATCCTTGCCGACATCATTCAGAACTCAAAGCTGGGTGAATCAGAAATCGAACGCGAGCGATCAGTTATTCTTCGTGAAATGCAAGAAGTCGAGAGCAATTTACAAGAAGTTGTATTTGATCATTTGCACGCAACTGCCTACCAAGGTACACCATTGGGACAGACCATCTTGGGACCCACAAAGAATATAAAGTAAGATAAATATTCAGTATTTACTACAGCAAAATTTGTATAGGTAAAACCTGAAAGTCAAAGTCATCAAGTATATTAATGCATTAGGTTTGAATCTTTATCCCATTTACTTACCTTTCCCTTGAGATATTTATATCTTAAGGTATTTGTTCTTAAAAGAAAATGGCCTTTTTATTCCTAAAGTTCATAAATATGTTTCTACCCCCCGTTGCTTCCACTTTTCAACCACCATTTCACCTTTTGTCAGAATTTTTTTATATTGTGAACATTGAAGATATAAAAGGCATATACTTTCATCTGAAATTAGTAGCAGTCTTTAAGCCCTGAACCTATGGACTTGTGAATTCAAAAAGAACGAAACTAGAAGTTTACAACGCAAGAATCCCTTCATTAATAAATGAATCAAATTATAACAGTAACATTTTGTTCGAATCAGTGCTGTTCTTTACACAGTTTCATCTTTTACCTGTGTGTTTTCTCAGAAACCCCTTGAGAGACATTAAGTACCAAAACCATCTTTACTTAAAACTGTTCGTTGTTTTGCAACCTGCTTCACCTACCTCCAACTCTTATTAGGTGTCCATGTTTCATACTCAACTGTTCACCAACATGTCAAGGCTGTTTGCAATAATAAATAACAAAATATCAATTTTTTTTAGATCCATTGGCAAGTCAGATTTGTCAGACTACATCAGCACTCACTACAAGGCTTCTCGTATTGTGCTGTCCGGAGCCGGTGGAGTGAATCACCAAGAACTCGTCCAATTGGCCAACTCAAACCTTGGCAAATTGCAAAACACCTACGATGGCAAACCACCATCAGTAACTCCCTGCCGTTTCACTGGCTCTGAAATGCGTGTCCGTGACGATTCGTTGCCATTGGCTCATGTTGCCATTGCTGTTGAGAGCTGTGGATGGACCGACCAGGACAACATTCCTTTGATGGTTGCCAGTACTTTGATTGGTGCTTGGGATCGTTCACAGGGTGGTGGTGTCAACAACGCTTCCAACTTGGCCCGTGCCAGCGCTGAAAGCAGTACGTTTTTAATATTTACCCATTTCTAACCTAGTTTAAACATTTTTTGTTTCTACAGATCTATGCCATAGCTTCCAGTCGTTCAACACATGCTACAAAGATACCGGTTTATGGGGAATCTACTGGGTCTGTGATCCCCTCCAGAGCGAGGTATATAATTAATACTTTCATATTTCTCTTTACAATTTATTAATTTTATAACTTAATGAATCTTCTCTAGAACATGCTCTACAATGTGACACAAGAATGGATGCGTCTCTGCACCATGATCACCGAAGCTGAAGTTGAACGTGCAAAGAACCTCCTAAAGACCAATTTGCTTTTGCAATTGGATGGAACCACACCAATCTGTGAAGATATTGGTCGTCAAATGCTCTGCTATAACCGCCGCATCCCATTGCACGAATTGGAACAGCGTATTGACTCAGTGTCAGTGCAAAATATTCGTGACGTTGGTATGAAATACCTCTACGATAGGTGTCCAGCTGTTGCTGCTGTCGGGCCAACTGAAAACCTGCCCGACTACAACAGAATTCGCTCCAACTTATACTGGCTTAGGCTTTAAGAACTTAAATAACTAGAGCTAAAGAAATTACCCCCAGCAAATAAAAAAATAAAAATTTCAAACCAATGTCCTGATGTAATCGATACCAATTTAGAAATACATGTTTATTTAATATGAAAGAACCACTACAATGATCAAGAGATGTTTAACAAAGAAACACAATAAACTTAAATTAAAATCAACGCTTTTAATATGTTTTGACTTTATTTTTTTCATCCGAGTCAGACTTTACTAGATACTCCTAGCCTTATTCATATACGTATCATAGTGAGTGCATAGCGCTATGCACTCTTCATAACGCTTCTTAACACCAAAATCTAATTCATAAAGCTTTTATGCAACGTTACATTGACTTTTGGAGGTTGAATAGTGGCTACATAAGGATATTTTAGTACATAAACGTCACAGAATAATGTTAAAATGAGCAATTTGCATTTAAATCTTAACGCAGATAATTTCGACGTCAAAGGACAGGAACACATCGAAGAAAGTGCATATAAGTGATTTTTTAATTCCTTAAATAATTCCTCCACCAACTCAGTTCAAGTTATTTGAGTGGTGTCGGTCGCGTCTGAAGATTTGATAAGTCAGAGCGATGAGCTCACTATCTAAAAAATAGCTTTTCAGCCAAGTTTCATAAACCAAAGAAATTGAAAGGTATGTCTGGGAGCTTTTTTGCAAAATTTTCCGAACGTCTTTTTTAGCTCCCAAACGTACCTGTGTTTCAATCTCATGTGCATTGTTAGTTAGAAAGTTTTACCTTTGAACGCGTCTTTGATATCCGTCTTGATATTGAATACAAAAATCTGGAAGTTTTTTCTACGCCCTTTGTGGAGCGAGGGGTTTAAATAGTTTTTGTTTTTGTGTAGGAGGTACAACCACTCCGTCATTTTTAAAAGACTTTAATTGTAACTATGTTATCGTTAGAACTCAATTGTTTCTGAAGGTTATAACAAAATCAAGAAAAAAGTCCCCAAAGTCTTGCTTTTGTCCGCGAGATCCCTAAATGTAATAAAAAAAATTTCAATGGCATAATCATTATTACGTATTTTTATTCAGAAAAACCATAAACTTTTAAATTTCCAGCCTCTCGGCGCCTATCACAGTTATCTTTGTCGTCACATGCATAAGCAAGTAAATATTGCTTTGGATGCCATGCCACAGTAAAAGTTGCTGCATCTAGGGGTATATCAGATACTTTTTCTCCTAGAAACAAAAGTTAGTTCTATTTTTGTTCTAATATCTGATACGTTATGTTACCTGTTTCAGTATGAGCTATATCTATTAAGAGATCTTCACTAGCTGATGCCAATAGTTTACCATCATAACTGAATGAAATTGTGCGTACAGGCCATTCCAGGCGCGAAAGAACTCTCATACAAGCAAGTTCGTTGGCATCCCAAATAGATACAAGCGCATCTGCTGATCCAGTAGCAAAATACTTTCCTGGAAAAAATTAAATCAACTTGAAACAGTGAAATGCAGAATATCATAAAATGCAAACCTGTTGGATCGAACTCAATGCAAATACAAGTCGCAGGATGAGCCTTAAGAACATGTTGTAGTTCTAATCCAGGGTAATTGAGAATATGTACACAACCTAGGCCATTTGTGAGGAAGAACATATCACTCGTGTTGTTCCATGCAATTTCATTTACCTTAAATAAGGAAATATAAAACTTTTTGGTTTATTTCAATGCATATAACCCACCTCAAAATTGAACTGCTCTTCAGCTCTAATCTTGTTTGTCCTTGTATCAATGAAGGTAACCAAATCCTCTTTGTTGCCAACAGCAATTGTTCTGCCGTCAGGCGACCATGTTATATTGATGTTCTCTCCCTTAGTGTTCGTCACGGTTGAACATTTTCCCGCTCGTATATCCCAAATCCTGACTGTTTTATCTCCACTAGCGGTGCTCAGTAGCTCTGGTGTAAATGAATGCCAACAAAGTTGATCAACTGATCCCGTATGGCCACGATATGTAATTTCTTTATTCTGAAATGAAATAAGTATTAACATAGTTAACCCAAAATGAATTTTAATGTGAACAATAGCCTACCACACGTTCTCGGTCTAGAGTAAAGACTGCGACAGTTTTATCAAAAGACCCTGATGCCAGGCGCTTGCCATCACAGCTCCAGCCAACTGAGTGAACCTTTACTCAGAAACATAATTTAAAATTGGTGGAAATGATATTATGTAGGGGTTAATTCAACTCGCCAGAACCGGCTAAATTACCTTGGACGTATGCGCCTTTTGCTCTTTAATTTTGCTGTGGGATTTGAAAAAAGTCTGTAACTCTTCTATAGTAGCATTTTTGCGAGTCATTTTGCCAAGCGTGAAAGGGATTAAAACAGGAAGAATACAAATTAAATAATTTTTCACTTGTGGGCAGAAATATAAACAAATGAAAATTTAAATGTCAAAACGATAACCCATAGCCCAGGGGTGTTATATATATGGATGGTACACATAATCAAACCTGAGTGACAGCCGTGTTGGATATCAAAGAGCTGATTGTGTACACCATACGCAGTTTACGACGACCTTACACTGTTGTATGAATACCCTTAATATTTGTTTGTAAAAACTATACTAATCTATTATTTTATATTTAAAAGTATTTATAAAACAGCGTAAAGCTGTAGCAAATGTTGTAAAGTTTTAAACTTAGTAATTCTATCACAATTTGTATGGAAAATTTTACATATAGATGATAAACAGAAATAATTTATGCTCATTAGATACACCCAAGTCACCATGTTGATGGTCTTTCTATGGTGATGGTACTTTTTAGTACTCACTTTGACAGCTGTTTTCATAACGAGTTTGGAAATCACGTTGTGCGTGGTTGTGAAGTGATAATGTAACACATAGTTACATGTAACATTATAGTTACGCATACTTTGTAGGGTGTATCAACCCATTTGTTTTAATCCTTAAGTATCCCTTATGGACGTACATTCTGAACACAACCCATTTTAGTTTCTGCTTTTACGTATCGCTACTAGTGCTTCTTCTTCTTCTCGTTTTTGTTTTAACACACAAACTTTTTTTGCCTAATAAAAATCTGCTAATATATGAATGATCATCTTTTATTTATCAAAAGGAGAAATTTCCAATAAAACGTATGCACAGCTGCCTACATTTTTGTATTTGTAATATTGTACGCCTGAATGGCGTCATAACACAAAAGTGAATTTAATGAAAGTTTTTGAAAATTATAAATACAAAATTGAAAAAAAAAATTCTAGAAAAAACCACAAGCTTTTTAAAGATGAACTTCATTTCTTTGTGTGGAAACCCATTTTTATTTTTCGATTTTTTGAAGTTTTTGTCAGAAAATTTCTTGTTTTTTTTTAACAAGGTTCTAAGCAAAAAAGTGAAATTTGAATTAATGTTGAAAATATTTGTGTGCATAATACTACCCTGAGCCCATTTGAACTTTAAATTTAAAGCTCTCAAATCCTTCCTCAAATACTAAAAACTTTAGCTAAAACCCCTTTATTAGTTGGTCGTATTTTCAAAATTCAATGGTGACGAAGAGGTGAATCCGCAAGGAATCATCGTGTAATAGGGGTCTAATTTTTTGGTACTTGTAAAGGCCACTTTACACGATTATAGAAGTCATATGACTTCTCGTATGACCTGTCAAAAAATTCATACCATATCGTCTGAACACACTCATATATCTCATATGACTTCTCCAAAGCAAAAAGCATATGACTTTTTTGACATTAGAACTGCAGCTAATTGCATTTGAAAAGTCAAACGAGATTTTTATTTTCATGGAAAGTAGTGAATTCAGAGTATTGAAAATAAAAAATATTTCTACAAAAAAAAATGTATTTTGAACGAAAACAACAATGGATAATTCATAAAAGTAGTTTTGCTCCACAAAAATTTATTTGTTTATGACTTTTTTTTCTTTTTATTTTGGTTTTGGCAGATAACTAAGGGAAAAATCAAATGCGAAGTAAAGACGTGTAAACATAAGAAAATTATAACCGTATGACTTGACTTGAAATGACAGCTCATATGAGAAATCATACAGAAAATATAATGACAGGTCATATGACTTATATTATCGTGTAAAGTGGCCTTAAGTATGGTGAACTTTTTATCTCACAATACATGCGCAAGTGGGTCCGCGGTGATTCTAATTTCCATACTAATCTGAGTCGTAAAACGCAGTTTTGAGGATCCACTTTTGGATCCGAAAAAGTAGTCTTTCATGCGTTGTTCACTACGTTTGCGGATCCAGGCCGGACTCGTTTGCTTGAAGGGTTTCCATCAAAAACACCAAACAGACCTAATTTTATTTATCTGACATCCCTGTTTCGTATATTTTGTCAAAACTCGAGTCAGAAAAATCTAATTTTTCGAAAGTCAAGAAAAGGAGTTCGTGCATATTTTTATTTTGACCTTAAAATATACATACAGAATTAACGAAGCCTTATTTGATTTATATTTGTTTTCAAAACAATTTAATTATGACCACATCGGCTTTCTCAACATCAGAAAGTGTTTCATTAGAGCGTCAAGCCGAAACGGACAATGATTTCGACACTTCTTTTGAACAAATTTGGTCTGAGAAACACCTTAAAGTTTGCTGTGGCTGGATAAAACAAAACAATTATAGAAATGTTGGTATATATTTTATTCTCGTATGTAGATATATCTTAAATTAAGATCTTTTTTATAACTTTAAGGTTTGTCTACAATTCCCAGATAATTATCTCCCTTTTAGTGTGAGAATTTCAGACAGCTTGAAGTCTGAGTGCAAAACAAATGTCTTTATTCTGGCAGATACATCTTATGGTAGTTGTTGCGTCGACGAGGTAACTTTCTTCTATTTCTCGCTTTTGGAATGCGTTGAGACTTGAAGAAAAGATTTTCCAGGTGGAGTCTTGCTCTGTCTATGAAACTCGATTTTCACAAAAATTAGCTTAGGTTACCAAAATTCTAATTATTTTTTATGATTGCAGATAGCTGCAGCTCATGTAGAAGCAGATAGTCTGATTCATTTTGGTAATGCTTGCCGCAGCAAAGTATCTCGCCTTCCAGTGCTCTATATGTTTCCAGAACTTCCTTTTGCCATTAAAGATTTTGAAAAGCATGTAGAATCACTAAATGGAGAAGGGAAGCCGATATCAATCTACTTGGACATTGGATATCACTACCTTTTAGAGCAAGTGCCAGATAATGTGTTTGGAAATGTAATAGCGAATCGGGCAGGAACAAAAATGTCTATTAAAAATTATCCCTTCGATGAAGATTCAAGTGAAGAACATGAAACATCAGACGACAGAATTTGCATTTTTATCGGTGCTGACAACAATCGCTTTTTCAACCTTTCGCTTACTTCGAAAGCTGCCCAATGGCACATTTACAACCCAAAACTTAATTCATTCGAAGAAAAGAATCCCCTCACTGCCGGCTACATTCGTCGCCGCTATTTTTACATTGAAAAGTGCAAAGACGCTCAAATGCTTGGGTTGATTGTGGCCACACTTACATCGGATGGGTATTTGAATGTCGTCACCCGTTTACAAGAAATGGCCCGAAGCCATGGCATCAAAACACAAATAATTTCAGTTGGTCGTATAAATCCGGCTAAGTTGGCAAACTTTCTTGAAATTGATTGCTTCGTCATGATCGGATGTCCCTTCAACAATATGTACACTTCTAAGGAATTCTACAAACCAATTGTTTCGGTATTCGAAGCTGAAATGGCACTGAATCCGGCTTGGCATATGAAATATCCGGAATCGTATGTGACTGACTTTAAGGACATTCTCCCCGAAGGAAGTAACTACCTAGAGTTTAAGGCAGCTGATGTTACTGAAAATGATGTCAGTCTAGTGAGTGGGAGAATGCGTAATTCAGGAATTGTAGATGTTGAAGAAGATTTGCAGAAGGGTACGCAGACTGTAGCACAAGTTGCAAAAATGCATCTCATGGAAACAAGCAATGGACTCACTTTTGAGGATCGAACATGGAAGGGATTGGATCCAGAACTCGGCTGTACCGAGCCAGCGAAAATTCAAAAAGGTTTGAGCGGGATTCCTACAAATTATACACATGACTAAGACTTTTTTATTAATACTTTTTTTTGACAATTTTACATACGCTTTTGCAATAAATTCCTCGCTTAAAATGCAGCAATTAAAAAATAATAAAAAAAAACGTATTTTGAATATGTAGCGAATTTGAGTGGAATCTGGATTTCATTCTACAAGACGAAAGAAAAATCATGGTCTTACCAGACTGGCAATGATTTGGAGAAAATCAAATAATAATTTTTTTTATAACGAGAGTTATCTTTGTATATAAACTTTCAGGCAAGTTGAACAAACGTGGTTAGTATGCAAAAATAGCCAGTACATGCTTGAACCCCTTGAATATTTGATCCGAAAATCTACGGCGCTAGCTAAACCCGTCTCCGTTAGTCGTTAGGTATTTATTATCATTATTTCAGAACTGAATGATACACAAACGATGACAAAACTTGCATTTATGTATTCATTTCACAATTCCAAAGCAGCAATATTTCGGGCTCGAATAATTTTTGTGATTTATGAATGATGAAGGAATTCTTCAAGATTCTTTGTTTAATCATTTAGATGGGGCGAATATGATCCATTAAAATGAAGATTAATTTGAGTTTTTCATATTTAATACATTAACAATGGTTTTTACTCGAGATATCAAAGTTTCTATTTTGTTTTGAATATTGAAAATTTTACTTTTTAAATAAAAGCCAAACTATTCTCTTTCTCAAGGTGTTCCCTTACCATAAATTTCAAAAGCTTGTTTTATAATGAAGAGATTTACCCAAACAAATGGCATGACAAACAAAATCGATATTTATTCATTAGCCCAGTCAAATTAGGATTTTAAATAGCATTTTTTGATGGAGAACATTTTTGTTTAAGGAATCTGTGTGAGTATGCCTCCTGATTATAAAAACCAGTTTTTGGGGTTAGGGAAGAGCCGCCATCTTAAAAAGAGATTAGTTTGATTGTTATTTAACAACTCTTTCAAATTTAATTTTTACAACCAACCAAGATCTTGTACATGATAAAATTATCTTCAAAATAAGCTATTAAGGACCTCTAACAGTTGTTCCATCTTTTAGTTATAGTGGGTCAAAGGTAACCTTTAAGTCATGTGTAGGATGGAGGTGGTATGACGTTTCTTGTTATGTCTCGCTTTCCGTTGGGTTTTTTGGAAATCGCTCATAGAATAATTTGTATTCATTTTAATTACCTATACAATGAGGCTTTGACTGATGTTATTTGCCACATATTGAGCCCAAAACCCATAATCCCCAAAGATAAAATCGCCTGCACGATTCACTAGTTGCGCTTCTCTTTTGGACAGGTCAAACAAAAAACAAATTTGTTCAGTATAAAGCATTTTTGGAGATTCTCTAGGTCTTCCTTATTTAATGAGATAAAGAAAAGTTTAATGATGTGTTTTACTTTTTTTTTCAATAAAAAAAAGATATCAAGTCCTGTTCATGCTGTCAGATTGGGCTATTTATCGGAAATTGGGTTATATATTTTTTCGAAATTGCCGACATGGCATGGACTTTATAAAGAAGACATAACGCCCATGGGCCTTAAGTCCGTTTGTGCAGACATAAGGTCCATGGACATCATGGCCGTGGATGTTATGTCATCCCACCCATAGAACCATTTTTTTTTTCGAAATAGATCCCCCCTCCTATAATAAACAAATGCTTATTTTTGACCCTTCTTTTGGCGCCAAAGTTATCGAACTCGTGCCAAATTTACAAACTAAATTCGACCGTCACCCTCTGTATTTCCCAGTAAAGTATTGACCGTCACGTCGTCCCACGCTCCATTTGACTAATCCTTTAAATTCCAAGACATAGGCTGGCAGTTTTAATTTTTGAATAAAATTTATTTGTTGAAACTTCAACAATTTTTCATATAAATAATCGAGAACAAAAAGCACCAGTTAGCAGTTACACACTTTTATGATTTTCTCCGAAAATTCTATCTTTGCTGAATTAAGGTTCTCCCAATCATTCACAATAGTACAAAATATGAAAAAATACACCACGCTAAACAACAACCAACATTCGTCGTCGCTCCGCATTCGCGTTGGTTTGGGAGAGCCTTCTGCATCAAAAATTTGATTACAAAAAAGAAGCAAAGAAAATCGAACTTGGTACCAATGGTGTGTGTGTTTGATGAAAAACTACCAAAAATCAAAAAGGTTTTGGTATATAACTTTTGAACAGTATGCTACAGAGATGGCTGATACCATTTTAAAATCTGCATTTAGTCCTTTAAAAGTTGTATCAAAAGTTTTGATTCCAAAAGAGAACCAAAGAAAATGGAACTTGAATTCAATGTACTTAAGGTCTTTGATGAAAAACTACCGAAAATTGAAAAATGTTTTGGCATGCAACTTTTAAACAGTTTATGCTACGGAAATAGCTGATACTGTTTTGGAATCTGCATTTGATCTTTTAGAAATTAGCATAAGAAAATCGAAGTTAGGACCAATGTAAGTGTTTTGATGAAAAAATTAAAGAGAGTTCAAAAAGGTTTTGGCATCGTTGTGGAATCTTTTTTCTATTTTTTTGTGTGCTGTTTTGCATTAAGAAATTTTTAAGTTAAAAGAGAATATTAAATAAGTAGTTTAAATTAATTGATTTTTATTTTAAGAAACTCAGGGATCTTTTACAGAGGGTCATAGATATTTAAATAAACAATAATGGTCGGTATGTTTGTGTGAATAGGTAGGTAGATAGGTACGTAAAATTTATTCTTTTTATTTTTTGTTTTGGAAAACGATTAGGTAACAAAATGCCTAAGAAAAACGACGTTCGATATAAGAACTTATTTTTAAGAAAAATTGACGTACTAGCACGTTTTAAGATAAAAAGTGAATACCAATAAATAAATAAACAAAAAAGTGAAAATAAGCTAAAAAAAAAATAATTTTCATATCTTGGGAGGTACCTACGCCAGAAGAACATTCATCAACAAAAATGGTGGGTATTCAGATAAAAAATAAATTAATTGAAAAATCTTTTTTAGTGGAAAACCATATTTGAGAAGATGCTGTTATTGTAAGGGGAGAAATTAGATACTTTAGCAGTATTGTGTTTAAGTTTCAAGCCTCAAAAATGACTGCAATTTACTTATATTTACATATACAAAAATTAAAACTTAAAAGAGGTTTCCCAAAATCTACCCCCAATTCACAATGCGGAAGGATTTTTAACGACATCTTTTTTCAATTTTTCAAATCCTTGGCGCCCGTTTTCTCGTCGTCGTAGTATTGTGAATAAGGGAATTTAAAAGGATAAACATATCGCTCAAGATTGTTGGTAACAACCGATGATAGATAATTTAAACGCAAAACAAAACATGTTGTCAACCTGTGTTGCATGGTTTTTAAAATATTTTGAAAACTTGTACCGATTCCATCAACCAATGTTGTCAACAAAGTTGTTCATATAAACCCCAATAATAGGGCTTCAGCTTCAGTCTTAGGATATCCGTCGAACTGAACGGACGTATTTCAGTAAGTCTTATGATATCCTTCGTGCTGAACGGACGTGTCAGTGTCGGTGTTAAGTTAAGTAGGAGTTAGAGTTGGAGTTGGAGTTGGAGTTGGAGTTGGAGTTGGAGTTGGAGTTGGAGTTGGAGTTGGAGTTGGAGTTGGAGTTGGAGTTGGAGTTGGAGTTGGAGTTGGAGTTGGAGTTGGGGTTGGAGTTGGAGTTGGAGTCGGAGTTGGAGTTGGAGTTGGAGTTGGAGTTGGAGTCGGAGTTGGAGTTGGAGATGGACTTGGACTTGGACTTGGACTTGGACTTGGACTTGGACTTGGACTTGGACTTGGACTTGGACTTGGACTTGGACTTGGACTTGGACTTGGATTTGGACTTGGACTTGGACTTGGACTTGGACTTGGACCTGGACTTGGACCTGGACTTGGACCTGGACTTGGACTTGGGCTTAGACTTGGACCTGGACTTGAATTTGGACTTGGACTTGGACTTGGACTTGGACTTGGACTTGGACTTGGACTTGGACTTGGACTTGGACTTGGACTTGGACTTGGACTTGGTCTTGGACTTGAACTTGGGCTTGGACTTGGACTTGGACTTGGACTTGGACTTGGACCTGGACTTG
This sequence comes from Dasysyrphus albostriatus, assembly GCA_946251815.1. NCBI lineage: Eukaryota > Metazoa > Arthropoda > Insecta > Diptera > Syrphidae > Dasysyrphus > Dasysyrphus albostriatus. The sequence goes on from OX276335.1 coordinate 83,714,519, forward strand.
GACTTGGACTTGGACTTGGGCTTAGACTTGGACCTGGACTTGGACTTGGACTTGGACTTGGATTTGGACTTGGACTTGGACTTGGACCTGGACTTGGAACTGGACTTGGACTTGAATTTGGACTTGGACTTGGACTTAGACTTGGACTTGGACTTGGACTTGGACTTGGACTTGGACTTGGACTTGGACTTGGACTTGGACTTGGATTTGGACTTGGACTTTGACTTGGACTTGGACTTGGACTTGGACTTGGACTTGGACTTGGACTTGGACCTGGACTTGGACTTGGGCTTAGACTTGGACCTGGACTTGGACTTGGACTTGGACTTGGACATGGACTTGGACTTGGGCTTGGACTTGGGTTTGGGCTTGGACTTGGGTTTGGGCTTGGGCTTGGACCTAGACCTGGACCTGGACTTGGACTTGGACCTGGACTTGGACCTGGACTTGGACTTGGACCTAGACTTGGACTTGGACTTGGACTTGGAATTGGACTTGGACTTGGACTTGGACTTGGACTTGGACTTGGACTTGGACTTGGACTTGGACTTGGACTTGGACTTGGACTTGGACTTGAACTTGGACCTGGACTTGGACCTGGACTTGGACTTGGACTTGGACTTGGACTTGGACTTGGACTTGAACTTGGACCTGGACTTGGACCTGGACTTGGACTTGGACTTGGACTTGGACTTGAACTTGGACCTGGACTTGGACCTGGAGTTGGGCTTGGACTTGGACTTGGACTTGGACTTGAACTTGGACTTGGACTTGGACTTGGACTTGGATCAAATAAATCATAACGCACATCACTGGAAAGGTCTATTCAAGCCCTATACAGGTATCAAAACAAATGTTATTTTGATTGATTATTTTAGGAGATTTTTCAAAATTTGCATAGAAAACTGATGTCTTTTCAAAGTTAATCAAATAAAACATGACGAACATCACTAGAAAGGTCTATTTATGCCCTATGCAGGTTTCGAATCAAATTTTATTTTGATTGATTTTTTCAGGAGATTTTCAATATTTGCATAGAAAAATGATGTCTTTTCAAAGTTAATTAATTAAAACATGACACACATCACTGGGAAGGTCTGTTCAAGTCCTATACCGATATCAAATTAAATTTAATTTTGATTAATTTTTTCAGGAGATTTTTCAATATTTGCATAGAAAAACGACGTCTTTTCAAAGTTAATCAAATAAAACATGACGCATATCACTGGAAAGGTCTGTTCAAGTCCTATACAGATATCAAAACAAATTTAATTTTGATTGATTTTTTCAGGAGATATTTCAAAATTTGCACAGAAAAACGACGTATTTTCATAGTTAATCAAATCAAACATGACGCACATCGTTGGAAAGGTCTGTTCAAGTCCTAAACAGATATCAAAACAAATTTAATTTTGATTGATTTTTTCAGGAGATATTTCAAAATTTGCATAGAAAACGACGTCTTTTTAAAGTTAATCAATTAAAACATGGCACACATCACTGGAATGGTCTGTTCAAGTCCTATACAGATATCAAAACAAATTTAATTTTGATTAAATTTTTTCAGGAGATATTTCAAAGTTTGCATAGAAAAACGACGTCTTTTCAAAGTTTATCAAATCAAACATGACGCACATTATTGGAAAGGTCTGTTTAAGTCCTATACAGATATCAAAACAAATTTAATTTTGATTGATTTTTTCAGGAGATATTTCAAAATTTGCATAGAAAAACGACGTCTTTTCAAAGTTAATCAACTAATACATGACACACATCACTGGAAAGGTCTGTTCAAGTCCTATACAGATATCAAAACAAATTTAATTTTGATTGATTTTTTCAGGAGATTTTTAAAAATTTGCACAGAAAAACGACGTATTTTCATAGTTAATCAAATCAAACATGACGCACATCGTTGGAAAGGTCTGTTCAAGTCCTAAACAGATATCAAAACAAATTTCATTTTGATTAATTTTTTCAGGAGATATTTCAAAGTTTGCATAGAAAAACGACGTCTTTTCAAAGTTTATCAAATCAAACATGACGCACATTATTGGAAAGGTCTGTTTAAGTCCTATACAGATATCAAAACAAATTTAATTTTGATTGGTTTTTTCAGGAGATATTTCAAAATTTGCATAGAAAAACGACGTCTTTTCAAAGTTAATCAACTAATACATGACACACATCACTGGAAAGGTCTGTTCAAGTCCTATACAGATATCAAAACAAATTTAATTTTGATTGATTTTTTCAGGAGATTTTTAAAAATGTGCATAGAGAAATGACGTCTTTTCAAAGTTAATCGATTAAAGCATGACAAACATCACTGGAAAGGTCTGTTCAAGTCTCATACAGATATCAAAACAAATTTAATTTTGATTGATTTTTTCAGGAGATTTTTCAAAATTTGCATAGAAAAACGACGTCTTTTCAAAGTTTATCAAATCAAACATGATGCACATCATAGGAAAGGTCTATTCAAGCCCTAAACAGATATCGATACTTATTTAATTTTGATTAATTTTTTCAGGAGATATTTAAAAATTCGCATAGAAAAACGACGTCTTTTCAAAGTTAATCAAATTAAACATGACACACATCACTGGAAAGGTCTGTTTTAGTCCTAAACAGATATCAAAACAAATTTAATTTTGATTGATTTTTTCAGGAGATATTTCAAAATTTGCATAGATAAACGACGTCTTTTCAAAGTTGATCAAATTAAACATGACACACATCACTAGAAAGGTCTGTTCAAACCCTATACAGGGTTTGAATCAAATTTAATTTTGATTGATTTCTTCAGGAGATATTTCAAAATTTGCATAAAAAAATGACGTCTTTTCAAAGTTAATCAATTAAAACATGACACACATCACTGGAAAGGTCTGCTCAAGCCATATAGAGATATAGAAACGAATTTAATTTTGATTGATTTTTTCAGGAGACATTTCAAAATTTGCATAGAAAAATGACGTCTTTTCAAAGTTAATCAATTAATATATGACACACATCACTGGAAAGGTCTGTTCAAGTCCTATACCGATATCAAATTAAATTTAATTTTGATTAATTTTTTCAGGAGATTTTTCAATATTTGCATAGAAAAACGACGTCTTTTCAAAGTTAATCAAATAAAACATGACGCATATCACTGGAAAGGTCTGTTCAAGTCCTATACAGATATCAAAACAAATTTAATTTTGATTGATTTTTTCAGGAGATATTTCAAAATTTGCACAGAAAAACGACGTATTTTCATAGTTAATCAAATCAAACATGACGCACATCGTTGGAAAGGTCTGTTCAAGTCCTAAACAGATATCAAAACAAATTTAATTTTGATTAATTTTTTCAGGAGATATTTCAAAGTTTGCATAGAAAAACGACGTCTTTTCAAAGTTTATCAAATCAAACATGACGCACATTATTGGAAAGGTCTGTTTAAGTCCTATACAGATATCAAAACAAATTTAATTTTGATTGGCTTTTTCAGGAGATATTTCAAAATTTGCATAGAAAAACGACGTCTTTTCAAAGTTAATCAACTAATACATGACACACATCACTGGAAAGGTCTGTTCAAGTCCTATACAGATATCAAAACAAATTTAATTTTGATTGATTTTTTCAGGAGATTTTTCAAAATTTGCATAGAAAAACAACGTCTTTTCAAAGTTTATCAAATCAAACATGATGCACATCATAGGAAAGGTCTATTCAAGCCCTAAACAGATATCGATACTTATTTAATTTTGATTAATTTTTTCAGGAGATATTTAAAAATTCGCATAGAAAAACGACGTCTTTTCAAAGTTAATCAAATTAAACATGACACACATCACTGGAAAGGTCTGTTTTAGTCCTAAACAGATATCAAAACAAATTTAATTTTGATTGATTTTTTCAGGAGATATTTCAAAATTTGCATAGATAAACGACGTCTTTTCAAAGTTAATCAAATTAAACATGACACACATCACTAGAAAGGTCTGTTCAAACCCTATACAGGGTTTGAATCAAATTTAATTTTGATTGATTTCTTCAGGAGATATTTCAAAATTTGCATAAAAAAATGACGTCTTTTCAAAGTTAATCAATTAAAACATGACACACATCACTGGAAAGGTCTGCTCAAGCCATATAGAGATATAGAAACGAATTTAATTTTGATTGATTTTTTCAGGAGATATTTCAAAATTTGCATAGAAAAATGACGTCTTTTCAAAGTTAATCAATTAATATATGACACACATCACTGGAAAGGTCTGTTCAAGTGCTATACAGATATCAAAACAAATTTAATTTTGATTGATTTTTTCAGGAGATTTTTCAAAATTTGCATAGAGAAATGACGTCTTTTCAAAGTTAATCGATTAAAACATGACACACATCACTGGAAAGGTCTGTTCAAGTCTCATACAGATATCAAAACAAATTTTATTTTGATTGATTTTTTCAGGAGATATTTCAAAATTTGCATAGAAAAACGACGTCTTTTCAAAGTTTATCAAATCAAACATGACGCACATCATAGGAAAGGTCTATTCAAGCCCTAAACAGATATCGATACTTATTTAATTTTGATTAATTTTTTCAGAAGATATTTAAAAATTCGCATAGAAAAACGACGTCTTTTCAAAGTTAATCAAATTAAACATGACACACATCACTGGAAAGGTCTGTTTTAGTCCTAAACAGATATCAAAACAAATTTAATTTTGATTGAGTTTTTTAGGAGATATTTCAAAATTTGCATAGAAAAATGACGTCTTTCCAAAGTTAATTAACTAATACATGATACACATCACTGGAAAGGTCTGTTCAAGCCATATGCAGATATCAAAACAAATTTTATTTTTATTGATTTTTCAAAATTTGCATAGAAAAACGTCGTCTTTTCAAAGTTAATCAAATCAAACATGACGCACATCATTGGAAAGGTCTATTCAAGTCCTATGCAGATATCGATACTTAATTTATTTTGATTAATTTTTTTAGGAGATAATTAAAAATTCGCATAGAAAAACGACGTCTTTTCCAAGTTAATCAATGAATAGTGACGCACATAATGTTTAAATAAAATAACTTGTATACTTCTTAAAAAATTTCCACGATCGAAGCAATGATTGATTTTTTTTTTTTTAAAGACGTTGAGTAAATGCATCTACGGGTAAAATTTCAATGTTTCCAATTTTCGGGAAAATACTTTTTTTGTATGTCAATGAGTGGGAAGAGTGGAACCGGAGTTGTTTTGATTATTTTTAAATTTTCAGTATAAAAAAAGTTGCAGATCTGCCACCAGCTGCCAAATGCGTGTTGGAAAATAATAAGATTTCTAAAAACTTACGTGTTGAGGGGGTTAAAATTTCAATGTTGCAAATTTTTGGAAAAATACTTTTTTTTGATGATCAAAAGGTGGGATTTCTCCTTTTTAATTTTAAATATTTTTGTTCGAAAAACTAGAAATCGGACAGCCAATGGAAGTCCTAAGAAATGAAGATGATTCAAACTGATATGTAGGGTGTCCATAACTTGTTTGAAAAAAATGAGGACATTTTCAAAAATCCAGGTTTCTACTGTAAGATCCCACCACTCACCACACCATAAAAATAATAGATAAATATGATAAAATGTTTATTTTATAAATAAATAAAGTATATAATGTCCATTTTGCTTACTTTTTACTAAAAGTCTGGAATATTTTGAATTTAATTAGGTATCTATTAATTTTAGATTTTTTTAGTTTGAAGTCTGCGCACATTGAAAACAAAAATGGCATTACACAAAAAACCTTTGGACTTACTTCAATGGTCGATAACTCTAAAAAAAATTATGGGTATTTAAGAAATAAAGGGTTTTTTTTAAAAAAGTTCGGTATAGTGCCAGTTTTGTTTTTATTACTTTTACTTATTTTCCAATAAAGGCGTAAAATTGTTCAGATTTCAAAAGAAGAAAAGTCTTTTTTATTAATTAGGTTTAACGCACCTATTGTTTATTTGACAGTGAATTTTTGTAAAAAACTTCTTGTTGTCAGTTGTCAGTCAACTCTTAGTTTAACAATAGAAAGTAAACTTAAAAAAGAAAATTAAAAAAATAAATAACACAAACTAAATATTCTCAAAAAAAAAATATTTATAATTTACCAGGTACGTAGTAGGTTAATGAAATGAACCATAAGTGATCAAAAATTATTAATTGAAAATGCCGCCAAAGTACGATTTGTAATAAGAATTTACAAGACTGCTTACATCGTTCTTCCTTTCTGCTATATCCAATTTATGCTGGTGGATGTTTTTTTTCTATTTGGGACTGTTCTTTTAGCCTGATCAAGCTCTTTGAAGTCATCAAAGTAAGATGTTTTATAGAAAATATCCTGTGAAGTTTTTTTTTCAATTTTGATGGCTTTAACCTTAACTTTACAACTTGACCCTGAACATATTTGTTCAACCTTGGCACCGGAAGTTTTTTTTATATCTATGAAGTCTTCGTAACCCATTTCAATTACTGTGAATGGTGTTCCATGTTTCCATTCGAATGACAGATACGTATTGCGAAGGTACGTAAATAGGTCCAGACCAGCGTTACCACTTCGAGAAAAAAGTCGGAGTAGATTTGAAGAAAAAAAGGAAATAGGAAATGACAAAATTCGAAGTAGATTTCAAAATGAACTTTTTTATAAAAATCTATATTTTTTTTTAAATTAAATTAAACAAAAAAAACTTAAAACAAAAACAAAAGAAATTCTTTCAGGCTTCATATTTCCATATTTATTTCAAGCTACAAAAAACACCTTATTTCTTCATGTATATTTTGCATCATGGTTTTATAAAATTTTTTAGTTTTATTTTGTTAAGGTACCTACTTTACCTATTCTTTTTCTTTGACTTTTTTATAAAAAAGAACAATAAAATGATTATAGTCAGGGGACAAACAAACAGACCTAAGATCATACAAAATTGTCATCTGAGCCTAATTCCACAAGAGTGAGTTTTTTCTGTGTACACAGAAAATCGTGTACTCGTCAATTTTTGCGATTCCGCAAGAGTAAGTTTTAATTTTTTGACAAATAGCGTTTGTACTATCAGTCAAATTTATTCACACTTCTTTTGGACGTGAACGGAATGTTACACGGAAAATCATTCACACCTACGGAATTGGGCCCCTGGTGTTCAGAATTTAAACTAATTTTGAATTTCTTACAACCATTTCAAATCGAATATTTTTTTGGTTAGAAGGAACTTGCAAAAAAATTGGATTTTTAATTTGCGACTGTATGTGCTCCAATTGACAGTAGTTTTAAGTCAACAAGTAAACAAATTAATATAAAAACAAATTCATTAATCATTCGCGTCGTTTTGTATGATTACAAATACAAATATATTTCTGATAAAAGTTGCAAAAATAAACAACCATAGTTGTGTTTTCATTTAAGTAAGGAAAAATGAATCGAATCGAAGAACACATTGGTGACCCTGTGGTCCTTATCATCAAACGTATTTGAGCACTAGGAATCGAAAATTATTGATGTTTTATCTCTTCTTATTTATTATTCGCGTCTTTTTTTTAATCAATTTAAGACCTTTTGAAAAATAAATTTGCTTTCAAACGATTGACGAACACCTTAGAAATTTGTTAAGTCCTCGGAAAACTACTTCCTAGTGTATGTGCAAGTCTGTGTAAATCTTGCTTCAAATTTTGCATAGAAAATTAGATTTTTTTCTAAACAAATCGAATTTTTTGGTTGAAAGGAATTCAACATAATTCTTGGATCTTGAAATATTGTAAAAAATTGTTGTTGTAGTGCGTGTAAAAGTTAATCCAGATCCGGATCCCGATAAAAGATTATTTTTTTTGTCATTTTTTTCTTTCTAAAGTCCGCCAAAACCCCGAAACCTCATGGAACATCTTACTTATAATTTTATTAGCACCGGTTGTACAAACTTGATTCAAATTTTGATTCGTGGTTCAAAAATTTTTACTGGCTGAACTATAGGCCAAATTCCCTAGATTCAACGATGGTTCAAGTATGAAATAGTAGCCAACTAAATGCCTGAGCCATCGCTGAACCTCAGTAAGTTCACCGAAGTCAATGAGCTAAAATTGCTTAACCACGAGTTAAATATTTGTACAACTGGCCCTTAGCTAATCCAATGTGTTTTCTAACACTCCTATAAAAATCATTACCAACTACTGCCAACTAACAATTGTATTGAACTTTTAATGAGAGATAACGTTAGCCACAAAAGTCAAATTGCTCTCCCGGGTGGCTCAAGGTTGGGAATGAAGTCCGTTATTTTTCATTGGAGCGAGTGTTTTTTGGGTCATTTTAATTGACAAACACTCAAATTTGATAAAAAAAAATACTAGAAAGTGCACCATACCGTTGGAGCCGTTTTTGAGATAAATAAGATTTTCTTTAACGGCTATATGAGAAGTACCATTATTTTTTGAGCTTAAAAACTTAAAATGTTCCCTTCTAGTGAATTAAAAAAAAAACCCTAAATTCAAAATTTGAAGAAAATCGCTTTAGTGGTTTTAGGCTATGTCCTAATTGGCACTCATCGAATGACTGTGCAACAAGCGATGGTCGCTGCATCGGGCGATCAAAATATCAAGCATCAATAAATCCATCAATGTGTCCTTTTTAGAATAAATGTTTTTTATCGCAACGGATTACAGAGAAAAATTGATAATTTGATAATTTTATGGGATACATTTTAGAAGTGCTTCAAAAATAGATGCAATGCATCTAAGGTGGTGGTTAAAAATTTAAATTGCCTTGGATTATGGAGTTTTTTATCATGGCAATGTCGTTTGTTATCGATTTTTACTGATTTTACGAATCAAACCTTGCGCTATAGTTCCCCATTTATGTATATAGCAAAGAAAAATTGCATTAGAGCAGAATAGACAAGTAATCTGACCATAACATTTGATTGATAATAAAAATATAAACATACAAATGAGGACCTTCAAAAATCTATAAAAAAAAATTTGTCTCCAATAATCGTACTGCAAAATAAATATTTTAAAACATGTATCAGAACAAAAACATCAAGCTGAATAAGTTTTTTTTGTTTCAACTCAATTTAATTATTGGCTTAATTCAAGCTGATTAACATAAAAATATAAAAAAAAAATACGATCACTCATCATAAAGATTCAGCTCTTTAAAAAGCCCAAAAAAACCTTTCCTTTAATTTTTTGACTTCATTACATACAACACAAATTAATTTATAAAGCTAACCAGAGAATGGACTTTTGATTTTGAAAACAGCTTTCAAATCATCTCAATAGTTGCGGTTGTCTTTTTAATAATTTTTGTTTACTCCTCCCACCAAAAGGGGGGGAAAAAGACCCCCGTCTCATATAATTTTTTTTTCTAAAATATACCAAGAATCATTTCTCAAATAAACCCTATTCATCCAACGCTGATGACTGCGTGTTCATTTTCTCGCCATCTTACCCATAATTTTAGCACCACCGTAGACAAAAATGCAATGACTACAAAACAATAAAATCTAATCAAAATAAGATCTTTATCCCATCGACCCCTTTCACACGAGGAAATTGAGTTGCTAGCAGCTTTCAGTTCCTTGGTAAAGCCTAATACGCAGATCAAGCTAAAATTCTCTCCAAAATTAAGCGGAGCTAAAACTTACCCTGAGGCCACACGAGCCAGTACTGGCTAGCCAATTGGTTACATACATTGACTGTCAAGTTCCTATTCGTGTATTGGCTGTGACGTAGGCGGCATGCTGTACTGGCTTCTTTCCTGCCAGGTTTCTGTAAAAGCTCTCTCAAACCAACGCGAAACCATCAGAAAAAAAACTAAAATTTTACTTCTCAGAATTCCCTTACACGGCGTTAAATGAGAGCAACTACACTGACGCGATGGGAAAATTGATTCACTTTGGTTTGGGAAAGCCTTCTCACCGCTTAATCAATTTACTCACCAATTTTTTGGTTCTCTTCCTGAATGGTAAGAGGACCCAAAAACACACCACACGAGACCTATAGCTTATTTCAACCACTTTAAAAAATTCAATTTAAAAAACTTTGGGGAGACTATGGTAAGAACTCAGGATGGTTCAGGGAGGCCCCCTACAACTAATACTCCTCATCAAACCCCTCCCTATCCCTCTTCACCACCCGCCTTTCACTCTGGGGAGCGCAATGGATCCACTGAGATCCGAGTGAGATGATGCGGCCCGCCGTATCATCACCCCTTCTAACCTAACCTAGCCTATGGTGAGACCCCAGCGAGATGATGGCAAAACAATGCAAAGGACAGCGTGTAAATGTGATGTCGAGACCATAGCGAGAAAACCATGACATAGATTCTCGTGTAAATGGGCATGGCGAGAACATAGCGAGACAAGCTTAATGACCATGATACTGGTAAGTAGGTTTCGAAGACCACGGCGAGACATGTGAATCTTGAGTAAGCCAATTCGTTTTCCAAAAGAATGCATGAAAATTATAACAATTTTTTGGTTAAACTCTGTTGAAAAATCTTAGGTTTGATATCACTTCTTGAAATAAAAATGTAAAGAAAAGTGAATAATATAAAATTCAGTATTTATCTGGATTTAATAACTTAAACTGACCTCCGGAAAGCAGTTTAAATCCAATTGCATAAAATGAGTGAATAAAATGGGCATTAGCAAATTAATAAAACTTTGACTCCCCGATTCTTATTTTATTAATATTTTGTGAAATAAAATGCGAGTCAATTTTAGTTTTAAGACCTTTTTTCCAAATCTGCTCCGAAAAAGTACTGCCGAACCCTGTAACTAGCTGCTCTACTGGCTTCCCAACTGGCTACAAAAAAAGCAAGCCAGTTGACGAGCCAGTTGCTCATGTTTGTATGTGTCGGTAAAAAAGTGTGAGTGTATTGCGACTGGCAAGCCAGTACTGGCTCGTGTGGCCTCAGGGTTAGCCAAGGATTTTAGCCGAGAAGTACCCAACTCCAGCTAAAAAATCAAATTTTTGTTTCTTACTGTACGGGACCTATCTGTCAAAATTTAGCGCGTGAAATAATTGTGCGGCACATTAATTCTCGAGCTAAATTGTGGCAGGTTTTAATATATGTGGGACTTACGTGAGCTTTACTTTACGAAAATGAAAATTAAGAACGAGAAATATTCAAGGGCAAATGATTTAACAATGCCAAAGAGAAAAATCTATTTTAGTTGATTATATTCACTTAAAATATAAAAAGAAAATTCTTTGAAATTGTAGAATAAATTTTTTTTCAGACAACAGCTGTTTGTTGTGATGTATTCTCCACAACAATTTTATGTCAAAATTTAGATAGGATTTTACTGGTGTTTGGAGAGAAAAGTGGGAGCGGAATAGTAGCTCTATCTGCGTACTAGGCTTAAGAAGGGCAGAAGGAAAGAGGGGTGAACAAAATCTCCCCGGTCGAGGATTTGAAGAGATTTTTGTTGACATTTCCTTTCATATCTACGGCTAAGGTGCATTCAACCAATAGAATCGCAGGAAATCTCAAAACTACCTAGATTTTGTTTCCTCGTGTGAAAAGTACAAGAGATTTTCAAGGAAATTAAAAGAAAACGTCAAAAAATCTATAGCAACTTGTTTCTTCGTGTGAAAGGGGACATATAATTACCCCATGAAAGTTTTGGCGCGCTAGAATCGCTTCTCAAACTACTGTGCGACCTGTGTCACTTGAATTGTGTTCCAACCATTAAAATGCCTGTTTGGAAAATAACATATTTCCAAACGCACCCAAATAAATGACATCACTCCCAGATGTCAAGTTAAAAAAAATAACAAAACAAAAAAATAGTATCCATTTTTTATTTGTTCGAAGAGGGAAGACCTGGGCTACCGCAATAAAAATGGAAAGATATGAAATTGTTTATGATGATAATGGACAAATTATCTATTTAGCCGGAAAAATTGTTCTCAAAAACAAATTAAGTAAACAATGATTTTAAATTATGTATATTCTTTAACTAAACTCCTTAAATTGGCATATTTAGCTGGAGATCTAGTTACAGCAGTATACGATGACGAGAAGATCCGTGTTCTCCTTACTTTATTCGATGAGAACCAAGGTAAAGTAGGTCCCATTCCACTCAAACCGTTTAAAACAGAAAACGAAATGTGGATTTACATTGCTCAGGAATATTCCAGGATTCAAAACGTATGTGTTACATCCGACCAGATTCAAGAAATGTTCAAAAACGTAATAAGCAAGACCGAAGATGTACTGAACAAAAGATCCAGCGTAACAACCGGGAAGATAAAGATATTAAAATTAGAGTCGTTAGAGAAAAAAACTCTTCAAAATAATACTTCAATGGTTCCTGAAATTGTAACTCCAAAAATAACTATACGCGCGAAACGATATATTAGAATCAAAAGGCTGACCTCAAATTCAGGATCTGCCTCCCCTGTTGTCAGCCATAATCATACTGGAACCAACTCTTCCCAAGAAACAATTGCACCTGAATCTTTGGTTGTAGCCACAAATCCACCTAGAAGGAGACAAAAGTGCATCGCTGAGCAAATTTTTGATAGGTTGATGGAAAGCAGAGAAAGGCGTTTTAAAATTAAAGAAGCAAATAAAGAACGCAGACACAAGGAAAAAATGAGACTGTTATCTGAGCTCCAGCGTACTCTTGTAGATATGCTTAACGCAAAATCGCAGACATAAAATCCTATAAGTTAGTGAATAAAACTTTCATGAAATATGTAATGTACTTTAAAAATAAGTATTCTTTTATTATTTAACTATAAATTAATGTATTTATGTGTATTTTTATATAATGTACGTAAACGTATTGAAAGAAATAATATATAAAACTTGATACTACAGAAAATATTTTTGTTTTTTTATTTGCATATTATAGGGCAAGTTTTAGATTCGTTAAAAAAAATTCGAGATAACAATCAAAAAAGGAATTTGTAATTGAAAATTTTTAATCTGATTACATGTAATTGTAATTAAAAATTTCAATTCCAAATTACAATTACTTGATTTAATTACAAAAAAAAATAATCATTGCAGGTTTTTTCAATTATTTTGTTTGTTCAACTACTATTCTCCACTTACTTGTAATTAGTAAAGGAAATCCTCAATTACAAATTACATATAATTTTTCGTTCCAGCAGTAGGAAGACCTCACTTGTTAAGTTCTGCTTTATGTTCGAGCAAATTTAAATAGCCGAGAGTCCCATTATCTTTTCTTATTTTTTTTTTCACTTTTCAAAGTAAAGTCGACGTTCACTTTTTGCAATTATTGTCTCTTAACACAATAAATTTATGTTATTATTAATTATATTATTATTATTACGAGCTGAGCACCTTCGGTTCAGTAGGACTGTGTCCAACGGGACCGAAGGGATAGGGTAAATCAGGAGAACCAGTTCTGGTGGTTGAAAAACGAAGATGAAGTTCCTTCAGACATTTAATAGTTGACCTTGCTATTTTCTTTTGTATGGCCGACTTGCATAGGTTTAGGTAGTTTTAAGTAGGACAGTCAGGGTGGCACCAAAAAAAAATTATAAAATCCTCAAAAATACAAAAAAATCATAAAACCGGAAAATGCTTGCTGTGGCTGTTCTAGTTTGTAAGTAGTCTGTCTGTACGTAGCTTATAAGTAGGTTGTAACTAGTTTATAATTAGTTGTAAATAGTTTTAAGTAGTTTTAATTAGCCTTAATTTAGTTTTAAGTAGTTTGTAAGTTTTATATAAAACCAAAAAAAAAAATAAAGACAATGATACCGAGTTTTTTGTAAGACCTGGATTTAGTATTAAGATAGTTCTTAGGCCGAAAGGTATTAGCATTAAGTTATTATAGTTTGACTTAGAGCGCCCGACTGGGGCCAGTAAGTTAGTTTTAAGATATTGATAAGTAAGCTAGTTTTTATGAATTTTTGTCTAGCTTTAAGATAGTTTTAAGAAAATTGAAAAATCAAAATGAATTTAAAAAAAAAAAAACAATAAATTATCTGAGTACCGAAATTATATCACCTACTTTACTTTTCACTTTTATTACAACCAACTTTACTCATTCACGATTAAAATTAAACTGTGTCCACTGCCGTTCAAATATTATTTCTTTTATATCCATCACACGGGTTCCCGAAATAGCTTAAAGTTTGCAGTATTTGCTTCTAGACCTTTCCTTAGGGGAAATTTCCTATTCCAAAGCTTTCATTTTGACAGCTAGAGCTAAAAGTTTTAAAGCTCACCTAAGCTTTCTGTAGGTTGGTTTGAATCATTTACAGCCCTGAAGATGGCGCTTCTTCATTGAGAGTTATATATATAATTTTACTATAGTACAAATTTGAGACTCGTTACACTATTATATATGGACTACTAGCAGCCAACTTTAAGATTGTTCAACTTATTATAATGGCGACACTAGCGCCAAACTCCGTCCTATGAACAGAAAACAAATATAAGATTTAAGACAAACCAGTGCTGGAGTATTTTTCAATAATAAAAACCCACAAAAGAATCCGAACAATTCCTTTTTTTAAGCAAACTAGTTTTTCTTTTTCCACAGAATAAAAGCTTAAGACTTAGCTAAATTCAGCTACTTCTAGCAAAAAATACAAAAGTAAGAAATAAATAGCTATGCTTAAGATCCGCTTTCTTTGAAAATTGTATATGAGAAAATGATGTTTATTTTTTGTTTGCAAGATTTTAAAAACACATGTTTATTTTTCACGTTTGCAAAAAGTAACTGAAGGTATTTAAACTTTAAAGGGTATCTTTAATTTGTATCGTTGCAATTGTTTCGTTCCGATTTCACCTGTACGTTTCTTGATCGCCTTCCAATTGGAAATTTGAAAGTTTTCTTATTTTTCGTTTCTCTTTCAAAAAATAAACCCGGTCCTCCCAAACCGACATGAAACATTCGCTGACGAAAGCTGTTTGTTGTTATTTGCCATTTTGTATGCCTTGTCTTTAAATCTTTGCTAATATATCGCTCCGATTTCACTGTTGACTTTTTATTAAAAATTGATTTACCACTTGTAATACTCAAAAAACACTTTCCATGCAAAGATAGAATCACGATCTTCCATTGCCAACTCCATTATAGCTAATGTTATAAAAGACTATGCTGTGAACGATGTTAGACAAACTGCTTCAACCGTACCCAGTCCCCCCCACTGTTAAGTATTGCTTGGGGCGCACATTTTTTAATTTTATAGTAGACCGTTCTAATTTTAGCATACAGACAAAATTTTATTAAAATCGTAGAAACCGTTATTTTGCATAAAGTAAAATTTATTTTTTAAATTTTCTAAAAAGTGTTAAAATTTATATTTCTTAGATTTTCTAAAAAGTGATAAAATTCACGTCCTCATTCAATTTTTATTTTTAAGAGGTGTCAAAATAAATAAATTTTGAAAAAAAGTAAATTTAAAAAGTTATAAAAAATATGCAATAACACTACTATTAAATCTTACCACCTATCATCAGATTTGGTACTCTAGAAACAGTGGCGTAGGGTGGTGGGGCAAAGGAGGCATTTATCCACTTCCCCCAGACGACACAACAAAAATTAAACAATCACTGAAAACTGCATGATAGATTAAGCCATGAATCAGTGTGGAGACAATCGTTTAATATTCACCCTTATAACGATAGTCGTTTTAATAAAACGCCAGTAAAACGACACTTCTCTAGAAACGAAATTCGTGTTAAAATAAAATTTAAAGCTAAGTGTATTCTCTGCATTTCACCACTCTCACCATTTTAACAGGAGTAGTTTCACTGAAACGCCAAGTGTCGCTTTTAGAGCCGTGTCGTTTTACTGAAACGACTATCGTAATTAGGGTGATTTTATGTCATTCAGATTATCGATTGTCTTATTGCTGTGAAAAAAATAGTTTTAAATTTAATTTCTATCAACTTGTAGGCAGTTAATAAACCGACAGTTTAGGTTTCTCCTTGGTCATTTAATAATAGTAGGAATAGGCAGTGGTATATATTCTTACTTATTTTGGTCTCTGTCTGCCTTCAGTCTTGATGAAAAATTATTTGATAACTGAAATTTCTGATACAACTGAAACCGATTTCAATCAAGCTGAAAAAATTAATTAAAAAGAATTTGCGAAAACCATTTCACACTTTTAAACAGCTGTCAACTTGCCAACGAACTGCTATAAGAACCGATTTTTTGCAAGTCTATATGGGATTGGGTGAGAAACCACATCGAGACAATCAATACATGTTAAAATAAAAAGGCATCTTATATTATGTAAAAAGTTATTGTGCATATTAACAGCAACAAGAATTACCTGCATGATTTAAAAACATTCATATAAATTGCAAGACTACCTATTATGTATATTCCATTCTTTTTTAAAAAAAATGAAAATCATTTGAAGTTTATCAGATCTCACCAAGTTTGCGAAATCAAAAATTAAACATGAAAACTCAAAACTCAGGAATCCTGTTCAATTTGTGAGTTTTCGGAAAATCAGTAAAAATTGTCTGGGCTTGGGTAAGTTTGTTCCATACAACTACTGTCGTTGTTTGTTTCCAATCCAACCGGCTTGCTTGTACAAAAAACATATAATATTAACAATTTATCAACCGTACTTTTGAATTTTTACTTTAGTCCAGTAACCTTGTAGTTTCATAGGAAGAAAACCCTGGGGTCAGATCAGGTTCAAATTGATGTAAATTTAATCAATTTAAAATAGTAGAGAAATTTGTTCATCAAAAATTAGTCCTTCAGGGGTATAAAATCGACAGTTACTGAAAAAAGCGCGAACATTTGGCGGGTGTTTGAACTTTTTTTTTACCATGTTGCATTCGACGCTCGAGGTCAAAAACTTGAATAATTTATTAGGCCAACATTACAAACAACTCAGCAACAAATCAGAACACCCAGATCTGAAGGTCTGATGTACATATATAATTTGTAGTTACTGGACTACAAAGCAGGAAAGTAAAAGCAAAAAAAAAAAAAAACAATCACAATCAATTCAAAGAGTTTTTTCAAAGATTTAAATCTTCAAAACAATGGTCAATGGTTTTATTATACAGAAATTCATTTTTACGGCAATTTTCAACTAGTACATTTGATAAATCGACTTACTATTAATTAAATCTTTCCTTGTAAATAAATGAAAAATTAAAAATATCCACCCAGGGAAAAAACGTATATAAAAAAAAAACAGTTTTCACAATTATATTTCTGTTTTCTAGTGCAATCTTTCTTATTTATTCAAATCTCGAACTTATAAATGTAGTTTTTTAATTTTGTTAAATGGTTTTCTTTTTTTCTATATAAATCACTTCTATATAATATGTATAACTAAAATAATATAATGAACAGAAAAATATTTTTTCTTCTTTTAAAAATTATAATATCCTAAAAATAAAAAAAAAATACAGTAATAAAAATTATTTAACACAAATTTAATTGTAACTAAATCAGGAAAAAAAAGCAATATTTTGTAATATAATTGATGAAAATAATTCTTATACATACAAAAAAAAACATTCTTTTTTGTTTTTTCCTTTGTTTTTCATTTTATTAATATTATTTATTTTACAACAAAAATGCTTCAGTTAATTTATTATTTATTGTTATATCTTTTATTTTTGTTTGCTTTGTTTTTCTTTTGTGGTTAATTCTATGAATGAATTAAATGATTTTTTGTTTTGAATGAATTGTATAATGAATTCCTATCTCATTACGATATTCACTTTTATCAATTAATGTATTTATAAATTTGTTTTGTTTTTTGTATTATATTATTTATAGCTAAGAAAACTAAATATTAATAAGAGAATTATTTTTATTTTTTTTTTGTTGATAGCAAAACGTTTATTTTTTAAACAGGGACGTTCCGTTGTCCGTTTAAATGTTTTTTTTTTTTAATTTTAAATTTATTGTGGGTGTATGTATGTGTTGGCTTGTAGGATTCATTTAAGATCGTTTTCATTTTAGATTTTGGATATTCAAAAGCAAAAAGCCACGAGCTATTTATTTCACAGATGAAGTGTTGCTTCTAATTCACAAAAGATTGCCCTTTTTATTTGTTGCTTTTCCCGTTTAACATAAGACCTTGTTTTTTAATCGAAAGTTGTGGTTGCTAAGCGGAGCTTTTAAATATTTAACAGGAGGTTAGAAAGAGTAAAATAAAATGCACAATTCTGATCCTGATGTGTGTGTAGTTTAAGAAACTCTCCTTCACGAAGCTAAAAGTGCGACGATCATGCTTGCACTTAAAAAAATTCTTATATTTTAATCATTTTTGTTTATCTTCAGTAGTATTTGTTTTTTTTTTTAATTTGTTTAAATAAATACCACTTCTAAATGTGTATATGAACCGGTTGTGTTTAGACAATGTATTATTTATTGTTTCTACTATCATTGACAACGACCGTAGGCCCTCCTCGGATCCGGATCGATGGACGCCGCTCAGGCGTGTCGTAAGGCCTTGACGAATTTGTTGCAACGGCCATTGCGTCATCATTAGCACCTACAGCACCACTGCCAGCGCCGCTAGCTCCTACCATAGGTGTATTACCACCACCACCGGTAGTGCTGACCAGACCGACACCGCCCCCAGAACTGGGCACCACAGCTGTATGACTGCTGACAATCTGTGGATTCTGTTTGTTTGCTGCATTCGCCTCACCAGTGCCGTCTTCTTGCTGCTGCTGAACGGCCGGGTTGCGAGGCCCACCGAATTTCAGGAGATTCCAGTCGAAGACATAATCATAGGTGAAGCCCAGACGATGGAACAAATTACGGAACAACTTGCGCAAATAGCAGTAGTCTGGACGCTGTTCGAAATGCATTTGACGGCAGAAGTTTAGATAGTTAACGAATTCACTGGGGAAACCCTTGCACAGGGACATTATCGTTGTGGAGAGTTTCTTCTCGGAAATGCGTTCATACTTTTGTCGTTTATTGGCGGCTTTGAGACCCTGCCAGGGGAGCGCACCCAAATTGAAATACATGAGAACATAGCCTAATGATTCTAGATCGTCACGACGTGATTGTTCAATTCCTAAGTGGGTGTTAATGGAGGCGTAACGAGCAGTACCGGTAAGATTTTTATTTTCTCGGTACGGTATATGTCGCAGGGTTCGTGTATCACGGAATTTTTTCGCTAAACCAAAGTCTATGATATATACTAAGTTACCCTTTTTGCCGAGGCCCATTAGGAAGTTATCTGGTTTAATGTCCCGGTGGATGAAGTCTCGTGAGTGTATGTAGTCGATACGTGATATCATTTGATCGGCCAGCAAAAGTACGGTTTTGAGAGAGAAGCGTCTCGCACAAAAATTAAAAAGGTCCTCCAGAGATGGACCAAGTAGTTCCATTACCATAACGTTGTAGTCGCCTTCAGAGCCACACCATATTATGCGCGGTATACCAATACCGCCTTGCATCATTTTATAAAATTTACTCTCAATGTGCAATTGTGGGTGTTTTGTTCGGATACATTCTAATTTGATGGCTACTTCTTCGCCAGTGTTGATTGTTGTGCCCAGGTAGATATCACCAAATGAACCAGAACCGATTTTTCGGCCTAATCTGTATTTGTTTCCAACACGTAACTCCATTTTATTTTTTTTTTGATTGGTTGGTTGGTGTTTTAGTTAATTTAATATTTATTGGTTGAAAATTGTTATCTCTTTGTAATTGTTTGTAATTAAATTATTGCTATTTTTAATTAGCTTAAGAAGAGTTTTAATTCTAAAAATATTTTAAAAAGGAATAAATATGATTCTAAGTTTTATATTTCAAAATATTGAACAAACCTTAAGTGGTATCAGTGTTTTTTGTTTGTGTACAGCTCTTAAGTTTAATACAATAAATGCCAACTTGTTGCACTTGAATCCTCTGCAATCTGAAAAAAACAAATAAACATTTTAATAAACAAACACAATTACATTTTTTTTAAACACAGGTCTCTAATTTTTTATAGATAATCTTAACGAGCGATCGACAAATCGGGAATTAACTCTTGTGAACGTCGATTGTGGTCGAAAAACAAAACTATGAGTGGGTGGAATTGCTAAAATCTTAATGTGCTTCTAAAAATTAATGTTGTTTTCAAAAATAAAACAAAATAGTTATAAAAATTCGTTGGAAATTTAAGCAGATTGCTTTAATAATATGGAAAAAAAAATAGGAACATCTCTTTATGTCTGCGTTTTTAAATCGATTCCAAAACTGCAATTACATCCACTTCAAGTTCTTATTATTTGATTGGTATACTTTTAAACAATTAAATTATTTTATGGAAAACACTTGATGAACTACAAAATCAGTATCTCAAACTTTAAAGAATGAATAATTCACAATTATTACTTTTTTTTATTCTAAATAATTCATGTATGTATGTATTAATTAACACATTTCTGAATCTGAAAACAATGTATGTACGTTGAAGATCGTTGTCAGTGATATCGCTGATCTAAATAATGTACAAACGTGATTTGATTCTACAACTTTTAAATTCTGTTTTGATGAATTAGACGTGAAAGGAAAGACATAGTTTTAACTACATATATCGCTCAATCCATTCTTAATCTGAACACTTCAATTATGATATGTAATATGTTTTTAAAAGGATAAAGTATTTTTCAATAGAACATGTTACTATTTTAATAATAACTTCTTACAGGCAGTAATTGAAAGAATTTCAATTTGTTTCTAAGTAAATTAATATCCGAGAAGATGGGCCCATTACACAAATACGGATGCGTTTTTGAATCGGTTGTTTAGTATACAAAATATTTTTTTGTTTTAAATCTGCGCTTGCTCAAGGAAGGATTTAAAAAGACATATTTTGATGATATGAATATTTAAATGGTGCCGCTAAAAAATGGAATCAACGAAACGTGGAGATAAACATAGAGATAGAGACAGTTGCAATTTCTTAAATTAAAGTCAAATAAAACAACAAGATGTATTCAACCTAATTTTAACTGTTATCAACAAAATTATGTAGTTAGATTCTCTTATGAAAATAACAGGACTATTAGTTTGATGTTATTTGTTTACTGATTGCATTTTGGCAGTTTTTTGCTAAAAATCAGTTTTGTCTGTAGACATTAAAATAGAGACATATTGATTATGCAAACTTGTTTATTTTTTGGCATCAAAAATGTTAATTATTTCTTAGAGATTTTTCTTTCTTAAGACAGAAAGTTCATTCTGAATATTAATATTTTAATTTAAAAGTTAATTTTTAATCAATACTAAGGAAAGTATAAATCGCGTTTTAAGTCTAAATCCCAGAAGAAGAAATGTTCAATATTAACTTTATCCAAAGAAGAAAAATTGCTACAAGAAATAGCTAGGAACGTTCAGGGACTCCTCTAGTTAATTTTCAACGCAATTAAATCACCGAGCGTCAAAAAATTGTTTGTCCAACAAAGAAAAACCACTACCAGAGGAGATCGCAGGATCATAAATACTTCGAAAAATGATCCTTTCAAGTGTTTAGAGCAGAAGCACTGGCCAATAATTCTGATAAGACAGTTCAGAGAAGACTTGGTGAAGGTAATTTGCATGGAAGGATAGCCAAAAGAGTGCTTTTTCAAAGAAACAAATTATAATCAAATTTTAAGATATTCAATGTTCGTAGTCTAGTCCAACTAGGTGGTCGTTAACAAATTTTGAAAGAGATTCATGTTTCTAAATTTTGGGAAGGACACTCTTCTCGCTGTTCTTTCCTTGGAATTTACCTTTACTAAGTCTTCTGCAAACTGTCCAGAATTTTTAAGCTGTAATTTTGTTTTAATATTGTTTGAAGAGAAACTTGAAAAAAAAAAAAAAAAACTTGCGATCTCCTCTTTTAGTGGTTTTCCTTGGTTCATGAATATAGCTGAACGATTGTAGCTTTTTTTCGTAGCAATTCTTCTTTTAAGCGCGGAGCTAAAACTTCCGATTATTTTCGTTTTAGGAGTGCGACCTATTTTTTCTTAGTATTAACTAAAGCTCAAATTTTATTTTAATTAAATTAAATACTAAGAATGCACTTCCTGTTTTATGAAAGTAAAATCTCTAAAAAATAATTGATCATCTACATAGTATAAAATATAACCATCAATCACAATCTTTTAAATAATTTTGTATAAAAATAAAAACAATGTATAAAATTAGGCCCCTAATGTGCCAAAACAAATTAAAGTATCAATATAATAATTATATAAAAAAGAATTAAGAACAAATTGTAAATATCTATTTCCGTTCAATAAAGTCTAACTAACTAACTAGAAATAATTGATATTTTAGGCGCCAAAAAATAAACAAGTCTGCATAATCAATCTATCTCTGTTTTTTTTTTGTTCACAGAAAAAAATGACTGCCCATTTTAGAAGCACATACTTTTCCGGTTGGTTTCAAGCATCATCTTTACAGCCATAATAATATAAATATTTATCCGTGGAACTTGTCCCTTAGAACAAGTCTTACCTGCCCCTGTCAAAAACCATGTTAACCTGTGTTATCAGTCTTGTAGTTTTATGAAATAGGACCCAGGTTGACAGGTCAAATCTCAGATACGTAAGTATGAAACAAATTTTTGTCAAAGTTGCCTTTTTATCGGTTAGTGCCTTTTTTGATAACGAAAATTCGCGGCAATAGCTCAAAAACCAAAGCTAATATCAAAAAATCGATGACGGATTTGGATTCAACGTCCTTAGAACGAATATTACCTGCCCGCATCAAAAACCATGTTAACCCTGTTAAGACTGATAACACGTCTTGTAGTTTTATGAAATAGGCCCCAGTTTGACAGGTCAGATGTCAGATACGTAAGTATGAAACAAATTCTTGCCAAAGTTGCCAACAAACAATTTCACACTTTTTTGGCAAATTGCATTTCTCTGACTATAAAATTTTATATACTCTCAACTTTTGCCTAAAACCTCTGGAACAAAGCAATTATTTTGCTAAGGAATATTAAGTGGGTAAATGTTCTCGATTTTAAAGAATATCAACGAAAATTTGGAAAAAGCCAAGGGCCGATTGGTTTATGATAAAGGCCTTCGTTAGCCACTGATAAGTTTGAGTGAGATCGTCTGGACGAGACAATTTGTATGGCATTAGGCCATTGAAAGCTATTTTCGATTGATATGCCACTGATAAGTCTGAGCAAAATTGCCTCATTCAAAATACAATTTTAGACTTGCAAATGAACACGAACTGCGAAGTGTCACAATATATAAACAAGCTTAAGGGGGTGCTGAAAAAATATATTGTTAAAAATTTTGTAACTTCAACTTATTACAGGTAGTGTTTTGTTTTTTTTTTTTTGAATTATGGATAGAATTGTTTACTCACTTTCTCAAAAAGATAATACAAAAATAAATTGTTAAAAAAAAGATATATTCGCATTTGCTGACCGCAGTTCATGTGCAAGATACTTAAATAACTTATTTTACACTTTTTTGCTGCCAGTAATGTCACGCTTTTATAAATTTGCATGTGCACAAAATTTCCCAGATCGAAAGACTGTCTAAAAAATAAGGTTGTATCATTTCGATTAAACTATGTTACAGTTCTAAAAATTAAGTTTTATGTAATCAGTAAAAGGAACTAAACGAAAGCACTAAACTCAAAATAATGTTGATTTAACATTCGGATTCAACCATTTTTTTTTTATTTATTTCACTTTATGACGTACTTAACATTCTTACCTTTGAGTTTAAATTTAATATGATTTATTATTATATTATTTTATTTAAATTCTAGGAGATATTGCTAATCACAGTCTATAACAGTCATCAGACTTTCCTTCATTTAATCAATTCATTTCAATACTGACTAATTTATAATTCGAAATTCAGACACATTGAACACAAAAAAAAAAAGTCAAAAAGCAAACACGGTGCAGAAATAAAAATACATTTGCATTATAGTCATCTTAAAAGATATGTATCTAATTAATTAATAGATTTGAATACTCAATGACTTCTATCTTACAACTATAATTTCAGTGCATTAGATTTATGACATCGTCTTTATCAATCTTTATACTAGGTTATCAGATTATCAAACAAATAATTATAATAAAATAACAAAACAAAAAAAAAAACAACAACAACAATATCAAACAGCTGGTTAACACTTCAATGCTTGCTTCATCTTCTTTGCACTCAGTAGCTATTGCTTCTTTGCAATTAGAATACTAATCGTCTTTTTGCTGGCACTGTCATTCAAGACTAAAAGATAAAACGCATACGACTGTGTCGATAACACTTGATCTATTGTGTATGGTAAATATGAAAATAATTTTCGAATATAACTTTTTTTTTTACTATCTGTTCGAAATTGACAGATGATGCTAAAACGACGACTTTTTTTGGATCACTTGCGAATCAAGCAATAAGAATATTCCCTTCTTGCGAATCAAGCAATAAGAATATTCCCTTCTTCAAATTCATTTTCAGAATGGAAAATAAGATGCAACTGCTAACTACAAGCTAAGCTTAATGAAACAAATTGGTTGGACTTATAATCAGATGTTTCCTGTAGCTTTAAAAACATTTTGTAGACATTTAAAATAAAAACTTAAAAAAACAACTAACCTATATACATTTAAAGTTCGAAGTCATCCTAATCGGAGTTCAAGTTTACTTCTAAAGTCGGGTTTTTTTGTATAACATAATTTTTAATATAATGCTGAACTGGCAATTAATTTACATACATTTTTGATTTCAGACCCAAAACGGTGCAAAAAAACAAGACCTTCCAACAAAAATGTATTTAAGAACAAATAATTGCAATTAATGAATCTACTATCACATTTTTTACAAAACCAATACTATTCCTTCATAACAAATATAAATAATTTTTGTTTTACAAATTTCAAAATTCTGAAACAAACAATAAAAACAACTGATACAACGGATAGAAAGAATATAGAGTTATGTTGTCTGTGAAGTTCAACAAACGGTTAAGGTTTAGTTTTGATATCTGTGTTTTCTTTTTTGAAATTAAAAATTAATCGTCTTCTTTTTTTCTTTGTCTATATTGAAATCCCGAGAGCAATAAAAACATTGTGATAAAAATCAAAAGATAAATAATAATCTTTCATGCGTACATTACAAATATAAACATAGGAGAGTACAAAATACTTTATAATTGTATTTTCTGATTTGTTTAGAAAAAATCACTGGTCAGCCGAGTGAGATATTTCTATGATGATGTATGTCTTAAAATAGACATTATAATCTGATAAGAATTTCTGTAAGACTTTGAGGCGGGAAAGTATGTAAATCACTATAGAGATGTAGTGGTTCGATTTATCTGTACTCAACAATAGACAATAGAACAAAAAGGAAAGTAGTTACCAATAGATGCACGACGTAAGCGATGCAATCCCACTGCGAGATTTCAATAGGAACAGTATATGTTGACATTAGTTGTTTACTTGAAATATTTTAATTATTTTGACTTGGACTTTTAGATAACTAAAATAAGGTTTAATTATTTATTACAACAAATAAGGAGGCAAATAATTCTAATCGTAAATGATTATAAGAAGTCACAACTTTAAAATTGAAAATTAATTTTCAGGCAATTATGAAATTAAAAGAGAACAAAATAGACAGCAAGATATGTGTAAATGAATATTAGGTCTGATCCTTTACTAGGTCAAAAAGTATTTTTTTTCAAAATGGCAATATTATTAATATTTTGAGGAAGGTTAGGTAAATAACTGGACATTATCTTAAAGGCAAGCACGCCAGACATCTTGGCATGTTCTCTAACGATTTTTGCAGAAACTGTATGGATGAAGAAGAGATTGAATCGATCTCTAATCTTCTATGCACGTGCCCTGCTCTCTCTAATAGACGAAAACTTCACCTTGGTGATTTTTACTTCAATGATCCTAGTGATCTATTAAACTTGAACATAGGCAATCTACAGCGCTTCATAAGAAGCTCCAAATGGTTCGCCGAATAAGGAATAGGGTTTTCTTAGATTCATTCATGGACCAACTCATGGTCTAAGGGTGTCAGTCTTCATTACTGGCAGCCACTTCAACCTAACCTAATCTAGGTAAATTAGGTTAGGTAGAAGTGGTTGTCAGTCGTTAAACTGAATCACATATAAATCTAGGAAACACTTTTCCCTACTCGGTGAACCTTTTAAAAAGCATAAGAGCCCACCTATGTCTATTTTTATTTAAACACCGAATTAAATATTGAATTAAAAATCTCTAAGATGAAGCCTTCGTCTATGAGAGCAGGACAAGTACATGGATTCCGAGCCTCGTTCCGCGCTTGTCCTTAAGACAGTGTCCAGATATGACGTCTATAACACCACTTTTAAGTAGTTCGTCGATCTTACAATTTCCTGGAGTATTTTAAGGAAGCTTCTGCTACCAAAAATTGATGGAAATCTTTGAAGCCGTTTGAGATAAAATCCGGCACCGCTAATAACAGCTTTTTTTAAACAATATGTTTGCCTTCAATGTCGCAAACATTTTAAATCTTATGAGGGTTGTTTGTGAAAAAAAAAATGTTTGTAAACTATTGGCACGCATTCATTTTACAAGATCATGCATTCTTGAATTCGACGAACTGTTTAACGCTTGATGCAATGTTTTCTTTTGAACAGTGCATTTTTTTTTCGAATATAAGAAAATACTTGTGTAGGTTTTAGTTTTAATTTAATTTTTACTGTTGGGTTCTTATATTGCAAGTTGAGTTGATTCAAGTGTCCAAAATTATCAAAAAGGAGATGCAATTTAACTTCTGGATCAGAGAATATCTTCAATACTTTAATTATTTTTACCGCTGCGCAAACTTCTTCTTTTAACTTAAATAAAAGTTCCAACATTATTGCCTTTTCATAACCAACAAACTTCAGAATGATAAGTTTCAAGTTCCTTATCCAAAGTTTCATGTTCCTTATCCATTATCCTTATCATTGCCGTTTTTTTTTTTTTGAAAACGTGTGCTGAGTGCACGCTACCAGTTTTAACGCCTCGACGTAAAATTTGAATGATTTGAATTGAATATTAAAGTAACTTTAAAATGTGTATAGCGTCTAAGCTTCTTGATGTATTTCAAAAACCTCTCAACGAGAGTAAATGTTGAGTTGTAAAATGCTCTTCTGATTTGCCTCCTGCGTAAGAATTGCTTTTGGTATTGGTATCAAATTATTGGTGGTATTATTGATTATTGATGTGACAAAAAATCTTTGATTTTGCTCGTACCCTGCAGCTTTCATGATATTATTGTATTGACAGAAATTTGGTCGTTTGATGTGACACTTTCTGCTGAACTGTCTTGGTCTTCGGACTTCAATATTATCAAAAAAATTAAATCGGTCGCAAATACTAGATTCTGCAGAGGAGGCAATTTACCATAAGCATTAAGATCTTATCTTGAACTCAAGCAGTGGATCGATCGAGACTGTGAGAGCAAAATGAGGCTGAACCCATTATTTTTTGAGCATATATTTGATCTATAAAAAGGGGTAAAGTCACATTTTCGGATAGGTAGCTTAGGTATATAAGAATTTATTATAGTGACAAATATAGGTTTTTATGCATAAATTTAAAAACCTGAGACAAAAAAAATTTTGCCATTTTGCCCACGTTTATATTTTATTTATAAGAGCGCGGTGATGGAAAACACAAAGAAAATTACTGCGTATGTAAATATCTCCGCATATACCACATTTTCACCAAAAGTGTCTCTTTCCTTCCACCTGCTGCCTATATTGTTAGAAATTAAAAAGAAAATAGGAATACTGATATTTAAAATGAACCTACATAGCTTGTTAATTGATTAAGGAAGAGATTCTGTTAATTTTTTTTTCGAAATTTGATAACCCGTTAGTCCTTGATCATGAAAACTATAAAATAGGGCGTTCTCAAGGGCTCCAATTTGCCTCAACCTATTCTCCATTTTTCTCAATTTTTGTGTCATAAATATAAAATCCAAGAATAGCTTCAAAGGTCTGACCATCAACTAGCAACAAATTTGTATCCACTTTGCTTGCTGTCAGCGCTCATGCCTCATAATCGTCAGAGGGTGTTGGCTCCTGATCCAAATCGGAACCATAACCTACTCAAGGTCAAGTTGTTATAAAATTACCCACTGGTAAATTTGTATCATTTGCTGGGTGCAAAAATTGTTAGTGTACAGTTCTTAACATTCAAAGACGTAGTGAGACAACAAAGTAAGCGAAAAATTGGATGAAACTAGTGTGACTAGTTGACTACGGACGTCTCACTGAAACCCACCACTAAGAAGTCACTCTATCAGCAAAAAAAAAACAATTATAGCTCGATCACAAATTTAGTTTTCCTTAACCTAATCTCTCAAATTAGTTATTTTTTAGAAAACAATGATTTTTTAAAAATGAGACAGTATTCCACGAATGGAATTCAATTAAAAGTTTAAATGAGCTCAACTTAAAAATGCGTTTAACTCAGGTACGAAAGTTGGCCTCATCAGTTAGATATCTGTCGTATTTTGAGCTCATTTTAACTTTTGCATTTTATTCACTTGTTTGACATTTACAAGAGAATATAATTTTAAAATTTTCTTCATATCCAATATTTCATAAATTCAATTAAATAGTTTTGGTACTCATATCTACTCTCATCGCAGCCAGTAATACACGGGCAAGACGCTATGTTTCACTTGTTACTACAATAAACTGTAACTAAGTTTTAAAATTCGTGGGGATACGAAAAGAAAATATCTGTTGACAGCGCAGAAATTACCGGTTGTTGTGAATATAGCAAGTGATTCAGATTCCCGTCGCCGGGTTCAGAACCCAAGGTAAGCAACTTACTTTCAAAGAATGAAACCTTATTTTTGGTATACCCTTGGGTAATTCACTGTCACCTACTATATCCGACCAAATTCTTGACTATAGACTTGATGAGTGTTTCGAAATAAAAGAACAAAGTCCTAGGTTTTAATGCGAAATATGTTTCCGACATTTTTGTTTTAATAAATATACACAACATTAAAGTTGTTATAAAATTTTTGAACGGATTTTGTAAAAAAAATTTATTCTCAGGTCAATAAAATATTGCGGGACAGCCTTTTTCGTTCTTTCCTTACACTGTAGATTTAATAAAACATATGGAACGCCTATATTTTATTTTTCAGCAACCGAATTAGCTATGCTTCGGACAAAATATACATTTCTTGTATGCTGCCAATATGACTTTCTTGTAAATAAGAACCTACATATTTGAATTCTTTTATTTTACAAAGTTTCAACAAAATTGGTCAAGTTAAAATCCCGTTCATTTCTAATAAGCACAGCATGTATTATGTCCTTGCTTGTACTTTACATAATCGTCAATTGCCGTAATCTTTTTAAAGTGTAATCCTATAATTTTGAGTAAAATCAAAATTTGACTTATTGATGTTACGATAAACAATAAAAAGAAATCTGTCCTTAAAAGCACTTCTTCACTATGCGCAGTAAGAACTTAGAACTTAAATGGTGTGGCAGCTTATAACTTTAAGTTGCATACGTCAGAAGGAAAAACCTACTTTGTTTAGAGGACAACCTTTTTTGTAAAAAGAAAATATTTGATACACATCTGATCTACGCATGTTACACACAGAACAAAAATCAAATAGCAACAGAGAAAAACAAAAAAAAAAAAAAAAAAACACATGAAAACATAAACCTTTTTCTTTCCATTCTTTAGTTTTTTTGGCACATTGGCTATAAATAAAAACAATCAAATAACAATAAAGGATTTAAGAAACATAAAATAAGCCAAACTTACCTGCGAAGTTAAGGTGCTGCCCCTCAGAGAAGTTTTATCAAACAAATGCCGAATTTAAAGTATGTTCCACAGAATTGAACCTTAATTCCAGAACAGGTTTTTCCAATGTTTTAATTTTTTCTTATAGGACACTCGAGGGAATCTTTCGGTACAGCGTCTCTCCAATAACAACAGTTGTTTTGTGTTTTTTCCCCTTAGACCTCTAGTTTTTCAATTGCAATCCTTTCATGCGCTGCGGGTCCAATCAAGGATTACAAATTCATCATCAAAATCGAGAAAAAACACCCGAAGACGATGGCACGACTGAATCACAGATTTGCATTGTGCTGCAATTCCACAAATCCGGAAGCTACCTTTTTTCTACCTCGCCAGAGATGTAGAGAGAAAGCGACGATGGGGTTGCTGGGAGGCTTTTCTTGATAAGTTCACTTTTTTTCTTTGTAGATTTTAGATTTTAAATTAACAATTAATATTCTTAAGATGAAAAAAAAATTAATAAATCGTGTGGTCCTTCTGTGAACAATAGTTGATGATGGTTAGATGATGATGATGTTGGGGATTGTGCCACCGAACACGAAAAACACATGCGATGAAGAATTTCTACTTTTCTTCTTTTGATTTTTTGTCTTGCAGTTATTTTCAATCAAAACATAAAACAAAATAAGAAAGTTCTCAATTTAATGTTTGATATTTTTGAAAATTTATGGCGATTTTTTTGAGTTCTACTTGGGCATTTTTGAAGAAAACGAACTAGGAAAATATATTAAAATCTGCGATCGCCATTTTGACAAAAAAAATTTTATTTGACATTTTCTCGACGAATGGATTTTCTTTCAGTGGAAACGCATACAGTTGTACAAAATATTGGGCAAAATGACATCTAGTTGTATATGGATAAGGAAAATATAAGGTTGAGTTGGTAAAATGTGATGACGATGTGTGGAATTCTAGTGATATATTTCTTTGTGTGCAGTAGACTTCGGTTTTTAGTTCTTGAGAGAAAAATGTTTTGTGGTGGCGCTGGCGATATAAAAGAGAAAGAACAGGGTGCGTACCGAAAAGCTTAAGTGAGGTACACATTACGCACTTAAGAGTCCGCAATGCGGTGGTGGATGACAGAAAGTGTTTTTTTTCCTTGCCCGAATGGGCTTGGACAACAAAAATGACGTCGGGGCAAAGCCTTTTTAATGTTGTATGCAACAACAATCAAGCCCCTTATGGCTTAGCTAAGCCCAGAGAATTTTGGGGCTTAACTTTAGCCCATATAAAAACTTAGTTACCGATAGTTTCTATGGAAACTCCATTTTTTTCGTTATGGCGTCGCGCTAAGCCCCGATGTCGTTTTTTTCCCTCCATTTCCTCTTGGCTTGGAAAAAAAACGCACATATGCTCATATAATTCACTCGTTTAATCCAGATTAAAACTTAAATTCAGATCAAAAGTAATTTAAATCCAAAAGTTAAATCCAATTCCATATTATTTACTTGTTTAACCAACACTTAAATCCAATTTTTTAAATCAAATCCCGATTAATCCAATTGGATTTTAACTGCCCTCCGGAGGTCAGTTTAAGTTGTTAAATCAAGATTAAAACTGAAATTTATATTATTCATTTCATCTTGACATTTCAAACCGAACATTTTTCAAACCTAGTTGAAGCAAGATATTGCGATACGTTTCTAACGTTGTTTTTCTAAATCGAGTTGCCTAACTCGGTTTGAAATCAAAACGACGGTGACGAGGACTATTGTCTCGGTGTAATCTTGCTGATCTCGCTGTGATCTTGCAATGCCCATTTGGCATTGCGCATGTTTTGCCATTGTCTCGCTGTGGTCTCGATATAATTTCGGCAAAAAATTTTGTATCAAAATTAAAATTTTCAAAGCGGTTAAAAAGTCCAAACGTGGTTTTCAGTGTCGTGGTCCTTGAGTTCGTCTTATTTGGTCTCTGAGTATCTGAGTCATGGTTTTATCGCTTTGGTCTCGCCATGCCATCTACCCATTGTTCAAGTTTTATCATCGTCTCGCTTAAGTATAGTTGTAGTCTCGCCAACATCGTTTCAAATGGCGACGCAATTTAAATTCTTATTCAATTTGCACTTGAAGTCGAAGTTAATTGATATTTTGGTAACTTCTTACTAATAATAAATTATTCAACATTTTTTGATCAATCAAAAATCTTTTTAATACCTAAGAATATATTTACAATATTTTATATACTCGTGGAAAATGTATACTTTCAACTATCACGGGAGAAATTTGACATTTGGATTAAACATCTAGATTTAAAAGCATTTTACATCTTGATTAGGGGCATTTTAAATCCTTTGGATCTAAGGCATGATCAGAGTGAATAATATAGATATGGATTTGAATTTTTGGATTAAATAAATCTTGATTTAATAGTTGGATTAAAAATTCACTTAAGTCCAATTTAAATCCAGAGTGAATAATATGGCGGTAAATGTCTCAAAATCAATCATTAGCATTTTCAATGATGAGTTTCAATGATAGCTATAGCTGGCACCTTTAATAATTTTTTGTTGATTATTTTCAAAATAAAAAAAAAAACCAAATAACTCAAGTAGTTTCAAAAGTTTCATCATGTCTTCCGCCTATTTGACGGAAGTGCTATTGACGGATAGTAATAGACTGAACAGACGTTAAGTTGGCTCCTGGCAGTGCACATAAGCCAATGATTAATATATAAACTACGAATTTCTACAAATTTAGTCCAAAGTTCTATCAAAGCTCATATAAAATAAATAAAATTCGTAGTTATGGGAAGTACACGAACAGACCTAATATCTGTTCACGTACCTCCCAAAACTACGAATTTCTACGAAATATGCCGAAAGTTCTGTCAAAACTCATATAAAAAATAAAATTTGTAGATTTCGGAAGTATACGAACAAACAATTTTAAAAATAGTCAGATATTTGGTATAACGTGAAATATATTTCGTCTGTGAAGTTTTCATCAGGTTTTCCAAGGTCGTGTTTTTTCTCCTATGGTTTCTGACACCAAATTGTATTTTTTTTAAATTCAAGAAATTTCACGTGAAGAAACACCCCCTTGCCCCATTTTCATTCACGACACCTTTTATCGATGCGAGTGTTTCAGAATGTGGGCATTAAGGCTCTCCACAACCAACGCGAATGCGGAGCGACGACGAATTTTTGTTGTTGTTTAGCGCTGTATATTTGTCATATTTTGTACTATTGTGAATGATTTGCTGCGAATCGCTCCGCATTCGCGTTGGTTTGGGAGAAAATTTATAGTTTATAACATAACACGATTAGTTACTATGAATAATTTTTTTTTCAATTTTTATGATTCCGCAAGACTGAGCTTAAAAAATTACAAATCCAAAATTTTTTTTCCAAAACTGGGGAAATTCTCTGACTCTTTAAAAATATATAAAATAAAAATAAATTTGGTGACGCAACAGCTCATGGAGAACCAGGGCCTAGTGACTTAGAACTCTCAACCATTCCTGTCAGCTCCTCGCAAGGGGCAGTACATTTCTGTTTTTTTAGGTGGCACCGGCTGGGAATCGAACCCAGACCTTCGCATGACAGTCCAACGCACTATCATACCAAGGTACTACAAAAATATAAACTGGACAGTTTATTTTATTTTGGAAGACAATCAACAACAACAAAAGTGTACATAGGTATGTACGTTCTGAACATGCGACACATTTGCTGGAGTTTTTAATGTCGTCAGTGCCGCATGCGGATGCAGCATTCAACATCCCGTGTACTCTTAGCCTTATACTTAAAATTCAAAGAGCCAGTTGTGAAAATCATCTTCAGTGCTATTCGAAGGCTAACGTTTGCTTTTCTCTGAATCATCATCGAATGCAGATTCGGTAGCTTGGTTAGATTCTTGAGAAAACATGGTTAAAATTTTAATCCGTGGTTCATCAATTTTAAAACACCGATTTTAGTGAGTCGAATAAGTATGATATGATGCTTCAAAGCTCAAGTACGTGATGATGTTCAACTACATGCTTTTGTTCATGTATAAATGTTCACGGATTAAAATTTGAACAACGTTTGTACAACTGTGATGATGGTGTGATAAAGAAAGAATTTGGCGTTCTCTTCTGTGGAAACAAATAACTTAGAAGTTTAGCCATAGTTTGTATTTCTTGAGTGCTCTGTTTTTTCCTCGGTTTTTTGAAAGAGCAGAAGAGTAATAACTAAACAGCATTCCTTATATAGAAGTCAAAACAACTCTCTTTTTCTTTTTTTCTTACATATTTTGGTAATTTACTACGACAAAAATAATTGAGCAAGCGAATCCAAATTTCAGTCTCAGTCTTTAAAGGGAAAATAGAAAAACTTTTGAGAGGAATCTTGTTTATATTTCTGAGCCCTCTGAGCCTTCTGCGATCTCAGAAATATAAACTGAGACCTTAGAGGACACAGAGGGCTCAGAAATAAGAACAAAATACCTCTCAAAAATTCCTCATTTTTCGTATTCACTTGTTCAATTATTTTACTGTTGCTGTAAATTGAGGAATCCTGTTTATATTTTACTCTCCTGCTCTGTCAAAGATGGGCGGAAAATTACTGAGTGCTCAAGAAAATAAAACTAGCTATGGAATTTATTTTGAAAAAAATTTCATATCTGCACAATGTTTCCGAACAAAAATTGAAATCAAACCTATATATGCGTAGCAAGGTTTTGTTTTTAAATCATTCAAAAAAGTTATCACTGGTTCTTCCTACTTTTTCATATCACTAGGGTAGCTTTTATAGTATATTTTCTTTGCTTTTAAGATAAGAATCAGTCCAATAGATATCAAGTGCGATTTCCCCCTTTTGAAACATGCTTTTTTTTTAATAATGTGTACAAATAAGTTAAGGGAAGTTCTTCAACATAATCTTTTTTTATTATAATAATTCCAGGTGAAGTTCTTATCATACCATCAAAAGACATTTTCACACGTGCATGTTGACTTAAGAAATTGATTAGGAAAGAGATGTTTACAATGGAAATTTGAACAAAAAAAAAATTAACAAAAAAATTTAAATAGTTGAAGTAAATTGAATAAAAGTGTCCTTGAATTTTTTTTAATCGAATATCCCATAACTCTACTTTTTTACATACTTTCAATATACATTATGTTAGGTATACTACGTATACACGCAATGTTTGGTTTCGTGAAATACAAAAAGATCTTGACATTTAATAATATAAATACAACTTGGCTCCATCTGCAGAAACCAAATTAATAAAGATAAATTAACCGATTTTTTGCTAGCTCCACGTACCGCACAGAGGTTAAACAGCCCATTCTAGGTGCTCATAACATATAAATAAATATACATCACTTGAAAAAGTTTTCGTCTTGTTAAAATTCTTTAATGTACATGTGTACTTGTGCCGGTTGCGACTACTGTGGCATCGGCTGCCTTGCGAATATATCGCATATCTACCGAAATAATGCGGGTTTGGTCCCAGGACGCAGTGCTTTTTTTGTCCGTATTTATAGAGAACGGTTCAGAAGACTTTCTGATATCCAATACTTTTCTCTTCAATCACTCGGATTTTTTTCAATAAAATTGTGACGCCTCCATCGATCATGAACGATCTTGTATTTAAATACTATTATTTCCTTCTTTTATTGCTAGCTCCTAAGTGAACTATCTGGCAATTTAAAATTAAATACTGGCTTGACATACCAATTTTTTTTCTCTTTGTCGGTTTGTCCAAAATAATGTTTTTAATGTTACAAACCTTCGGCCAAACCTTGTATTTTAGGTAGAATAAGGTTTTTTCTTTTCATATGTAGGGGGAGGTCAGTGTGAGTATAGACCTTGATTTTCAAGGTTGCAAGCCCCCCTAATTTGGCCATCATTTAGAAAAAGGGGGTAAAAAAGGGTTTCCTCGATATCTTGAATACTGTTACTTTTACAAACGAAATATTGAATTATTTTGTTGGATATTCTCTACAATACTTTTTGCCATAAAGTTGAAAATAAAAAAAGTTACAGATAAATATAGATCAACATCTTAACTGTTTTACAATAAAAAAAAAATAATAAATTTTTTGTTCGTAAAAACGTGAGTCCATTTTTATTAGTAACTTCTTTACTTTCAACTTTATCGTAAAGGGTATTTTTTTAGACGTGTGGTTTTTAATCTGGCAATACTTTTTTCGGAGTTGGTCTTTTTGATAGCTGGCACTTGATTTATGTTTAGTTTGGTTTGCCTTGCCATTTCATAATGACTAGAGTTATTCCTGAACAACGTTTGCAAATCGTACAATTCTATTAGTAAAATAATGGTTAAGTGCGCGCGACGCATCGCGAAACAATCAATTTATTTAAGAAAACTTTCTGTGAGTCACCGAATATTCTCTTCCATAGGCGTCAATCTTCTTATCTGCGTAGACAAGTGACTTCACATAACCCTATAAAAAATAACCCGACGACGCGAGAAAGGTCCTCACCAAAAGTTTGCTTCAATAAATTGATTGTTTCGCGATGCACCAAAAGTTTCCTTTAATAAATTGATTACGATGATGCGCAGCGCAAACCAAACCACTGTTTTGGTAATAAATTTGTACGGTATGCAAATGTTGTTCAGGAGTGAGTCTATTGATTATTGTCGTTTTCAATTGTACGTTTAGCGTACTCTTTTTCCACTCCTTTTTGACTCCTACTACTTCAAAAGCCTTCGATTGGCTTCGGAATCTTTTTCTGTTCCCGATTTCAAGAAGGAGTAGATTTCGAACACACGCATACAAATACAGTTTATCGTCGGACTACATATCAAAAGTGATAAATGCTTGAAGAAGCCATTCTGTTAAATGGCGTCATTCAGTAGTGTGTGTGTAAATTTGACAACATGATGTTTTCATATTCGATTGGATACAAAAAGTAGTAGAACCTTCCGAGACTCAAATCGAAAACGACATATGAAATGGCAAGCCAAACTGAACATGAATCAAGTGCCAACTGTCTTGCGCCAAACTCCACATTTTTTTCACCATTATAGACCACTTCAAAAATTGCTAAAAACTACAAAAATCTATCAAATCTTTTCAATTACACTGAATTTGGCAATAACGAGTGTTGAAAAATATTTAATGTACTCGTAGTTTTGATTTTATTCAAATAATGCGAACACTTTGTTTAAAATATTTGTTTGTAAAAAATGCAAAATGTGAGTTAGCTGCCTTACACTTTAAGCCGACGCAACTCCGAAAAAAAGTATTCCCAGATTGAAAATTTAAAGTTCACATAATACGAGTAGTTTATAATTAAAAAAAGATAAAAACACACGTCCTTAATATATGTACTTCTTATAGCAAAATAGGCACAGAAGCAAAAGAGGGAGAAAGGAAAAATAAAATACATGTATTTTTTAAATCAGGAGGAGATAAAACTTTTTTGTATAAAGTCGATACTTTCTTACGATAAGACACAAAATATAATGAGGATATCAAAATCCTATCCCTGGTGATGACCAATGTTTAAATTCATCTTTGTTTTTTTTTCCAATAGAATAATTATAATTTAATTATATATCAACGATGATCACTGATTCACTGACTGACAGTGATTGAATTTTTGAAATTGTGTTTTTTCTATTTCTTATAATTATCAACGGACGCATTAGGCGTGTTACAACCAACTAGTTGAAGTATATTTAATCAAAATAAATCTCGCAGAAGTAAAATCATCAAAATATTTAAAGATCATAGTCGATTCTTCAACTGACCCATCAGATTTCAATAAATCCACCTTTGCCTTTTATTATTGCTATACCTATAATAGGTATAGCAACATTTTAAAGGATGAGTTTTTGGTTTGGAAATAAAGAATTTATGAAGGCAGCAAGGGCATACATGTAGTATGGTGATCAAGGGCTTACAACTTACTCGTAGATACATATGTAATGTGCCGTTTGGAGCGCATTCTTTCAATTTGGTTGGCGTTCATGCAGTCAAATGATGTCCTGAAGCAGTTGCATTTTTTTATACTTTTCTCCAAAATGAAACAAAATCTACTTGAAAAATTGAAGAATTCTTATCTAATTCATGAACAGCTTGCGAAGATGCTGTTTTAGATTTTAATCGAATTTTAATCATAAATTATCAAAGTCTTGACGCCAGTAGAGACTAATCTAACCCTGATTTCTTCTAAAGCAAAAAAATGAATAATTATTCTTCAATCAACAAAAACTATTATGCCTTACAGCAATTTCAACAGAGAGATAGGGTAAAAAAGTCCATACAAATATATTTTCTCAGAGTATATTTTCACAAAAAATTCGAAAAAATGAATGAAATATTTATTTGAATCGATAGTTTGAACCTTGCAATTTAATGTTTAAAGATAATTTCATGCAAATGTTGACCGCGGCTGCGTCTCAGGTAGCCCATCCGCTGAGTCCAATTTTGGCATACTCTTTCACACATATCGGCCGGTATCTCACGAATGAATGCATGGATGTTGGCTTCCAGTGCGTCAATCGAAGCGGGCTTGTCCCTATAGACATTAGCCTTGACATACCCCCACAAAAAATAATCTAATGGTGTCAAATCGCACGATCTAGGCGGCCAATTGACCGGCCCGAAACGTGAAATTAACTGTTCACCAAACTCGCCTCGCAATTGCGCCATTGTTTCGCGTGCTGTGTGACATGTGGCACCGTCTTGTTGAAACCACATATCATGCAAGTCAAGAACTTCCATTTCGGGCAAAAAAAAGTTTGTTATCATCGCTCGGTAGCGTTCACCATTGACAGTAACGCTGCGATTCGCATCATCTTTGAAGAAATATGGCCCAATAATGCCGCCGGCCCATAAACCGCACCAAACAGTGGCTTTTTCGGGATGCATTGGTAGCTGTTGCAATGCTTCTGGCTGATCTTCACTCCAAATGCGGCAATTATGCTTATTTACGTACCCATTCAACCAAAAATGAGCCTCATCGCTGAACACAATTTTTCGATAAAAAAGCGGATCCTCGGCCAGCTTTCCAAGAGCCCATTCACCAAAAATTCGGCGTTGTGGTAGGTCGGCTGGCTTTAGTTCTTGCACCAGCTGTATCTTAAAAGGCTTTACGCCCAAATCCTTCCGCAAAATTTTCCACGTAGTGCTGTAACAAAGGCCTAACTGCTGGGAACGGCGCCGAATCGACATTTCGCGGTCTTCTGTCACACTAGCTGATACGGCCGCAATATTTTCTTCACTACGCACAGTACGTAAACGTGTTGGTGGTTTAATGTCCAACAAAGTAAATTTGGTGCGAAATTTGGTCACAATCTTCCGAATAGACTGCTCAGAAGGTCGAGAATGCCGACCATAAAATGGAAGCAGCGCGCGATGAACATTTCGAACCGAGCACGAATTTTGATAGTAAAATTCAATAATTTGCAAGCGTAGTTCATTTGTAAGACGATCCATGGTTAAATTGCAAACCAAACTGAAGCTGTTTGACAGTGACACAAGGTACTAAGCACACGTCAGCTGTCAAAACCAGTGTTGCCAAAACCAAACCAGCTAAAAAATCACCCGTTAGAAATTAATTTATAAATAATTAATTAATAAATTAAATGTCCTACAAAAAAGCCTTCGCATGTTTTATCGTAAGTCCAGCCGTTTCAATCCTGGTACTGGTCCAGTCTACCTGCCATAATTTTTAAAAAATACTCTTCCACCTTTTCTCTTCCCCTCCCAAAAATTTTCAGCCTTCCCCTAAATTTTGGTGAATTTTATCAGATATGGAAAACATCTTTCTTTATCCCAATACACAAAAAGGTATTGAAGGTTAATGTTAACAATTATCGTTCGATTGCCAAGCTTTCTCACATACCCAAGGTTAGGTTAGGTTAAGGTGGCTGCTGACATACCTTGGCCAGAATAGGCCCATTGTGATACCAAATAAAGACTGAGAGGTAATCTCCACTAGTTAAACCAATTGGAGCTTTCAATAAAGCGATGGAGAATGTGAATGTCAATTTTATTTAAATCACTGGGATCATCGAAGAAAAAATTTCCCAAGTGCATT
Organism: Dasysyrphus albostriatus; assembly: GCA_946251815.1. Taxonomy (NCBI): domain Eukaryota; kingdom Metazoa; phylum Arthropoda; class Insecta; order Diptera; family Syrphidae; genus Dasysyrphus; species Dasysyrphus albostriatus. Next base: position 83,754,309 of record OX276335.1, read on the forward strand.
TTGCGTCTTTGAGAAAGAGCAGGACATGAACAAAGAAGGTATGTGATAGTTTTTTCCTCCTCCTCGTCCATGCAGCTTCTGCAGAAGTCATTTGAGAAGACGCCGACCTATGAGGCAGTGTCCGGTAATGGCGCCTATTGCTAATATGCAATCTACTTAAAGATCGCTTCGGATCCAGTGTTCGCCAGATCCGTTTCGTCGTCAGACAAGTAGTGTTACCTGCCCATCTGCTGTTTGTCATCATTATGGAATCTTGCTTAGGCATAAGTTTACAAGTAGCGATTTGTATTCCAATATTTACCTTGTTAGGTAATTTTGTTGTAATAGTTCCTATCTTGGCGAGTTCATCGGCTTTGCAGTTTTCTGGAATATCTCTGTGTCTCGGCACCCAGAAAAGGTGAATGTTGAACTGTTCTGCCATCTCCATTTGAGACGTTTCGGGCAGTTACGGAGTTTGTAGAAACAGAGCCTAGTGATTTAAGAGCAGCTTGGTTATCCCAGAAGATACGGATACTCAATGTAGATATTACGTTTTCTTTGAGCCAAATAAAACTTCTTTTATTGCAAGGATTACCGCTTGGAACACACTACAATGATCAGGGAGCCGGAATGAGACTCATGTTTAGTCGTTCTGAGTAAACGCCACCACCCAGCCCCTCTTCGGTTTTTGAGCCATCCGTGTAGAAATGAATTGCTTCATCTCTCAAAAATTCATTATCATCCCAAGTGGAACTTGTTGGAATTGAGACTTGGAAATTTTTCCCAAAACCCGGCTGAGGGATGGTGTAGTCGGAGTGTTTAGTGTGATTCGAATTTATTCAGAAATATAGTATAGCCAATAGAGTTATTGGACCATTGAGAGATGGCTCTAAGACGAATAGTTGTGCCCGCTGCCACTTGTTTAGTGTATACATGGAGGGGTGTGATGTTAAGCAGTATGTCTAAAGCGGCGGAAGGTGTCGAACGGAGAGCTCCGCTGATGCATAAGCAAGCTGATCTCTGCACTTTGCTTAGCTTATCACGATAAGTTACTTTATTAGTTCACCATACTGCCACCCCATAAGTGGGTATCGGCCCGATGACCGCTGTGTATAGCCAGTGGGTGATATGTGGGGACGAGCAACATTTGGTTCCAATAGCTTTTTCACAGGAGAAGAGTGCCACTGTGGTCCTTCTGACTCTTTCTTGTACATTTGGTTTCCATCTCAAATCTTTGTCTAAAATCAGACCTAGATATTAAGCTTCATCTGAGAAGTAAAGTGGATGGAGGGTCTATATTCCAAATTTTATATTTCCTTGTAAAGAGGACAAGATCAGTTTTGTGAGGACTTACACCTAGTCCACATTTGTCTGTCCATTTAAGTATTTTGTTGAGAGTGGTTTGCACTAATTCCATCCGCTTCTAGATTAACATAAATCACATACCCAAACTCTTTGAAAGTTTTTTGTATGAAACTTTAGGTTTCCACTGCAAATTCTCCAGACAACATGGCTTGTTGAATTTGTGTCTTTTACGCTATCAGCCATAGAGAGAGGTTTAGAAGTCGATGTTATCTCAACTGATTTCAGTCAAGGCCTTTGACTAATTTTCTCATAAACTAATTTTTTCTCGGCTTCGACCTTTTTTTCTTAAAAATAGATCTTCTCTTAATACCTTTCTCAAGTTAAAGCATATAAGAACATATCAACCCATAACTCTCTAAAAATTAAAAAAAGAATCAATTTTGATAGAAAACTGTTTTATTAAGTTTAAAATATTTATTATTTTGAATAATTTCGAAAGAACGACAATAGCTTGTGTGGGCTATTACCAAATGCATAAAAATCAAATACTTAAAATTCTAGTCCCAGTTTGTATTACAGATGATCCTAAAATGGATTTAACACAAAATAACAAAATTATTATGTCCAAACCTTGAATTTAATGTACCGAGAAAATTAATTAGTTTATGTTCATTCATATAATTCTGTTGACATATTTTGAATAACTCTCGTTAAACACTGAAGAGGCACTTTCATTCAATGTCCATTTTTGTATGATGCTTGGTCATCAAACATATGTGTATAACAACCGTAAAATAAAGGCATCAAAGTGAGCACTTAAATTTATAGTAAAATAAATAGATTCCTTGGTTAGGTTAGGCTCTAGATGAGTTTAACGAGAATGAATATTAGACCAAACCAAATCAAGGAAAGCAAGCAAGTTCCTTTATGTGGTAACATTTTATTAATTGTATACATATCTACATGTAACATGTGTTGTGTATAGGATAGGTACATATGTACATATGCATGCTTTCAATTCTGTTTTGGAACGAAAGGCTAAGGATACATATAAGGACCTGTCTATTTTTAAGGACTACGGAAAACACTTGAGATTAGAATGATTTTGTTTTGGTTTGAATTTGAAACATAGATGTGGGTGAGAACTTGGAATTTATAATAAATTGAAAGGAAAATGTGTTATTATTTGAATATCACATAAATGTACGGTTATATTTGTACCCATACGTATCGTATAATCTATAAAAGGGAAAGTATATTGGTTTAATGTAGAAATAGGGTTACCTGATCAGAAAATGAATAAAGGGAGTTTTGTGTACCTACTATTAATGGGGTAAGGACTTTTCCGGTGAGGCACAAATTTCATTGACTATGCCCTTCAAAAATCCAATTATATAGGTATTTCCCTACCTGTTACTATAAGAAAATTCTTATTTTTTGTGGATTTTTCATTAAAAGAATCAAATATGAACAATATGCAATTTAATAATGATCGAAAAATTTCAAAAAATTAATATGAGTTTACAAAAAAAAAGGAATTTTATTGATTAAGTGAGGTTTTTGTGTGTAAATGTAAATACACACAAGTGAAGTAAATTCTGCGAAGAATACATCAATTTATATTGAATAATTTTTGAATGAAAAAAAAAAAAACACCCTGTGTGTGTTACCACTAAGTTTTTTTTTTATTGATGTAAAATGTACAGTGAGCGTCAAAAGCGATTTAAACCAAAAAATAAAAGCGCTTAATAAAAGAGTATGTTTAGTTATGATTAGGGACCTGCCGAAAAACATACACTTAACATCATTTTCCATAACATAAATACACTTTTAAACAAATTCAATGAAAGGATTTTTCGAACATATAAGTATAAGTATAACATCAACACTTGCGTAACATTGAATTAATATATGAAAAAAAAAATGCATTTGAGGCGTATAGTTTCAAAACTCTTCTATTCCCCTTTTTTCAAAAATTAGTTTAGTATGAAAAAGTGTTCTTTAGAAGGTCTTTCATCGACGTAATAAGCTAAAATTTATAAAAATTTATAATTTCTTAAAATATTTTGTACTTGAAAAGTGCTTTTTTTCAAAACTGCTCTATTCCACTCAGTCGTTCAATTCAAAACTCATCTATTTTCATACAAATCAAATTCCGCACCAAAACTCTTCTTTTTACTTGTAAAACAAAGTAGTTGATTTTAGATCTCGTGTTAAAAAACGTGGAAATTTGTGTTATTTTGAGTTTTAAGTTTTTTTTGAATAATTAAAATAATCTTCTTTGATTTCAATAATTTTCTGTTCTTATACTTTTGAATCAAAACTCATCTATTCCCATACAATTCAAATCGTAATTTTCATACCACTTCTTGTCCAAATTTACATAATTGATTTTTTGAAATTTTTAGGTTCAATCTATTAAGATTCAAACCATAAGAATTTTTATAAAAGTTCATCCAAAACTTATATTTTAGCGTTAAAACTAATTGCTAATATCATTTTTCTAGCTCTTAGCAGTTTTTTTGGTTTAACTCAAAATTCTCAAAAGCGGAAAAGAAGAGTTTTGAAATTATACCCCTCGTTTGTTTTATTTTGAAAACTTTTGTTTTTATTTATTGCTACGAAATTAAGGTTTTGTTCTTTACTATTGGGATGTTATTCCACAAATTATAATTGATGTTTAGGTTCTCGATTTTGACACTCACTGTATATTATATGCATATTAAGCAGTGGGATATTAAGGTACCTACATAGAGTACATACAACGGTGCCAACATAAACAGGATAGATAATTTCTTGCTGAAGCTTATTCGAAGTCACATTGCAAAAGCGATGTCCACGAGCAACAGCTTAATTTTCGGGGCTTATTACCCCAACAACGAATACTACGAGAGTGTGCGTCTAAGCGGCTTTATTCCGCCCGATGCATTCCTCCACCTAGACAGTCGAGGGCTGATCCAGGATAGAGCGGCCGTTCCGCTAATCTACCACGTCGGCCGTAGAACTGTGGATCGGCGGCTCCTTTACAGTCGGGACGTCCTCGCACAAGACGGAGCTGAGCACCTTCGGTTCAGTAGGACTGTGTCCGAACGGGACCGAAGAGATAGGGTAAAGCAGGAGAACCAGTTCTGGTGGTTGAAAAACGAAGATGAAGTTCCTTCAGACATTTAGTAGTTGACCTTGCTATTTTCTTTTGTATGGCCGACTTGCATAGGTTTAGGTAGTTAGTTTTAAGTAGGGACAGTGGCACAAAAAAAAAAAAAATATTAAAACAAAAAAATTATTAAATCAATAAAAATATAAAAAAAGATATGAAAATGGAAAATGCTTGCTGCGGCTGTTATAGTTTGTAAGTAGTCTGTAAGTAGCTTATAAGTAGGTTGTAATTAGTTTATAATTAGTTTTAAGTAGTTTAAAGTAGCTTTAAGTATTTTTAATTAGTTTTAATTAGTTTTAACTAGCTTTAATTTAGTTTTATGTAGTTTGTAGGTTTAATATAAAACCAAACAAATAAAGACATATATAACGAGTTTTTTGTAAATTCTTCTCGGGGAAAAATAAAAACCGATCTGAAATTTTAGTATTAAGATAGTTCTTAGCCCGAGAGGCATTAGCATCAAGAGAGCGAACGATTGGGGCCTGTAAGTTAGTTTTAAGATATTGATAAGTAGGTTAGTTTTTATGAATTTTTATCTAGCTTTAAGATAGTTTTAAGAAAATGGAAAATAAAAATGAATTACAAAAAAAAAAAAAAAATGGAAATGGAAAAATGGAATTTTTAAAGTGTGACGAAAATCTCACATATGTAAATGCTGCTTTTTACTTGCTCTATTGACATCGTGACCGCATATTTTGAATTGAAAAATACTTACTTGCTCTTTTACAAATAGGTCATATTGCTTGGAACATGAGAATTTTTAAAATATGCAAATAATTATACAGAAAATTTTAACTTAGTGTGAAAATCGTTTTTTCACTTGCATTAAACAACTTGAGCTCAAAAATAACAATGATATTTAAATACTTGCAAAAATTCATGTGTACATATATGTAAAAAACATTTAAAATAGTTTTTTATATTTATTTATAATTTTATAAACCTAGTTTCAAATAAAAAATCATGAGCCCGTATTTTAAATATTAAATTTTCAAATAACTTTTTTTAGAATTTTTTTTTAGAAATCCATTATGTATTTGCATTCATTTATTTATTTTTTTTTCAAAACCTTGATATGCAAAAAAAAAAACGTTATATGGCAGGTACTGTTTATAACAGTTTTTGTTAGCGGTTTTAGAAGGTGCCATATACAATAACACACTGTTTTCTTATCAAAATCATTGCAGCAGTTTTTGAGATGAATAAACCTTATCCTTAACAGTTCCTTAGACATATGATTTTTTTTTTTTAAACATTTTCAGATTATGAGTTTTACTAAAAACATTTTGCAAAATTTAACTATTAACAACTTTTATTAAACTATTTCGCGGTATCAAAAGGATACAAAATCTTCTCGCATTTTTGTCTTGAATACAAACATTTATAGGTCGCTAATTTTGTCATTTCTTTCACAGTAATGTAATGTAATGTAATGTGAGTAATGGTCACCGATAAACGCAAATGGTCATAAAAATTAACCAAAACCAGTAAAATAGTGCTTAAACTAATTTGAGGTTAAATTCCAGCGAATTTTTCATTCGGAGATATGTGGAATGCAACCTGATGTTGTGGAATGCGAATAAGTAAGATTGGCTGTTGGCAGAAAATATCTCGTTGGTCATGTAGAAAATATAAATATGCTAAATTTAACTATTTAAACAAATTTTAGGCCGTGTTTTCATTTAAAATTGTAGATAGGATTATTTATTAAGTTTGTCGAAAAGTAAAGATAAGTATTTATTGATATTTACGCTTGAATTTGCCTAAATAAATTTATTCGCATTCGCAGTTTGCAGCTCATGCGAAAGCCATTTAACAAAAATCTTGTTGACCAGTGTAGTTAGAATTGGATTAAATGAATGTCGAATACGCATTGACGCTTTTTTTTTGTTGATTGTCTGAAGAACCAGCAATACAAAATAATGTTCCCATATTTGTAAATTCAATTAATAAAATTAAGTTCTGACCATTGAATAATTACAAATTGTAACTATTCAATAGTTCTGACAATCGCATGCTCTTAAGAAACGGATACAGACAGTTTTCACGATAATTCAATATTATAGTACAGTAGTTTTCAAGTTGTGGTTTGTGACCCTCTGGGGGTCGCCAAGAATTACTAAGAGGGTCGCTAGCCAATAAAATAAAAAAAACAAACAACAAACGTTAAAAAAATGTCTTTGCAGCTTGTAGAGAACCAGGGCATAGTGACTTACAATTCTTAACCATTGTTAAGTCAATATTGGTGGCAGGAATAGATGAGACCTGCAATTTTTGCCAAGTCCGAATCACTCTTGGAGGATTTGTCAGTTCTTAGCAAGTAGCAGAACCTCGGAATAAAACATTATTTTGTTTTAAGTATTATGACAAGGAATTATTATGAATGTGGGGGTCGCAAGAATGTTTTTACTAACAAAGGGGTCGCGTACTCAAAAAGTTTGAATATCACTGTTCCAGCCTCTACGCTACACATGTTAAAGGATAACGCGGGATATAAAAAATGTTCACGAGATACCATTTTCGAAACTTAAAACGGGATAGTCCCATGTAGAAAAAAGATAGTGATATAAGGCTTAGGCATGTTGGTGAGTTATTAGAATCAAATTACTATTAAAGATTTAATTTTCTGGCTACAAAATGGACAATTCACATGCAATAATTTAGTACCTATATGATATTTTTAAATATTGATTACACGATTTTAAAAATTGCCTAGGGAAATCGATTCGGAAAGGTACAAATTTAAGTTTAAAATTTTCTCATTTTCACTTTATTTTGTATATTTATTTAAACTTTTTCTATCTTAACCAAACAACAACAGAACCATGAAACGAGAATTTTTGACCTCTGATCTACAATTTATGGTTGTGCGGATTAAGAATTTTTGGGAATTATTTAGAAAACGGCATTTTTTAAAATTTTTGAGTCTTATTTAATTTGATATTATTTAAAAAAAAAACACAATTTTTTGAGAATAATTTTTGTTACCTTATCATGAAAGGCCAATAAATACTCTTAAGACTTCATTGTATTATTTTGTTTTGTTTGTTTTGTGAATTTTTTCTTCCAATTATTTTTATAAAATTTTATAAACCATTCATTTCGATAGAAAATTTAATTCTGAATAAAAGGTTAAAAACTTTGTTTGTAAAATTCAGCTTAGTATCCGAGTAATACCAAACATATTGAAAAATGGCCAGTGTGACTATTTTTTCTCTCAGAAACGCATGAGTGAATCATTTTCAATAATAAATACCCTTGCTCGTAAATGCTCCTTTATACCTCATTTTTCAGTCTATTCAATAGTCCATTAAATCAATAACCAAATTTGGAAATTTATTTTTAAATGAAGTAGTTTCCATGAATATATTTTGAAAAAATAATTTCAACTTATGGAGCTGATTTGAAGTTTTTTGACAAAAAATTTTGCAATTCACCATTTTCCTTACATTTTTCGTCTAGAAAACATCCCTGATCCGTTTTCCTATACATATTAAATAGTTGTAGTTTAATTGCTCGTGAGTTTATGAGCTTACTGAAAAATTATATGATCTGGCCTGTAATGAGGAGGGGAAGGATTTTGTTATCTCAGTGGCAGTCTATTTGAGGTCTTAAGGCCAAGTTTTTTAAATCAAGATAATCCTACTATCGGGGTTAAGTCTGAGTAAACTTTAAGAAAAAAGCATAAGCCAAAACCATTCCAAATGATATCTATGGCCCTCTTATAACACCATTTATGGTTTACTTATGTATACTTGTTTTGTAAAACTAAAATACAAATCCATAAGCCTACTCCATTTTCACCAACCCCAATTAAGTACTTGCTGAAGAATCGTCACTTAAATATCAAGCGACTAGTTGATTGGTCAACTCAGCCATGGCAATTAATTAACTCAACGTACCAAGACCGCCTGTCATCTCATCTCATTGGCTACAAACCTCATTATTCCCCCACAAATTCAATACAAATCTTCATCTCGAGAAAAAAAAAATTAATTAATTAGCGAGTGACGTTCAAGTTGTATAGGTATAGGGGCGATCATGAACATGAACAACAACAACTGACTACAAGGTGCTAATGGGCCTATACGACATCGTTTCCCACCCTAATTCATGCACGCAAACGATAAACTTATTCCACTTGTTGCGGCCAGCAGCAGCGGCTCCCAGGTTGGTGTGAATTTTAGCACATTCGCGACCAGAAATCAGAAATCTTATTAGAAGACAACTGTATATTGACATAACAACGCCAAAAAGCAATAAGTAATATAACAAAAGCGGTGCGATTGCTCTTTGACAGCATCATCGTCATCGTCATATCACACGAACTGTCAGCAATGTCACAGCCAGACGATATAATTTGTCATGAGAATTTTTGATTTGTGTAATGTGGCTGCGCGGAAGATTTATGGGAAACATTTTTTTTTCACGAAAGCTGGAAAATTTTCTCGGAAAAAAAGTAAACAAAATCGCATTCTCGCGATGTAATTGGAAACGTTTGACATTTCTAATAGCCTTTTGCAACGCTCTCATACACGTTCATAAAAATAAAGTATAGATAAACAGATTGGTTGAGTGGGATGAGAGAGATGTGCAACTTTGCGTTGAAAGCATTTCCGTTCCATTTCACCCGCACTGTAGGTATTGCCGCGCAACCCCTGATTGCAGATATACATCAGCGGGTGGCGGATGGCGATCGGCGGCGGCGGCGACGACAGCCGTTTGAAAGGATTTGGGTGCGATATTGGATGATGAGTTGTGCCGCGCGTTTAACTATAGTCAGCCATTTGGTTTCATTTAATTAGAGAGATGATCCAATTTCACATAAAAAGCCAAGCGGGCGGCATAGTTCAAAGAATTAGATTCTGGCCATTTGTTATGCATTTAATAAAAAAAAAAGTCGGCTTAATGGTTTAGATGCAACGGCTTTGATGATGGTGTCGGTGGTAGGCGCATTTTATCGTCGTTCTTGAGAGTTATTTTGTTGATGTTTTTTGTTCGCAAAACTTACTAGAAGAGTTAATGGGTCGCTCTAGTTTGATTACAAACTGATATTGATAAATATTTCAATATGTTTGCAAATATATGTATATTTTGCACTTTGAAAATAATTCCTTTAAAGTGCCGCTTATTTGCATCAATTGTTGGAAAGAATTTTAAGATGACAGCAATTAGAATGAAGTTGGATCTGGGACTTTATAGCCTATCCTTGTGCTCTTTTCTTTGAGTAGTAATACTAGTAGTTGGAAAAAAACTTACATCATCGAATATAAATTGTTATCTGAATCGTCAACCTATTGATGATGTTACATAAATACCTAGATATTGCAATGCAATTAACCTTCCAATAAACACTGTAACAATTACTAGTACAAATACAGGGTGGTGGAAAACATTTAATGCAAAAGAAATACTTTTAAGGATATTTTATACATAAAACATATATTTAGAATATAATAACTCAAAGACTTACACAAAAACAGAAAATGTGAAATTAAAAAAATATTGCTTGGTAGATTAAAAGATTAAAGGCCAGTTGATGCATATCTCTTTCGTAGTTCCAAGTTACATCTCGACTACTTCTGATGTAATTTTAGGGAAAGGTGGAGGTTGAGATCCCTTTCATATGATTTTAGTGGCTAACTTCCTCGGTAATTTCCTAAGAGAAATATCGAGAGACTGAAGAAACATTGATACAAGGCTTCTATCACGCTGATATAATTTGCACCAGAAAATATTTAAGGAATCAGTTATACTCCTATAACGTATTTACCTTCCGTTAAAGTGGTAACAGGAGCGTTATTACAAATAACAACAGTTAAATGTCTGAAATTCGAAGCAATCATTTTGTAAGTTCGGTACCTTTCCAATATGACAGCTATTGGTCTAAGGGTCAGCTTCGCTTCCATACCTTTTTTGACCATTTTTGAAAGGATAATAAATAAATTGTTTGATATCAATATCTATTTATATATAAAGGGTTTTTCAACAGGGACGCTACAAAAGTAGAGCGACAGGGACAGCAAACGACATCATATTTCTTGCCGCTCTTTTGACATTTCTCTTCAGTAAGGTTTGCCATTTCATGATGGAAAGATATACGAGCCAACAACGAGTCGAAATTATTAAAATTTACTACCGAAATTCGGAGTCAGTGGCCTCAACGTTAAGAGCGCTACGTCCAATTTATGGTCGTCATAATCGTCCTAGCAGGTCAACAATTGAGCGTCTCGTGGAAAAATTTGAATCCACAGGCACAGTAAAAAATGTTCCCGTGCCAGTGAGACAAAGAAATGCCCGTAGTGTCGAGAATATTGCTGCCACTGAGGCTTCAGTTGTAGAAAGCCCAAATGTGTCTCTCACACGTCGTTCTCAAGTGTTGGGCATCTCTGTGACGTCGTTGTGGTGAATTCTGCGAAAAGATCTTAGCCTACATCCTTACAAGATTAAATTGACGCAAGAACTGAAGCCGCTTGACCACCAGAAGCGTCGTATGTTCGTGAATTGGGCTGAGCAACAACTTGAAAATGATTCGGATTTTCATCGAAAAATCATTTTCAGCGATGAAGCTCATTTCTGGCTGAATGGCTTCGTCAATAAACAAAATATGCGGTATTGGTCAGTCAGCAATCCACACGTACTCCATGAGTCATCATTGCATCCCGAAAAAATTACGGTTTGGTGTGGTTTATGGGCCGGCAACGTCATTGGGCCGTACTTCTTCCGTGATGATCAAGACCGGCACGTTACTGTGAATGGGGATCGCTACCGTTCAATGATAACCGAATATTTTTAGCCCCAATTGGATGATATGGACTTGGAGGACATGTGGTTCCAACAGGACGGTGCCACAAGCCACACAGCGAATGTCACAATCAATTTATTGGAAACCAAGTTTGGAGAACGTGTTATCTCACGAAATGGTCTAGTCGCTTGGCCGTCTCGGTCGTGCGATTTGACGCCGTTAGACTATTTCCTGTAGGGCTACGTCAAGTCTATGGTCTATGCCAACAAGCCAGTGACGATTGATGAACTTTGTACGAATATCGAACGTGAAATTGCAGCAGTATCGGTAGATTTATGCTTGAAAACCGTCGAAAATTGGGTTCAGTGTCTGGACTTCTGCAAGCGTGCCCGTGGTGGCCATGCAAAAGAAATCGAATTCCATACATAATGGCATCAAACCTACTTTCACCAGGAATAAAGAATTTCATTGATATCCAAAACAGTTTTTGTTTTATTTAAGAAAACTTTTGTAGCGCTCTTATTGAAAAACCCGATACTTTTATTATAAAAAAGCCTTCTAATAGAAACTATGCCTGACCCCGGACAAAAAAATTTCCAGCTTAATGATAAGGAGCTCTAATCTTGTTGGATATAGGTTTTATAGGTTAGGTAGAAGTGGCTGTCAGTAAATTAATGATTGTTGGATATAATTTAAAGTGGATTTTTGTCAGAGAGTTCATGTAAGTTGAACTAAACCTAACACAAATTGCGTATGACAAAACCCCTCACTATGTCACTGCTGAGTCTTAGTGAGTAAGCCGGACAAAGCGCCAATTTGTAGGTTGTAGGACTAAAGGCCATACAAGCTTTTTTGAATTAACATGTTTACTTCTAATTTTATGTAGGTAATATAAAGAGTGATTCTCTGCCAACTGTGATTTTTTAGTTAAAACATTTTCCATAATAAAAACACATTGAAAACTTTTGATGGCTTGATCTACTCAGACATAGTACCAAGTACGCAAAAGCATTTTTTGTATACAAATTTTAAAGAACAAACAACATAAGGAAAAATAATTAATCTTCAAATACACGAACCGAGTTGCCATATTATTACAAGTGTATAACTGTTGTATAAAGTAAGAATGGCTGGTGTATACTCTCTCTCTCTCTCTCTTTAAATATATAATGTACTATAAAGAACTATGTATTAGGTTAAGCTTGAATTAAATACGAATAAAATATTACTTTTGCCTGAACTGTACATCTTTCAATACCACAATAACAAAAGTATTACCTTTCCTACACTTTTTAAATTAAATTGATTTATTAATACTTTACCTACTGTTACTTTTTATTCTTTTTTGTCACACTTTTTTCCAAAAACTGTTTAGATTTTTTTTTTTTACTACAGCCTGACTCCACAGGGCATACAGATGTCCAACATCGCAACCACAATCCAATCAACAATCAGTAGATTTTTTCTCAATTTCCAAATCATGTCCTGTCGTTTCATTTATTTCTCACCACTACTTTTTTCCTTTGCAAAAGTATACAACTGAAATTATAGAAAAAAAAGTCACGTAAATAAATAACTACTTTTGCAACAATATTACCTCCAGATACAACGAAAACCGAAAAAAAAGTCACACACATGTGAAATCACAAATCTCATGTTCAAGCTTTGAACAGCGTTCATGTTGTGCTTAAAAGTTGGTTTTCTTCGAAATGTAGTCGGCAACACTTGGATTTTTTTTGTTTTTTTTCTCGACATGTTCATAGTCCTCGAGCATGGCTCATGTCAAGTGGAGCCGGCATAATTTAGGAGCTGAAGAAAATATCAATTTCTCCTCTGGAGAATCACCAAAAAGCCTTAAGTTCAAAATTGGAAGAAGATAATGTCATTAGTTAAGTCTGTAGATCCCGATACAAACAGACAGAATTTTTGTGCCCACAACTTTAATCAATTAAGTAACTTTTGTTTAAGTATTTTTGAATTTATTTCTTCACTGAAGTTTTGAATGTGATGATCAAAATTCAAACCAAAACAAATTTCAGGAAAGAGGCAGATGAAAACTTGTGCCTTTATAGCCCATGTTTAAATCAATATCTGAATTACAGTTTTTTTGGACTAAAAAACTGTATTTATTTTGTCAACGTCAAGAACAAACACCAAAAAATTATAGTAGCTTAAATAAGTTGAATTCATCTTTTGCAGTATATCCAAAATAGATAAAATAGTGCCTAAATGGCCCCCATTGTTCGACAAAACGGTATTCTGCAGATTCGAAAGGGATAGCCAACGAGTTTTACTAAGCTTGAAATTTGCTGTGGCTTAATACCAAGTTTTTGTGTACCCATTTGCGAAAAATGAATTCACATTTTTTAACAATCATTTTAGTTCCAGTGGCAGTCCTTTTGAAGCTACTTAAGAACAGAAGCTTAACGAATGACAAGTATTTACAAACCATGAAAAATAATATTTTTTTTTCATTTTGTAATCTGGGTTTGACTCCTCTTTCCTCGCCTAACCAAAGCGTTATCAGTTGCAAATCAAATAAGGTATTCTTGGGATATTTGCAGATATCTAAGGTGTAATCAACAGCATCATAGAAATAAATGTGTGGAAGCGGTTCCATCTTCTGTTTCAAGAAGTCCAAAAAAACGTATCTACCGCTCCTGCATCATTTTCGCAGACATACCACACAGTCATAACAAAGGCACTTTTTTCTTTTCTTTTTTCAATTTATCATCGAAAGCTTTTGTGTTTTTGAAATAAAATCTATTCTGTTCTTTTCAAAAGATGTACCACAATTTCGGTAAAGTGACAACACTGCCTGTACCTGCAACATATGCTGTGTTCAGTTATCTTTTCGTGAAATTTGGATCTGTTTTTACTTTTAGCACATGCAACAAAAACAATTTTTTAAATTATTTGGTTTTAACCTGGATCTAGATCCTGATCTTTTGGTTTTCTTTCACATCAAAAATGTATTGCACACCCTCACAATAGTTTATTGGTAATCCCCTAGAGGGAAAATTGATTTGTTTAATTCTTAAAATAACGGTACATACATACTTCCAATTCAATGATTTTAATAAAAAAAAATACCTTTTAGTCAAATTGTGTATAATTTGCCGAAACTTTGAAACCAATTTTTAAATATATGAATGAACGTCACGATGGTTAATTATTCTTTTGACTCTTTATTTCAAATATACTGTTTTTGTTTTAGAATAAAGTTTTACAATAGGTAGTTATTAACGGTACCTACCATAATATGGTTTTTTGGTTTTTGGCATTCTCATTAACGACTCAGCCGATTCCAATTGAATTTTATTATTTTGAAACTCGTATTTTTAAATTAAAAAAAAATTGTAATTCAATATTTCAAAAACAGTTTAATTAAATTATCTATATATTATTATTTATATACAAAAATTTAAATCTTAAAAGTTTTTTAAAATGTTATTAAAAAAGTAGGCAAAATGCATACTGAAACTGCAATATCTATACTCTGAAGTAGGCTTTTAGTCAAAGTAATTCGTATTCTTAATAACTTGTTAATGTGCACATTAACTTGCCGAGTCAGTTAAAAGGCGAAAATTGTTTCGTTTTGCCCTTTAACTAGTTAATGTGCAGATTAACGAGCAAAACAAGCATTTGTTTAAGTGATTAAAATGGGTTCTTTGCTTTAATAAACCATTCGAGTTCATTTTAAAAGCTGTACTTTACACACAACTTAGGGTTAGTGTAGGTTGTCCATAACGCGTTTAATAGAAAAGAGGACATTTTAGAAAATTCATATTTCTACCGTTAGACCCCCCGCTGAAACCATTTGTATTTTGCATTGTAATTGTGTGTTTTTTTCTGATTACGTTTTAAGTCCAATTTTAAAAATTGCTTCGAAGACATACCAAACGATACCTTTTTTTGGAACAAAATTTACCGATACTCTTATTGCAAACAATCAATTTTTGTAATTGGTTTCTCGGAAAAGGCTCTTATGATTTAGATGACATTTTCAGAACTATTTTCTCTATCAGAGAGAAAAGGTTTAGGCAATAATTTTAATTAAAACTGGTCACTGCCACGCCTATCTAAGTTATGTTGAAGCCCACAATTTTTATGAAATTTTCAGACTTTTCTCTTTAGTGATGACCTCGTGTCAAAATTTTTGTGTCTAATTCTTAGTCGGAACTTTACTTAATAAACTTCAGTTAGAAAAACTGTCTTTTACAATAATGATTTTTGTCTTAAATCTTAGAAATACCAAGCGGGTTCAACTACTAGATCAAGAACATGTTACCAAGTCGTGCATTTTATTCTGGTTTGTTACTCAGACTAGGCTGAAACCAGACGAGACCGATACCGATACTGATATCCATACCGAGACTTTGTTATACGAGACCAAACGAGACTGAGTTAAACGAGACCGATACCGAGAAGATGCGGAAATTTTTCGATTTTGACGATACCAAGACGATACTTACAGGGCTAGCCCTACCTAACATTAGGTATGTTTGGTAACTTTTTTTACACAAAGTTGCTACATAACTATTTTAACGCTTTTGTTAACTTAATAGCAAGTTTTCCCCTTTATGACACATTTTTCACCTTTTTTAAATAGTTTGAAAGTTTTTGAACTTCCTGTTACAAAAGTAACCAAACACACCTATTTTCGATCAACAGGCTAGTGTGTACGTGTCAGCTTTGGCATGTTGACTGTCATTTGTGTTAAACTTTTAATACGGGGTGGCGCACGAATCGTGCTACAAAAATAAAACGTAATAACTTTTTTTCTGTGTGAGTAATCGGCTTATTTTTTTTATTTTGTAGGTTACTATTTAGATTTATAAAAATGGATGCTTGGGATACGGAGAAAAAAATTTGGATAGTGCAACGGTACCATGCTTTGCAGTCCGTCATTTCCGTCCAAAGGGAATTTAGGCGGGAGTTTGGTGGTAATCCCCCGAGTAGATGGACCATTATGAGGTTTGTAAACATGTTTGCCGAATCTGGAAGCATCGCACGAAGGCCGTACCATCGAGATGCCAATGTTCGGGTTCAGGATACAATCGCAGCAGTAGCATCTGCAATACAGGCCAATCCGAGCGTTTCGACCCGAAACTTATCGGGGCAAATTGGAGTTAGTAGACGGTCATTACAACGGATACTTCATGACGATTTAAACTTGTTTCCGTACAAAGTCCAAATTACTTGCAAGTTAAACCCTCAGGATTTGCCTGTTCGCCTGGAATTTTGCCAAAAAATGATATCAATGGCCGAAGAAGACAACACATTGATCAATTGTTTGTTCATGTCTGATGAGGCCCATTTTGATCTTAACGGCAATGTAAACAAGCAAAATTGCCGTATATGGAATGAGTCTAATCCAGAAATGCTCCATGAGACGGAACTGCACCCAGAACGAGTCACTGTGTGGTGCGCAGTTTCATCAAGGTGTATTGTCGGGCCGTACTTCTTTGAAGAAAACGGTGTAACCGTTACTGTCAATGGGGACCGTTATTTAAAGGTGTTGAAGGAGTTTTTTTACCCAGAACTGCGCCGAAGACGTATACCATTCAACAGCGTTTGGTTTCAGCAAGATGAAGCAACTGCACATATAGCCAGACCAGTTATGGCGGAGCTTCAAATTAATTTCTAGGAACTCCACTCTTCGCTGGCCCCCAAGATCACCTGACCTGACTGCACCAGACTTCTTTTTATGGGGTTATGTCAAGCAAGAGGTGTATAAAACGAAGCCCAGGAATTTAACTGAATTAAAGCAGTCCATAACGACAATAATTGAGGCGATCCCAACTTCAACTCTTCAGGCCGCAATGAATAATTTTTTGATCGGGTGCCGCATATGCGTGGGAGAGCGTGGAGATCATTTGCGGTCTATAATCTTTAAAAACAACTAACTATTTAAAATAAAATTTAATTTTCTAATCAATAAAAAAAAAATAAATGAAATACATCGATTAAAAAAAAAGTTATTTGAATTTCTTATTGTAGCACAATTGGTGCGCCACCCTGTATTTTAATTTTAATAATCAGTGTACGTTGTTCTCCATCAAGAGCTAAGATAAATCTAGTGGTGGATTAAATAAAAGTGACAGCAAGCAATTACGCCGATAAACACGCTCATACTAAAAGATTATTGTTCTGTTGAACAACTTTGTTGATTGCTATCCATTTGAATTGGGTTGCATTCGGTCAACAAAGGAGAATTGGTATTGTCGTCAACGGCGTATACAAGGGGGGGGGGGTCACGGGGTCATGACCCCCCTCGAGAACTCAAAAAATATACGCAAAAAATATTTGCAATCTTAAAATATAATTTCAAAAAAATTATTTGTTTATAGCTTTGGAATAAACAACCTACTCATTATTGGTAAAGATTATTTACCTTCTCCTATCAACATTTATAAGCCATTGCCCGAATAATACTATTGTGGTTTTATTGTCGAAATTAATCAATTTTTGTTTCTGGTTAAGATTTATCAAATAGACGATTTATTATATGATTTATTTTTTGATTCAAAATCAATTTGGTAGATCTATGTTTTTGGCAGATATACCAAGGTATCAGTATATCGGTTTAACTTACTTATTTTGTGAGAATTTTGTTCAAAATATCAAGGAAATCATCTTCGATAAAAAAAAATAAATGAATGAATGGATAAAAAAATAACAGACGATATTATACGAATATTACAATGAAAAACAAAAATTTTACTTTAAACCGTATTCCATACACCAGGGCCGTTCCGACTCAAACCCAGTACCAACTTGTTTCAGTATAGAATACGTACGAATTACCAGCAAAAAAGGCGATTTAACTAGTTGAAATGTCGGTTTATATCGACTTTTTTGCATGTAAGAATACCTATTTTGGTTACTAGTTAATAAAATTTTTAGCTTCGAACTTAGACAAAAAGTCAGCAGCCTAAAAAGAAAGTCGAGAAAAAGATCGACTTTGATCGAATTTTCGATATTTCTTCCCAATATTTAGTACATAGAAAAAAAGTTGATATAAATTGATTTATTAAAGTGTCGACATTTTTGTTTTTAGTTCGATATTTTTTCTATCGTTAATTTCATTCCAACGCAACGTAACTTAAAATACATCGCTCTGCTTGGAATGTTTGAATGAAATCAACAAAAACTCTAATCATACATTCTTGTCTGACTTTAAAACACGAATTTAACAGTTACTATTAATTTTGGATTATGTTTAAAAAACATTTTCTTTTGATCGTATCGATCGTATATTCGATTGATGACAATCCAACGCAAGTTAAGCGTGCTTTTAGACATTATTCCCTAAACTATGAATTGATCACAATATCGGTAAATCAAAGTCAATTTGCTCGTGAAATGATCGTCGTTTTTTTGACGCAGAAAGCGTCATGACAAATAATATGTAACCGTCCTGTTTGTTGAAAATTTGTTTTCATCAACGCCAGTCAATTTACTTGCTAATGCTTTTGACGTTTACAAACATGCTCTCTGCCTTTTCAATAATCATCAACTCAATATTTGTACTGCTCAGTTACACCGTAGATGATGTATTCAAATTCGTGACTTTAGCGAACTTGACTATTGAACACAATACTAACGCAGTAGAATTTGTATTTGATGCATTTTGCGTATTTTGTATGTTTCAATTATCATGAGAAAACCCATTGAGAAGGTAATTTTAAATGTACACATATTTTAAACATTTTTGAAAGTTCGAAGACCATTTTGCGTCTGCATTCAATTTTTGATCTACGGCCAATACTTCAATATTATCCCCTTATCTGATAAGAAAAAAATTAATGCAAACAGTCCCTAAAAACTGTCTTCAAACGTAGATATTAAGAAAAATATTAAAAAATATTAATATTAAGTAAAATATTGAGAAAAATATTTAATAACCTCTTTTTTTTAGCGTGCACAAAAAATCCATACGAAATATTTTTGGTACACAACCTCAAGATCATATTAAAATTTAGGAGTGGATCAAAATTTTGTTTCCAAAACTCAGCTCTACAAAATTTGTGTTTTACACAGAAAATAATAAGGTTAGTCATGCAACGTCGTAAGCTTACAAATTGTGTTAAAAGTTTGCATGAATGACCTTTGTTATACATTTGATTAAATGCTAGGTAATTCAATCAGAGATAGAGTCACAATGACGTTTAACCAGTTTATTTTACGCAACAAAATCCCTTGATAACTTTAACAAAATTGTGTAAATCATTTCCCATACAAAATTTGACAGTTCATTGACCAAAAGATAAATTTATCAAATTTGTAAACTTATCTACGGTTTTACGAATTTGCATGAATACCCTTAATATAAAAATTTTTAAGCTTTGTCAGCAAATAATAATACAGTAGACGCTCGATTTAGTAAATCTAAAAAATTAACTATATTGAACACACAAAATTATTTATAAAAACATATTTTTGTTTACAAAAATGTCCCGAAAGAATTTTACATTGCTTTAGGACACTGAACAAGTGTTTCTTTTTTTTAAACCTCATTTGTTTAAATCGTCAACTCCTGAGAAAAAGGAAACAATCTCGAAAGAGTGAACTGGCTGGTTTTATTACTTTACTATATCGAGCGTCTACTGTATTTTATTTTAAGATCATTAAAAGATAATTGAAAAAAGAAGAAAAATTACGCCCTTTTTACATTTTCCAAACTTCTCTTTATTTTGTCAAAATTATGTAAACGGAATTTGGAGAATATTGAGAAACAAAATTTCGAAAGAAAGGTTTTGCAAAACGAATTTTGACCTTGCTAAAATTTCGACCCCAACTCTTTATAATTATAAAAAAATGGTAACATTTGTGGGACCAGCAGAAATTAATTCCAAAAAAAGTACAAAAAGCGAAAAAAATTGAAACCGTGTGGATCAGTCTTTTAACTAATAAATTTATAAGAACTGAATTGGGTATTTGTTTTGGTATGACCCCCCCCCCCCCAAGAAATGGAGCTGTATACGCCGCTGATTGTCGTCTTGTCGATCAACACGTCTATACTTAGAGAACATGTTCTCTTTAAAAGAGATGTTCTGTAAACCCTAGGTTAGTGACTTTACTTCACAAACCAAATAAATCCTTTCCTTGAGGAAAAGTTTAACAACACAAAATTTATGAAATGAAATTAAAAAATCGCCTGAATAAATTTTGGTGCCGCCGAGAAGAGGATTTAAAATTTTTTTGGAATCTAAACATTAAATCCAATTCCATATTATTCCCCCTCTAAACCAAACTTAAATCCAATTTTTTAAATCCCATCTAGATTAATCCAATTGAATTTAATCTGCTCCCCGGAGGTCAGTTTAATTACTTAGATCCAGATTAAAACTCAATTTCATATCATTCACTTTTCTTGACATTTCAAGTATGTTTTATACCAACATAGTGAAATAAGATAATTAAAGTAAACAAAAAGTGACAAATTAAGAAAAAAACAGAAATAACTTCTTACACTTGAATTTTGTTATTACATTTTTTGTTATTTACATAATTAAATTTTGTAAAACAATAAACAAATATTTGGCTCGGTGAAATTATGCTTGCTGGTTGATCCATTTTGTGTTATAGCATATTTGTTTCGATGAGTGGTGTTTCCGGTTTCCAATGCAGGGCGCATTTTCTTTAAGAAATTGTATGAATACAACACTAAATGTATCACAATAAAAACACAATTTAATAATTTATATAAATAGTTTTCGCATTCATTAAATTTGATCAAAATATGTGATTTAAAAAACTTTTTTTTATCATCAAGAATTTTCACAGGAGAGATTTGACGTTTCGCGAATTTGACATTTGGTGCCATCATATGTTAATATGTCCAGCTATTCGAATGGTTCCTAAATACCATAGTGATCTAAGATTTGCGTGATTTTTGATACAATTTTGTGATCCGAAAAGTCACAGAATACAAAAAACTATTTACACTCAGCAATAGTGGTAAGATTAAAAAAAAAATTGTCGCAGCATCTCGTGGAGAACTATAGGGCCTAGTGACTTACAACTCTCAACCTTTCCTGTGTGCGTGTTGTTGGCAGGAATAGAGGAGAGCTACAATTTTTTGCCTAGTCCGAAAGGCTAGATGAGAAGCACTCATGCATAACAAGTATACTCTTGGAGGATTTGTCAGTTCCTCGCAAGAGGCAGTACCTCGGGAAAACATTTCTGTTCATACATAGGTGGCAGCGGCTGGGAATCGAACCCAGAACTTTTGGCATGAGGTACTACAAAATTTAGCACTTGCTATAAATCGATTTTAGTTAACATATTGTTAAATTAAAAATAATAAAAAAATAAAGGAACACTTATGACTGCTCTGAAGATGTCTGCATAAGACAAATGGTTGAAAGATCAAGTAGGGTTTTCTTTTATTATTTTAAATTTAACAATTTATGTGAACGAAAACATTAAGTTAGAAAAGAATAATTAGGATATCAATAATTGACCTGAATCCCACAAAAGGATAAACATCTTTTTTGTTAATTTATTTAAGCTGGTTTTAGGTGAGTCATCAACCATCAATTCAGAAGCCAACATATTTATGTTTTGCCAATTTATAGGATACCGTGTATATTTTAGATTGATAAAATTTCATATTTTATTTATGTAAACCTGAATGTCTATAAGTAAAAGTTTCTTATCCTTTCCTGTTTAATAATGATATGATAAGAGTAATATTTTTTTATAATTTTTATATACTTCTTCTTTGTTTGTACAAGAAGCATAATAACTATACGCTTGCCAATCTATTTCAAGTTTGTCAATAAATTTGCAAATAAACTCGCATTCGTATACTTCCAAATTGTTAAGGAAATAACAACCATTCTTATCAGTTGTATGGACTTTTCAATTCAAGTGATCCATGGCCATGCCCTACCCATTATAACAATGTCTAAAATAGGGTGAGCAATGCTCGCGTTCCTCTAGGGGTGCGCTCTTTGCGTCCAGTCCAAGTCCATCATACATACACATGAGAACGCTTAAGTATTGCGCGCATAATTAGCAATTGACTAGCACTTAAGTCTTTCTTCGAATGACAGCAACTACAGACCACTTGAAGATCGAGAGATACATTTTTCGTATATTATACTGCGTACACTTTTCCATTTAAGTTTTGAGTAAGCGTGGCTGTGACTCTTTATTAGTGCAGCAGCGATATGAATAATATTGTGGACGGTTTTCTTAAGTAAACACAAAACCGTATAGGTTTCTTGTGTTTTACTTTAACATGAGAGAAGGCTCAGGCTCTCTGCTTCTGTTGTAGAAACAGAGCCGAGAGCCACCACCGCACCACGTCAAACCAAAGTCACACATCAGTCACACATAAAAATGGGAGATGAGCCGCATTCGTTCGTCCGTCCGTCCATCCGTCAGAGTCGGTTCTTCGAGTTTTGAAGTGTGACTTATGGGAATATGATGTATGCATGTATCTATATCTATTAGATGGATTTCGTTGGTAAGATCGGTGGCAGCGCGGCGGCCATGGTCGAGCTGATTTTTATCAGTATAAACAGTTACAGTTCTCGATGGGATGTTGAGCGGTAACGATCGGTTTCCGTGTGAATACTTAAATAACGGTGAATTTTGTTTTCAAATATTTAACGATCAATGTCATATTGCGCGCGTACTTTTATTAAAAAAATAAAGTTTTAGTTTAAAGTTTTAGTGTAGAAATAAATAACTACTTAAGTTAAAAAAAAGAAAATAATAACATCTATAACAATTAGTGCTTAAGAAATAAATTAAAAAACGAAAAATGGATACCGACGATAAAAATATGAAAGTCGATATAAAACCAGTTGAAACCTTAGTGCTTGCTAATTATGCAAACGGTAAGGATGCGAAAAAAGGATCATCCTCGACGAAAGAAGCACCAGGCAATAGGCGCAAGGAGGACGAAAGAATAACATGTGCAGTTATGAAAGTATTGGAAGGATATGATTGGAATTTAGTTCAAGCAACAACAAAGTGAGTGCTATTTTATAAATATTTTTTAAATTTTAATTTCTTAAATTGTGGATTCTTAAAAGAAATAAAATGAATTTTCATTGCGTTTGTGAACAATTTTTGAGTTTAATGCATTTTTTGTAATTGTTAATTCATAAAATTAATAGAGGATTACCGACCAATTTAAGCTTCAATAAGAACAAACTCAGAGCTCCCCAAAACAAAAACCTATTAAGGTTACTGTTGGACGAGAAATATATGAATTATGTTTTTCGCCATGGATATTTGTTTAGTTTCGAGTGAAGTTTGGAAAGAGAAAGTTGAAAAACAAACTACTTTAAAAGCTTTTTTTACTTTTTATTTCATGTACAAATAAAAAGAATAAATAAAAAAGCCAGTCAAATATGATAAGGTCCTGTTTAAACAGGAGCAGCAGCAATTTTCTTATACAAATACCTACAATGGGAAAAACAAACATAATTTTGTTATTCCTTTAAGCTTATGGCTAACAATAATGAATATCCGTTGTGGCTTATATAACCTTCCATATAACACTGCTGTGTTTTTATAGGAAGGAATATCAGCGAAAAAACAGGGATGGACTTAAAGTTTTTTGTTGGGTTTTGTATTTAAGGATTAAACAAATAAATAAATGCTGTTTTGGTGGCTTA
Organism: Dasysyrphus albostriatus; assembly: GCA_946251815.1. Lineage (NCBI taxonomy): Eukaryota > Metazoa > Arthropoda > Insecta > Diptera > Syrphidae > Dasysyrphus > Dasysyrphus albostriatus. The sequence goes on from OX276335.1 coordinate 83,778,139, forward strand.
GGTCAACTCTGTTTTTTTGTTATATGTATTCAGTCATGCACTGATGCAAAATCACCATGACAAGCTTAATAATTGGGTTACTCGTGCAAATGATAAAACTTTATAATTTGTTCTTTTATGGCAACGTTGGGCAGCAATTTGACAGGTGACAAACCAGTTAACGAGGACCTCTACTGATCGATGATAAATAACTGCTTTCGGCCCAAATTGAATGATATGAATGTGAATGCTATTTAATGCTTTAAGGTCTTTCAATAAGCCGCATTCTTGGACTGACGCGACGCATTCAAAGTCAATGGAACAATGGCCATTTCTCAGATTCAGGTGAATTTATTCAGTAGAGTCAATGAAAATTGTACCTCTGGTATCCATGCTACGAGTATATATTATTAAAATGAAAAACATGGGCCTTTCAAATCAAAAAACAAAAAATAAAAACTACAATACCCAGCTTGTCTTATTGCATTCTCACATTTTCTCTTATTGAAAAATCTTTGTGTCAAGGTTACTTCTTAATTTTTAAAACATTTTCATTTAGTTCAACATACTTAAGCAATTATGTTTCAACTTATGTGGAGAAAAATAAAGTAAAAACATAGTAAAACTAAATATTTCAAATGAGCTGTACTCCAAATAGTTTGTTTCGCCCAGGTATGCTAGTAGGAATGACAGTTGGACTAATCAGTCAATGTCAGATGCTGTTGACTCTGATAAAAATAACAACATCATGATCAAGATTCTGCAATTATTATTGTGAATACTTATTCAACTAAAGATAAAATGCACAACTTTTGGCTGAACATACTTACCCTAATAGTTCAAGTTTCTTAGAACGAAATTTTTTTATGATTGAAATTCATTCCTTATACACTCAGGAGACAATTTAGCTTGGGATTGGGAGTCGTTTCGAAAACTTTTTTTTATATTGAAAGTTTAAAAAAATTACAAAAAAGTGTAAGCCAATTCACTTTTCACAAGCCGCGATTTGACATAAAAAGTATGTTCCCAAAAAGTGGCCACATTTGATATTTTTGTACCCAAAGGAGCATATTACTTTTTATATTTCTTCTAAGACATCAACCGTTATTTTTTTTAATACACGCTTTTGGCGTCTGGAGGAGTTTCCGCAACTTCTTCAATGTAAATTTTCTTAAAAGATAAAAAAAGGGTAAGTCTCACCTTTTGACATAAAAATAAAGTACATTTGTTCCCAAAAAGTGGCAACATTGACATTATAATTGAAGATGCGTCGACTCAAAACCATTTTTTTAAAGATATCAATTGTTATTTTCGCGCGTTTTTCACGTTGAAAGTATTAAAAATTTTCAAAAAAGTTGAAGTTCGTTGACATACAAAAGTAGGTACATTCCCGAAAAGTGGCAATACTGAAAATTTTCCCAAGGATTCGTCTACTCAACGCCTATCTTTGAAGACATCAATTGTTATTTTGATTATTAAATTTTCTAAGTAATTTACGAGTTACTTTTTATCAAACCCTTTCCGCAAAGATGCTTTCCCATTTTCCTCCCCATGTACTCTGTGGGCGGAAAAAGTCCGCGATGGAAAAGGTCAGCTGAAGAGCCAGGAATAGTATAAGAGTAACATATATCTTATTAAAATATAAAGATTGGCACCAACGCAGAATTTAAACATTAACATAATTTTAAAGTTGGATGGTTAAATTTTGCGTCGACTCCAATCTTTACATTTTAATAAAATATGCATATATGCATAGGAAGGAAAATGGGAAAGCACCTTTGCGGAAAGGGTTAGATAAAAAGTAACTCGTAAATTACTTAGAAAAATTAATAATCAAAATAACAAGGATGCGTTGAGTTGACGAATCCTTGGGAAAATGTTCAGTATTGCCACTTTTCGGAAACATACCTACTTTTTTATATCAACGCCTCCAGATGTCAAACGCGTAGTGGGAAATAAGAATTGATATCTTAAAAAAAATGTTTTGAGTAGACGCATCTTCTATTCAAATTTTAATGTTGTGACACTTTTTGGGAATTGAAATTATAAAATGTGGTCCTATCATGCATGCTTCGTCCAACGAAAGTTCTCGCGTAATCTTCCGATATCTTGTTCTCGAATTTTAAGCCAATGTATGAAGCATTTCGGGGTTTTCGCCTGATATGAGAGGTCAGGTGTCAGGTGCGTGTTTTTACTTAATATAACGAATAAACTTTAAATAAGTTATTTATGGCAAATTAGCTCAGCTATCTGTTTGCTGAACAATTTTTTTTTCTGAAATTTACCGTTTTCGAGATATTTGTCAAAAACCCATTTTCATGACCCTTAACCCATTATTTTTCTCAGACTGTATGTAACATCAATCCCAACGTGTGAACCAAAAATTAGCCTGATACAAATTTTTCCTTGAAAAAATCTATTCTTACTGGACAATTTATATAATAGATGATGAATAACTTGACCCAATTATCAGATGAAATAATTTTCCACTTTAGTGGAAAAAAATTTCACATTTCAACATATTGGGCACCATTTTTCAATGGACGTCAGGACTACAAAAATGAATGCCAAGTTAAATTTATTCTTAGTGTGTTCCTAAGGAATGAATTCCAATCATAAAAATAGGTCCCTCTAAAAAGCGTTTTGGTTTCGATTTCCTAACCGGACTGTTATTAATATTCTTTTAAGAACATACATTGTCCAAAAACTCATCATCGTTTTTGAAATATTAAGCCAGATCCACACTATTGTGTCGCTACCGAAACGCTCTCGCTACGATAAATTATTTTTTCATAAAAAACAATGAAAGGAATGAAAGCCTACCATGTATGAAGGATGTGAATATGCTCATAATTTTTTTTGTGTAAGATTTTTTTATCGTATCGAGACTTTATCGATATAAAGCTATAGTGTGAATCTAGCCAAAATTTTCGAAAAAAAGAAGAAAAAATTAAATCCGAAAATTCTCATTTTCTAATAGGAGGTGACCGATAACCTGTAGATATCTCTATAGATGCCAACAGATAGCTTTAGTCCAAACATTTAAAAAACTACTGGTCAAATAAGCGCCGATGCCATGCTAATGCCAACAGTTAGAAAATGCACTTTTCATGTTACATTTTTGGCTAAGTGTATTATAACAGAATCTTCTTTAAATGGGGTATTAAATGAAAGCTAGAACTGTTCTCTTCACGATACAAAAGGTTTGTCAGACTGTTTTTTTTTTTGTTTTCAAGAGTCCGACCACTTTTATAAGAAGCAAGATTTTGATTATACAGGGTGTCCGCCGGTAAGGTATACTACTTTGTTTGTTTATAATTTTTGTTTAAATGAAAGAGAATGGATCTTATATTGATAAATGTTTTATTTAATGTCGGAAATTGTGTATGGAATACAATATCAGGTAAATTGTCCCCTTTGTTAGTCTCACAAATGCGAGCCCTTTTCATATTGCATTAATTTCAAATCTGTCAAATCAGGCGACCGTGGAGGCCAATCAACATCCCCATTTCTTGAAATAACTTGTTGTGGAAAGAGGTCTCGCAGTAATTCCATTGTAATCCTGGCTGTATGCGATATGGCACCGTCTTGTTGATACCACATGTTAATTAAGCCCAAAGCATGCAGTTGTGGTGTTAAAAAGTTTTCAATCATATCCAGATATCGCTCCTCATTCTGAGCACGGCGTTGAGGTTGATGAATTGTTTTGAACACTTCCTTGAGCAGCAGTAATGTTTTCAGCCGATCTTGCAGTCCGTTGTGGTCCATACTTGGGCCTATCACCTACAGACCCTCTTTCTTCGAAATCATTTACCATACGATAAATAGTTTTGTTGGCACGTTGTTTCTCCCAAAAATTTCACGTAACTTTCTCATCGTCACAGCAATCGATGATTGATTTTGATAAAATGTTTTAACGATTAAAACACGTTGGTTTATCAAATAGTTTTCCATAATAAATTTGCCACGAGTGTACTTCACTACTGCCAAAAATGAATTGTTTAGACTAGTGTTTACCAAAATGGCGGCAAAACAAAGTAGTATACCTTCCCGGCGGACACCCTGTACTTTGATAAAATTAATGAATGTGGTAAAGGCTTTTTTTAGCTATTTGATATGATTTCACTAAGTTAGTTCCTTGTTAATTCAAATCTTGTTCATTTAAATGAACAATGAACAATTATTGACATTTACGAAAAAAACAGACTTGAAAAATGTTTTTTTTTGTCTTTTTTTCATTTTTGACAATAATTTTCCATGATAACAGTCTGATTTTTTACACCATCTTAAAGAAAAGGTTTCAATAAAAAGAATTCCATCTAAAAACTTTCAAAAATCGAAAACTAAAAAGATTGAAAATTAGGCCATTTTTTTCAAATTAAATTCACAAAAAATTCAAAAACTTATATACTTAGTTTGCTTCAAAAATCGTACAGCTTGTTTAAAACACAAAAATATGCATTTTCAAGAAATTTTATCAAAATCAAACAAATTTGCTTTTGTAGATAAAAATGAAATATTAAGGAATTGGTTTTTTGGTATTTTTTAACAATATTTTTGAAGGTTTGTGAAAAATGATCCAAGTGAAAGTTGTAGGTCACTTGATTATCTATAACTTTTGCCTCCTAGATCAGTACCACAGCATCTAACTTATGAATCAAACTATCGCTCCTCACCTAGACGTAATGCATTCTTCAATAGAGTGTAGACCTCATTTGAACTTTTAATTAAATTATGTTCAGTCGCTCCAACTCAACAGAACACATATAGAAAACTATAGACACATTATTTTCTTCATATTCAATATTAAATAAATTCCTATCAATAAGCGGAAAAAGACCATTAACCTACATAATTATCATCATTTGCAAAAAATACAGCGTTGAAATTGTATATTAATAGATGCGGATGCCATTAAAATAAAACTTAATTCCTAACATTCTTCCTGCTTTATAATAAAAAATGCAAGTATTAGTTTCGTATAAAAAATGATAGTTAAAAATCGAAGTTATATTACAATTTACCATCTCATGACAGAGAATTAAAAAAAAAATTATTATCGTCATACCGCAGACCTAGCCTAAAAACAGGAAAGCAATTTCCTGTAAATTTAACACAGAAAGTTGATAATTTAAGTTCAAATTTCTTGAAATACCTCTTACCAAATGGGCGAATTTTTAATATCAACTTAAAAGTATCAGATAGGCTATTGATAGACATTTTAAATTTTGTGCAAGGGCTTTTTTTATTAAAAATGTTTGTTAAGCACATGAGCATGCTGAATACCGAAAATGTTATACTTAATTGTTTTTGAGAGAATAGTCACACTGGCTGGTTTTCAATATTTTTGGTATAACTCCGAAACTAAGGCGAATTTGGAAATTTTTGTTTGAAATTAAATTTTCTATCAAAATGGATGGTTTACAAAAGTTTATGAATTTTTAGTAGGAAAAGTTATCAAAAACCAACAAAAGATTAAATTTTTATTTTTGAATTGCGCAAAACTTTTTTCGGAGCAAAGACATGCTTAAACATGTTCAAAACTGTTAGGCTAGCCATATACACGACCATTCATCCGATCCGTTTGGGTCGGTTGGATTTCAAATAAGCTGAAAATCCAAATGGGATCCAGCGCACACACGACCGATTTTGGATCGGCACCGGGCCATTCGGATGTTGGATCTTTGGGTATATCGTGTAGGTATGGCCAGCTCAGAGTTACAGCCATTCGAACTTAACCTTTTCTAATAATTTTTCGCAGTTTTTGGGTACCACATGACAAATTTAACGTGGGTTGTTTAAAATTCTTTATTTAAAAATTCTGTAAATTAAGTTCTATTAAGGGTATTCATACATCAGCTTAAAGCCGTAGTAAACGTAGTAAAATTTTAAAGTTCGAAAATATGCCACAATTTACATGTGAGTTATAGCAAAATAAGAAGTATAGGTACAGGGCCGTTCCTAGCCTTTACAGCACCTGGATCAAGCTCAGAAATGCCTCTTTTTAAGCTGCAACAATTTTTTATAGAATAAATAAAAAATCTATCTATCTATTGAAGTCTTAAGATTTATTAATCCATCAAAATAATAAATGGTTTTGATTTCTAAATGACTCAAAATTAAGGACAAAAAATCATCAATGATTAGTTTCAATGATACTGGCATTGGCACCTAATACTGTACTCCTCCTAGTACCAAATATTTCAGTAGGTTGCGTATGAAAACCGACAAAAAACACATTTGAAATATCGGTTTTTATCGACTTTCGTCCAAGTAAAAGTACCTAGTTTTCTTACTGATTCACTAAATATGTACCTTTTGAAATCTTGACTTGACAAAAAATCAGCTGCGTTGAAAAAAGGTCGAGAAAGGGATCGACTTTTATCAAGTTCATTTTTTCCCAACACTTGACGGTGTTCCTACCAGCTTTACGTGAGGCAACTCATTTTGAAGTCCCTCTTTAGTATATCATTCCAATTTCTCAAAAAGAAAGAGATGGAGAGGTGAGGCAAAAATTTTCACTTGGCCATCGCATTCTTTCTAAGAAATTAGAAGTGTGGATAAAAATAAGAGGCTTCAAAATGAGTCCTCTTGCACTAAGCTGGTATTAACACCATACTTAGTACGTACAAAAAGTCGATATTAATCAATATTTTAGCCTGTCGATATTTTAACAATTCAACAATTTTTTGTCGTTCATTCTTACGAATCTTAAAATACAACGCTCTGCTTGGAATTTTTGCACAAAATCAGCACAAGCTCGAATCATAAATTCTGGTCTGACATGCTATGGAAATTATAAGTCAATCGCCACTGTTTTTGAAGCGAATTTTGCTTTTGTCAAGTATGAAATTGTCCTATTTGCAGAAAATTGGTTTGGTCAACGTCAGTCAATTTACTTGCAAACGAATTTGATATTAACAATAACGCCCTCTAGTTTTTTAATATTTTGTTCTTTAACTCGATTTTTTACAGTTTTGTTGTAACGCAGATGATGAATATCGTACCCAATTTATTTAAGTTTGGTCAATATAATATAGTAATTGCATAATTTCTTACGGAAAGTGTCATGCCATGTGCGGTACGGCCGGCGCCTTTCATGGCAAGGCGCCTGGAGCAGTTGCCCCACCCCTAGAAACGGCCCTGTATAGGTAGGCGTCGAAAGTTTCAGTCAAGATTATTCCCAAAATCAAAGTCTTGCAGTCCATAACCGGCAATGGACTTCAAGACATTGATTTTTGGAATAGCTTTTACTTATGTTTTTGACGCCTATGCTTCTATTTTTGCTATCATCACTCTCATCCAAAGCTTGCTGTGGGCTCTGGGTCTAAAAAAAATAGTAAAAAAAATGTTTTGTGCAAATGAGAATCTTTTTTAGACAGAATTTTAGTTTTCATAAGCAGAATTTATGACAACAGAATTTTGACTAGACAGAATTTTGAAATTCGGAATTTTGAACATACAGGATTTTGATATCAAGAATTTTGAAATACATAATTTTGGCCAAACATAATTTTGACAAGACAGAATTTACAAAAAAAAAAACGCAGAGTTTTGACCAAACAGAATTTTGAAAATCAGAATTCTGAACCACTTCCATTTAACATTCCTTGTACCAGTTCAAACCCATTCAGTTTATAGGTCTGGAAGCATTTTAAAAGAGCCGAAAAACAAAATTACCTCCTATTTAAAATTTTTCTATAATTGTAATGTCATATTTCATCAATATCTTGAGTTCCAATATTTTAACGAATACGAAATTTGTCATCATATTCTACCAAAAAAGGTGCCAAAAATTATAAAAAAAAGTAAAGTTTAAATTGGCATATCTCTGTGAATCCCGAATAAAAATTAATTTCTGATCATGCCATATAAAAGCCTCTAGCCCTAGCCCCTACTTTATTTTGTCACTGCATGTAAGCAATCTTTGCTTAAAAAAAATTATGTGCAATTAAGAAAAAAATTGAAAAACCGTTGATTTTACAATTTTTTTATGTAGGTTTTTAATAAATTTTCCTGCTTAAATTTTGTATATACAATTTTTGAAACCATCCATTTCGATAAAAAATCTAATTTTGAACAAATAGTTTTAAATATAAAATTGTCAAATTTGACTTGGTTTCTGAGTTAATATATTCCTCATTTTCTGGTCTATTCAGTAGATGTATAAGAAACATACATACCTTATTATGTGTATAAATATAAAAATGTATCTAATACTTCACTTAATATTTCGACAACATTTCCCATTACTTATTTTGTATGTAGCTATGCTGAAACATGTCTGCCACTTTGGCTTAAATATAACTTCGTGAAACAATTTCAATTATGCGTAAACTTTTAGTTTTGCATAACAAACAGTTAAACTCTGGTGTGCCTCTCGGTACATCCTATACTCTACTGCCCCAGCAAATCTCTGATTTAACCCATACCTTCTTTGTGTCTTTCAACTCTCCGAGGACTTTTTTTGTGTCAGGAAACAATTTCATTTCCATCAAGAGAAATTACATACATTTTCCTGGCTTTACAATGCCGCACGTACAAATTGTAAGTCGAGCACGTTGCCTGTTAGCTACACTCTCTCACTTCAAGGACAACAACATACTATACCTTCTACTTTTCATAGAGTTTCTCTAACCCACATCATGTGCACCAACCAGCAACTTTAGCTTTACAAGGACCCAGAAGCCACATCAGCCAACCTTAACATAAGACTCGTGCTTATTTAAATTTTAAATCGATATTTAAACGCTGCCTGCTGGAAGCGTTTCAAATGATTTAAAGATTAATGGTGTGACCGATGTCGAGGCCGAGTCACCTTGCATCCAAAGGAGCCAAATGATGAAATTAATAATCCACTTTCTTAACCGACCGAGGAAGCGAAGACGACAGAATTCGAGACTCTTGTTTAGCATTGAGGTGTTAAATGCCTGACTAAGTACACACATACCGCTCCGCAACCGCACTTGACAAATTGAAACGCTTAAGAATCCCTTTTGAGTGTTTATACAGTGTCTTGTTAAATGGCGATGGGACATGGAAGTACCTTATCTACCTACCTACCTGCCTGCTCCTTCCGCCACTGCATCTCAATCTCAATGGCTATGAGTAGCGGATGTGGTATGTCTGGATCTGGGATGCTGGTTGATGATGATGATTAAGACTCTTATCTTCTTGTTAGGCTATGGAAAACAATTTGTTTACATGATTAACAACATTCATAGTCACCACAATAATGTGAACTCGCAGTTTGCAGCGCAACAAAAAAAAAAAACAGAACCAAACAAATTAGCTTCCTTCGTATGTATGGAGGCTTCCTTTATTTAAAAAAAAAAGGAGACACAAGTCCTAACCTATCCTATCCTATTTAAAAAAAAATCTATGCATTTATTTGCACAAGGATATAAATACGTAAGTATGTGTAGTTGTAGTTTACTTTGTGTCACCGCAGGTCCCCTCTGTCTGTGTTTAGTTTGCGATGCCGGCTGGGAAAGGTTTTTGTCGACAAAATGTGCGGTAAGGACGTTTATACTGCCAGAGATAAGAATAAAGGTGAATTCGAGTTTAACTATGTAGGTACTAAAGGTTTAGGGACACAATATAGATTAAAAGCAAATTAAATTGCGACCGAGATTTAAGATTTATTTTTATATCTAAATAGTCGCTTGTCCTTTTATGTTTTGTAGGTAGATGGAATAACATTTACGCCAACCGACATACAGGTACATCAGGGACAATGATGATGATGACGATGAGGATTATGAATTTTTAAATTTAAATATTGTGGCACACATCATTGCTTTATGAAAAGATTTTGATTTATAGCGGAATCTGATGACATTATAAAAGGGCGCTTTTAAATCGTTGTACACAAAAATATTTAAAACACACAGGGTGTCTCAATACTTGTATTATCAGAAGCCCATGACTTTGTCACTTTTGATTTTTATGGCAACCGTACATTTGTCAATAAAATTAAATATAAATAAAATTTAATACTGTTTTAATCCAGTTATAAAGGTACATCAGAGTTGTAAAAATTTCAATGCATAAAAGATGCATTTTGCATTAAGAAAAATTTTAAATGTTAACTCGAAAATTTGTTGCATTAAAAAAATTGTTAATGCAGAATACAAATTTTTTGCATTAAAATAAATGTTAATGGGACATGAAATTTGTTTGCATTAAAAAAATGTTAATGCAGGCCAAAAATTGTTTACATTAATAAATAAAGTGTACGACTGGATAGCACGTATACTTGCTCTTATGTTGAAGACGCTGAGGGTTTAAGAACATTATATGTTAGCACATGGAAGTTATGAGAGGAAAATGTTTAAAAGCATGAAAAGCGCATAGTTCAAGTAGAAATGTTTCTACTCTTCCCACCTTTAATTTTACGTGTGTAGATAATTTGAGAATTGTTTTATGTTTGTTTATTGTCCATAAAATCAAATGCTGTAGGTTTCGAAGAAGTTTATCCCAAGTTTGTTAAAATTATTCTCCCAGTTATAATTCCGTCATTAGTGCATGTTCTTAACCATATTATAACTTGCAGTTTATACCCATTGCAATGGAAAATCGCTAAGATACTGCCTTTTAAAAAATATAAAAAGTAACGATTATAGACCAGTCTCCATTCTACCTTATTTATAAAAAGTTTTCGAGAGAATATTACAGAGACAAATAAATTCACACATCATTTCAAATGGTTTAATGTCTCCACAGCAATCGGGGTTTCGAAAACACTATAGCTGTATTACAACAACAACAAAAGTAGTAGATGACATCAGAGAATCAATGGATGAAGGCAAAGTAACATTTTTAGTTCTTCTCGATTTCTCGAAAGCCTTTGATACAGTTGACCACACAAATTTATGTAATAAACTTTCGACTATGTTTGGTTTCTTTTATTCAGCTGTAACACTAATGGCGTCTTATCTTTACTTTCGGAAACAAGCTGTTTCAATAGGACATCATTCATCCGAGTTTCTTTAGAATAGCAGAGCAGTACCCCAGGGCTCAATTCTTGGTCCTATTCTTTTAACGATGTATTTGAATGAACTTCCCTCCATTATGTTATCTTCTCTCCAAATGTATGCTGACGTACAGCTTTATAAAAGTTGCCCTCTAGGTATGATTGAGGACGGTGCATACGCAATCAGTAGTGTATTGGAGAGTATAGCTGTTTCTTCTGTAAAAAACGGAATATTCTTAAATCTATCAATATTCAAATATCTAGTCATTAGTAAAAAGCTGTTGGATCATTCCTACTTCCCAGACATTAACTTAAAGGGCTCAAAAATTCATTACGTTGACAAAGCAAAAAATTTGGGTAAAGTATTTAATAGGACACTTACATGGAATGACCATACTAATATGATTATTGGGAAAGTCTATAGGAGTTTACGTAAGCTTTGGATGTCTCACAATTACACCCCCCGACAAAAACACTCATCATTCCCATTCTCACTTACGGTTGTGAAATATTTGGTAGCTGCGATGCTACAAGCAGCAGAAGTTTTTATGATGCATTTAATAATACCGCCCGTTATGTATTTTATCTCAGACGATACGATCGAGTTTCCAAGCATTCCATATTAATTTTAAATATGCCATTTGACAACCTGATTGCATATAGAACTCTTGCGTTGCTTTCTAAAGTTATGGAAACTCATCAACCGAATTATTTGTTTGACAAGTTATGCTTTAGTTCCTCCAGTAGGTCTCAACAACTTATTCATCCGCGGTTTGATTCAATAATATCTGCACGTCGTTTTGTCTGTTATTTTTAACAATTTCTCTTTGTGAGCTTCCATTTATTTAAAAAAAATTATTTCATATCCCCGAATGTAAAGGGTGTTTTTTTAGAGGTATAGAACTTTGAAATGGAATAAACCAAAGATGATTTTTTTTAAATTGACATGTAATATCTTCTAGCATTATAGTTTAAATATGATTTCTCGCATATGACCGCCACGACTGGCTCGGACGTATAGCCTAATTTGAGGGTCCAATTTTCGATGACAACGAATGTTGTGCTGCAAGTGGTCAATCGTTTCAAGCTTATTGGCGTAGACTAGCGACTTCACATATCCCCGCAGAGAATAGTCAAATAGCGTTAAACCGCATGGTATTAGAGGCCAATTCTCGGATCCGTAACGTGAAACTATGCGGTAACCAAACGTTTCCTTCACTAAACAGATTGTGGTATGAGCTTTGTGATATGTTGCGCCATCTTGTTAAAGCCACAGCTCCTGCACATCATGATTGTTCAATTGATGAACGAAAAAGTCAGTAATCATGGCTCAATAGCGGTCACCATTGACTGTAACGTAGCATTTGAAGAAATACGGACCAATTATTCCACCAAGCCATAAAGCACACCAAACAATCAGTTTTTGTGGATGTAACGATGCCTTAACATACACTTGAGGATTATCATCACCCCACGTATCCACGTATCCATTCAACCAAAAGTGAGCTTCATCGCTCAACAAAATTCGCGCGATACGTATTTTTAACAGAATCATGATTTTCAAAATAAATTTGCACAATTTGGAAGTGTTGTTCAGGCATCAATCTACTCGTGTTTAAATGTCAAACCAAACTAAAAATAAATCAATTGACAGCTGACAAAATGGCCGCCAGTTAAAATAATGTCGCCAACTTAAAGTTCTATACATCTAAAAAATACCACAAATAACATTCATACGAAAAAACGAAAGGTACACAAAGTTAAAAACCTATTGCGAGAGATTATCAGTTATTCCAAAAATTTGTTTGTCTTAATATTTTTATGTGAAATCATTCATAATTTATAGCTCCAAATCAACATAATATGGTTTTATAAAAGGCTGCTCAGTCGTAATTTTTGTGTTAATAGAATTGTCTGACAATTTGTGTTGAGCAGCTCCTATAAATTTTTCTCCCATTTGCGATTAAATAAAAATTTTTTTAAATACTCACCGTCGTATTTATAAACTTTGTCTAACTTTTGACAGCCGTCCAACTCCAAAAAGTTTTTAATAAACTTTGTTTATTGTTGTCCTAAAGTGGCCTTACCTGGACAAAAGCTTCGGCTATTTAAGATTTGTCTAAATTGAAGTTTTATTTTGTTGAATAAAGCATATTTTCAACTATTAAGAACTTTTAAGAAAACTGTCTAATTAGTCAACCGCATAAAAAATCTAATAAATAAGGCGGCTAATATGTATGTTTTAAGTAACTTAATATATAAAGCAAGTAATTGTGTTAAATAATATTAAATAAATAAATTGAATTTTTTTTCCTGGGTGTTTTTTTACACTAAAGGCTCCTTAAACAATAATTAAATTAATTATCAGTCAACCGCATGTCATGTCATAAAAATCCTGTCGTATATGCCCACATTAATAATTAAAAACTTTTATGAAATGACTGCTTCAAAGTCAGCTGTTGGTCGTCATAATTATTGCCTTCATTCCCACTGTATGTAACTGATGATTTTTTAATAATTAATTTCCATCACTCAAAAAGGCAACATCAGCTTTAAAGCATAATCAGTACTCTCAAGTGGCAACAATTTTTTCGGATTTTTTTTTGATCCGCTTAAAATCATGCAGATTATTGTTATTTTTTACATATAATTGTCAGTGGAAAAATTTAAGCGTATATACCTACAGCACAATTGAGGCCAGGGACCTAACTTTTATTTTAACATAGCAAAGGAGAAAATCAAATAATGTTCATTTCCATTTTGCAATATAAAAACAGCAATGGTATATCAACTTTTAAGGCTCAGTTTAAAAGGAATATCATTAAACTATATGCACAAGGGTGGAAATAGAAATAATTCCTTTGGGAAGGGAGTTTTCCACTTCGCGAGCTGGTCGGAATGGTGTTGGTCGTTTTCTTGGTAATTTCCACCATTTTTTCTCGATTTGCATTAAATCATCCTCATGATAGCAGTTTAAGTTTGAAAATTGTCTCTAAAGGCATTTGTCGCTAGAATCTTTATCTTTGAGGATAGTAGGTATTTAAAAAATAATACAGGGTGTTATGTCTTTAATTTTAAATAATTTATATTCTCATAAAAAATGAGATGAGTATATATGCACATTGGGGTGGTCCTTATATTGGTTTTTTTTTGGAATTCTAAGATGGATAGGCATCAAATGGTTCTGCAAAGGAAAAAATTTTTCCTAATTTTAAAGATTTTTATTTCACACTCTGGTCTTCCTATTTTCATTTCAAGGTACTAACTATGGGATTAGGGTGATTCTTATAAAACGCAAAAAAAAACAATCTGAGGGTTCAGATTATTATTTCAAAAGCGTTTGATAGAGTTTGGCATCAAGCTCTCTTATCGAAAACGGGTGCATTTGGTATCTTTGAATCTCTTCTTCGTTGGATTGGAAATTACCTTTCGGGCCGTTCAATACAAGTTGTGTTGGATGGGTTCAAGTCTGACATTCATAAAATAAATGCTGGTGTGCCCCAGGGCTCCGTTTTGTCTCCGACTCTCTTCCTCATTTTCATAAATGATCTTTTGTCTGAAACTTCATATTCGTTTCAAGATTCACTTCCTTTTTCTTCGGATGTGGAATTTAAACGGCAGCGTATGATAAGCTCATTGAATTCTGATCTTAACAGCATTATCGAATGGGGAATAAAAAATCGTGTAGAATTTAATGCTTCGAAAACTCAATGCTGTCTTCTGTCGTTGAAGCGAAATCCACCCCCTTTGCCACTATCCATGAGTGGCACTTGCATCGAGGAAACCGAACATCTTTCAGTTCTAGGTATGTGCATCACAGACCACCTTCTGTGGAATGATCATATATTCGACATCGCCAAAAACGCTGCAAAATGTTTAGGTTTTCTTCGAAGATGCAAAAAGTTTTTCTCCTCTTCTGATCTGGCTGCAATTTATAAAGCCTTCATTCGTCCAAAGCTTGAGTAAATTCTCATATCTGGGCAGGTGCTCCTAAGACCCAATTAAGTCTATTAGATAGAATTCAAAATAGAGCTTTAAAAATGATAG
Organism: Dasysyrphus albostriatus; assembly: GCA_946251815.1. Taxonomy (NCBI): domain Eukaryota; kingdom Metazoa; phylum Arthropoda; class Insecta; order Diptera; family Syrphidae; genus Dasysyrphus; species Dasysyrphus albostriatus. The sequence continues at coordinate 83,793,140 of OX276335.1, forward strand.
GTGATAGAGCTATAACGGAAGAAATTGCATCTCTCGAACACCGCCGCAATGTCTCGTATCTATCATTATTTTATCGCTATTTTTACTGGCAATGTTCTAGTGAATTAGCCAGTTGTATTCCTCCCCTTAAACAATTCCGCCGTAATACTCTTACTTCTATGAATGCTCATCAGTTTATCCTTGAGCCTAACTTCGGACGTACTGTATAAGTATAGAGATTCTTTTCTTAGTCGCACTACCCGAATGTGGAATGCTTTACCTGACTCGGTCTTTCCCTCCCATTTTGATATTCAGAACTACAAAACCAATGTGCATCGGTATCTCCTCTTGAATCCTTCCCTATTTTCCTAACGCTCGCACTGTGTTCAATCATTTTAAGGGTAGTCACAACCCCTTTAGTGCGTGCTTATTATACAAAAAAAAAAAGATTTAGATGAGAAAAAAATAATGTTGGAGTGGGTCTATTTTCCCCCGTTTAGGCGGGAGGGGAAATTTTCTCAAAATTTCGATCAAAACAGAAAAAAGTTATTAAAAAAAACGGGAACACTTACAATGCCACGCCTTAGCTTTTTTTAAAGCCATAATTCCATTCTATAATATGCTTCCTAAATAAAGTTTTTAATTCAAATAGTTTTTGAAAAAAATAATTTTCAAACTTAAAAATTAAAAAACAAAATATTATAAATTTTTAAGATAAAAATTATTTTTTTAAAACTATTTAAAATAAAAACTTTATTTAGGAAGCATATTATAGAATGGAATCTTAAAAAAAGATAAGGCGTGGCATTGCAAGTGTTCCCGCTTTTTTAAATATTTGTTTTTCTGTTTTTGGTCAAATTTCTAGAAAATACATGAACGGGGGGAAATAGACCCCCCCCCCCCCCCGATACAATTTTTTTGATTCAGATTCAGATTTATTTTCGCATTTTATAAGAATAATACTTTACCCATAATTAGTACCTTAAAATGAAAATAGGGTGACCAGGGGGGTGAAAAAATTAGGGAAATTGTGTTTCAATGTTTTGAATCGAATGAGGGCTATCCAAGACTTCGTCTAATTTAAGGACCACCCTAAAGCACATGTGTTCAAAGATAGTTGGGGACCATCTTTTCGATGGATAACTATAGTAAATTGTTTAAAATTCTAATTAGCAGATAAAATGCGATTTTTTGAAATTAATAAGCTAAAATTGAAATTACATAGCTTGAAAAGCTAAATAAGTTTTTCATAACTATCCTAAAAGAATATAACAAAATCAGTTTTGATAAAATAACGTAATTTTACATCAATTTAATGCAGCTTTAGCGCTTAATACCTCCGAAACGCACCTGGTTTCAAGATTCCTATTATCTATTCGGTCATTTCTTCCCTAGTGTGCATTCACAGAAAAAGTTCAGCTATTATAAAATGACGTATGTCTGGCGGCCCTGCGAACACGTGTGTGGAACAGGTGTAAAATTTGACGTAAATGCTTTGCATCGATTTATTTCAGGCGGAGGGAAAAAGTATGCATACAACACATATTTTAGCTCGCATTTTGAACAATTGTTGTCATAGGCCAAACTCTCAGTAGTTAGTCCCTAAGAAGATAGAAGGCAATGGAGTTTCTAAAAACCATCACGTTTATGTGTTTACTTGAGTGGTTTTTGGAAATTTCACTGCTCTCTATCTTTGTATGGACTATATAAAGAGTTTGACCTACATATAAATCACTAAAGCCTGGTTCGACGCGAAATGTCGCAATACCAAATTTATTCATTTATTTTAAAGATTAATAAAACTTTAATAAAATAAGTTTCAATAATATTAAATTTCAATCTGGAATACATATATGTACGTAATGAATATGAAGATATGTAGCAGAACACTTTTGGAAAATCAAATTAAATTAAATCACATCATTATTTGCTTATTAGTTGCGAATTATAGGGATGAAACGAATTTATTTACGATACTTTCATTCGATTTGAAACACAATTGCTACACTTATCAATGACATGACAATTATTAAGTCGAAGATTTTATTTGCGAATAAAATTTTTAATTGATCAATTAGCCTTTGTTTAAAGTGTATTTATGTATATCTGCCCGGTGATGATCAAAAATTTCGGTTTTAAAACTGCAATACATTTTTTTGGGATTTATAATTCAGGGTAAGAACTAATTAATTTGGGGTTGAAAATCTTGAAAAAACAGAAAAATACACGTATTTTTAGAACCATGTTTGATATTGCATTGTTTGGTACTGATTGTGTGAGTTTAATTATATTTATTGAAAGTTATATGTATTTTGGCTCACCTGGGAGGGTTAAAAGTCCATTAATGCATTATGAACTTATAACTCACTCAAGTGGGCCAAAACTCCAGAAGGAAGTGGTCCGAAAGTTCATAGTTTTTTTTAAGAAAGTGGGTCAAAAGTCCATACTATAGTCAAAGAAACAATTTATTTCAATAATTGAAGAAAAAAATTAATTATAAAAATAAATAAAGGCACAAGAAAATTTATGAATTCATTGTTATAGGGTCAAAAACATTTACAAAAAAACTTTTGTGCACATTCGTCAAGTTCTTTCCCAATTCTTGCTCAAAATCCAATGTGAATGAAGATGAACCAAATTTCAACAAATGTGTGAGTATTTGCTTTTTCAGACTTATGGCTCATAAGCAAGAAGAGGAAAGGGGAAATCTATAGTAAAATTGTTGGATGTATAGGATAAATCCAAAGCGTCTTTTAATCCAGGTTCTTTTAGAAGTCCATTATGGAATTTTGGCTTATGGACTTCTAACCCTGTGCCCTGTGCATGCTTAAATAAGCCATGCACAATTAAGAATCTTTGTTCAGGCGTCAGTCTATTCATGCCAAATCAAACTAAAAAACAAAAACCAAACTAAAAATGAAAAAGAGGCTGGGTGCGACCCACACTGCCCTAAGTGCCCTCGGAAGCTAGAGGCCCGAAGTTATTAAATTTTTAAAAAAAATACCAAGATCTTCGAAAACGTTTTAAGGTGTTTAATATACAATTAAGTGAAGATTAATAAGTAGAATAAAACTAACACAAAGCCAATATCATAAGTTGTTCTCAAGAAATTTGAGAAGAAAAAATTTGTTGAACAATTTTTGGTAAAGTTTCTTGTAGTTGTTTCACTTGAAAAACAATGTTTGTTGAAATATTTTACAAAACCAATCAAATATCAATTATGAATTAGTTTTAAAATTTAATTAACCTGAAGCCAATACAATTTTGGGTGATCTCAGAGTATTTGGAAGACAAACAAATTTTTTTGGTACAGTTTCCCTAGTTTGTTCGCTTTAAAAATAACAATTTGTTGAATTTTTTTCAAAGTCCTATAAAATATCAATTATAAACTAATGTGAAGAATTAAATTAACCAGAAGCCAATAGGCGTTTTCTTTTTTACTTCAGAGTAGAGCCTGAACTGTCAAACAAAACAAAAATTGTGCTGCTTTTTTAGCTCTGAGCATTCAGAGCTTAAAATTCGTCTTTCTTTTTTGTTCTGAGTGTGATCTAAGTTTGTTCGGAGCGCACTCTATGAGCTCAGAATAAAATTACTGAGCAGACAGATTTAATGCCGAACACAAGTATTTGACAGCTAGCGTTATGTATAGGTGTGTTTCCAAAATAATTCAATAGCGCTCAGACCACGCTTGGGTTCAGACCAGGAGGATGTTCAGAACATGCTGGGGCTCCGTTCAGAACTCTATTCTGAATTAAAAAAGAAAAACGTCTAATATCATTGTCTGTTCCTAAGATATTTGAGATGAAAAACAATTTTCAACAATTATTGTTATTACTGCTTGTAGTTTTTTTCGTTTAAGAAAAAAACAATTCTTTAAATTTTTGTACAAACCCTATCAAATATCAATTCTTAACTAATATGTAGGATTAAACTAACCGGGATCCAAAACCACTGTCTGTTCTTGCAGTTTTTTCGTTTTAAAAAACTATTGATTCAATATTTTTAAAAAATTTTGCAATTTTTATCATAAACTAAAATGCCTCGAAGGCAATATCATTGTTTGTTCTGAAGACATTCCAGAAAAACCACTTTTTCCAAAAATTTTCATTTTTTAATTTAAAAAAAAAAACTAAAACCTGATATGTTTTTATATTCTTACCAATTCTTTATCAAGTTAATATGAGTATATACGGGATAAAATTAGCCAGCATGATTTTTTCTTGAGATATTCGGGACTAAAGAAACTTAACAAGGGTTTTTTTTTTAATTGCTGTTGTTTAAAAACAGATGATTGAATTTGAAAGTTCTTTCTGCACGTATTAAAACTTCTATCTATAAAATAAAATTTATTCGAAGTCGATATCTTCTATCGTTCTTGAGATATGGTGAACGAAAAAAAGCGAAGGAACATTCAAACGTACGAACGTACACACAGACAAAGACATTTCTCTACAAATGATGGATTCCGATTCTAGGGAGCTCGAAACGTGAAGATACGAGTATGTCAAAATTTTCGATTTCGACAAATCGCTCCAATTACGATAACTTCCAATGGGAAGTTAATAAATGTAAATGGTATTTTTTTAGAGGCATAGAACTTTAAGTTGGCAACACTATTTTCACTGGCGGTCATTTTGTTAGCTGTCAAGTGATTTATTCTTAGTTTGGGTTGGCATTTCAATGTGAATAGACTAATTTATTTTGAAAATCATGGTTCTGTTCAAAATACCTATCGCGCGAGTTTTGTTTAGCGATGAAGCTCACTTTTAATTGAATGGATACGTCAATAAACAAAACAAAAGCCATATTTGGAGTGATGATAATCCTCAAGTGTATGTTAAGACATCGTTACATCTACGAAAACTGACTGTTGGTGGAATAATTGGTACTTCCTTAAAAACGATGTTGGCCAGAACAGTACAGTCAATGGTGACTGCTATAGAGCCATGATTACTGACTTTTTCGTTCATCAACTGAACAACCATGATGTGCAGGAGGTGTGGTTTGAACAAGACGGCGCAACATGTCACACAGCTTGTGCCACAATTGATTTATTCAAGGAAACGTTTGGTAACCACATAGTTTCACGTATCGTGCGATCTAACGCTGCTTTACTATTCTCTGTGGGTATATGTGAAGTCACTAGTCTACGCCGATAAGCTCAAAATGATTGACCACTTAGAGGACAACATTCGCCGAGTTATTGCTGATATACGGCCACAAATGTTTGAAAAAGTCATCAAAAAAATTCAACCCCCAGATTTGAATACGTCCAATTTAATCGTGGCGGTCATATGCCAGAATTCATATTTAAAATATAATTCATTGACATGAATAAATTAAATTTCTTGTCAATTTAAAAAAATATTTTTGTTTTATTCCGTTTCAAAGTTCTATACCTCTTAAAAAAACACCCTTTATAACTATTGAAAATTGTGATTAATAAATTGAATTTATATCCACTAAAAAAAAACCGTTAGGTATTGGGTAAAGCCGGGTAATATGGCACCACGGGAGGTATGGCACCCTTTAAATATTTCCTACTTAATTGCTTATTTTTAAAACATCAAGTTTAATGTAAACTTTTCATTGATGCAGTTTGAACTGAAATAGCGTCCTTAACTTTTAAACCACAACCGAAAACAATTTTAATTTTAATAATTTTAGCAAATTTTGTTTGTGCATAACTTAACAAAATGTAGCAAAGGAAGTATATTTGGCACCAGATGTTCACTCTAACGAAAAAACCAAGAGTGATGCGTGTTTAATTTTTTTATTTACTACGTAATCGTTTTGTTTGAGTTATTTGGATAAACAGTGGTAATATCAAAAGGGAGATATGGCACTCCCCAAACCTAGTATTTATTTACAAGGGTGCCATTTCACCCACTATTGCATTCGGTTAATTTTTTATTGACTTTCTAGAACTGCTTTCTTTAACATTCGAGGAGAACAATTGTATTATGTGACTTTTCTGATTACATTTGACATAGTACTGCATTAAATGTTTCAAAAACCCATACAAAAAGTAGATTTCCATATCACCCTCTAGCAGGTGCCATATCAGTCGCCATTTTTTGACATGTCTTTCTTAAGGTATTTTAATTTTTCTTTAAAATATGTTGTTTTATATAAGCTTTCGAAATCGACCTATTTTTTGTGTTTAAAAACTAATAACAGAAGACGTATGTATATGAAAGTTTAAAATAAAAACCATGTTTACTTTTTGAGTTACAAAGAACACTAAAAATGGGAGCCATATCTCCCGTCTTTACCCTAAAATTGACTATCAAAAATGCGTTTTTTAAATTTATAAACATTTTAGTTTTGTATTATTAAGATGTTTATTAGGCACAATATTAAAAATCTTTCTTCAATATTGTCCTTATAAAAATATTAAATTTTATATTATTAAACATTTTTTTTTGCAAAAAATTCATTTGTTGACAGAAACGACGAATGTGAAATTCCTTTTGTCACGCTCAAGTAGTAATAAGTATCTGTCAACATAAGTTGTCTAACAATCAAAAAATCACCAGGGTACCATCTAATAACTGCTCAGGTTTTGTAATAAATGCCTTCAATAGCCTTCAAAAAACTCCAATTTATAATAAATGCATGCCTTAAACTAAGATATGTGCCACATCATTGGAAAATTGCAGAAGTCATTGTTATACCTAAACAACGTAAACCACCAACAGAAGTAACATCTTACAGACCTATATCGCTTATACCAATCATGGCAAAAGTTTTCGAAAAACTGCTTCTGAAAAGACTAAGCAAAATAATAGAAGAAGGAAGACTAATTCCGAGCCATCAGTTTGGATTTAGAAATAAACAATCCATGATAGACCAGGTGCATCGGATTACGGATGTTGTGGAAAAGGCACTTGAAGAAAAACAAGTATGCTCGGCTATATTCTTAGATGTTGCTCAAGCCTTTGACAAGGTTTGGCACCTGAGTACAAACTGCATAGGGATCTTCCCAGGCGGTACTACAAAATACTGAAATTCTGCGTTACGAACCGACTCTTTAGAGTACGGAACGACCAAAATTACTCGGAACTAAAGAAAATTGAAGCCGGTGTACCACAAGGAAGTGTCCTAGGACCTGCCCTGTATCTGTTATATACAAGGGATATTCCAGTGGACATCAACGCTATCATGGCCACCTTTGCTGATGATACTGAAATATTGGTGCCAGATAAATCCGTTACGAAGGCTTCACAAAAACTGCAAAATGCAGTCAATAAAATAAGTGATTGGACGCAAAAATGGCGAATCAAACAAAATGAAAAAAAATCGACGCATATAAACTTTACAAACAAAAAAATAAACAATGTTCCAATTCTTATAAACAGTACAACAGTACATTACTCCAATACTGCCAAATACCTTGGAATGACTTTGGATGCAAAGCTCAAATGGAAAGAGCACATCAAAAAGAAAAGAGACGAACTAAACTTGAAATACAGACAAATGTACTGGTTAATAGGAAAAAACTCTGACCTATTTATCCAGAACAAACTAATGTTATATAAGCAAGTACTGAAACCCGTTTGGACATATGGCATCCAACTATGGGGCTGTGCAAAGAAAACAAATGCTGAACCCATCCAAATATTCCAAAGCAAGGTCTGTCGTGGAATAATAAATGCCCGTTAGTATATAAGTAATAGCGATCTACATCGTGACCTTCAAATTGAAATGGTTACAGGAGTGGTTAAAAAACACGCTATATCACACAATCAGCGACTGTAAAGTCATACCAACTCCGAAATGGAGGATGTCTTAAATGTACGAAACAATGTTTGGAGATTAAGAAGAAGAAGAAGATGGTCTAAAAGCTATGGGAAAGTGTTATAACTTAAACATCCCACAATGCGATTTATAAATTAAGAAAGAAAAATGATTTGTCGATCTTTGATAGATTGGTCCTGATTCACCGGTGGTTTTAGTAAGAGGTAAGAGTCCCACACTACTCGGTATCGATTCTTACCGAGTGTCTTTTGAAGATTTCCATATAAAAAAAAAAAAAAAAATCTATTGTGTAAGCTTTGCAAAACATCCATTTTCAACCATAGGTATTCTTGTTTTCTTAAAGGCTTTTACGAAATAACAGAACCCAAAATTAAATTTGTTTTCCAATGATGTCCAAGGAATGGATGTTCAATAATTTTGTGTTTACATAGTTTTTTTAATGTAATATACTTTTTTTAAGCACAGTAGACGTTCGATATAGTGATTTGTTTTCACTCTTTCGAGAATGTTCACTTTTTCGAGCGGAAGTTTTAAAAAGCTTTCTAAAGATGAATTTGATCCAAAATAAAAATTTTATTTGATGTAAATTTTCTTACATTATTTAAGCATTAAAAAAGCTTTTAATCAGGTTAAAAAAAAAAGAGAAACATTTCCTCAATGTACTCAAGCCATATGCTTAATGTTTGTGAGACGTTTTTATAAAAAATCCATTTTTATATCAAATTTTGTGTGTTCACTATTATGGATAGCTCACTGTTTCGAGATTCATTAAATCGAGGGTATACTGTAGTATGTGTTGAATTTGCGGAGGAGTTGAAGAAAAGTATATCAGTTTTGCTTTTTTTTTTAACATTTTTCATCGAACCATTTTTCTTTTGGAACACATTTTTTACTTTGGAAGGTTTTCTTGACTTTCGATTTTTCGATAACATTGTCTAACATATCGATGCTTATAAGTTGATTTTCTCACAAAAATGCAATGAAACACACTTTTGACTAGCAAATAACTTTTTGATATAATGATTTGAAATAAACTCTCATATTAACTATTGTAGTTAATAAAAGTACCTTTCCAACGATATATATCTCGTAATTTTTGGCCACGGAAAGTTTATAAAATATGTTTTTTCTAAGGACCCTATTATGACCCAAAATTTCTAAAGCTAGTGTAATCAATAACGGGTTTTAATTTAGCATCACTTGGACTAAACTACATCTGCAGTGATTTGCTATTTATTTTTATTTGAACTTCAACTTTTTATTGTTAAGTTAAAGTAGCTTATAATTTTCAATAATAACCTTGATATAAGTTCATTTCATGTTTGTTCTATGAACATAAGGGTGGTCGTTAGTAATTCTATAATTCAATAATTACTTATAATCGTTTGGTACGTGCTTAGTCGGTATTTATTTTTTTTTACTTGTAAACTATAGAATTAACATGCTGGTTCATAATATTTCTAGTTGATAAGCTTACTAATTAATTTAAAATTTTACTACTCATAGACCACCCATTAGCTTATGAATATAAATAATATGCGCAGCATAGAAAAACTTTTCAATTTTTTATATTGGTTTTGTTAACTTATCCTGCTTAATTTTTTTTATAAAATTTTTCAAACTCTCCATTTAGAAAGTACATTTAATTTTGAACAGCACGTTTTAAATATAAAATTATCGAAGTGTGGCCAGTTGTTACCAGTGTGGGCAGTGTGACCATTCTTTCAGAAACGCATTGGGTGAATTTAGTTGCATTTTCGGTTAAGAAATTAGATTAGACCATAAGGTTATACCACCCTGTTTATGTATTGTATATCTATACACCCACATTCTACACCCAAGATATGAAGCGATGAGACGAAAAATCTTAAGTCGGGTTAGCGTGTGTTTTATTTTTTCTTTCCTCAAGATTTCCGGATATAAAATGCTTTGTGAACGGTGTTCAAAGGTTAACGAGAGTATTTTTCTATTTGCCTTGAAATGAGTTGTAGGGGTATATTGAGCTAAGAAATTCCTGTGGACAGCAAATAAGTTTCATGTTATTTATTTTTTTCATTTTGCTTGAAAAAGTCGAATTATATGTATGCAGGTATAATACGGATATTTATCATTTTAGCAAATATTTCCCCCTTTTCTAAGGAAGTTTTTATACTTTATACCTAATATGAACAAAAAGGAGAAAAATGAAAGGACGTTCAAGGTTTTAAACTTGTATTGTGTACCGACTTTTTGCTTTTTTTTTACTTTGTTTCCATTTATCAAAAATCTTTTGAAGAATTTAAAGTAACAACAATATACTAATTTTATGATTCTAAATGTTGTGTTATGTAGGTACCTATACTGTTTCTGCAAGTACAAATATATCTACACATTTCATATACCTCCTTCTCATAAACTCTACAAGGAGGTATTTTTGAAAAATATTATCGTTGAAATATTAAATATTTTATGTACAAGATGAAAAGCTGTAAAGTTTTTTTTTTTTTTTAATAATGTAATAAAGAAAATCTTTGAAGAACAAATCATTTACGGTTGATGACTTTTTCTGGAGCAGGCAGGTTGATTAATTTTATTGCTGCTGTTTTATGTTAACAATTTAATGGCTTTTCTCAAGGTAACTATGTACTTTAATTTTGTTGCTCTTAACCCGTTCTTACAGGACTTATAAAGCATTTCAGCTATAAGAGATTATTACACACAAACGGTTAGTTAAGCCAAAAACGTTTTTATTTTGATTATTTAAGTATAGCAATAAAGACATTAGGTATTTTTTGGTGCGTGATTAAAGGGATTCACACCCTTACAATGCGGCAGAATCAGACAAGGGTAAAAATATTTTCGCATAGAGGGTAGTGAATAAAGAATTAAGTGAAGATGTAATGTTAAAGAAGCTATGTTGCTGAAGTTATTTTTGTCATCGTTTGGATTTAAGACTTTTGTAAGGAGTTTTGGAGAGGGAAAATTAAAGTTCAGTTTTTATCTCTAACAGCCAATATAATTCCTCATATATTGCCAATTTCATTAAAAAACATTCAAATTATTGTTTTTATCTAAATTCCTATATTAAATCAGAAACCTGAAATTTTTCTGTTTCAAAAAAAATTTAGGAAAAGGAAATTTTAGAGACATTTTTATTTAACTCACATCCCGTGGATTCAAAAATAAAACCTGCATAAGGCTGGTAGTACCTCGTGGCATGATGGTTAGTGCGTAGGACTGTCATGTCAAAGGTCTGGGTTCGATTCCCAGCCGCTGCCACCTAAAAACAGAAATGTTTTTTTCGCGAGGTACTGCCTCTTGCGAGGAACTGACAAATCCTCCAAGAGTATACTTGTCATGGATAAGTGCTTTCTCATCTAGCCGTTCGGACTCGGCTCCATTCCTGCCAAAAATACGCACACAGGAATGGTTGAGAGTTGTAAGTCACTAGGCCTTGGTTCTTCACGAGCTGTTGTGCAACCAAATTTATTTTTTTTTTAAGGCTCTATGAGGACCGAAAATCTCATGGTCATAGGTGTGTGAGATTCATGATACACTCAAACGACTCCACCTCCAAATTGCAACTAAGTTGAAACTTATCTAAAAAAAATAAATGTGGTGGCGAAACAGCTCATGGAGAACCAGGGCCTAGTGACTAACAACTCTCAACTATTCCTGTGTGCGTGTTGTTAGCAGCAATAGAAGGGACCTACAGTTTTTGACGAGCCAGAACGGCTTGATGGGAAGAACGTATTCATGACAAGAATATTCTTGGAGGATTTGTCAGTTCCTCGCAAGAGGCAGTGTTCCTCGGGAAAAATATTTTTGTTTTTAGGTGGCAGCGGCTGGAAATCGAACCCAGACCTTCGGCATGATAGTCCAACCCACTTACTATCATGCCACGAGGTACTACTGAAACTAATTTAGTAATTTATTTTTAACGAAGTTAAGTAAAGTGTTGCAGGTTACTTTCCAGTGAAAGTTCCTGCCAATTTAAAACCGGTTTTTTGTTCACCGCCCCAAGTCGGAAGAGTTTTTTCTTCTCAGACGGAGTAATAAATTCGACTCGTCAAGAATGTGAAAATCATTGAATTAAAGCGTGTTCTAATAGCTGATTTCTATGTTTTCGCGCGAAACTTTTTATCTCGTCCCGAACCATAGGAATCCGGAGATCCTTATGAAGATCTTCGTTTCTTATATACTATGGGGCATAAACAAATGAGCTAAGCAATTTATTTTCAAACGATTGTAAGTTATTAAATTTAAGTTTGTATCACAGGTACAACCTTTCTTTTTTAGGTGCGACTTCCATTTTAATTTCACCTCTAGAGTCATTCTCAGATACTTTGAAGTCTGTGAAGTTAGCAGGGAAACTTTCACACACGCAAATGGGACCTTGACAGGAATTTAGTGTTTTTTTGCATTTCTATTCCCGATTTTGCAGTTCACCAAATAGGGGTGTAATCACAGTGAAGTTAGCAGGTCACATCACTTATCTCAAGAACCAAGCATGCTAGGACCTTGCAGTAAGGCTCCAAATTAGAAGTTTTTGCATTTCAAGAATACGCTGGGTCAAAATTTTGAAGTCTTTTTTTGAAAAAAAAATTCATATTGACCTGCTAACTTCACAGTGAAGTTAGCAGGTCACATCACGAATCTCAGGAACCAAGCATGCTAGGACCTTTTAGTAAGGCTCTAAATTTGCAGTTTTTTTTGCATTTCAAGAATAGGATGAGTCAAAATTTTGAAGTCCTATTTTTGATGTGACCTATAAACTTCAAATTGAAGTCAATTTTGGGAAATTTTTCAAATTGAGGACTTCAAATTTTGAACCTAGCCTATTCTTGAAATGCAAAAAGAAATGCAGATTTGGAGCCTTATTGCAAGTTTCTAGCATTATTGGTTCCATAGTTACATGATGTGACCTGCTAACTTTACTGTGAAGTTAGCAGGTCAGTATGATTTTTTTTTTCAAAAAAAGGATCTCAAAATTTTGACCCAGCATATTCTTGAAATGCAAAAAACTGCAAACAAAAAACTGGTTCCTGAGATACATGGTGTGACCTACAATCTTCATATTGAAGTCAATTTTTGGAAATTTTTCAAATTGAGGACTTCAAATTTTGAACCTAGCCTATCGTTGAAATGCAAAAAAAATTGCAAATTTGAAGCCTTATTTTAAGTTCCTAGCATGCTTGGCTCTTGAGATACACTATGTGACCTGCTAACTTTACTGTGAGGTTAGCAGGTCACTCGATTACACCCTTGAAAAAACTGAACTGCAAAATCGGGAATATAAATGAAAAAAAAAAAAATTAAAAAAAAACTGCAAATTCCTGTCAAGGTCTTATCCACGTGAGTGAAAGTTGCCCTGCTAACTTCATAGACGTCATACTTTGCCTCATTTGGAAATGGAACACGAGCGGTATTAAGAAAGACGGGTAATCTATTTTTTTCTTATACGAAAAGTCCACGTGGACTGACTTTTGTTCATTGAGCGCTATTGTCCTTGTTGCTGTCCACTCATTAACATTATTACGATTATTTTGTAATTTAACAACGATTAGCGAAGCTACAATTAGCTTCGCTAATCGTTGTACCTACTGCTAGTATTACATTATCATCAGCAAACGTGGCTACGAGTTTTTGCAGTTGATTCTAAATGTCAAAAGGAAGGTCTATACCAATTTTCAGTCTTATCGAAACTTTGGCTAGGTCAAATGTCTATTTTAACTGGACTGAAAAATATTGAATAAAAATCACCAATTTGAACATTTTATGGAAAGAATTTTTGCAATTTCCTAAAAATGAGCTTAAGGCCATTTATGTTTAGTTTGTGTTACCATAAAATGCAACAGAAAAAATATAAAAATATAGAAAGCATTTTAATCATCCTTTAAATTGTACTAGAACGTCCAGCCCTCGAAACTCGAGAGCTAATAATTTGTCAATAAAATCTGTCTTTAGCGCAGAGAAAAACTGATACCTTGCTTACATGGAGAATTGAATACGAATTGAATCAGGATTTAGTTCCATTAAGACCTGTAGCTCGGCGAGCTGGATCGAATCAAAAATAGCATGTATACACTTAGATTAGATTGAAGGATTGAAAAATTGAAATTTCTGATGCTTGTTGGTGTGCGTGCGTTATTGTGTATTTTGTTTCCAGACTATTTTGTGTTGTATCTTTGGCTTATTTTGGTTGATTGTTAATAGTGGTCGAAATTTATTTTAACTAACAACTTCGCACCCATATAGTGAAAGCAAAACTTTCACTTCAATTCCATTTGAATTCAATCTTTCAATCTGGAGTTGTCATAAACCTGGATTGAAATTTCGATCCCGATTGAATCCGATCCTTCGATCTATTCATATAAACATGGTATGAGCAACTTATTATTATTTTCTGCAGTACTGAACACTGCCATCACACATTCAAGTAATCTTTCCAGTCAGTGCTGGAAAATTGGTTGGTTGGTGGGTGGAAAGAATCGAAATGTCACATTTAGGTTATGACAAATAAAAACAAATAATTGCTCGGTCTCGCTCTTTTGTTCGCACTTATTACTCAGTTTTGTTTTATTGTTTATTTGTTTTTTAGTTATTTAATTAATTTTTCCATTCTGCACTTCTGTGAAAAACCCGTTCCAACGATATGTTATTTATATGCCCTCAGCGTAAATTTTACCACAAAATTCGTATTTGCCGTTTTTTTATATGATAAACAATTTGTAAAGAAGTTTAAAGCGTAAAAACAAGTATGCCATTTGATACATAACTTCAAAAAATAAGAATGTATTTAAGAAAAAAATTAAAAATCGTAAGAGCGGTTTTCTCAAAAACTTATATCGGGTTTTGCAATAAGAGCGCTACAAAAGTTTTTTTTTTAAATAAAACAAAAACGGTTTTGGATATCAATGAAATTCTTTATTCCTGTGAAAGTACGTTCGATGCCATTATGTATGAAACTCGATTTCTTTTGCATGGTCACCACAGGCACGCTTGCAGAAGTCCAGACGCTAAACCCAATTTTCGACGGGTTTCAAGCAAAAATTGGCCGATACTGCTGCAATTTCACGTTCGATATTCGTACGAAGTTCATCAAACGTCGCTGGCTTGTTGGTATAGACCATAGACTTGACGTAGCCCCACAGGGAATAGTCTAATGGCGTTAAATCGCACGACCGAGGTGGCCAAGCGACTGGACCATTTCGTGAGATAACACGTTCTCCAAACTTGGTTTCCAATAAATTGATAGTGACATTCGCTGTGTGGCTTGTGGCACCGTCCTGTTGGAATCATATGCCCTCCAAGTCCATATCATCCAATTGGGGCCAAAAATATTCGGTTATCATTGAACGGTAGCGATCCCCATTCACAGTAACGTGCCGGTATTGATCATCACGGAAGAAGTACGGCCCAATGACGCCGCCGGCCCATAAACCACACCAAACCGTAATTTTTTCGGGATGCAATGATGACTCATGGAGTACGTGTGGATTCCTGCCTGACCAATACCGCATATTTTGTTTATTGACGAAGCCATTCAGCCAGAAATGAGCCTCATCGCTGAAGATGATTTTTCGATGAAAATCCGAATCATTTTCAAGTTGTTGCTCAGCCTTATTCACGAACATACGACGCTTCTGGTAGTCAAGCGGCTTCAGTTCTTGCGTCAATTTAATCTTGTAAGGATGTAGGCCAAGATCTTTTCACCACAACGACGTCACAGAGATGCCCAACGCTATAGAACGACGTGTGAGAGACAGATTTGGGCTTTCAGCAACTGAAGCCTCAGCGGCAGCAATATTCCCGAAACTACGGGCACTTCTTTGTCTCACTGGCACATTTTGTACTGTGCCTGTGGATTCAAATTTTTCCACTAGACGCTCAATTGTTGATCTGCTAGGACGATTATGACGACCATAAATTGGACGTAGCGCTCTTAACGTTTAGGCCACTGACCCCGAATTTCGGTAGTAATTTTTAATAATTTCGACTCGTTGTTGGCTCGTATATCTTTCCATCATGAAATGGAAAACCTTACTGAAGAGAAATGTCAAAAGAGCGGCAAGAAATATGGCGTCGTTTGCTGTCCCTGTCGCTCTACTTTTGTAGCGTCCCGTTTGAAAAACCCTTTATAAGTATGCGCTGTTGTGTAACACAAAACAAAAAGTTTTTCCTGAGGTACTGCCTCTTTCGAAGAACAGAAAAATCCTCGAACAGTATACTTGTCATGAATAAGTGCTTCTCATCCAGCCGGTCGGACTCTGCAAAAACTTGTAGGTCCCTCCATTCCTGCCAACAACATGCCGACTGGGCTAGCCCCTGACTGACATGAGCTGTTGCGCCCCAAATTTATTTTTATTTATTTTAGAATGACTATAATTATTTTTTTTTTTTCAAAAAAAACAAAAATTACCTCGACAAAGAATATAACCCCAAATTTTCATTTGAAAACGCATTTTTTTATATCTTTAAGCCTAGTACGCAGATCGAGCAAAGACAAATTTATCTCTAAATTTTTTGTTCTCGAGACAAATTTTGAAGGTGTAGATATAAAAGAAAAGTCAAATGAGTACAGTAGCGTAGCTAGAAATTTAAAAAATTATAAAATTTCCTTCAATTCAAATAAATTTGAAAATTTTGTATACAGAAATAAGATTATTTCTAAGCATTTGCATTGCAATGAAAATTGAGCACTTGCGCTTGATGGGCCACAATATTATGTGGATGGATGAAAATACCTCTAAAAAGTCTGAAAATAAAATTTCCTTACTTCTCTGGAAAAGGGCGATTTAGGTGTCAAATTCCATTGAAGGATTACAATGATTTCGAAGTTTCTTAACTTCCAATCAAAAAAAGTGGTCTTAGAGCAATTGGTAGGCATATTAACCTAAATAAACTTTTTCCATCAAATATTCTCGCTCTATCTGTCTAGCTATCAACTATAAAATGTCATTGAAGGATAAATGTGGAGTCGATGAACTTAAAAAAAACCCTGCCAAAGCCAGATATGATCAGAATTTTCTACTGATCCAGAAATCCAATTGAATTTGCCAATTCAGTTTGCTGATTTAAATTCGGTTTCTCGGTTTGAAAATAAATTTAAAACTGATTTGAAACAGCTGTTCTACTTAATCATTCTTAATTCTTATGTCATAATTTTCTTTATCCATTATTTTATTTTATTTCATGCGTCCTCAAAACGTCTTAATAATGGAAAGAATGAAACAGGAAGATGATTTTAGTTTATAAAAGTAGAAATATACATAAAACGTCACAATTTGTCCAGAAAACTAATGCTTTGAACATTCTTTTTCTGCGCAAAATGAAGTGGAGACCTTCTTAATTCTCTTCATGTACAGCGGTTTCAACTGGCAAGTTTTGCGCTGGACCTGCGTAGGTACTGCTTGGAAAAAAATCCGGGGAAAAATTTGTCCTGGGAAAAATTGTATATGGAAGATAAATTTTGTCTCGATTTGCGTGCTAGAAAGCCATCTCTATTTATGGTACACTTCAAAGGTGAACGCAAAGGGGGACAGGTAGGGGTGCTTTTCCCCCCCTAGTAACAATATATTTTATACATTAGACATTTCATCTTCTTTTGAAAGCATTTCTTTTCCCACCATGGTCTCGCCGTTTACATAAGAAATGATGTTGCGTACCAACTTCAACCACAATTTGGTTTGTGCTCAAACACAAATTTCAACTTCGTGTGGTTAAAATTCTCGGTCAAAAAGCACTTCATTCATACCTGCTTCATTTATCGGAGCCCAAATTTGGACAGAAATTCAACTTTTAACGAGTTTGATGCTCTGTCTGACTCCATACAAAGAATTATTGCCCATTATCCTCACACTGAAATCGTCATTGCGGGCGATTTCAATGTACATAATTCTTCGTGGCTTCGCTTTTCTGGCCAGACAACACCCGAAGGAAGGTATGTTGAGGTCTTTGCTGAGTTAAACCAACTAACTCAGCTTGTTGACGAACCAACTCGTATCCCTGACGTTGCAGGTCAATCCGCCAACACTTTAAACTTGTTTCTTACCTCTGACACTATTAGTGTATTATCGCCTCTAGGCACATCTGACCATTGTGTCATATCTGCTAATTTCTCGTGTCAAAACAATCCAGTTAGAGAAACAACTCCAATGAGAACCGTTTGGCAATACGAGAAAGCCAACTGGGACGGTCTCAACAATTTTTTCAAAAACTTTAACTGGTCGCTATGCTTCCTCGGTAGTGACGTAGATTCCAGTGCAGATATGGTTACAAATTTAATTCTCTACGGTATGGGAAATTTTATTCCGAACAGGATAAAATCTATCAAACCGAAAGTGAATTCATGGTTTGATTCGAGCTGTAAAGAGGTAATCAGGTTAAGAGAAGTAAGTTTCCGAAGATACAAAGCCAACCCCACTGAGGAAAACCGGAATAAGTTCAAACAAGCTCGAAAGTCCTGTAACGTTCACATACGACGAACCAAATTTTTGCACGATCAGAAATTAAGGCAAAAAATACTACAATGTCCCAAAGGTAGTAAAAATTTTTGGTCATTTGTAAAAAACGTACAAAATTCCACCTCGTCTTCGGTTCCAACGCTCGTCTTCAATGATACTCCCTATGTCAGCTCATTAGAGAAAGCCAATTTGCTTGCAGCACAGTTTGCTGTTAATTCGACGCTGCCAGAGAGTATCATGACTCCGCCTGTACTTGAGAGCGCTAATGATTCAATGGGACAAATCTTTTTTCGCACTCGTGCAGTAGCAAGAGTTTTGAAAGATCTTAACATACATAAATCCGCTGGCCCGGATAGTATCCCTCCCATTGTTCTGAAGAGGTGTTCTTCAACGCTGGCAAAGCCACTGCGTAAGCTTTTCCATCTGTCCTACTCTACTGGTCTCTTTCCGAGTGGATGGAAAACAGCATTTGTCCAGCCTGTCCCTAAAAAAGGCGAATCTTCTTCTCCCTCTAACTATCGTCCAATTGCACTTACGTCCCTTCTTTCCAAGGTCATGGAAACGCTGATTAATTATCAGCTCAAGAAATATCTTGAAGAACGAAAGCTTCTTAATGACCGGCAGTACGGCTTTCGAAGCAATAGGTCCACTGGTGATCTGATGGTATATCTCACCGAACAGTGGAACAAATCTTTACATCGTTTTGGAGAGAGTAAGATTATTGCGCTTGATATTTCAAAAGCGTTTGATAGAGTTTGGCATCAAGCTCTCTTATCGAAAAAGCGTGCATTTGGTATCGATGAATCTCTTCTTCGTTGGATTAGAAATTACCTTTCGGACCGATCAATACAAGTTGTACTGGACGGTTTCAAGTCTGATATTCATAAAATAAATGCTGGTGTGCCCCAGGGCTCCGTTTTGTCTCCCACCCTCTTTCTCATTTTTATTAATGATCTCTTATCTGAAACTTCTAATCCATTGAATTGTTTTGCTGATGATAGCACCCTCAGTTTCTCATATTCGTTTCCAGATTCACATCCCTGCACTTCGGATGTGGAACTTGAACGGCAGCGTATGATAAGCTCATTAAATTCCGATCTTGACAGCATTGTGCAGTGGGGAACTAAAAACCGTGTAGAATTTAATGCTTCAAAAACCCAATGCTGTCTGTTGTCATTAAAGCAAAACCTTCCCCCTATGCCGCTATCAATGAGCGGTACTAGCATCGAGGAAACTGAACAGCTTTCAGTTCTGGGTATGTCCATCACAGATCACCTTCTGTGGAATGATCACATATTCAACGTCTCCAAAAACGCTGCAAAATGTTTAGGTTTTCTTCGAAGATGCAAGACATTTTTTTCCCCTTCTGATCTGGCTGTAATCTACAAAGCCTTCATTCGCCCAAAGCTTGAAAACAATTCTCACATTTGGGCTGGTGCTCCTACAACCCATTTAAGCCTCTTGGATCGTATTCAAAAAAGAGCTCTAAAAATGATAGGTGATAGCACTTTAACGGAAACATTCGTATCTCTTGAACATCGACGTAATGTTTCATGCCTCGCCTTATTTTATCGCTATTTTTATAAACATTGTTCTAGCGAAATAGCCAGTTGCATTCCTCCCCTTAAACAATTTCACCGTAATACTCGCACTGCCAGGAATGCTCATCAGTTTACCCTTGAGCCCAACTTCGGACGTACTGTTAAGTACAGAGATTCTTTTTTTAGCCGAACCACACGAATGTGGAATGCTTTACCCTGCTCTATTTTTCCCTCCCATTTTGACGTTCAGAATTTCAAAACCAATGTACATCGGTATCTCTTTTTAAATCCTTCCCTTTTTTCCTAACGCTCGCACTGTGTTCAATCATATTAAGGGTAGTCACAACCCCTTTAGTGCGCGCATAATTAAAAAAAAAAAAAAATTTTAAGGCAAGATTTGTGTGCCAAAACTATTTTTTGAATGAGGTTACCCACGGCCACCCTAACCAAAATCCTGAATGAGTTCCCCCCCCCCTTTACCAAAATCCTGTGTACGCCCTTGACTCCCATATCCCATTGTGTGGGTGAAAAAAGTGTTTCTTTGTCAAGGTCAGTTTAGAGGACCATTGCTGAATCAGAAATAAAAAACAATACAAAGTAAGTTTATTGAAAAATGTATGACACAAATGTGTAAGTGCAGTGCTGCCAAATCATTCTTTGATTTTTGCAGGGTATTCATTAAGTAATATTGCATATTAAATAAAATAATAAATATTTTAACAAAAGCCAAACAGAATTTGATCATAATCCATGGAATATCTTTTATGAAAATTCTAAAAATGTCTAGGTCTAGATGGGTGATAATTTTGTCCTTGCGGTATTTGTTTTTCTTTTTATTATGTTTTTCGGTACAGCAACGTTCAATATCAATGTTAATGTAGCCATATTAATTAAAATAGCTGAAATGGTTTTATAATGTTTCGTTACAATATTATAGAATATGTACCTATAAACTATGAAATATTAAAAATAACCACCTTAATCCCTGCAAAACAGTATAAAGGGTGTCCCTTCAGATTTAAAGGTAATTTAAGTGAATCATAAACCTTATGTAGGTCATAACTATGTATAGCTTAACCTAGATTCGTGTCACGTTGCTGAAATATAAATCTTGCATAATGTTAAAGAAGATCATTAACAGATGTCAATGATGTGAACTTGAATATGACGATGATGATGAAAGTGAAAGAAACAAGTTCCAGTGCACAAAACACGTGTTTCAAAAATGTCAAAATTGACCTTAGTTTCCAGTTAGTATATTACACATTTGTAGCTAAAAGCTAAGCTATGTATGCACTTGAAATTTACTTCGTTGAAAAAAGGATACAGTTTCATTTTCACACATGACATGGAAAGTTGAAGTGGTAAACTATGTGGTATGGTTTGCTGTCATTTTACACCACTTCTAGCCATCAAACTCAGAAAGAGTTTACACATCGTTCAAAACTATGGTGTTGTTAAGATATAGTGTACATGACAATGTGTCCTCGTGTTATGGTTTGTATAGTGTATCAAAAGGCAGCAATCAAGGTGTCATTTTGTTGTGTCTTTTGTGTAAACTATTTTGCATATAAATTAAACGAGCATGTCATGTTCGTTTGGTTGTTCCTTCCTGTGATTGGCGAGAAGCTGTGTTGGTCTAGGCATGCTGCACATTGTATTTCAACTTTAAATGGGCAGATGTCTAGCTTCCTGCAAGATGAGATTTTGTGCTTTTTGTATGGCATGGACGTGGGGGTTCTTAAGGTTTAATATATAGTTTTGGAAGAATTCTGCATTTGTTAGGTATACCTATAATGTTGTTATATCCAATAGCTATACTAAATTATGTTGCTTCAATATGAATAAATGCAGGTTGTTCTATACACATCAAATCAATGAAATTCTGAAACTTCATCATCTGGGATCTTTCCCAGATGTCACAGATTAATTAAATAACTAAAAAACAAGAAAGAGGTACATCAAGAAAGAAATTTAACAAAAATGGTGAGTATTATTTATTAAAAAATAGGCATGATGGACAGGAATTTGATGGCAGTTATTTGTTATAGTGTTCATTGTCGAGCATATTTTAATGATACCATTGTGGAGCTTGTCTTCTGGCCTTACATACCAGCTCCACTGGACATGGATGATGGCCAACATCCAAAGGACAATTCAATAAACTATCTTATTTGTATGGATTTGTCACTGCATGGACATGGATTTTTGTTTCTCCACTGTTTTTTCTTAAAGACATGATCAATACGGAGTGCTCAGTTTATAAAAACTGATGCAAGCTGAAAAAAATAGGTTCGAGATATAGCAACGACAAACAATCAGTGGTGTGCACTGCAACATCCAAGGGCTTACAGGAAACTTAAGTGAGGCAGAACAGTGTTTTGTCAATACGAAATATGATTTCCTAATTATGTCTGAAACACACATCACCGAAAACATCGAAGACACTGAAATCGAAATCGAAGGCTATCAACTAACCCGATGCAATAGTGAATCGCGACATACAGGTGGATTATGTATATACGTAAAAAAACATTTTTTGGTTCAGATAATAAGGCAAGAAAAGATAATTTCCGAACACGTCTATTGGCTAGTCATACAAATATCATCTAATGACCAATCATTGTACCTCGTGTCAGTATATCAATAACCAAACTCATCGTAAAGAACGTTTTGGGACAAGTTTAAGGTTTGGTTAGAAGAACTTGTTGATCTTAACCGAAATTTTATAATAGCAGGACATTTTAACATAGACTGGATGGATACATCAAATAATTTAACGAAGGAGATGCAAAAAACAATAGTTATTCAAAGTATGAGCCATCAAATCGTGCAAGAACCTACCAGAATCAGGAACACATCACGTACTTTAATCGATTACGTTATTACTGATTCCACAATGGCCACAGCTAAGACTAACACAGAACTTAAAACCGGAGAGCATGAAACTCTTGCAATAGATTACGATATAAGAAGAAAAATTATAAAAGAACATAGTGTAAATAAAATGAAAGTTTTTCAATATAACAATCATTCATTAACCAATTAAACAGAAGTGCAATAGTTTTCGATAGATGCGACCCTCGAGAAAGTAGTGAAATTTTGAGTGAGGAATTGCTTCTAGTTTTAAATTATATGATTGTTCAAATCAATGGTTTAATAAAACACTTATACAGTTGAAACGCGAAAAAATTATGAGATACCAAGAGTTTATACAAATTAACAACAGTGAAACATGGAGTAGATATCGTGAGTGCAGGAACATTTATAAAGCTGAAATTGTTAAAGCTAAGAATAATAGTATCAAACAGAAAATTGCAAATGCTCTTGACCAAAAATCTATGTGGAAAGTCATTAAATCCCACGTTTTAAATGAGAAAAAACAGTGTATTAAACATGTATCTTTCAACAATGTAAGAGTATCAAATAATAAATACATAGCTGAAAAATTTAACAAATACTTTATTGAAAGTGTCTCTGAAATCCACGAGTCGATTTCCTTTGTTCAATTTATTCAAAGAACGAATTTTTATAATGCGATGTTTAAATTCAGATGTGTCTTACTAAGTGAAATAAAAGATGTTTTAAAATCATTCAACATCAAAAGAGACTTCAACTTAAGCACAAAAATTCTTTTTAATGCAATCAACATAACTGGTCCAATGCTTGTAAAGAGTAAAAAGGAAGCTTCCCTGAAACCTGGAAAGAGTCAGTAGTCACTCGCATTGAACTGAAAAATGTGAAAACTTTCGCCCAATCAACGCTCTTCCAGTTTACGAAAAGGTGATCGAAAAAACATACAAACGTGCATACCCAACTTGAAAAATACCTAGATGAAAATAATCTACTGCTCGAAAACCAATCTGGTTTTCGAAAAAAACATTCATGCGAATCCGCACTAAATAATGTATTAATTAGTTGGAAAGAGGAGGTAGCTAACAAAAAGTTCGTATTCGCTGTTTTTCTAGATCTAAAAAGAGCTTTTGAAACAATAGATCGAAAAATACTTCCAGAAAAGCTTAGTGCTTATGGTGTAAGAGGAAAGGAACGAAACTGGTTTGCATCATACCTGGCAGGTAGAACCCAAAAAACATCGGTGAATGGAATAATGTCAAACAGCGTCGAAACAATACACGGAGTCCCCCAGGGATCCATCCTTGGCCCGCTTTTATTTATTATGTATATCAACGAATTAAAACAAGTTTTCAAGCATTCCCAAATTGTGCTTTTTGCAGATGATGCACTTATTTTTATATCTGGAAAGAATGCATACGATTGCATCAATTTTCTACAAGAAGAATTCTTAAGTATCAGCGAATGGCTGAAAGCAAATAAACTAAAACTGAACGTAGCTAAATCGAAGTGCATGGCCCTCAAACAAACCATCAACTCAAATCTGGAGATGGAGAACCAACAAATTGAACAAGTAGAAATTATTAAATATTTTGGTGTCGTTATTGATAACAAATTAAAATTTGGTGTCGTTATTGATAACAAATTAGAATTTGATTTGCATGTTGATTATTAAATCAAAAAAATGAAAAGAAAAAAGGTTTCTTTAACAGAATAAGAAATAAACTATCAGTAATGTGTGCAATTAACATTTATAATGTCATGATAAAACCACACTTTGAGTTTTGCTCCTCAATTGTATACCTTTGTTCTAATACTGAATTGTTAAAACTAAAACGTCTACAAAATAAATCTATGCGTATTATACTGAAATGCCTGAAATGTAACCGCCTTACTCCAATAAGAACAATGCTAGACATGCTCCAATGGATGAATGTAAAACAAAAAAAATGTTTTGTTTTCAAAATTAAAAATAACTTATTACCTAAATATTTAAGTAAATATTTGAGATATGTGGGTGAATCACAGCCTTATAATCTTCGAAATAGTAATGATTTGAGCCTTCCTAACTACATTGCAAACCTCACACAAAATTGTATACTATATAAAGGGTGTAGACTTTTCAACACACTTCCTTACGAAGCAAAAAATGAAACAAATTTAAAAACGTTCAAAAGATATGCAAATGAATTCATCAAATGTAATTATCCTTAATAATAATGTAATTAGTAATAATGTAAATATTGTATGTACCTATTTAATTTAAGTTTAAAATTGTAAACAAAATTGAATTTTAATAGCAGAGTTCTGCTAAATATACTAAACTAAACTAAACTAAACTAAAATGACATTTGACAAAAAAAGGAAATGATATTATTTGTTTTCAAACTAAAGAGGAAAAATCATTTCTGAGCAACAAAGACAACTCCGCCAACAGCACTTTGTCGTGTTTCTTGTTTTTTTTTTTTGTTCCATCTTCTGCAAGTTAAGTTTAACACAAATTTATCAATAAAGTTTAACATTTATTTATTTTTTTGTACTTAATTTTAATTTTTCACGCAGACATAAAAGTAGTTGAAAACAGAAACAGCTTGAAAAATTTGAGCATTTGTCAATATGACGTTTAATTGGGTCTGTTCAGTAAAATTGAATGGTTACAAAGGTTTGTTTGAATTGATAAACCACAACTCGTAAGAGATTTATTTTGAGATTTTTTTTTAATCTTCATTTGAGGAGATTTAAATTTGTATGGTGAATCACGGGATTTGAAGGAGATTTATACTACGAGTATGTTCTTACCAACGTGAAATCCGAGATTTCAGCTGAAAACTTTCGAGATTTCAAATTGGTGTTCACACTGCCAAAACCAAGATTTCGTCTCATATAAATACAAACAACTACCATTGTGTGCTTATGTGTTTGTGTTTCTCTGCTCTCAAATGTCAATTACAATATCATACTCTCTCTTTTTCCCTACTTGGTGTTGTTACTAGATTTCGACGAAATCTAGCAATTCGAAATCTCAAAACTGTATGGGGAAATGTGAAGATTGGGACTGAAATCTCTGAAATCCGAGATTTCCCTCCGGTGGGAAAATCGTATTAGGGTTAATCTTACTAAATCTCAGTTTTGTGTTTGGTGAAAATTTAGTATATTATTTTCATGACAAAAACTGTCATTCTTGGTCCAATCGAACAGGCCATAAGTTTAAAGCACTCAAAAAATAAATATTTCACCTCCACCCTTTCCCATTTTCTCCTCTATCTAAACTTAATTCGATGGACTTATTTGCATTTCTACACATTAAATAGAGGACGGCAAAAGTTTCCACTTGATCGTGTTTTGAATTTGTTGAGTTCATTATGTGAGATACCTACTCACCTTTCATTTTTATCATTGTTCTGCACCTGTGCCCTATTATTCAAAAATGAATTTGACTGAATGTTGAAGCAAAAACTGATGGGCCTTTCGATTGGCAATCTAGAACACTCACGATTCGATACGTGTATGTGCTTCTGGTTTCAATTCTGAAGTCAAATTCAGAGTTTATTTTTTCTTCTTTTCAATACAAGAATTGTCATTCTGTCTCCCAATCCCAATCGAAAAGGCCAAGAGTTATTCGCTTTTCATTTCAATTTTACAAAATAATAGAAATTGAAATGTCAATTCTATTATTCAAAACCTGTGCCATATTTGCTATGTACCTATACACCATGTTGATAATAACAACAACAAAAAAACAACCCCGCGTTATTCTTCCAGAATTTCCTTTTTTCATCATGTGGATGATTCTATATCAGAGAACGAATGCTGATTTCCTGTACATGGGCTGTGGTTTATTGATTGAGCTCTACATACATTCTTGAACAAACATCATTTATTCGTGTTTCGGGATACATTCAGTTTCCGACATCTGTTATCAGTGCTGGATTGAGGGGAATTTTTGCTTACATGTTTTTAACCAATTTAAGCAGTTTTAGAAAATGAGAAAATGCTACCCAAAAACTTATTTTTTTCTGTTTGCAAAATTGATATTAAAAAAAATTACTTGAAATTTAAGAATAAGTATCGTTTAATAGTAAAAAATTCCCTGAAAAACCGTTATGGAGACAGGGAAAAGTTAAACGGCTAAGAATTCTGTGAGATACCCAAAGTTTCCTTGAATAAATCGATTGTTTCGCGATGCGTTGCGTGAACCGAACCATTATTTTGGTTATAAATTTGCACGTTTTGCAAACTTTGTTTAGGAGTAAGTCTATTTATTATGAAATGCCAAACCAAATTGAGCGTAAGTCAAGTGACAGCTGTCAAAAAGACTAACACCTAAGAAAGTATTACCAGATAGATAACAACACTTCTAAAAAAAAACACCCTTTGCATTTATATTTTTGTGAGATAATTTTCTAGAAAATGACGCATTGACGTAAAGTATTGTTTTGTAGGCAAAAGTTAATTTTAATAGTTTATTTTCATTTTTTGAAAACAAAAATAATTTTGTTTTCAAAATGTTGAGTTTGAAATAATTTTTCTTTAAAGCTGTTCATCAAAACAACTTAATTAAAAAAAAAAAAACGTAAGAATGAATTTCTGACTTTCGAAAAATCTACAAAACAATACTGTAAGTGTTGCTTTTGTTTTTTAATAACTGTTTTCTCTTTTATGCAATTTTTTTATTAAATTGCCCCTGTCAACTTAGCGAGGGGGAATATCAGACTCTTCTCATAGGATTGTCTACTTCTAATAGCCCAGGAAAATTAGACAAAAAAATGGCAAAACTACGAAAAAATTCCGACAAAGACGAATTTTGGTAGAGAAGAATTTGCTGAAAAGTTCCTTAATTTTGGCTCGGGGCTAAAAGGGGGTAAATTCAGGTTTTTCTTAATTTCTCAAAAACTATAAGTTTTTTTTTGAAAAAAATGTGAAGGTACAAATTGTAGCTTATGTCATTCTACACAAAAATAAAATTAAAATACTTTTTTTCGTATAGGCAATGGATTGTGAGAAAATCATACAAGAATAAATTTTGTTAAAAAATTTATTAAAATTTCATTAATTGATGGGCTTAAATTTTTATACGATTTGAGTTTGGCTACATCTCTTCTTAATAAAACCAAGATTTTGGAATGCCTGGGGTAAGGGAATACCGCCATCTTGAAAAAGAAAGTGATTTGGTTTTTGTTAAGCAACTTAATGACATATATAGCGTATCAAAGTAACACTTTCTATTTTATACTGTGTAAATGGACAAATAATAAACGGGTTTTCAAACGGGACGCTACAAAAGTAGAGCGACAGGGACAGCAAACGACGCCATATTTCCTGCCGCTCTTTTGACATTTCTCTTCAGTAAGGTTTTCCATTTCATGATGGAAATTATTAAAATTTACTACCGAAATTCGGAGTCAGTGGCCTCAACGTTAAGAGCGCTACGTCCAATTTATGGTCGTCGTAATCATCCTAGCAGATCAACAATTGAGCGTCTAGTGGAAAAATTTCAATCCACAGGCACAGTAAAAAATATTTCCGTGCCAGTGAGACAAAGAAATGGATGATATGGACTTGGAGGACATGTGGTTCCAACAGGACGGCACCACAAGCCACACAGCGAATGTCACAATCAATTTATTGGAATCCAAGTTTGGAGAACGTGTTACCTCACGAAATGGTCCTGTCACTTGGCCACCTCGGTCGTGCGATTTGACGCACTAGACTATTTCCTGTGGGGCTACGTCAAGTCTATGGTCTATGCCAACAAGCCAGTGGTGATTGATGAACTTCGTACGAATATCGAACGTGAAATTGCAGCAGTATCGGCCGATTCATGCTTGAAAACCGTCGAAAATTGGGTTTAGCGTCTGGACTTCTGTAAGCGTGCCCGTGGTGGGCATGCAAAAGAAATCGAGTTCCATACATAATGGCATCGAACGTACTTTCACGGGATTAAAGATTTTCATTGATATCCAAAACCGTTTTTGTTTTATTTAAAAAAAAAAACTTTTGTAGTGCTCTTATTGAAAAACCCGATACTTACAGATAGACAGAATTGTGCCACCCACTTTTTTTGTGCTCTCTATCATCGTTATGTAATGTTTGATTGTTGTCTCAAAATTTGTTTCTTGCACGAATCCAAAAAACTTGCCCTAAAGTACCTATGTATATTGCAAGTTAGTAAAAATGTATGAAGAATATGAAATGCCAGATCTTCGAATCTGATTTTGAAATTTTGGGAAGAGGTCTCTTAAAGTAGCAAAATATAGCAATGATTTGCTCTCTGAAGTTTATTTCTTAAATTAAAATGGATTGAAACTGTCAGTTTTAAATATATGTTTAAAAATAATCGTCTGCCCTCCGTCCATTCGTTGGATTGTGCAAACGAGCACGGAAATTTTTTTTCCAGTAGTCACTAGGAAACTAGGTCAAGACTGTACGTGCCACGCTAAATCCATTTCAAACTATTTGTTTTTAAAAATTGCACCAGTCTCTAGAAAGGTTTGCCATCCCTGATTTACAGAGCGCATTTTAGAGGTCGGTACAAAAGTACCCTTTCGGGTTTTCGCATATAACCCGAAAACGAAGCAACATTTGAAGATCAACCATTAAAATGGACAGTTAAAGAATTAAAAAAAAGTTTAGTTACCTATATTTAAAAGAAATCATTGAAAAAGTGTGAAAAATCACATTTAATGCAAACAACTATCGCTAAGAACTGCCTTCGAACGTTAAAAATGTGAGATATACGTAAAATTTTCAGATTACATACCATCTCCAAACCTACCTACATACAAAAAGAATGCCCTATTTTACTATCCAAACGTTCTTTTTATCATTGTCAGAATTATGTAAACAGAATTTGAAAAATCAAAATTTTAAGAATTAGAAGAAGTAATTTTTTGCCAAAATTTCGACTCTTAAAATTCTTAAAAGAGAATCGCAAATATTTTTGTGGGACCACCAGAACTTAGTTCCAAGAAAAGCCCAAAATCGAAAAAGAAAATACCTCCTCTTTTAATTAATACTTATTTGGGTATTTTTTTTGTTGGTATGACCTCCCCCCAAGGAGTTGAGAATGCTGCAGTATATATGTACCTACACTAGTCGTGCACCATAGGTTCAATTAAGATCTACTTGCAGGAAAAAACAAACTCATTTTTAAGTACATATATGCATACATATGTATATCCAAATATTATAAAATTATATACCTACTCTCTAAATTTAATATGAGAATTTTTAATTTGCTATTCAAGTCATTGGAAGCGCAATGAATCATCCACCCACATATACCTTCAAAGGCAATTATTAACAAGCCAAGCTGTCGTGTTTAGCTTCAATTCAAACAACAAGCAAACATAATTTTTTTCCTATCACTTTGTGTATAGTGTTAACTAATTAACGTATATTTATACTCGTTAAACATACTCGTAAATAAAAAAAAAATTGATTTCCCATAGAATCGCAGTGGCAATCTTTTGAGCATCACTTAACCATTTTTGTATTTGTCATGTGCGAACCTATATACACTCATGCGGTTGGTATTTCTATAGAAAAATATCGCGTCTAGATGAAACATGAAAGTTGACAAACTGCAATTAGCACCTTTTGTAGGAGGGGTTTGCCCATTGGATAGTAAAAAAAAAAAATTGAAGATTTTTTGAAAAAAAAAGCAAGAAGATTATACTCGAGTATGTATGTATATATATTGCAATTGATCTAACTGTTAGCTTTATAACGTAGTCTGTCTTTTGTATGAGTTACAAAATATTAAAAATCTTGCAGGGTTAATGGAGATCTAGGGAAATATGCTTCCGTTTAAAGAAAAATTCCCACACACATATTTGTGGTTGTCTTACAAAATGCACCTATGGCTTGCTTACCTACTGGTATTTAATTTATGAATAATGCGTGAGAGCATTCACTTTGGTTTCTCACATACAAATAAGGGGAGCCCTTTACAACTAACAAGATAAGTTTATTGATTCAGCTTTTTTGAAGTGTAATAATATTAAGAAGAAGGAGACACTTTAGATAAGATTTGTGAGGAGAGTTAATACTTTTGACTCAGGAGAATTTTAAGAAGATTTATCGTTCTCTTTCTGAGGAACTCTTTTACAATACGAATTTAAATATAAATTATTTCCTCGCAAGGATCATAATAACAACACCACCTGCTTCCAATTGAAACAAGAAAGTGTAGAATGAAGGGCAAATAAATTCTGCAGTTTTGACAAGCCTTTAGAAGCAGTGTTCTAGTATATTGCACATATGGTGAGAAATTTACATTTTTTCAAACATTTAACCCCTTAAATTTCATAGATAAGAGAATTCATTTTGCCAATTTTATTCTTTAAAAGATACGGTAGCTGTTTTCTATTTTTGGTGTTTCTAATCAGTTTTCCATAACTACCTAATTACGATCAGGATTATAAGTTTCCAAGTTCCAACTACTTAGTTATACAAAATTAGTTTCCGACAAATGATCCATTCATTAATGGTTAGGTAATTATAAGAACTTCAACGTTTATACATACATATGCCTTACTCCAAGAGTTGGAAGCTGAAAATAACTTCTGCCTGGATATGTCCTTTGACGCCATCGCCAGTTAAAGCATATTGTTATTTTTATGATATGGCAAAGGAAACATATTCAGTGAATATTTTTGTTTTGATAATACCATACACATAGAATGTGGTTCATAATTGGAATTTTATAATATTACACGCTTTATTGATCTGTACATACAAAAAAGACAATTTTAAATGACAGGTTGCTTGCTTCGGGCATTTGGTTCCTTATTCAGTGGTGTTATCATGGTCCATTGAACAATTATGTATAATTATTTAACCACAGAGTTAATTCCGATTTAACAGATAATCTTTTGATTTCGGGGCAACAAGACAACGTCCTGAAAGAAAAAAATTTTTTTCATAAATTTAAATGTGTCAGTTATTATATCCATTCCATATGCTTCGAGGATATTAATTTTATTTTCGCAATAATTTTCGTAACGACTTTTGTACCCATCAAAAACAGCAGCCAGAACCACTTTTAGAAAAGAAAATGTGAAGGAAGGAAGTTCTGGTCTGATTTATTTGCTGTACTTATATGCATGATATCACCAGCAGCTCTTATTCAGAAGTTCTTCATTTTGAACATTCAGCTGCAGCAAAAAGAGGATTCACCATACCTGTTCCCTAGAAATCTATTTAAAGTCATCAGAAATATCGGGTTGTTCAATAAGAGCGCTACAAAAGTTTTTTTTTTAAATAAAACAAAAACAGTTTTGGATATCAATGAAATTCTTTATTTCTGTGAAAGTACGTTCGATGCCATTATGTATGGAACTCGATTTCTTTTGCATGGCCACCACGGGCACGCTTGCAGAAGTCCAGACGCTGAACCCAATTTTCGACGGTTTTCAAGCATAAATCGGCCGATACTGCTGCAATTTCACGTTCGATATACGTGCGAAGTTCATCAATCGTCGCTGGCTTGTTGGCATAGACCATAGACTTGACGTAGCTACATAGGAAATAGTCTAACGGCATCAAATCGCACGACCGAGGCGGCCAAGCGACTGGACTGGACCATTTCGTGAGATAACACGTTCTCCAAACTTGGTTTCCAATAAATTGATTGTGACATTCGCTGTGTGGCTTGTGGCGACGAGCCGCCCTGTTGAAACCACAGCTCCTCCAAGTCCATACCATGCAATTGGGGCCAAAAATATTCGGTTATCATTGAACGGTAGCGATCCCCATTCACAGTAACGTGCCGGTCTTGATCATCACGGAAGAAGTACGGCCCAATGACGCCGCCGGCCTATAAACCACACCAAACCGTAATTTTTTCGGGATGCAATGGTGAGTCATGGAGTACGTGTGGATTGCTGCCTGACCAATACCGCAAATTTTGTTTATTGACGAAGCCATTCAGCCAGAAATGAGCCTCATCGCTGAAGATGATTTTTCGATAAAAATCCGAATCATTTTCAAGTTGTTGCTCAGCCCAATTTACGAACATACGACGCTTCTGGTGGTCAAGCGGCTTCAGTTCTTGCGTCAATTTAATCTTGTAAGGATGGAGCCAAGATCTTTTCGCAAAATTCGCCACAACGACTTCACAGAGATGCCCAACGCTTGAGAACGACGTGTGAGAGACACATTTGGGCTTTCTGCAACTGAAGCCTCAGTATCAGCAGTATTCTCGACCCTACAGGCACTTCTTTGTCTCACTGGCACGGGAACATTACTAAAACCTTACTGAAGAGAAATGTCAAAAGAGCGACAGGAAATATTGCGTAGTTAGCTGTCCCTGTTGCTCTACTTTTGTAGCGTCCCTTTTGAAAAACCCTTATTGGATGCAATAAGGCGATGCGAAAAGATCAGGTTCAGGAACTAACTAGGACTAGATAGGACTAGATTTATTACTGTATCATTTTTTTTATCCGATGGAAATCTTCAAAAGACACTCGGTAAGAATCGATACCGAGTAGTGTGGGACTCTTACCTCTTACTAAAACCACCTGTGAATCAGGACCAATCTATGAAAGATCGACAAATCATTTTTCTTTCTTAATTTATAAATCGCATTGTGGGATGTTTTAGTTATAACACTTTCCCATAGCTTTCAGACCATCTTCTTCTTCTTCTTAATCTCCGAACATTGTTTCGTACATTTAAGACATCCTCCATTTCGAAGTTGGTATGACTTTACAGTCGCTGATTGTGTGATATAGCGTGTTTTTTAACCACTCCTGTAACCATTTCAGTTTGAAGGTCACGATGTAGATCGCTATTTCTTATATACCAAGGGGCATTTATTATTCCGCGAAGGACCTTGCTTTGGAATTTTTGGATGGGTTCAGCATTTGTTTTCTTTGTACTGCCCCATAGTTGGATGCCATATGTCGAAACGGGTTTCAGTACTTGCTTATAACGGGTGATTTTTTAGCTGGTTTGGTTTTGGCAACTCTGGTTTTGACAGCTGACGTGTGTTTAGTACCTTGTGTCACTGTCAAACAGCTTCAGTTTGGTTTGCAATTTAACCATGGATCGTCTTACAAATGAACAACGCTTGCAAATTATTGAATTTTACTATCAAAATTCGTGCTCGGTTCGAAATGTTCATCGCGCGCTGCTTCCATTTTATGGTCGGCATTCTCGACCTTCTGAGCAGTCTATTCGGAAGATTGTGACCAAATTTCGCACCAAATTTACTTTGTTGGACATTAAACCACCAACACGTTTACGTACTGTGCGTAGTGAAGAAAATATTGCGGCCGTATCAGCTAGTGTGACAGAAGACCGCGAAATGTCGATTCGGCGCCGTTCCCAGCAGTTAGGCCTTTGTTACAGCACTACGTGGAAAATTTTGCGGAAGGATTTGGGCGTAAAGCCTTTTAAGATACAGCTGGTGCAAGAACTAAAGCCAGCCGACCTACCACAACACCGAATTTTTGGTGAATGGGCTCTTGGAAATCTGGCCGAGGATCCGCTTTTTTATCGAAAAATTGTGTTCAGCGATGAGGCTCATTTTTGGTTGAATGGGTACGTAAATAAGCATAATTGCCGCATTTGGAGTGAAGATCAGCCAGAAGCATTGCAACAGCATGCAATGCATCCCGAAAAAGCCACTGTTTGGTGCGGTTTATGGGCCGGCGGCATTATTGGGCCATATTTCTTTAAAGATGATGCGAATCGCAGCGTTACTGTCAATGGTGAACGCTACCGAGCGATGATAACAAACTTTTTTTTGCCCGAAATAGAAGTTCTTGACTTGCATGATATGTGGTTTCAACAAGACGGTGCCACATGCCACACAGCACGCGAAACAATGGCGCAAGTGCGAGGCGAGTTTGGTGAACAGTTAATTTCACGTTTCGGGCCGGTCAATTGGCCGCCTAGATCGTGCGATTTGACACCATTAGATTATTTTTTGTGGGGGTATGTCAAGGTTAATGTCTATAGGGACAAGCCCGCTTCGATTGACGCACTGGAAGCCAACATCCATGCATTCATTCGTGAGATACCGGCCGATATGTGTGAAAGAGTATGCCAAAATTGGACTCAGCGGATGGGCTACCTGAGACGCAGCCGCGGTCAACATTTGCATGAAATTATCTTTAAACATTAAATTGCAAGGTTCAAACTATCGATTCAAATAAATATTTCATTCATTTTTTCGAATTTTTTGTTTTTTTTTTTCTTAAAGTTCTAAACCTCTTAAAAAATCACCCGTTATAACATTAGTTTGTTCTGGATAAATAGGTCAGAGTTCTTTCCTAGTAACCAGTACATTTTTCTGTACCTCAAGTTTAGCTCTTCTCTTTTCTTATTGATGTGCTCTTTCCATTAAAGATTTGCATCAAAATTCATTCCAAGGTATTTGGCAGTATTGAAGTAAGGTACTACTGTACTGTTTTTAAGAATTGTTTATTTTTTTTTGTTTGTATGCGTCGAATTTGTTTCATTTAGTTCGGTTCGCCATTTTTGCGTCCAATCACTAACTTTATCGACGGCATTTTGAGTCTTTTTGTTGCATTCGTAGTGGATTTATCTGGCACCAATATTGCAGTATCATCGAAAAGGTGGCCATGATAGCGTTGATGTCCACTGAAATATCCTTTGTATATAACATATAGAGGGTTGGTCCTTTTGGTACACCAGCTTCAAATTTCCTTAGTTCTGAGTATTTTTTTTCGTACCGTACTCTAAAGAGTCGGTCCGTAATGTAGGATTTCAGTATTTCGTAGTACTGCCTGGGAAGATCCCTATACAGTTTGTACTCAAGTCGCAAGTGCCAAACGGTGTCAAAGGCTTGAGCAACATCTAAGAATATAGCCGAGCATACTTGTTTTTTTTTTCACAACATCCGTAATCTGATGCAATTGGTCTATCGTGGAATGTTTATTTCTAAATCCAAACTGATGGCTCGGAATTAGACTTCTTTCTTTTATTATTTTGCTTAGTCTCTTCTGGAGCACTTTTTCGAAAACCTTTGCCATGATTGGTATAAGCGATATAGGTCTTTAAGATGTTACTTTTGTGGGTGGCTTACCTTGGTTACATTTAACAATGACTTCTGCAATTATTGCCAATTATTTTAGATAAGATTTGAAGAAGTGATAATACGGCGAGCCACATCATCTCACTCGGGTCTCAGTGGATCCATTGCGCTTCCCAGGTTGTAGGTAGGTAGGTAGGATGGGTAGGGAGGGGGTAAGGGGATTGGGGATTAAGGAAAAAGTTTAGGAATGGGTGTGAGGGCCTCCCTGAAAGCCAATTATTTAAGTAAAGTCTCATTAAAAATAATTTTTGATAGTATTTCTGAGTTTCCCGATCCAAACACATATAAAATGATACCCCACATGAAAATATTAACAGTTTTACACTTAAATGTCAAATAATGGGAAGCCGTTTTGAAAAATCGGCCATATTTGCTAAATGGACTTGGTAGATTGGTATAGACTTTTCACCATCGTGTCTTACGCAAATTTCCCATTAACAGATATTCACTTACAATAAGTTCTAAGTTCTGAAACAATTTGACTAGACCTCGCAATTTTTCGTCGTTAGAATGCAAAACTTGCCCAATTCTCTATAATCCGGTGAGGGAACCGAAACCCATGTTTTTTTTTGGTGGCGACTTTTTTTTGACATGATACGGATTGACCTAGGCTTGAAAGTATATTTTTTAATCCTGATGTTCCTTGGACGCCATTTTGGAAAATGGCACCCAATAAATATACTCCGGTCAGGAAACCGAAATCCCTGTTTTAAGTGGGAGAGTTTACTTTTACATTTGTATATTTGTTTTTCAATTATAAGGATTAAATTTAGCTTGGGAGTCTTAACCGTCATTACCCGTGTCTTATGGGAAAAGCTATCCATGATGGTGTTCATACGAACTTCACGTGAAGCGACTCATTTTGACGTTTCTTATTTGTATCTCATTCTCTTGAAAAGAAAGTGGGCAGAAGTTTAAAATTTTTTGAAAATTTCTGCCTCATCTGAAATGAAAAAGAGAAACGTCAAAATGAGTCGCATCACGTGAAGCTGGTATGACCCCTATTATACGATGATTCTTTGCATCTGACTCTTTTAAAAATTCAATGAGTGTGAAGGTGAAATCAGATGTCTCTTCTCCTTCGCACTCATTATAATTCGAAAAGAGTCAGACGCAAAGAATCATCGTGTAATAGGGGACTTTAAACATCGTCCATATCCATAGTATGGTAGGATTTTACACAAATAACAAAAACAACATCGGCAGTAGTAGAATCCTACTTCGTATAAACTTTGACGTTTGATCTAGTATCGAACTCAACTGAATAGAATTTTGATGTTTCGCTATCGGCACAATACACATATTAAAGGTAATATCTTCCAAGTTTTCATTTTCGTTCAAAATTGCGCATGTTTCAAAATCTCAGAGACCCCTGTCAGTTCCTTGAATGTCTATGGTCGTATGTTCAACACATTTCAAATTTTAAATTTAAATTTTCAGATTTCTGGATTTTTCAAACTTATGATTGAAGAGAATTCAGAAGTCAGAGTATTCATTACTGAAATTGAGGCATTGAATGTACTCACTTCAAATTTGAAAAGGTCACTGGGAATTAATTTGTTCACTATCTGAAAATATGCGCAAAATATTACTTTTATTATCTACATATATCGGGTTGTTCAATAAGAGCGCTACAAAAGTTTTTTTAAATAAAACAAAAACGGGTTTGGATATCAATGAAATAAACAATATCGATGCCATTATGTATGGAACTCGATTTCTTTTGCATGGCCCCACGGGCACGCTTGCAGAAGTCCAGACGCTCAACCCAATTTTCGACGGTTTTCAAGCATAAATCGGTCGATACTGCTGCAATTTCACGTTCGATATTCGTACAAAGTTCATCAATCGTCGCTGGCTTGTTGGCATAGACCATAGACTTGACGTAGCCCCACAGGAAATAGTCTAACGGCGTCAAATCGCACGACCGAGGCGGCCAAGCGACTGGACCATTTCGTGAGATAACACGTTCTTTCAAAAAAAAAAGTTTGAATAATTTAAAATATGCAATGTTATTAACATTTTAAAAGAGCTTTTGCATAAAAGTTTTGACTGAAATCGATTGAACTGTTTACCAGAAAATCGAAAATTAAGAAAACCGTTACATGGCAGATACCATTTGTTTTATCAAAAAACAGACCACACCTACAATAATACATTAATTTTTTTTAACAAAAACATTAAAGCCGTTTTTGAGATAACAAGCTTTTCATTTACGGTTGTAGGGCAAGTACCGTTATGTTTGGTACTTAAAAAAAATTTCAATATCCCCTCTGGAGAGTTACAAAAAAACCTTAAGTTCAAAATTTGAATAAAATTGCTTCAGTGGCTTAGGCTGTAGGTCCATATACGGAGAGACAGAATTGTGTCACCCACTTTTTTGGTGCTCTCTATCATCGTAATGTTGTGTTTGACTGTTATCTCGAATTTTTTATTTGCACGATTCCAAAACATGCCCTATAGTACCTTTATCGCAAGTAAAACTTAGGTATTTGTTATGGACATTCAGCCAAACACAAATTGTAAACAAAAGTAGCCCATTTCAATTAATTTGTTTAAGTTCTTGCATGTTTTTCCCTAATTTTTTTTTTTTGAAAAAAATCATGTGTAGAATTGCATAATCTGCTTTTTATTTTTACCTTCATATTTTATTAAAAAAAAATCCGACAGTTTTCGAAAAAATTAGGAAAAAAACTGAATTTCGCCCTTTTTATTATTTTTTTTTTCAAGTGAAACTCTTATTTTCCTCTTAAGCTCTTAAGACTCTCAGGATTTTTGATATTACTTATTGGTAACGATTTATCGTTCAAGTTCTAAAAATGGCGTCACCTGCTTAAAATGTTGCTGCTTCTTTATAACCTTAAAATGTATTCATCATATTTAAAATAGTAAAGTCATCATATATACATAATGTACGTAAGAATCGTAAACATTTATTTATGTTCGGTGAAAATGCAAAAGAAAAGGTTTAAAAATATATCTTATAATTTTAAGTTATTTTTTTTAAAAGTTTCCTGTGAAAGGTCTTAAAATTTTAATATCGAGTCCACAAGCGCATGTTTTTTTCTAAGAATTTTTTTCTTTCTGGTGCTGGTGCCTTATACTTGCATCACGTCATAGGTAGTGTTCTAAAGGGCATGTTTTTGGATTTCTAAAAAAAATTCAAATTAGGATTTTAATCCGACCTTGCGAAGAAAGCGAAAAAGTGTTTGACGGTCTTTAAAAGTGCAGTGAATAGGGGTAAGAAAAGGGGGGGGGTTACCTTTTAAAGGTCGGGGAGTTCTAAATTGTTGATATGTTATATGTATGGTTTGTAGATTATTGTTAAGAATTTTTCCCTTAGCTCGACGGTAAAAGCCTTGTAGATACATTCATACATGTTAATCACGTCGTGAACCTATACAAAATTAGCATTTTTATTATGAAGCTGTGTGGAGAGTTTTTGCTCACGCGCGATTCCCGTGCTAAATATACGAAAACTCTCGGCGAATAATTCGAAAACAAACGTAACGTCAAACGTTCACAACACATTCGTAGATTGGTACCACTGAGAAATGTCAAAAAAACACTTTCTCCATTGGCGATTGTTCATTTCACGTGGAAGTTTGTACTAAGCTTCAGTTATTTTGCTGTAAAGATGGAAGAAACTGAAAAACTTACCAAATACGAGCTCCATAGCGCCGTTTGTAGTGGTTATACAAAAATTCTTTCAGAGTCATATGTGTAGGAAATTTTTGTTGTCTTCAAATTTCTGGTACAAATGTATCGACTTTTTGTGATTTTTTCCAGGATTTTGAAAAGGCGGAGTGGGCGTGGTGGTGAAATTTGGAATTTTCATCTACCAACCATGCCAAATAACATACAAATTGAAAATTTAGAACTACCCGACCTTTCATAGGGTGAAACCTCTCTATTTACTGGACCATAAGGCGATTTTCCATTTGAGAGTAATTTCTCTCCAACGACTCGATAATGACTCTCGGATAGTGCTGTCTACTCCTCTGCCTCAGTGAGCTTATCTTATGACTGTATACATTTACGAATTTTACTCTCGAGGACTGCTTGGGAGTTGCGTTCAGTCTTTTACTCTCAAAAGGATAAGCATCTTTATGTCTTGCATAAGTGTTTCAATAGAGGTGAGATTAAATTTTGTTCACCTTTTGTGACCTTAATAAATGGAACGTAGGTACGGTTCGCCATATGAACAATAAGAAATAGTTCTGACCTCTGGCCTATATAATATATAATATAATTTTTGAACATTCTCTTAAACAATTAAATCTATTTTTTTATAACTTTTATATCGTTTATTGAACTAAGTATAAGAGCAAATACTTTCAACCCAGTCGTACATTTTATGTTTATTGAATATGAACTGTTATAGGATTAATGCAAAAGCATGCTAGCTGCTACCAGAAAAGTTTGCACAATTTTTATTCGAAAACTATCTTTCCCAATCTAATGCAAGAGATGCATAAATATTTGAACTTCCATAGCAGGAACCTACTCTAAGTTTGTTGTTTTTTGATTGTTTACGTTGTAGAAATTGCTAAAACACTTCAAACTTATGTCTGCTGGAATCAAGTGCCCAAGGAGATGCAGTTGGAAATAAAAAAAATAAATGAAGAATTCACAGCACAGTATCACTTGACTGAACGGCTAAGAGAATCACTCTGGAAATTGTTTTCTGTTCATCGTCAGGAAGATTGGTATGAGGGTGCTCCGACTCAAACCCCCAGTCATCGTACTTTTGTGTTATGAAACGATGTTCATCATTCTACTGCACTACTGTGTACATCTCAGTATCTGTTGGAATTTCGCTGATAAATTTTTGTTCACAAATTCAAAATTTAATAAAGCTTTCCGATTAAGTTAATAATATAAATTCATTTCGCTTAATTTTTGTTTGCAATCTCTCCGGCATTTCAATTCATTTTTAATTTTTTAGTTGGAGTTTTGCCGGCATCACTGGCACTGGTACGAGTAGATGGAGAAAAAAAGTGATTCGGATTAAATTTTTAATTATTATTATTATTTTTTTTCTGTTCAAATTACGAAGCAGAAAGCAACTTCCACTGCCCTTTTGTGTCAGCTTCCATGATGGTTTTTAATTTTGATTTGTTTTTGAGATGTGATTGTGATGGGTTTCATAAATTATTATTATCAGAGATAAATGAAACACAATATGACGTGAACATCATTGCATCTTGGCAGACGAGATGTACTTAACAGATATCAGTAATGAAGTTTGCATTTTTTGTAGGTACGTATATTATAGACTGACCAGAAATCATAAATTCGAAAAGGGGAATTTCATTAGATACATACATAATTTTGATTTGTTTGTCAGATTTTTATTAAATTATTAACGACTGTATTAGATGAGTTTGCTCTTATAGTTAAAGTATGGTTGAGTTCCAAAGCGCAGTACTTACTGCAATGCATCATGCATTAAAAAAAAACTATTTGTAGTTATTTTATGAGGTAAACTAACGTGAAAAAATGCGTGGTGCTTCCTCAATGCATTACGACAGTTAATGATTACCGAATTTTAGTAAGAAAGTAAAAATATAAAAAAAATCTGAAAACTCATGATGCGTTGCGATACTGCATTTTAGAACTCAGCTTATTTTTGAATTGTAAAACAAGCAGAAAGTTTCAATCACACTTATACACCTCGGCATCGCTCGGTGGCCATGTAAAGAAGCTTATTTTTGTAATTTTTCAGTAGCATCATGCCGGTCAAAGTTTTTTATTGCTGTCGTGGAGATTGAGGATTAGAGCGAGAACAAAAGCTTATAATCAGCCACAAGAGTTCATGCAACTCATCATCAATATTTTCGTCTGTTGAAAATTAGAAGCTGAACTTTGTATTTTCTCTCTGGCTTATCTTTTAACTTACTAAGGGCCCTATTACCGTTCGCGAATCGAATAATAAAGTTGGCGAATGTTTCGAAATCGTATTACAATAAGCGAACTTTCGAAAAGTGCTTCGCTTCAAACTTCAATCTACTGGCGAATGTAAATCTATCGAATTACCGTTTGCGAATGAAACAATTTCATTCGCTTTAAAAGTCAAAACTAGGCGAACGGAAAAAGTTAGTGACAAATCGGCGAATAAAAAGTAAAACGTTTATTTAAATCGAAAAACAAATCATTTTAAAAGTGTGAGTGTGAGAGTGAGGAAATAGTTAAAAAAAAAGTAAGTAATTGAAAATAAATAACGCTTAAACTAAAAAATTACAAATATATACATACATATGTGTATGTATGTAAATATTTTAGCAAGAAAAAATGAAATGCCAATCAATTCAAAAAGCCTATTGAATTCTTGGAGCTTAGCCTGGGCCTTGGTAAGGGTTTGGAACATCGAAAAAAGATTTTTTGAATATTTGGGAAACGTTTGGAGTTGATCTCAACCGTTTGGGACCGCCTTATCGAAATGGCGAAGAGTGCAATAAGGTATTTTCAAAAGTTCAAATTTGTACTGATAGGTATTAAATTTACTAGTGGTATAGGTTTGGTTGGACTACAAACTAAAACTGAAAGCCAAAATTGCAACTCATAAAAAAGATATCAAAGGTATAAGGGGCGGCACACACTTCCCACTCACACTTGCGCCATTGGAACAAATCGTGGATGTTCTTCTTGGCCTTCAAAATGCGGTTAATCCTGTTGGTCCTGTTTTTGGTCCGCGAAGCTCCCACCAGCCATCCAGTGACGAAAACAACACTGGTGATGAAAATGGGGACGAGAATGAAAATTGGGAACCGGAACCGCAAGAAGAAAAACCGCTTCGCAAGAAAATTACAAAAAAATGAAAATGACCGCCTGGAATAAAAAAAAAACAAACCACAACTCAAAATGAATTGCTTGATACAGCAAAGTCGATTCAGAAAAGCTTGAATTAAATCGCAAGATATCAATTACATCCAATCACTCCTGGAATTTTCGTTTTTGTATAGACAAAATTTCTTGCGTCTTGTTTTTCAGCCGCAGTCATGTTTGTTTTTATCCATTTCGCCCAAGTCCTATTTTCAAAAATGCTCAGCACTTTACTTAAGATTACCGAAACTGTGGGTTGAGATAATCCTAGGTTGAAATCGTTTCCTACACTTATTTGATAGCTTCCATCAACGAAAAATCGTATAGCACAAGCAATTTTTAATATTTGGGGTATCGCACAAGAGCACGTTTTCTTTCGTTTCATCTAATAGATATTTGAAGGCTTCTTTATTCAGCCTAAAATATGAAAAGAATCTAAAAAGATTTGATACAAATTCTATTTCTTTTTGCGTTTTTTACTTACATACATACGTCGTATCAGGAAGCTCAAGTGGATAAGAATTGTCTCTGGTGTTTCTCTGAAGACGCAACATATTGAAAGTCGACAAATCATTATGGTCCTGATCATCACCAAAAATATAAGTCGACAGAGCTCAACATTCTTATAACTAAGCTTAGTAAATAAAGGGTGATTTTTTAGCTGGTTTGGTTTTGGCAACACTGGTTTTGACAGCTGACGTGTGTTTAGTACCTTGTGTCACTGTCAAACAGCTTCAGTTTGGTTTGCAATTTAACCATGGATCGTCTTACAAATGAACAACGC
Source organism: Dasysyrphus albostriatus (assembly GCA_946251815.1). NCBI lineage: Eukaryota > Metazoa > Arthropoda > Insecta > Diptera > Syrphidae > Dasysyrphus > Dasysyrphus albostriatus. The sequence continues at coordinate 83,836,394 of OX276335.1, forward strand.
TTGCAAATTATTGAATTTTACTATCAAAATTCGTGCTCGGTTCGAAATGTTCATCGCGCGCTGCTTCCATTTTATGGTCGGCATTCTCGACCTTCTGAGCAGTCTATTCGGAAGATTGTGACCAAATTTCGCACCAAATTTACTTTGTTGGACATTAAACCACCAACACGTTTACGTACTGTGCGTAGTGAAGAAAATATTGCGGCCGTATCAGCTAGTGTGACAGAAGACCGCGAAATGTCGATTCGGCGCCGTTCCCAGCAGTTAGGCCTTTGTTACAGCACTACGTGGAAAATTTTGCGGAAGGATTTGGGCGTAAAGCCTTTTAAGATACAGCTGGTGCAAGAACTAAAGCCAGCCGACCTACCACAACGCCGAATTTTTGGTGAATGGGCTCTTGGAAAGCTGGCCGAGGATCCGCTTTTTTATCGAAAAATTGTGTTCAGCGATGACCTCATTTTTGGTTGAATGGGTACGTAAATAAGCATAATTGCCGCATTTGGAGTGAAGATCAGCCAGAAGCATTGCAACAGCATGCAATGCATCCCGAAAAAGCCACTGTTTGGTGTGGTTTATGGGCCGGCGGCATTATTGGGCCATATTTCTTCAAAGATGATGCGAATCGCAGTGTTACTGTCAATGGTGAACGCTACCGAGCGATGATAACAAACTTTTTTTTGCCCGAAATGGAAGTTCTTGACTTGCATGATATGTGGTTTCAACAAGACGGTGCCACATGCCACACAGCACGCGAAACAATGGCGCAATTGCGAGGCGAGTTTGGTGAACAGTTAATTTCACGTTTCGGGCCGGTCAATTGGCCACCTAGATCGTGCGATTTGACACCATTAGATTATTTTTTGTGGGGGTATGTCAAGGCTAATGTCTATAGGGACAAGCCCGCTTCGATTGACGCACTGGAAGCCAACATCCATGCATTCATTTGTGAGATACCGGCCGATATGTGTGAAAGAGTATGCCAAAATTGGACTCAGCGGATGGGCTACCTGAGGCGCAGCCGCGGTCAACATTTGCATGAAATTATCTTTAAACATTAAATTGCAAGGTTCAAACTATCGATTCAAATAAATATTTCATTCATTTTTTTTGAATTTTTTGTGTTTTTTTTTTTTTAAGTTCTAAACCTCTTAAAAAAAATCACCCGTTATATTTAAAGAAAAACGGAATTCTAAATGTTTGAATTATTAAAATTTTAAATATCAATTTGTTGTCACTTTTGTCATCTTCCTGAATAAATTTGACTTTTATTTTTTCTTTTAATTTGTGGAAGCACTGAATGCTAAGCGAATGAGTTCATTCGCCAACTGTAATACTAATTAATAGATCGTTCGCCAAAGCATTTAACTTGAAGCGAAAGTTCGATTCGCGAACCGTAATAACCCCCTTACTTACTTATTGGGTTCCCAATGCATGAAAGGTCGCAGCCTGAGACACAGCAGCCTTTCTATCCTCTACGATCCCGAGTACGCTGCTTCCAGTCATCTAGACCAAGCTTTTTGGCTTCCGCGATTGGTTGGGCTTCAAACCGGAGGTTCGGTCTTCTTCATTAACTTGAATCTGAGGATGGGATTGAAAGACTCTCTTGGCTGAAGCATTATTGTCCATTCACTCCATGTGGCCGCGCCAATGTAGTTGACGGGTTTTAATTTTCTGGTCTATATCCACGCATCTTTATTCAGCTTATATCCTATGCAAGCTTTTCCTCCATTCACCCCCCCACGCAGTTGCATTCCGCACATTGCATTGCGTTCTTTCCAATGCTACGTGACACAACTAGACCAATTTTCTGAAATCCCATTGCAAGTTCAGGCATCACCACATAGAGCTCCTGACAATAAATTCTATCACATGCGGCTTTGAAATCGATGAATAGGTCATATGCCATGACTTGAAATTCGTTAATCTTTCAAGGATTTGCTTGAAAGTGTTGCTTGAAGCCTCACTCGCGTTTGCCAATTATTGTGTGGCAGAACGGCTTTTAGCGTTCATACAGTACTGTAATTACGCATTACAAATCTGCACAACAACAACGAAAACACGAAAAAAATTACATGCGTTCTTTCACTACACCAAGCATTGAGTTCACACTCAGTTCAACATAGCCAAAACCCGGTGACATTAATTTGCAAAGGTTATTTCGTCATTCGCGAGGATATAATTCACACTTGGTTGTTACCAAAAGGTTGCCTATTAGAACCTAATAAGACCAACAAAAAGCAAGCAAAAGAAGTAAAAGTAGAAGAAGAAACAAGCAGAAGAAGTTGAAGCCAGGAACTAAACCGCGCATATAAATACGCCTAAACCCTTAGAGTAGGAGCCAGTCGGACTTCGATCGTCGGTAAGCAAGGATCAGTGGTAAGTAATTTGGATATTAACAGAGGCTTCCCCCCACCAGTGGTAAGGGGCTTCTTGTGAAGTATTCAAGTTTAATCACATTGTACCAGTTTCGACTGTGATTTACCCACGCTAAGTGGCGATTTACCCGTTTTACGGTGATTTACCAGTTTCGACTGTGATTTACCAGTTTCGACTGTGATTTACCCACGATAAGTGGCGATTTACCCGTTTTACGGTGATTTACCAGTTTCGACTGTGATTTACCAGTTTCGACTGTGATTTACCCACGATAAGTGGTGATTTACCCGTTTTACGGTGATTTACCAGTTTCGACTGTGATTTACCAGTTTCGACTGTGATTTACCCACGACAAGTGGCAATTTACCCGTTTTACGGCGATTGCGCCAGTTACGACCGAATCGACAGGTTTCAACCGTGCCCCACGCCACCAGCTGGCCGATACCTATCGCGAAGACTACACCGGTCCCGTAACGCAGGCCGAGATTTCGGTGGGAAGAGCTACTAGGAAAACCGGGATTATAACGGGTGATTTTTTAGCTGGTTTGGTTTTGGCAACACTGGTTTTGACAGCTGACGTGTGTTTAGTACCTTGTGTCACTGTCAAACAGCTTCAGTTTGGTTTGCAATTTAACCATGGATCGTCTTACAAATGAACAACGCTTGCAAATTATTGAATTTTACTATCAAAATTCGTGCTCGGTTCGAAATGTTCATCGCGCGCTGCTTCCATTTTATGGTCGGCATTCTCGACCTTCTGAGCAGTCTATTCGGAAGATTGTGACCAAATTTCGCACCAAATTTACTTTGTTGGACATTAAACCACCAACACGTTTACGTACTGTGCGTAGTGAAGAAAATATTGCGGCCGTATCAGCTAGTGTGACAGAAGACCGCGAAATGTCGATTCGGCGCCGTTCCCAGCAGTTAGGCCTTTGTTACAGCACTACGTGGAAAATTTTGCGGAAGGATTTGGGCGTAAAGCCTTTTAAGATACAGCTGGTGCAAGAACTAAAGCCAGCCGACCTACCACAACGCCGAATTTTTGGTGAATGGGCTCTTGGAAAGCTGGCCGAGGATCCGCTTTTTTATCGAAAAATTGTGTTCAGCGATGACCTCATTTTTGGTTGAATGGGTACGTAAATAAGCATAATTGCCGCATTTGGAGTGAAGATCAGCCAGAAGCATTGCAACAGCATGCAATGCATCCCGAAAAAGCCACTGTTTGGTGTGGTTTATGGGCCGGCGGCATTATTGGGCCATATTTCTTCAAAGATGATGCGAATCGCAGTGTTACTGTCAATGGTGAACGCTACCGAGCGATGATAACAAACTTTTTTTTGCCCGAAATGGAAGTTCTTGACTTGCATGATATGTGGTTTCAACAAGACGGTGCCACATGCCACACAGCACGCGAAACAATGGCGCAATTGCGAGGCGAGTTTGGTGAACAGTTAATTTCACGTTTCGGGCCGGTCAATTGGCCGCCTAGATCGTGCGATTTGACACCATTAGATTATTTTTTGTGGGGGTATGTCAAAGCTAATGTCTATAGGGACAAGCCCGCTTCGATTGACGCACTGGAAGCCAACATCCATGCATTCAATTGTGAGATACCGGCCGATATGTGTGAAAGAGTATGCCAAAATTGGACTCAGCGGATGGGCTACCTGAGAAGCAGCCGCGGTCAACATTTGCATGAAATTATCTTTAAACATTAAATTGCAAGGTTCAAACTATCGATTCAAATAAATATTTCATTCATTTTTTCGAATTTTTTGTGTTTTTTTTTTTAAAGTTCTAAACCTCTTAAAAAATCACCCGTTACAAGAAGAATTTAACAAGTTATATGAAAAAAATTCAACCCCAGATTTTGAAACAAAATAAAAGAAAATAACAAATAAAGACAAAGACCTATTTGATGTTAAATTTCGGTTTTTTATTTAACTGGCCCTGGACACCGTGAGCATACCCCGGCTGGAAAATCTAAAACACCCTCACAGTACGTTGGATAGGATCTTGTATGCGATGCGACGTTTATTTGGGATATGCCTCGATGGTTCTTGCAGGACATAGGATCATCCTTTTTGTAGATGGGACATATGGAGCTAATAGACAAATCATTGGACATGCTTCCTTCTACCCAAACTTGGTTGATGAGTGAATGCATGCCCTTTCAACACATCCCGTCCGTGTTTGAAATGCTCCGCTGGTAAACCATCCAACCGGCAGCTTTGTTGTTCCTGAGCTTTTTATAGCTAAGTCTAACCCTTTTCTATACTGAGTGATGGTACTTGGTCTTCGTTGACTAGAGTCTGGTATGCTTTTAGTCCTGTTTCTTGCTCTATACCTAATGACCATTCAGCATCTGTTGGAATACATTTACTATTCCCTGTGCTTCGATGACTAGTTTACCTTCGCTATTTCAAAGAGCCTGCGTTCCGGTTTAAATAAACCATCAGCAGCCAGTTGCTTGGCTTTTTATAAAACTTCCGGATGTTCTATCGATCGTAAGACTCTTCGATCACCATAAGCTTTGTGAGAGAGGAGCAGAGTCTTCTGCTCCTTTCTTCTCCTTGCTTAATACTCCTGTCTCGCTGCTTTTATTTTCCGCGGTACCATATTTCCATGTGCATCTTCTGTCACCTTTTTTAGTTGTTTGCATTCAACATCATATCCTGAGTTCTTTTTCGGGGTAGTTGATAGCTTATTGTGGTTTTGGCTGCCTCTTTGATGATATCGTGATACTAGGACCACTGTTTGTTGGCGTCTGTGGCAAGTGAATTGACAGAGGAGAGCTTCTCGCTCAGATGCTCACTGTAGGCTCTGGCGACTTCAGGTATGCTTAGGCTGCCAAAGTCAAATTTTTTCTCTAGGGCTGGTTCATTGTTATTTTTCATTTGACAGTCGATCTCCTAATTAGCCAGTTTATATTTCTGATACCTCAGAGGACTCAGAGCGCTCAGAAATATAAACAGGATTCCTCTCAAAAATTCCTCACTTTTATCCTTAAAAACTGATACTGAAGTTTTTTGGATTCGCTTGCTCAATTATTTTTCGTCGCAGTGAATTACACAAGAAGAAAAGAAAAAGAGAGTTTTTTTGACTCCTGTGTGAAAAATACTGTTTATATTTAATTCTCATGCTCTGTCAAAAAATTAAGGGGAAAATACTGAGCGCTCAAGAAATATAAACTGGCCAAATCTTTACGCAACAAGGAAGTAATCAGAGTTGACGTTTGCCCTTCGATAAATACGCACGTTTAAGATGTTACAGGCTTCTTTTCCATAATTGAGGTCCTCGAGAAAACTTTTTACATCGCACTCCAGGTGGACTCCGTAAGTTCTGTCCAGGAGGTTATAAAACTCATCCTTTAAAGAGCTTTCAACTTCAGTGTGAGGGGGTGGTTTTAAAGCTGATCACAACGATCACTTATGTTTGAAGTCAATTTGTTTTGCTTCTTAAGCCGATATCCATCGTATCTCCTAGCTTGCAGTTATGTCTACTGCCTTATACCACGTGAGGAAAGACTCAAGTTTTTGAGTTGCACTAGAATTTTCAAAATATAATTTAGATCCATCCATCCAAAGCAAAAAAAAAAAGGAAAGAACGAAATTATTCAATCAAAACGAATTAAAGCTCTCAAAACCCAATTTCTTAAAATAATGTTTCCATAGGGTAATTCTTATACCCTATCCTGCATACCTGGCAACGTCAATATATCCGTTGCCGCAACGCATGCAACGCATTCTATGGATTGACAAAAACGTATATACCTACAGCAGAATCACGATTTTTGTAGTAAGTTTTCACAATTTCAACATAATCAGCGATCGCTTAACAATTCATACTTTAAAATGACAGAATTTAAACTAAACATAGTCTTGCATGACTGTAAGTTTAGTTTGACGTACTTATGTCACTGAAACATGGATGTCAAATCCGGACTACTAATTGGAGGACCCTTTACGTTTGACCTTTATTGCACTTTCTTCTTTGCAAATTTTCATTGTTTTTCCTTCAGATTTTGGCTTTTGGGATTATAACTACTTTAGAATGTTGTGAATGATTTTCAGATCCGGGTTTCAATATTCTGATTCTCTGGATTTCCTGGTAGCTACGCTTTTTTGTTTGCGATGCCTTCTCAGCATTATTCTCCTTTTAAGAGCAAATCAATCGCTACAGTTAAATATTTTTGGCTCGCTCAATTACTATGGCTTAGGTGTCTTTTACACGCTTCAGTGGAGTCAATCAAAAGAAAATCAGTGAAATTTTTATTTGTAAATATCATTTATCTGTCAGTTCATATTTCATTAAATAAGATTCAGCTTAAAATTTGTAAGAACATACCAGCTCCATCAACAATGCATGTTATAAAAAGTGTTACTCTTCCCACCCTATATGTTTTATCATCAAATAAAAGCTTAAATAAGTGAAAATATGTTTGTTTATTTAATAAATTAATTTTCTTAAAATTTTGATTAACTTTCATTCTTTCAAACTGAAGATATAAAATTAACTCCTAGATTGAAATTCGATTTTAACCATGCCATCATTTATAATCTTTTGATTCTTTCATAAAGACAATTTACTATGGTTAATTAAAGTTCTTGATCTAAATTCGTTACTTTTTGATTAGTAGAATTAGCTGTCGTGATCTGTTCTCATAAAGATTTTTAATTTGACTTCACTGGGTCAAAAATACCGACAAAGGTAATGAATTTTTGGATAAAAAGTGCCTAATTTAGATGCTATTGGATATAATTCAATAAAGCTTACAAAAATAAAACTTTAAATTTTTTTTAAACTCCATAATAAACCGAATTTAAATAGAAAAATAAAAAAAAAAATAATATAAGAGTCATGCAACGCAAATTAAATTCTAATAAGCGTTTTTAATGCACGAGAAAGAAATAAAACCTCTTGAAATTATTATTAGAAAATACCTCTTCTATGATTTCTACTTTCTTTGTTTTTTTTTTTTTTTTGAAAAGGAAATTTAATAAGCTTGGCTTAAACCTAATTTTGAAAGCAAAAATGATTGATTTTTTAGTTTAATTTCAAATCATGAATGCCAAGAAGTTTATTTCAGCAGATGAATCCATGATACTTTATCGGAGGAAATAAATTGGCTACTAAATTGCAAGGATATTTAGATACGAAATATCATTATTTAAAGAATTTAATCTTTTTCAGAGATCAAATATTTTTTTTTTATTCTGGAAGAAATCATATCCTACTCGTATATACAATATATATACATATGTGGTTTGTATGTGTATCTATTTAACTATTTTTCATTATTCTTCTTTCTTCGACTACTACTGTAGAATGAAAAACAGGATACTGGATACAAAACCACTGGTCAGGCAAGCTTGATACATAAATACTAATCTATGATAAAATCTTTCAAAATTTGAATGAAAAAGTCCAAAGCTTTTGCTTAAAATATTGTTTTGTTTGCCTTGCAAAAAAACTCAACTTGATGTATCCATAAACGTCTTTTACACTTCTTCCCAATATAAATCAGTCGATACAAATTTTTATTTTTTAACTCCCCAAGTGGGTAACTACTTTTGCTGATTGAATTCTTTAACGATGCAACTTTTCTTGCAATACTAAGCCAATATTGATCTGTACTTCGAGACTGCTGCTGCACCTGTAATTCCAACGGAAGTGTCTTAATAAAACTTTGAAAATAATCTGCAAGTATGACTTTTATAATAAAAAGAAAAAACTATGTTAACTTTGAATCTACTTTGAATCTACATTCTTACCCTTTTAAGTACGAGTATGTTTGTAATATAGTAGGTACCTAGTGCCAACAATTTTGAAAAATATAATCTGTAGGTTATGCATAAAAAGCTTAGTCATAAAATATTAAAATTCTTTGGGAAACATTTAAAACTTTCAATTTGTCTTACGACGAAACACTTTAATATCAATCGGCAATAACAGGGCTGGATTTGGTAATTTTAAAAAATGTTGGCTCATAATTTTAGTCAATTAAGAACGATGTTAAAACTAATTTAACTTGGCATCTTACTATGTGTTGGGGTAAAAATTTTGGCAGAATCAAAATTCATTTTGAAAAATTCTATTAAATTAGAAAAATGTTTAAAAGCACGCCCTTTTGAAATTTCATATCCCAAACCTTATTTTTATTATTGATAGAATTTTGTAAAGCAATTTTCTTACCTACTTATACTTACTTACGTCTTAACCGGCTCCCGATCCATGGAGGGTCTCTGCCTGAGATATTGCGGTCCTCCATCGGTTGCGGTCCCTCGCATGCTCCCTCCAGTCATCAATACCAAGCGTTCTTGCGGAAACCGCCTGATCCCTGTAGCGGAGGTTCAGTCTTCCTGGTCGTCTCGAACTGGGGGCTGGGATTCGAACATTTTTTTGGCTGGAGCATTGTTGTCCATTCGCTCGATGTGGCCGAGCCAGTGTAGTCGACGTGTTTTGGCTCTTTGGACTACATCCACATCTTGGTACAGCTCGTATAATTCACGATTAAATCTTCTCCTCCATTCGCCCTCCTCGCATAAAGTGCCCAGTATCAATTCCCCTTTTTTACTTATCGTCTAGAGTTTTGAACCCATTTGTTTGGCCAAACCGAAGTAGCAGCGGTTCACTAAGGTAATTCTTCGTCGGATTTCCACTAAGGTGTCATTCGTGGGGTTGATGTTTGTTCCGAGGTAGGTGAACTCCTTGACTACTTCGAAATTATTGCTACCAACAGTGACGTTTTGTCCTAGGCGATGGACAGATGAAGCTTTGTTTGTTGATAGCATATACTTTGTTTTGTCCTCATTCACTTCAAGACCAACGCGTTTCGCCTGTTCATCAATAGCTGTGAATGCTTCTAGTACAGCTCGCTTGGAGCGGCCGATGATGTCGAGGTCGTCCGCATAGCCAAGCAGTTGCGAAGACCTGTTGAAGATAGTACCTTCCAGGTTAACACCACTTTTGCGAACTATCTGCTCCAGGACTAGGTTGAAGAAGTCACATGATAGGGCATCTCCTTGGGTGAACCCTGTACATGTCTGGAATAGCTCGGATGAGCTGTTACCCATTTGCACGTTGCACCGCGTCTTTTGTAACGTCATGCGTCATAGCTGGATCAGTTTTTTCGGGATCCCGAGTTCGGACATCGCCAATAGAAGCTCTTGGCGACTAATGCTATCATATGCGGCTTTGAAGTCGATGAAAAGATGGTGGATCTCGACTTGTAATTCGTTGGTCTTTTCCAGGATTTGCCTCAATGTGAAGATTTGGTCTATCGTTGATCTGCCTGGCCTGAAGCCACACTGGTACGTGCCGATCATAGTGTTGCAGAAAGGTTTAAGACGCTCACATAGTACGTTGGATAGGATCTTATATGCAACATTAAGCAGGGATACCTCTGTAGTTTTTGCAGGACATAGGATCGCCTTTTTTGTAGATTGGGCATATGGAGCTAATTGACCAGTCGTCGGGCATACTTTTCTCCTCCTATACTTGGTTGATGAGCTGGTGTATGTACCCTACCAGGACATCTCCTCGATACTTGAAGAGTTCTGCAGGTAGGCCATCCGAGCCGGCGGATTTGTTGTTCTTAAGCTTGTGGATGGCTTTCTTAATCTCTTCAGTACTAAGCGCTGGGACTGGATCTTCATTGACTGGTCTCTTGCTTCTTTGTTCTCCTGTCGCTTCCTCTACAGAATGCCCATTGAGCAGCTGCTGGAAATGCTGCTTAAACACGTCAACAATTCCCTGTGCTTCGGTGACTAGGTTCCCTTCGCTGTTTCGAAGAGCTTGCTTGCCGGTTTTATAACCACATGCCAGTTGTTTGGTTGTTTTGTAGAACCGGCGGATGTTGGTGGCAGTGCTAGACTCCTCGAGATACCTGAGCTGAGAGGCTGCGGATGCTCTTTTCTTTCTACGCAGGGTTTTCTTCTCTTTCCTTCTCTTTTCACGGTACTCCTCTCTTGCTGCTCTTGTTTTCCGTTGCAGCATTTGCATTCGTGTATTTTCCGTCCCTTGCTTCAATACCGCGCATTCTTCATCATACCACGGTACCTACTTATACTAGCATAAATTATAACCATATAAAGGTTTTTTTAATTTTCGATTTTCTCATTAATGATAACGATTTCAATCAAAATTTGTATGCATAAGTTCTATTGACATTTTAAAAAATTGCATATCAAAATTTTGAAAAAAGTTAATTTTGGATTTTTAAGAAAAATATAATTTTTTTTTTAAATTCATATGAGATGATGAATTTTTTTGAAACTTGGTTTAAAAATGGTTTTTAATAAAAACTAAAAACTGGCATCGCAAATCTGTTTTTTTCAAAATGTCATAAAAATTTTATACATACAAAATTTATTTTTTTAAAAACCTCTCCAACGATTTTATTATTTTTTTACATACGAGTATATTCATATTTTTCCAAGTAATCAAATGGCATACTTGTTTTTGGGCTCTAAGTTTTTTAACTAGTTGTTTAAACAATTAATAAACGATTTAAATGCCTTTCTTATATTAAAAAAAAAGTATGTATTAAAAGTTCTAAATCCCAAGCAACTTAAACATGAGCAAGTACGCAATTTTCATAACAATATACGAGTATCGTCATCGTTCGATAAAAACTCCCTAACTCCATGTTTTTAGAAATCGAGGACCCTCTCGCCCAAACTGTATATATTTAATAAAATATAAACATTTCACTTCTGTTAAAGTCTTTAAAACTTATTTTATGTTTTGGTCTATTTAAACAGGAACAATTTCTTTAAAAAAAAATGTTCAACTTCTTATTTTTTAAAATCTATAAAAAAAAAGTAAAGATGTTTTAAAATAAATTGAAATGGAGTTCGGGAATTTTTATTGGCCGACGGCGATATGTAGATAGATGTCCACTTGTAAAAATTAATTTCCAAAAAAATTGCTTTAACAATTTTTAAAATTCATTCGCAAAAATAATTTTTTCTAAGAATTCAGATGCCATTCTTTTTTATTCTTTTTTTCGCTCAAATTATATTTTAGTCAGCTGTACAAACATGATTACAATTTTGATCCTTGGTTTTAACTTTTAACTCACCGATTTTGGCGAGTGAACTGATGTTTAACGGTGGTTTAAGTATGTTACTAGCTTTTTTCTAATTGGAACTTGAACCATGGTTGAACCTTAGTTAATCAATCAAAATGTTTGAACATGCTACCAAAGAAAAAAACGGCTTAAGTTAAATTTGGTTGATTCCGAGAAAAATTAAAATGTAAGTTTATTACTAAGAAAATTGTTTAATTCAAAGAAAATCAATGAAAGAAACAAATAATTTTGTTCAGCTCAAAGTTCTTAATAATACAAACTTATGTGCATTGATTTTTGCTTCTTCAAATTTTTAAACTGATAAGCTAATGAAAAAAAAGCACCTTCAAGCCAAATTTCATTTTTTTTTCTGAAAATTTCTTTTGAAAAAATCGGAAAAGAAAACGAATCTCCGCTGGACAGATATTGTTTAGATTTTCAAAATATTAGTTTGAAAATAAAATAATTTTCGCAAGCGTGACATATTGGATCGTTTTTTGAATGCAATTTGTTTTGAAAAGTTTGGTCCTGTTGAAGTATTTAGAACATCGGATAATTTTTCTTTAAAATTGTTAAGCTGATATGTCACATGGTCTAGACACAAGTTTTCATTTTTTAATATAGTTTTGATAAATTTTCGGAGCAAAATGCTAAATTTTTGAAAAAAAGTTTTTTTGAAAATGTGCCTTTTTTTGAGTTTTAAAGTCTTTTCTAGAGAGATCTATGTATACTACATCCAGATACTACCACAAAAATCTACAAAATTCATAAACATTCTTTTTTTTAAGTAAACTTAAGTCGTTTTTCCCTGGTCACTTCATTTGTTATTTTTGTTCTGGAAGGAATAACACAGATGGATGAAGTGATTTTAAATTTGCGGCTCTGGGGAAACGGGAGGCTTATAGAAAAAGATTTTTTTAGCTAAGAAATCAAATCAAATATGTATAAAATCTTTGAATGGTCTTTATTTTAGTTGGAATGAAATATTATTAAAGTTTATATTTATCTAATTCATATTTTACTTCATTTGTGATTTTTCTTGAAACAAGGATTAACTGGATTAGACCACATGAAAAGCATTATTTGTTCATCACTTCACAGTACTTTTTTCCTAAATTTGGCCTGTTTGTTGCGATATAAGTTTTGGCAAATGCCAAACGAATCTTAATATCTTTTTTTTTGACCAGCCGAGGTTTTTTCAGCTAACGTTTCGATATTCATATACATATTTGTATAGTAGAGTCGTCTTCTTATAGTTCTGCTGGAGAAATTAACATTAAATTCCTCATCAATTACGATCAAAATGATGCAGGAGGAATTAAAAGGATCGGACTTACACTTTCTGATTACGGCTTTGTCAATGCGTATTGAAGTTCTGAGAAAGATGGCGTTTGAATTTCGCTTTTTATTCTAAACTCAGAATCGTGTTTCACTGAATAGCAGAGTTGGGAAATAATGATTACTTTTTGTAATTTATTTCAACTTTCATTTCAATTACATGTAATTGGTAATTGAACTTTTTTCAATTACAATTACAAATAATTGTAATTGGAAAAAACATGAATTTCAATTACTTGTAATTGTAATTGAAAAAAATCACCTACAAATTACATGTAATTGCAAATAGTAATGGGTTTCCGCAAGCAATTGAAGGTAGTTCTAATTACATTTAAGGTAATTGATTACTTGGGTTGTATTTCATTACATGTTTTTATTAATTAAACTTAATATTAATAATAATAAAAGTAAATAAAAGGTATTCTTACTACCAAACTAATACAATATATTAATTTTAAAGACTTTAAAATGTAAACAAAATAATTAAAACATTCTAATCTGAGGAGTTAGAGCCAACAAACATACAAAAGGCAGCCATACTAAAATGACTTCTTTTTTGAGTTGCTAGCTCTCGTTCTATGTGCAATTCCAAGAAAAATGTATTTGGCAAAAACTGTTGATTAATTACATTTTGTGTAATGATCACTGAAAAAAGTAATCATTACAGATTTTTTGACGATTACTTTTGTTTTTAATTACATTAATGTAATTGAATTACAAGTAATTGACACTTTTCAATTACATGTAATTAGTAATTGAATTTCTTCAATTACATTTAAGAGTAATTGAAAAAAGTGGTCGGAGATTTCAATTACAAGTAATTGAAATTGAACTTTTTTTATAATTTCTTCCCAACTCTGCTGAATGCTCGTAGTTCGTCGAATTATTCTCCTAGGGTTTCTTTTCTAGTTTTAGCTAGGCTAGAGCATTCACACAGGAAGTGAGGGGATCCCTCATCCACCTTTTCCCTATGACATGCTCTACAGTCTGATGAGCTGATGCCCATTCTGATCATGTGTGTTCCCATTGAGTTGTGGCTTGTTAGCACGCCAACTATGGGTGAAAAGGTAAGTATTCAGTTTTTTTCTTCAAAAATAATGATTGCACCTTGTAAATCATAGGCACAAGTACAATGTGCTTTTTAATCAATGAATCCATAGTTTGAGTTGTTAATCATCAAAATTTCTAATCAGCCAGTCGTGATTGACTAACGCGCGCGTCCTTTAATCAGAGACTGTTAAAAATGCCAAAGATTTTTGTCTAAGGTGATGGCCAATCAGTGAGTGTCAAAAACTTGTCATTAAAAAATATGAAGATTAAACAAGTTTACTGTGGTAATTATTTTTAATAATAATACAAAATAAATTTGGTGGCGCAACAGCTCATGGAGAACCAGGGCCTAGTGACTTACAACTCTCAACCATTCCTGTGTGCGTATTGTTGGCAGGAATGAAGCACTTATTCTTGACAAGTATACTCTTGGAGGATTTGTCAGTTCCTCGCAAGAGGCAGTACCTCGGGAAAAAACATTTTTTTTTTAAGGTGGCAGCGGCTGGGAATCCTTGAACGGTAAGAGTGGCCCATGACTGCTGTTAACTTTTACTAGCAAAATGCTTCCCTGCACCATCTTGTCCACGCGAGCATCGTTCCTGTGCAAGCACTTTCGAAAAGGATTTGAATTAATAAATTTCCAAACTCTCAAAAGCAAAAGGGAACAATAACAAAATAGCGTAGAATGTTATAAAAGTTCCTTTCTCACGAAACTATTATCATTTCTATTCATATAATCCTGCTCTCTAATAAAATTTTCCAAATATCTGGCACATAATTATAGTTTTATAATATATTCCTTCAAACAGGAAGCTTGGTGCATAATGCAACGAGTCTCCAAGTAAAACAACCAAAACAACCAAAAATCCATCAACAGAGTTTGTTGTTGGGTTAATATTTTGTACAGCGCAAGAGAGCTCACGTTAATTAAAAATGAAAATTGCATTATTCTCGAATCTCAACCATGGAGATGAAGATGTAGAATGCATAGCATATAGTTTGTGATGTTGATAGTTAATTTATCTCTCGACCACTGAACAATATTTTTCTCATTTCAGATCGACATCCGATAGGAAAAAAGACCACATCAAGAGGCCCATGAATGCATTTATGGTGTGGGCACAGGCAGCTCGAAGGGTAATGTCCAAGCAGTATCCCCATCTCCAGAACTCTGAACTGAGTAAATCTCTAGGAAAACTCTGGAAGTGAGTAGTTTTGTAACCAATTTTACTTGAGATTTTGCCCGTTTTTGTGTGTTTTTTGATTTTTATTTTATGAGTCTTCCCTCTGTGAATGTGTTAATTCCGTGAAATTAAATTGCATTTTATAATGAGCTTTACTGCTGGGGGAGCATTTTCGAGTTGAGTTTTTAATTAGTTTTGACTCTAAGTGGAATATTATTTGAATGCTTATGTTGACATTAAAACTACGAATAGAAATTTTGGAAGTCGTTGGCATCGTTACTTAAAACTCTACCATGAAACTGAGTAGTAAAATGCAGATTGAGGTTAAAAAGAGAAATAAATTATAAAATGTGAAGTTAGTACAATTATAGCTTAATTTGAACTTGGGTGACTAAAATTTCATGAGACTGACAGTAAATTTTATTTACATAAATAAAGTTCCATTATATTAGTTTTTTGTGTTCAACAAGCTTTTCATATTGCTGTAGCATTAAAGGAGGTCTCCTAAGTTGAAAACTTTTTTTTTAGTTTTATTTATTTGATTCTAAATTATATGGCTGAATCGATTTTCCTCGAATTAATAGCATTTTATCTTTTTTGAATGTGATTTAAAAAGGCTATTTCGAATGTCAAAAAGATTATTTATCTCGGAAATGAGTTTTATTTTATTTTTTGTTAGTTATATGTCTTTATGTTCTTGCTTAGCTTGTAGGTATTTGCAGAATAAGTTGATTGTTTGTTGTCCTTGTCAAAAAAGCAATAAGACACACCAAAATCAATTGTAGGTAGCCTAAAAAGCCTACAATTTATTTAAGAAATTAAAGAAATTCATTTTTCTCAAAAAAAAACATTAATTTATGAAAAAGAAAAGTTTTCAAAAATAGACAAATTACTTATTTTGTATATACTTTTTTTTTACTCAATCCTAAACTTGAAGTACAGAGAAATGTACTGGTTTCTAGGAAGGAACTCTGACCTATCCATCCAGAACAAATTAATGTTATATAAGCAATTATTGAAACCCGTTTGGACATATGGCATCCAACCAGTGTTGCCAGAAATATTTTCTGAAATCGGGAGATTACCACATTGGAAATCGGTGTAAATTGGGGAAACGATTTTGAGCCTACAAGTCCTAATAACACCCCCTTGATAACAAAAAAATTACTTTTTACTGATTTTATTTATGTAAATATGTTTTCAGATTGGGTTTTCATTAGAATCAGAAAAATATTATTTATTTGTATGTAAAAATGTCATATTCTTTAAGAAACAATTTTTTCATTATTGTTGTTTTATTTATTTTATATTTAAAGCTTTTTTTTAAAGTTATATTGTTTAAGTGCAGTAGGTAAAACGTTTAAATTAAAGTTGGAAATTTTTATATTTTAAATATACATGAAGGACATAATCTAATGTTCAAGCTTTGTTATGCTATTTTCTAACCAAAACTCAAGATTTCAACGAAATCTCATAATGAAATCCCGCTTCACCAATTCGAGATCTCAAAAATTTTCAGCTGAAATATCAGATTTTGGTTTGGTGGGAACATAGTAAAACTCTCTCACTCAAAAAATCAATCGAGAAATGTCGAAAAATGCAACATGTACTTTGTTTAGTTTTCATCGTTTCTTGACCAAATTTTTGGATGCGAGAGTTACAGTGGGTACTGTTTCCACTTAAAATATATCATTGGTCTTGCTTTATCAAAATATACAATCAAAAAAACTCATATAGATAAACTTCAATAATAGCAATTAAATAAAAGATACAGCAGATCTAATACACGTATAAAAAGTTGCAAAAACGAAACTGATACCAAGTTAAAAAGACACATTTTATGTGTCATAAGCAATCAATAGCGAGTTTCATGTGAACAACATTCTACCCGGAAAAATTGATATTGCATTTTTCGTTTATTTTGAGTTTCATCCAAAAAAGGAAAAAATCGTACTCCTACTCATTTCGGGCGAAGTTTATCGTAATTAGGAGCTTAATTTTTCCTTTATTTTTGATTCCATACGAAAGATAATCATAGTTATTGATGCCCTTTCTGCAACTTTTTTAGTTATCTAAGGCCAAGAGAAGTTCGGCCAAAACTCATAATAGCTTTTAAAATTCCAGCGAATACAAATTTTTTGGGTGAACTATTCTCCAGGTGAAATTGTGAGTTTAAGTTTAAGTCTGAATATGAATTCAAAAGTGGAATGTGGAATCTATTTTTATGGTGGCTGTTTTGATATCCGATCCCTTCGGTCCAAATGAATCCGTACGGAACGGATTGAAAACGGAAAAAGATACAAGAATTAAAAACGCTAAAAAAAATGCAATATTGTAGATCCATCGTTGCGAAAATCTATGATTTATAGACATCGTTAAAACGAACGGATGCATGATGGTCCATTACTAATTGAAATGGTTACAAAAGTGGCTAAAATACACGCTGTATCATTCAATCAGTGACTGCAAAGTCATACCAACTCCGAAATGGAGACCATCTTAAATGTACGAGAACAAAGAACGAATTAGAACATTTTGACAGCATTTTGAAGCCATGTCCTTCTTTTCTCACCACTAAACATTACAAAATCGGAACGTGGCCATGTTTGTCGGTATTTAAATGACCCGATTTTTCCAGTACGATTTTTCCCAAAATCGGGTGAAATGTTTACATGAAATGATCATTGCAGGCCGATTTCTGTCTGTCCTTTTCTTTTTGCGTTCAGAGGTGTCACATTAACATCAGCGTTGCCACACTAGCAGTAAATTTATTGCATTTTTTTCATAAAAATTAAACCAGTAGATGGACGTTAGCATAAATGTTAAATATGAGTGAATGTTTCATTCTCTACTTTTGTGCAATGCGTTTCTCAGAAAATAACTTGTTGGTCGAGTGGATAAAATAAAATGCGACATTTTACAATTACAATATACATATTTACAGAAATGCTTCTTTTTAAAATTGTAAAATTGTAAAAACATCGTTTATTCGCTTCGTCGAAAAACAGTTATTATTATTTTGATATTCTAAAAAACAAATACAAACTTGAAAATGCTTATATACTCTAAAATAATTAATCTACCTGCAGCATTTTTTAAAAATCTACTTAGAAAATTTGTCCGATTATTGGCAACGCTGGTTTAAATCAAATACACTGAAGAAACTGGAAAAAGTGCTAAAGGGAAAAATCGTGTCAGTTTGCCAGGAACGGATGATTTGGTCCTTACCCCTCACTTAATACTCTATTCACCTATGAACAAAAGATCTACTGTGGAAAAATCGGGTCATGTAAATGCCGACTTTGACAGTTTTGGGTGCGTTCAGAAACACTTGAGTGTTAGGATTGGTTCACAATAGTTGCTTTTTTTTGGATATCCATATGGACCTTGGCTTGTCGAAAAGATTTCAACATTTGCCTTAATCTACCATTTTTTATTGAACTATCTTACCAACAAACATTTGAAATTTTTATATAAATTATCGATAACACAACGACAATGGTGGTCTGGCAATGCCGTTTTTATCGGGACAGAAGCTAAATCCACTTAACTATCTGGACATAGTTAGCTCCATATGGAGAAAGTTGTTGTTGTATTTGACATGTAAATTGCTTTGTTTTGTTGTCAGATGTACGCAGGTAGATGAATGGTATGGCTGTGTGGAAATGTTAAGTTCATGAAATGGAGTTGAAAATACTTACAGCCTTATTTATTAGATTTTTCAGGCGGTTGACTAGTTAAACAGTTTCTTAAAAGTCCTCAATAGTTGGAAATATGCCTTATTTAATTAAATAAAATGTAAATTTAGACAAGTCCTAGACAACCAATGCCGTTGTCCAAGTAAGACAACTTTAGGACAACAGTAAACAAAGTTTTCTTATAACGTTTTGGAGTTGTACAGCTGTCTAAAGTTAGGCAAAGTTTATAAATACGGCTGTTACACTTTATAACAAAATATTTGAAGAGAGGAGGGATATTGGAAAAAAAATATTTTAGTAAAAAAAAGAGTATTTAAGCGTACTCAATTAGATAGAACGTAGAGCACACTTTTATGAAATAGAGTACTCTATTTTAGAGTACGGTTGGCAACCTTAACTATACTGCTGTCTGCCGTGTTGAGAAAAAGAAGCGTGTTGCGTGCTTAGAGTTTTGAAATAAACCTGTTTCTCTGAATAAAACAGAATAAAAACAGTACCCGATTTTAGCCAAGTTATAAAAGCAGTACTTTATTCAAAGAAGAACTTGTTGAGAGTGAGTTTAACAAAATGATCAAGAAAAGAAATACGGTACAATTGCATTGATATAAAAATCGACGAGAATTTGGAATAAAATTATGTTTTATACAAACCAAAAGTAAACACAGTTGTGTACAAAAGTTAAGACTTTTAACATCCACAAAAAATATTCTTTTTTCTTAGATTATTTGCTAGATCTATACAAATGCATGTTTGGTAGAATCTTTTTTTATTTTAAAGTGCTACTTAAATAGTAAATTAAATTAAATACTTAAATAAATTTATTACAAAAGTAAAGTTTTAATTTTTAAAGAACAAAGTTAGCATATTAAAGTTGAAAAAAAAAATAAAATTTGTGACTCAATGCAGATAGCTAACCGAATTGTGGCTTTTCAATTTTTGAAAAAATGATAAAAGGAAAATAACAGATGTTGTTGTCCAACTCAGGGGCTTGTTCAGTTTCCTTTAAGCTTGGGAAAACACTAAAAATATGTATTAAAAATAGAGCCCGTGTACCTTACCTTATCAAATTGCTTAGTCGAGTCCTCACTTTATCTATCAATTCACTTGATCTTTGGTAAAAACATGCTTACATATGCCAATTGTTCAGCCAAACTTTTTATGTTTTGTACAATTTCTCTAGTGCAGGAAAAAACATCTTACATGTAAATTTTTTTTGGCACAGTCAAAAACAATCAAAAACTGGAGCTTTTAACCTTTTTTCAAAACCTTTCGACTTTTCTGACCCCATCTTTGCGTGATTATTCCTATTTTTTGTTTCAAAAAAGCTGTCTTACCTTTTCGAATTGATCAAACAAAGAATCAGACCAAGAGAGCAAGCAAGTAAAATCGAATTAAAAGAATGTCAAATTTGTAGGTTATTGTCAAAACTTCTTTTTTGTTTATCTTTCTTTTTGTCTATAGCTAGGTACCTAAATTTAGTCAGTGTACAAAAAAAAGAAAAATACTATGTACAAAATGTACCTAGTAAGTTATGCCGACTATGACTAATAAAAATTTGAAATACAGCCTGAGACATCTGCGAACACAAAAACTCTTATCACTTCTGTTGTATATAAATAATTTATTTCTAAAGATAACATTCAATACTCAAAGTTTACTTGTTTTGACTATAAAATTCATTCGGCCACTAACGAATTACTTTGAGACCCGAACGCTTCACACAAGCCCCCCCATAACGGTGAGGTCATAATAGTTCCTGCTGTTGCTATTACACTTCGTTATG
This sequence comes from Dasysyrphus albostriatus, assembly GCA_946251815.1. NCBI lineage: Eukaryota > Metazoa > Arthropoda > Insecta > Diptera > Syrphidae > Dasysyrphus > Dasysyrphus albostriatus. The sequence continues at coordinate 83,856,899 of OX276335.1, forward strand.
CAAACAGCAATCGACAAAATACATAATTGATTGGGATCAACGAAAAGCGATAAGGGGGACAAATTACTATATCGGAATTTTTTTGTTGTATTTCTCATAAGTTAGAACAGAGGAAGATGAAAAGTGGAATGCCAATTAAAATTAACTTCAAATTCCATTCAGAGTTTTAATAAAATCAAAATTAGAATAGGAGTGCAGATTATTTTGTCATCTCATGGCTTTGTTCAACTTGTTAATGATTGAAGACTTACGACATTTACCCATAATTATGAATTTAAATAAAATATTTAAATCAGATGAAAACCTTAATAATTTTGATTTTGATAATTGAGGCACTGAGTGAAAAACTGGTGTAACCCATTTTTTTATCAAATTGAAATGATAGTTGATGAAATAAATCAATCAACGTGTCCTTATTAGAATATAATCCCGGTAGTCCGAATCAGGTATAACAGTCGCACATGTTTGTTTTGAGATCGCTGAAGCTATTTCACACAAGTTTTCGAAAAAACGAACTAAATATCTGAAGGGAAATGTCCTAGTCAGGAACTATCTAAAAACAAACGAGTTTGTTTTTTTATCGCACTACAATGCAACGGATTTCAGAGAAAATTTGATAAATATTAACCTTAGTTTTATAAGGTAAATGTTATGAGTACTACACAAATACATTCAATGCATTTAAGGTGGGAGTTAAAACTTAAATTTCTTTGGATTTAGTTTTACATTCATTTATTGAACTTCGCAATCATCGCATTTCACGATTGGAGTTTTTAAAAAGAGTCTCTCTTCTAGATTCAAGATTAGCTGTTAAAAATTTTGTTTAGCTTACCTTATTTTCTGATCAAATCCCAATAGGGGATTTTAATTTTTTTTAAGTCCAAAAATAACGGTACTTGCCATTTAACCCATGAGGAAAAGTTTATCTAAATCAAAAACGCCTTAAACGATTTCGATCCAAAATAAAATGCACAACTGGGTCGCACGTACTTTTTTCTTTGGTTCCAGAAGCTAAGGGCTTAAGAAGAATGCATACACTCAGAGATAAAAGTAGGTTTAACTAACCAATTTCTGGTTTATTATACCTTATTTTCATGTTGTTATTTTTCAACACGGTAGCAGTTAACCTGGCTCAACCAGAAACCTGATTTTAATGTCGTTGTTAAATCAACGTAGGTTACAGGTTAAATTTACATGACTCATAAAACTAACACTGCTATAAAATAATAAAACTATAAATTCTACCAATAAATTTTGTTAAACTTACCTGCAAATGTAGTTAATTTTACATGTAAGTCTTGTTAAATTAACATGGCTTAATGTTCAAAGTCCTGTAAATTTTAAATGAAAATCTAGTTAGTTTAACATGATTCAATATTGAATCAACCCGTATCCTGTAGATGTGTCTTGAATCAATGCATCTAGGCCCAATGTCTAACGTTGTTTATCGCTTAATTCGATTTGCATTATCCTGAAAGTATAGAAATTTATTATTATGTATATTAATTTTATTTAAAAAATATTTTGTGATACCTTCTTATGTAGTTTTGAACTTGGAACCTCTCTCACACGGAGATAGCAAGCATCCCCTGAGACACAGCACTGCAGACAAATCTGTTGCCAAATATCAATAAGTTGAAACTTATTTTGTTTAATTCACTTGTGGGTGCAACTTTAACAGGAAGACAGGTTAAATTAAAATTATTTTATTTTGGAAGCCCTGTGTGTATGCGTTTTAACACTGGGGTAACGTTGAAATGAACTAGTAGCATGCTTTTTAAGCAGTGGTTCTTTAACAGGAGGCCTGGCCAAAACCAATCATTTTATTTAGATGGCCTCGTCTGTGTGGGCTCGTTTTAACGCTGGTGTCACGTTGAAATGAACTGGCAGAGGGTTCCTTTAATATGAGGTCAGGTTAAATTCAACAGATAAAAATTGTAAAAATAAGCATATAGTGTAGTTTATTTTTCATCGATTATATACAGATCATTTAAAAGACTACGGAAATTAACAAAAATGGTTTTAATATAGTATGTAATAGAACATAGAATAAATAAACATTATTACAAGCTTAAAAAGTAAAGCAATAGGTAGTACATTTGTTTTTAGAATATTTACAATAGTGGAATTAAAATTCAAGTAATTAAGAAACACGTAAGTACAAGCCAATTTGTGGCAAAAAAGAAATTCATAACATAAAGTGTTGAAAAAAGCATGACATCGGCTTAAATTAACACTAAATTCTTGTCAAACATTCTTTTTTACCACAATTTAGGGATAAAATAACAGGTCATCTTCTTAGGTCTTGAATATGGTAAGAAGGGCCACCGGGTTGATTTTACCTTAAATTTTAGGTTATTGAGATCAGGTTAATTTTTGAAATATCAGTAACTTTTAATGGGATTGTGCACCATGTAAATTTAACAAGTCCCTGGTTAATTATTTATATAACATTTTTCTCTGACTAAACTGTCTAAAAACATGAAATACGATATTTAAAATAGCTAAAACAAATCCCTTGATAGTGACAGTTTATTTTGTTTAAGAATAGTTAATTATTATTATATTATTTTTTATTATTACTGTAAAGCATCATCCTGGAAAGTTAGAAAAAAGATATACAAATAAAAAAAAAAAAAGTTTGAGGTAACTGAAAGGAAAACCATCTTATTGTTATTAAAATATCATAAAGAGTATTTAGAACTCTTAAGTCCCTTAAAAAAATCGATCATGTTGTTTTCGAAATAATTAATTTTCAAAAATAAATTTGAAATACTTTTATAAATCCAAACAATTTTTTTTTTAATTTTGGTACCAATACTATGCATATATTTATACTTTTAGGAACTTCAATATACATTTTTTTTTATATGAGTCACACCGTTCTGAAGCAAATCGAAAAATAGTCGTTTAGGCTGTAGCTCTAAGGACAGCCAGAATTGTGAGACCAACTTTTGTGTCTTTTCTGTCATTGGAATAACGAATGGGCTCTGCGAAATTAGGCCCCAGGAAATAAGTCCCCAAGATAAAAATGAAATAATACCCCAATAATTTTTCGTAATAAAATAAAGCCGCATCGAAATACAGAAAAGTCTCAAAAATAAATCAAAAAACGCCCCAAATTGTTTTTGTTTTTTTATTTTTTTAATAAAGTAAGACCCCAATTTGTTTTTTTTTTTTTGTTATATTAAAGTTTATTTTCAAAAATAAAATAACACCCCAAGCCATCAAACAAATAATTGAATTGTATCCTGTACAATTCTTCTGCAGCAAGGACATTTGAAATCCTCCTACCCTTCAGCTTTTTTAGATTCAGCTTGAATTTTCAGGTTATATTCAGCACAAATTTTTAAATGCCCATAAGGCAACAGAACAATATTTGCCCGAAAATCCTTACATTCATGTTCGTCTTCTTCATTGATGTCCTCCTTACAGGATTCATCAATATTAAAAATATCGTCTTCTGGAAGCATCTCGGCACATAAACCAATTTTTTCGAAAACCATCTTCAAAAGAAAGGAAACAGCGGTTAATTTACTCTCCTCAAGTAACAAAGTTGCTTAACCTCAATTTTGGAGCTTCGTTCAACGTTGTATTTTTTTCGTCGTTTCACCCCCAGTAAACCACCATTTTAAGCTAAATTTGAAAATTGTCGGCTTTTAAAAAAGTCCGCATCTCTTATCATAGCAACGAACTTAAAAAAGTTTCCGTTTTTTTAAAGCAGAGCGACCCAAAACACCGTTATATGCTTCAATTCGTCCGGATGTTTTCTTTAAAAACATAAAAGTTGACACAACCTACCAAAAAATATAAACACAAGTACTAAACAGAACAATGTGAACAACAAAAACTAAACACTACAATTTGAATCCGGTATTTTTCAAAATAATTACGGAATGATCCGAGACTATTATTGTTGTCCATCAAAAAATCGGACGTTTTTTGTCACCGATTCTGTTACTTCTGATGCTTTTTAAAGTAAGGATCGTGTTGAAAACCATCAGCGAGTTACAGAATAACTGAAAAAAAATCACGCGACTTTTACTTCTTACTTATTCACTGTGAAACAGGAATCCAAAAAAGTTGAAATAAGGTCCCAAAAAATGAAATAACACCCCAAAATTCGTAAGTTTTCATTGTAGTTGTTTTTATGCATTTTTTGGGATCTTATTTAATTTTGTTTGGGTCTTTATTTCCTGGGGCCTAATTTTGTGGAGCCTAACGAATGCATAATTTTTTAGTAAAAATTTATTTTTGAAATGCATATTAATAAATACAAAAAATAGCCTAAAAATTTGAATTTTTTAAATTGTAGAAAAATTATTTTTTTAACAAAACGGCTCTAACGATTTTGAATTTGATTGCATGCATTCATTTCCTCAAGGGTTCTTATTTTTCGAGCTCTAAGCTATTTAACGAGTTGTTTTATTGCTTTTTTCTATAATTTTTTCTATAATTGATTGTACATATATTCTTAAAAGTTCTTAAGTTCTAAGTGACTTGAACTTTGAGAATAACTTTGTGTGATCCAGATGTGCATTTAATTTTTTATGTTCAGTTGCATTAATCTTTTTAATACATTGCATCGTTTGTTTTAACATAATATGGTGAAGAATAAGCTCTGCATACAATTTTACAACCGAGAAAAGTTTTATTTTAGTATGCAATATATGAAGAATTAAAAATTCAAAATCATTTGCAAATTTATAAAAGTGGCTCAAACAGGTATATAACAGCATATGCGCAATTTTCTTTCAATTTAATATTTGAAACATGTTTAAATTAAGCTTTCAGAAGAGACTTACTTTGATATTAAAATTATGCTTTTCCTATTCCATTCAATTTTCATCTTGTACTGATTTAATGGTATGAAGCTGACGCAACGTGCATTTTCCTTTTATTTCCATTTTTCCCATTTGTCATAGTCTGGGACTTAACGTTGCATTTGTTTTTTACAGCTGATTTATCATCGGCCGAGAGTTGTTTTGTCGTATTCGCCAATTTCATGAGTTTTAGAAATCGCATCAAACCTTTGCATTGCTATAAAAAAGTAAGCGTTGAAGGTTTTTTCTTTTTTAAAAGAATACTGTGTGGATTATCTTCTTCTGATTAATTTGCTCAAGTCTTTCCAGTCTGTTTTAGTTTTCAAACTATAAAGGTTCTTTTTCAAAATTTGTTTTTCATTTGCGCCACAAAAATGAGCTTTTGTTTCGATCCACATATGGCAAAGTCTAGTCTACACGTTCAAATTTTTTTCGCGGGTTATAAGAATCACCTTTTCCCCTTAAAAAGTTCCTTAAAGTGAAAAGTGGGAGGCCAATAGGGTGAAATAAAAATCTAAAAAAAAGAGAAAAGGTTTTTTTTCTACTTAGAGCCATTTGATGCCTAAAAAAAAAACAATATAAGAACCACCCTAATGTACAAATATAAAAGCGGTGTAGAGACGGGGAATAACGATCATAGTTACATTTTTCCGATTTCAAATAATTCAAATTTTTAACTTTCAAAACTATATAATAAATTCTTATTTAAGCTTTATGTATGTCAATTTTTGTTTTTATTATAAAAAGGTCACGAAAAAGAATATCTTTCAAATCTAATATTTTGAACTCAGGTTAAGTAATTACACTGGTCAATAAGATTTTATTACAAGACCAAAGCATACTTTTCTATAAGTTTTTGGTGTACCTACTGAATTTCAATTGATTTCAATTTATTCCATCTCATCGCGTATTTGAGATATTGTCGGTAGAAAATCACAAAAACTCGGCAATTCTTATCTCTCCTTCTGTATTTTGACCCTAAGTCTTAGTTTAAACGGAAGTTTACCGCATTTTTTTCACAGTGTAAATCCATGTGCATGAGCAGTGGTGTATACATTCTACATAGGATCTTAAACACAACATTTGTACGTTTGCCGTTTGAATTTATGCTGCTGTCTGGATTTATACAGCAAAAAAACATGCCGCAGCAGGTTTTAAAGTTATAATTCTTGTCCAAATCGTTCTATATTTTGATTCGTTTATATGAGACCTAGAAGCACGGTTGCCACTTGCAAACAAATGTTCTACCAAATTTCCACAAAAACCAAAACAAAGAAAACCTACCAAATCAAATTGGTTTTTAAAAAAGGCTAAATAAATCGATTTATTTATTTATACAAAATGATTTGTTAATTAAAAAGAAAAACTACTTGAACAACTCACCGAAATGCAAAATTATTATTACATCAAGCAAGAAGATGTATGAGATAGATAGATAGATTTTTTTATTTTTTTTTCATCAGATTTTACAATTTGTATTCTTAAGAATATAGGACCTGGCAATACTGCCGTCTGCCTGAAGATGTATGAGTGTCAAGTTATCAAAACAACTTTGACGAATCGGAAAATGAATTAGTGAATAATTTGCCGCTAATTTGTCGTTAATTAGTTGTGACAATTAAGAATTTGTTGTTCTACTTTTCTAATTTTTTTTTTTGAAAAGTGGTAAAAACTTCTACATTTGAATATTTTAGTACTTAGTAATTTGCCGTTAATTAGTAGTTATTTAGTTCTGAAAAAATCAAATTTTTCATGCGATGTTTTCTATGTGTTCTTGGACTATTTGTTTTCTATGAATGTCAAGTTAGCAAAGCAACTTTGAAAAATCAAAAAAATTGGAAGGTGGATAGTTTGCCGTTCATTAGTTGTGACAATTTCGAATTTGTCGTTCAGTGTTTTCTATCTTTTTTTGGGTGCTTTGCTAATTTGACAAATCTCGAAAAGCGGTAAAAACTTCTTATACTTAATGTTTTATGGCTAAATAATTTTCCGTTAGTCACTCATAGTTGTGAAAAATGTTATCTTATCATACTATGTTTTCTATGTTTTTTCTTGCATCCTTTGCTAGCTTGATATCAAGTTAGCAAAGTATCTCCTAAAAAGGGGGTAAAAAGTGCTAATATCAAATGGTTTTTTGCGAGATAATTTGTCATTAACAAGCTGTGAATTAGTTGTGACAATTTTGAATTTATCGTTCAATGTTTTCTATGTTTCTTTGCACTCTTTGTTAACTTCACATCAAGTTAGCATATCACTACCTCAAAAAATGGTAAAAACTGTTTAAACGGGATGTTTTATGGTTTAATAATTCATTGGCTACTTGGGCGTTAATAAGTTTAGACAATTTAGAATTAGTCGTTCTATGTTTTTTATGTTTTTTTTCGAAAAGTGGTACAAATTTCTATACATACAAAATCCTACCAATTTTAGTAGGATCCTACCAAAACCTTCCGAGCCTAGAAAATGGTATCATGTTTTCATTTTTGACAAAAATTGTCTTTTGTCGTTATTCCGCAGCTCATTACTTAGTAAGGGTATTCATGCAACGTCACAAGTTTACAAATTGTGTGATATGATAAGTTTACGCAAAGTTTTCAAAAACGACCTTTTTATATATTTGATTAAATGCTAGGTCATTCAATTAGATTAAAGTAAAAATGACGTTTGTATAAGTTTAACTACTTTTGTTAATTTTCCGCAGCTAAATTCTTGGATTAGTTTAACCAAATTGTGTAATTTATTTCAATTTGTAAACTTTTCTAGGGTTTTACGCAGTTGCATGAATAACCTTAATATAAACAACGTTTAATTAAACGTTTAGCTGCCAAAAAATATTTTGAAATTTTTGTTCTATTGAATTCAACAAACAAAATTCGTTTGAATCCTATAGCTAATATGACTGGGTTAAAAATTAAAAAATTCCTCACATTGAAATCCACCCACTTCCACGCCCGTTTTTCTTATTTCTTTTTTTCTCGGAAACAATTTATACGATTTGCATGACATTTGCGGAATTTATTTCTTATGAATAGGAAAGTAACAAAAAAATTGGTTTTATTTAACTTCGCGAAAAATAAAGATTGGTTAAAATTGCTTTCATATTATGTCCTTGTATTTTGCATCTCTAACTCCTGGACTACTAGCCATACTTTGCACAGGTTGGTGTGTTTTTCCAGAGAGCAAGCAGTTTGTATTCTGGTTGTATTTTTATTTTGTCCAACAGAGTATGGCAGTGAAAGAACGCAAGAAATATAATATACATACATTTCTATGTATATATATTTTTACTGCAGATTTACCCTACGTGCTCTTCTACAGAGTTTTCTGTATTAGACTAGACCCATCGCCAAATTGAGTCCCTTTTTGCATTCGAAACCATAGCTTGTTCAGCTTTTTTTAATAGCAAGTACGTTCATCTGTCCTGAGTAAAGTGAGAGTCCTGCTCCACTTGCACTGGAAGTTCATGGTTAAATTAAATTATAGTTACCAGGGCTGAACCTTATTCTGAAACCGATACAACTGTGTGTGTTTATTTTAAGGGAGAAAATATTTGCTTAAAGTTAGTTGAATGTTATTTTGTTGAACAAAAAAAAAAAAAAAAGAAAACACGCAAAATGATTTTTCAATTTGAGCTATGGGGTGATTATTTTGTTTGATTTTGGTTTGTTACAGTTTTTTTATTATGAATTCTATGAGGAGTAATTTTCTCTTCTGGTTTTTTGTATGAATAACCAATATTTTTCAAACAAATGCACATGATGTATATACATTTTCAGATGAGTAATGATTTTTATTAAGAATACGAATAGGAATAATAAAAATTCAATGCAATTTATCGTCCATTTTGTAGGGATGGATTGAACTGTATCTATCGATAAAAATTCAAAAAAAGATGCATATAAGTAATGAGGGTATTGGGACTGCAAATATACACTAGTCAAAGAAATTAAAGGAATACAGTTTTTTTCAATTTTTGTTAGTGTTTTTTGAAGAGCTGTAGCTTTGTGATGAGTTTTTTTTATTGAGTTGAAACAAAAAGCATTATGCTTTATATTTTTTGTTTCGCCATTAATTTTTTTTATGAATTTTTCAAGTTAGTTTCAAGGTAAAACAACCTTGAACGTCTCATTTGGGTGATTTAAAAAAAAGCATGCCATACGAAAGTCTACTTTACGGTCATAAAAGGTTAGCTACAAAAGACAAAGTCACCTTTAATTTTGATAACTTTACCGTAAACGATGACATAACCATATTCTACAGAGGCATATTCAACTCTATTTCTCTTTATGTTCCTTTTTCCCGCCTCAAAACCTCTTCTTCTTCTCCACCTTAGTATAATCACAAACTTTGTTCTCTCCGAAATAAAAGAAATAAGTTGTATGAAATATACCTCCGCTCTCGTTCTCCTACTGACTATTATAACTATCTTGGCTCTCATCTACATTTTACCGAACTATACAATTCCTTTTCCTTTACAACGCTATATAGCGGAAACGCAATCCAATCTTATCAAGGATCCGAAGTCATTTTTTCATTTTGTCAACTACAAAAGAAAATCCGATGGCTACCCAACATCTCTCTCTCTCAATAACGAAACTTCACTTCAATTATCTGCAAAGTTTCTTTCTTGGACCGCTTCTCCCTCGTACCGTTGATCCTTATCTCATCGAATATAAATTGAATCAACTAATGAATTTAATCCTGGTCCAGATAGTCTTCCTGCCATTTTTCTAAAAAAAAATGCTCTTCCACTCTTTCTCTTCCTCTTTCTAAAATTTTCAGCCTTTCCCTAAATCAAGGTGAGTTTCCTCAGATATGGAAATCATCTTTCATATCCCCAATACACAAAAAGGGTCCAAAGGATGATGTTATTAATTATCGGCCCATTGCCAAGCTTTCACATATACCCAAACTCTTTGAAAGTATTTTGTATGCAACCTTATGTTTTCATTGTAAATCTCTCATCTCCCCCTCACAACATGGCTTCCTCAAATGTCGATCTACTACCACTAACCTTGTTGAATTCGTGTCCTTCATCCTCTTAGTCTTAAAGAAAGGCCACGAAGTTGATGTTATCTCAACCGATTTCAGCAAGGCCTTCGACAAAATTTTCCATAAGCTTATTCTTTTCAAATTGTCCACTCTTGGCTTCGAACCCTCTTTGTTACAATGGATTTCTTCTTAACTTGAAAACCGTTTTTACAGCGTTCGTTTTAGATCTGCCACCTCTTGTCCTTTCTTAGCTACTTCTGGGTTCCCCAAGGAAGCCACCTGGGCCCACTTTTAAGAGTCATCAAACATTCTTCTATCTCTCTGTGCGCCGATGATACCAGGTTTCAAGACCATTTCCTCAAGACATGACTCTTCCCTTATTCAACAAGATCTTGACAATTTTTCAGTATGGTGTCTAAAAAAATGCCTTGAGCTAAACGTCGCCAAGTTTCAATCAATCACTATTTTACGCAAACGCATGAAATCTCCTCCCCGTCTCTACCTGATCCATAATCAACCCATACCCTCCGTCGATAATATTCGCGACCTCGGCATTTTATGTGACCCTGAGCTTTATTTTCTTTCTCACATAGACGATATCATTCTCAAAGCAAACTCAGCGCTAGGATTCATCAAAAGATGGTCTAAAGAATTCTCCAATCCCTACGTAACCCGGTCCTTATACTTATCATATCGTGCGTCCACTCCTAGAATACGCGTCTCAAGTATGGTCCCCTTACCAACTAACACATATTTCCAGAATCGAGAGCATCCAGCGTCGTTTCCTACGCTTTGCTCTTCGAGGTCTATCATGGAATAATCCTTTGATTCTGCCTCCCTATTAAGACCGCGACATTCTCTTCATTCATCGACTACTCTCCGGTTCCGTTGAGTGCATGTCGCTCTACAACTCTGTCTCTTTTAATACTAACCCTCGTAATATACGTACCACTCGTCTGTTTTACATACCCACCCACCGAACCTGTTATGGCTCCAACGAACCTATCTCTTGCATGCTGCGGGGTGTTAACTCGAACTTGTCCTACTTCGACTTTAACCTCAGTACTCCTTCCTTCAACCTCCGGTTTCTGAATCACCCTCCCCTTCACTAACGTTAACTTAAGTTCTTAGTTTTAAAGTTAGATTAAGAATTAGCTTGTATTAAGCCAAATAAATGGGGGTTTTTGCCCCCACCAAAATTAAAATTAAAAATTAAAATGGGAAATTTGAAAAAATTTATTAAACTTGAATAATCTCTAGGTCTACGTAGGCCAGCTAGTTTCAGTAGTTTCATAAAGTTTCTTTTTCAAGGTCACGAACTATTTTTGGCACCTCATTTGGGTAGTTTTACAAAATTACGTGACTTTGCGCAACCTTGAGAAACTTTAAGGCATGATAGCAAGTTATCTAGGACTGACCAATTTTTAGGACTAGTAGACCTTTTCCGACCAATCTTTGACCAATTATTTGGCATTTTATTTTTTTCAAGTTTCCCTTATATGGGGTGCCAAAACTCCAAAGGCTATTTTCTTTTCTAATTTTTTCGATCATTATAAAAACGGTTCAAATAAGTGCAATCGAATGACTTTGTGTAGTGAGTGAGTGTTTTTAATTTTTTTTCTTCAAATTTTCGGTGCTACGATTTAATGTGATGTTTAATTGAGTCAAATCGTCACTTGAATTCTTATTTGAGTTATATAATGCCATCGTATATTTACGGCCACCAGGCGTGTATATGTATATAGGCAATTATAGTGTATTTTGTAGTCACACTAATGCGAAATTATTTCCAGAGTTTCCATAATCTACTTTTCATATTACTCAAAATACACAGTGCTTCGAGCAGCGGGTACTTTGGAACTTCGTGAAATGAAATAACGCAGTTTGTAGCAGTAGCAGGGTGTCTTAACGGCGTTTTTGAATTCTCTGTAGATCTTCGTAGGACCACCTAGAATTTAGGAAAGAATAATAGCACATCGGTATGTTCTTATTCCCAAACATAACGTTCGAGTTCGAGTTCGAGCTAAAGTTTCAGTGATTGCTGGGATAAGATTCTGTTGCGAAATACAAATTAAAGGCCGTTATCTTAGTCAAAAATGCATTTGCAGAAAATTCCCAGAAAAAAGTCTTCTATTAAAAAAAGCAAATAAAAGTTTTACTGCAATAGCTCTGTGTTCGATAATGCAGTTTGCTAAAATCACATGTTTGAAAATATCATCTACAGTGCATTTTCAGTGCACCGTTAGAAAATCGATTTGACAGCACTTATAAGTATTAAGAAGCCAGAGAATGTGTGCGTTAACTTCAAATGTGCTTGCAAGCAAAATGACTGGCACCGTGTCGGTAACAATCAAACAGAGGCAATAAAAAAATGAACATGAAACGAAGTAAATAGGCGAAAACCTGCAGTTTCTAAAATATTCGATGAAGTTAATTTTGTTTGATTTGTGGAAGAATAGTACGGAGGTTTCTAAAACTCATCCATGAAAGTGAAAAAAATTTTCACGAATTGGATTTTTTATAAAAATAACCCGCACGCATTTAACATTACTTGAGAACACTGGGGAATTGTTTAGGTTTTTCTAACTTATAAATATAGAAACTATTCACATCGAACAAAATTTGCATTTTGGATCAAATTTATCTTTAGATCGCCTAAGACTTCCACTTGAAAAAGTGAACAATCTCGAAAGAATGAACCTGGTTTTTATTACTTCACTATTTCGAACGGCTACTGTATTACCATCAGAAACGTATGTTATGGCTAAAAAATATTTGGAACATAGCTGCATACTGAACCGCACTCGAAATACTTGAGGGAGTTAAAAGATGGGGACAAACCTCTAGAGTGTTAAACTCGCATTCATGAAATTAGCTCACCAGAGGGGAAGACATCCAAAAGTTACTCTCGAGAGTTTTTTAGTGAAAGTACTGTCAAATGTATACGAATTTTTTTAGTATGAAATTCTGTGGTACCTATTTCTCAATAATATTTATACAAAAAAGTAGTTTAATCTTGTTCATCTGAGAATTTTAAGCAAAGTTAGAATTTTTAAAACTAATTAAATTGACTTTTTTTGAAAATGTAGATAAGTGCCACTATTGCCTTCCGCGTTACATTTAACTTAAAAAAAAACACTAACATATTTGTAGAGGAGGGTTGGGGCATTAACTTGTTAAACATTAACAATGTTCCATGTTTATCGAAAATGTGTCATTTTTCTCACATTTGCATTTTGAAAAGTGATTAATATGGGACTCAAACTGCTCTCTAGTATATAATTTGACTTTTCTCAAAAGAAATATTGACTTTTCTCAAAAGAAATATTACACAGAAATGTAGCCTGACATTTCTCTTTTAATTAAAGACCTTCAATTTGAAATTTAGACGTTATAAAACCGACGTTATAAGCTTTACAATCGCTCGATTTGAAGGCTATTTTTGCATATCGGAATTTTTCTCCACTGCACATCTGGGAGAGGCGAGATAAATCGTTTGTTTTAGTATCCTGTAGTTATTTCGTGAAATGAAAAATCGGAAAAATAAAAACGTATAGTCTTCTTTTCGCTGCCAAGTAAACGTAGAACGAAAAAACATTTTTTGATGACATTTTAATGAATTAATATTTTATACTTGGTTCGATCCTGCTCAGGGGGGGCAATTGCACCCATTGCCCCCCCTCTGTATCTGTGCCTGAGGGCCACGCTCTTTCAATTGGTGCAATCCAAATTGTCCTATTTCCTTTAGTTACGGAGATAGAAATTGCGCTTTTGTCCTACAGACCGCTTTTTTTTCGACGATTTCATGCTTATTTGTCCTATAAACATCTTTAGTATGCAGTAGGACAATATCTATACTGGCTTTCAAATTTATTAAGGATTTGTGCTGAAATGTCCTATATCCAATGAAATCGGATATTGGACAATACACATAGGGACATTTTAAGATCTGCAAGTTTGTGCTTGTTTTTGTTCTATATCAAAGTGCAGAAGCTAGTTTGGAATAAAAAACAACAATAATCGCTATGACGAGTTCTATGGAGGCTAGCCACTTTTTTTGATGATAAGACAAAATAACATTAACAAAGACAAGAGATTTGAGACACTAATTTAACTGATGGCTCAAAGGTTGTATGTGATAATGGCTTAGTAATTAATCTTTTCTGAGTCCCTCAATAGCTGCGTTTTATTATTTCCGGGTCCAGTTCGAGGTAAGCTTTCAGTTCCTCGCAATAAGCAATATCTCGGGAAAAACATTTCTGTTTTTAGGTGGTAGCGGCTGGGAATCGAACCCAGACCTTTGGGATGACAGTCCAACGCACTAACCATCATGCCACGAGGTACTACAGACACCCTCTAAATTAATCCAGCAATTATAAAGATAAGCTTGAAAGTCTGAATATGTATCACAAACTCAATCTAATCTGGGTATCAGGTAACAATGCCATTGAGGGATATGAAAGGTAGGACGAACTGCTCCGGCAAGAATCTGACATAACTCACTTCTACGGAACAGTTTAACAACCAACTACAACTTGAGTATATCCAGGAAAATTTGGGCCATATATATCCCGAAAAATTATTTTGATATGACAGACAAAGGCAAGACATGACCGTCGTCGCAACTTGTACTAAACACTGGCCAGTAGGAGAACTTTTTAAAAATGCTCTTTTTGAGAATTTTACCAATTTTACGAACTGATGATCAGAGAATTTATCACTCTTAACGAACATAAGTTGTTTCTGAGTCGTGTTCTCTGGCAACTTCCTTAGACGACGATCAAGCAGACTACCGGTTTTGTAAGAAAGTTCGTTGAATTGAACAATTAATGGATGAAAATACAGGTGGATTCACTGCGTTTCATAACAAAATTCATCAGCAATATGCTATATTTTGGTTTTAAATTGAATGGCATTTAAGTTTTTAGTTTTCAATAGCAGCAAACAAATTTTCACAATAAAACTATACCGTCTTCTCCACTACCGTATTTTCAAGCTGAAGTTGAAATCAGAATTTATAGTGCATTTCACTTCCTACTGTTATTTTTTTTTTTTTTGAATTTTTGTGTTTTATTGTGTCCTATATCCAATACAAATTCTTAAACGGCTGA